>OY855912.1:16782500-17382500 GCA_963693305.1 Meandrina meandrites | reverse complement strand
AGGTTGGTAAAATAAATTTTTAGCCATTCCGTTACTGAAAGCCAGAAGCTGGAGGTAATTTCACAATGAATAAATAAATGCTCGAGGGATTCCTCAAACTTCCCACAGAACGTGCATAGAGATGAAGAAACTATGCCCATTTTAAAAAGGGCTTTATTAGTAAAAACAATTCTTTGTAAATATTTAAACTGGAATTCTCTAGTTTTGGTGTCGACAGTTACGTTTCTAGGAATAAGATAAATTTCTTGCCATGGCAGATCGGTTGTTGGAAACAACTCTTCATATTTGTATTTTGATGTTGGGTTGGTCTCGAATTTCTTAACAACATCCCAATATAGCACCCTCGAAGTAGTAGGGAAAACAATGTCATTAGAATTGTTGCCATCACCTTGTGCCATTTGTAATTGTTGTTTCAAAATATTTTTCCATTCTAATGGGATTGTGTCAAAAACACTCATAAGAAGAAAATACTCAGCCATCGTAATATTTTTGCTCTGTAATACGTCCCAGGTCTTTAGTTTACCTGTGTCATCCAATAGGTCACATAATTTGATTATGCCTTTCTTGGCTATTCTATTTCTAAACAGCGGTTTTGCACCTATACAAATGAACTTATTATTCCAGATAATTTCATTTAACACGTTCGATGGAGTATGAATGTGCGTTTCTTTGTAACTTGCCCACTCATTAAGACATTCTTTATAGAACCTCGGAAGAGTCTTGGGGAGGAATTTTATATCGTAATTGCATTTCAATAGAAACGAACCTCCGAATTCTGAAAGGTAGTTATCGAGAAACACCTTCCATGTGCTATTATAGCTATCGAAATATTTTTTCATGCACATGATTCTTTGGGTTTTTATAAGCGTTTCTAAGTGAGGCATTCTTAATCCTCCATTTTTATAATCACTGATAAGAGTTTTTCGCTTTATTTTGTCTTTTCTAGATTTCCATACAAATTTAAAAAGTACCGAGTTTATCTCCTTGATAATTTCTTTTGTGAGAGGGATTTGAGAGGCTCGGAACATAAACTTAGGAATAGCGAAGGTTTTGATGTGGTACGCTTGATGAAAACAGGGATCTCAGAAAGGAACCCAGTTCAGATGCTAATAATAAAGAATTTAACGTCAAAGCTGCAAAAAGCCAACAACCACCATTACGTGGACCTGATAAAAGACATTAGTGGGCTGTTCAAAAATGAACTTGGTCCGACTAATTACGCTCTTTTAGCAGACATGTTTGGACTACCTAAAGAAACGACGGCGGCTAAACATTCCTCTCAGTCAAGGTTGCATCCTGGCTTGAACAAGGATGCAATAAATTTGGCGGCAAATAAGTTCAAAGGGCTCCCTGTGAACGAATCAAGCGACGGTGCTCGTTGCCTGAGGTACCTCCATCCACGAAAGGCGCAAGACGGGAACATTGTGTTGGTTGGATCCGCATGGAGTCCTGATTTTGACAAATGGAATGAAGAGGAAATACTAATTCCGAGAAAGGATTCTTCCAAAGGTGATTTTGACGACTTTGGAGCGTTGAAGAGGCTGGCAGATCGTTTAGTTACTGACAATCGGCTGGCTAAAACCGTGTCCATTCATAACTTGACCTGTCTGGCAGCACTGGATAAGCCTACGGTCATTAACTGCATATGGCCGACTCAAGACAAAGGTTACAAGGCCGTTCACCTGCTAAAGTACTGGGAAGCTTTGAGAAAGGCCTGCTTCTACGACGACTCAGGAGCCATCCGCAAGACCCCTTTGAATTTAATTGGTTATTCGACTGACTCAGCTGGTTTCTCCTTGTCAGCTGCCATCCATCTTATGACCCCTTCACCCGAAGAGATAAAGGAAGGAGTTCTTTACCTGGGTCTAGGAATCGACGACGAGTGCTATTTGTCTCCGTATTACTGGCCTCTTCCATCGATTGCCTACTTAGATTACGATCATGAACAAAGACTCTTTGTAAAGAATTTGAAATACGTAACCCGAGATTTGACCATGTGGGAAGAAACTGGAAAGGCACCAAGGCTCGCAGCTATCCAGCATCTTAAAGATCTAAAACACCGCTGCCAGGCATTGGGATTGGACTGCGGATTCAGCGGCACAGATTTGCTGTTGATATACTTCTGTGACCAAAACTCGGACGCTTGTGAAAGACTTTTCACTCCCCGTATCGCAGATCTTTTAGAAAAACATGGTCAAGGATCTCAGGGTACCATTCTGTATATTACAGCTGTTTACAGATTGATACAACCCTTCCGTGTTCCGGACTTTGGCACTCCTGAGGATGTACAAGAATCCATATCGTGTGGCATTTACATACTGAGACTGTGGAAGAAGGTTCTGGAACTGAAGAAAATGCGTCTCCATGCTCTTCCAGGGGCAAAGAGTGATCCTTCCAAGCGTGGGCACTTCATCACGTATGGGTGTTATGCTACTGCAGAAGTACTTTTTGCAGCAGCAACCATTCATCAATTAGCAATGTATTTACATTTCAAAGGCCTTGGCCCGCAGTGGGCGTCTCCATACAACTCTGGCACCAAAAGCACGGAGCGAATAATTGCAGAAATGCAAGGAAAAACAAACCAGCTGCAATCCCTCGATGCCCAGCCTACATTTGGAGACATGCTCGATAGAAGCACTAAAGTTCAGTTCAACATTAATGCTAAACAGCGTCTCGCAACAGCTGGTGCAAATATTGCTTCTTCGCACAAAAGGAAAAGGCTTGCCTTTGCCCTCAAGTCAAAGAAATTTCAAGAGAGCTATGTCTACCCAGACAAATACTGTGACTTCAGACAAGCACAAGTGCTAGCTCACAGAAAAGGAATCAAGAAAGTGCAAAGTCTATTTACAAAATATATGCCACCACAGTGTGTAGAGCTGTTAAAAGAGAATGGCTGCTGGGATAAACCTTATGTTTACCAGAAACCAGTAGGTTGCACTGTAGTCGAAAAGCCTCCCCAAGAAGGATACAGTCACATCGACAAATCATTTGCGATCATCAATGAAGATGTCGAGTCTGAATACAATCTGGAGACGAACCTAGAAGAAACAGAGGATGGCATAAACATGCACAACGAAAGCTACCAGGATGACAATGAAGAAACTACAGTAGAGTTAAACGTTGAAACAACGGAGGACCCTGAAGTGGATGACAGCTGTAGTGGTAGGAATTGGAAGATAAGCAAATGGGTAGAAGGGTCGATGACCTACATCCACATTAAGCAGGGGTTAAAAATCCTCTTACCTCGAGAATATATCTCTAGATGTCGTCAAAAGAGGCACTGGGCGTCACAATATCTTCCTGGAAAGGAGCCTTTGAAACCAAAACACGACATTTTTAAGTATTGCAATGTGGCGTTAAGGGTAGTTCGCAATAACAAACAGATATACGACATCGGGCGCGTTGAGGTAATAGAATCTACAAAGGATGGTTCGGAAGTTATCAGTTTTGAGAAAAAGGGAGAGATGTCCGTGCGGGTTCGCTGTTCCTTATACACAGAAGCAGACAACGATGTTTACTTTGTTGCTAACGATGTGCTGCTTACTACGTGGAAACCTCCTTCAGCACTCATCGGTGCAGTGGAACTAGAGCCTATTTCAGAAAGTCCTGGAAAATTCAGCTTCATCCGGAATCTAGAGCTCGTCTCCAAGAACTAGGGTTCTGTTCACGGAATGCCAAACAAGAATGCTGCGAATCGTCGAACATTGAATTTCATGAAGAGTGTTTTGATAACGATACAGGAGATGACGATGAATTCTATGAAGTAGAAGAAGTGTTAAGTAGACGCCTCTCAAAAGATACTCTTTCCTATGAGTACAAAGTAAGATTCAAGGGCTATGGACCAGAAGATGACATGTGGTTGCCATCATCTTACTTCAATAGGCCCGTAACATTTGAGTCAACTTCCAAGTTCGGCCGAAAAAGGAAACACACACTGGATCCCGAGATCGACGAGGAGACTCAGATTAAAAGAAGAAAGCAGACCTCTTCACGCGAAAAACGCGAAAGGGCACCACCTGCAAAAACGTCGAAAAGAACACACAGGATCAGCAAGAACAAGGGAAAAGCGTATCGTTCATCATTGAATTGTAGAGTCTCACAACAAGATTCAAGAAAATGCGAGGAAAAAGATGAGGATGATGCCAAGTCAAAGAGAAAGAAGCCACTTCCAAGGAAGACTGCAAAGAGTGACTTGATAAGTGAGATACCTGGGACGTCCTTTGAAAAGGAGCTTCCCTATTCAACCAAGCCTGAACCAAGTGAAGATGAGGCCATTGTCCAATCCTCTCTTTCATCACCACATCGCACTGAAAACGTCATCACTCTCTCCAGTGATGATAATTCAGGGAATGATTCATTCAACTCGAACGAATCAGACTACTTGACCGAAAGTATTAAGAAGGATTTAAGCCGCCGAGATGATAACTTGTTGACACCTCGCAGTCTTTTGGCAACGGCTGAACTTCCAAGTGTGGACGGAAAAATACAAGATTACAACGTCAAACGTCTAAGTGAGGAAAACAAATTGATTGTTCAAGATCCCCTAACTGTTGACCGAGTTCCTCCAATTTCTGTCTTGAAGCTCTCCATGGACGAACTTCGTAAAAAGATGAACGAAAACAGAATGGCAAAGCATGAATACATCACAGTGTTCCCGGGGTATGGTTGCTTCAGCCAAGAAGGCTTGCGAATTCTGAGCAGGTACGACAAATTGCGATCGATCTCTAGAGAGGTCGCGGAGGAAACTCAATGGATGGCCATGGCATTTGAAGGAAAATCGGACATGGACAGGCAGATGGTAACCAAAGCACTTCTAGATCGTTGGAATACAAGTGGCAAGTATCTTGTGGAACTAAAGGGATACAAACTAACATCACAAGATTTGTCCATTTCGTGCTGCGAAAGGTACCTCAATGATGAAGTTATGAATTTGCTGATTGTTAAGTACTGCGATGAAGCAAACGTGCGCCTTGGGCGAGATTTCTTCACCATGCTTCCCAGTTATGCTACATCGAAATTTTGTGCCAGTGCAGTCAATCATGTTTGTTTCAGTGTGGATATGAGTACAGTGGAGATTATATTTCTACCCGTTCATATACACGGATGTCATTGGGGACTTTCTATTTTCGATGTCAAAAACAGGGATGTACGATTTGACGATGGATATCACTGCCGCATTACTAAAGAGATGCAAGACAACACCAGAATTATAATAACAGCTTTCCATCAGGCAACTGGCCTCCCGTGCTTTGACATATCGTCATAGAGTCCAGTTCAAAGATTCAAGATTCCGATGCCAGATCAGCCAAGCGTCAGTGCAACTCCCTGCAATGGCACTGGGAGCTGTGGAGTTGGAGTCGTATACTGTGTAAGAGACATTTGTAACGGTTTTACCAAAAAGTTTACATGGACCTTTGACAATGCTCCACAATTACGAGGGCAGCTTATGGTGGACTTATTGAAAAAGTAATTCTGCGAAGCCTACTACCGAAACCATAACAATTTACTTAGTCGTACATGTGTGCAAGATACTAAACGCTGGAATAAAGGTGTGCTTCTTCTTTTATAGTATTGGCACACAGGCGTCGGAGAATCATGAAAAAAGTGTATGCCTTGCGGTGTCAAACTATTGTTAATCAAGATGTCGAGTCACTACTTCATTTGTTTTAAGAGAAGAGTATGTGGCAATTGGCGCCGACGAAACATTACACTCCGGAGAAGATATTCAAAAAGGGCATTGGTTCTTTTATGACAAACCTCTCCTCAAAAATAATAGATATTAGGGTATATGAAGATTGGCACTCAGATTCATCTCTATAGAAAATAAGAAAGGACATTTGTTCTCTTTGATAAAACGCCGACTAAGAAAAGGAATAAAACTAAAAAAAGGCATGTGCAGACTAGCCTTCACGATTAATCTCTATAGAAAATAAAAAGTGCTATTGTTTGCTATGATCAAACTCTCAAACAAAAAAATTAATAAAACTAAGAAAAGGGCATGTACAGATTAACCTTCACGATTAATCTCTATAGAAAATAAAAAGTGCTATTGTTTGCTATGATCAAACTCTCAAACAAAAAAATTAATAAAACTAAGAAAAGGGCATGTACAGATTAACCTTCACGATTAATCTCTATAGAAAATAAAAAGTGCTATTGTTTGCTATGATCAAACTCTCAAACAAAAAAATTAATAAAACTAAGAAAAGGGCATGTATAGATTAACCTTCACGATTAATCTCTATAGAAAATAAAAAGTGCTATTGTTTGCTATGATCAAACTCTCAAACAAAAAAATTAATAAAACTAAGAAAAGGGCATGTACAGATTAACCTTCACGATTAATCTCTATAGAAAATAAAAAGTGCTATTGTTTGCTATGATCAAACTCTCAAACAAAAAAATTAATAAAACTAAGAAAAGGGCATGTATAGATTAACCTTCACGATTAATCTCTATAGAAAATAGAAGGGCTTTGCTCGCTATGATCACAATGTCTAACAAAAAATGATTAAAACTAAAAAAAGGGCATGTGAAGATTGGCATCCACTATTTATCTCTATAGAAAATACACTATTATTATTATTTAAATTCGTTTCATCTAATAACATCCTGGCCACAATGAGTTGGGTTGGTGACCCAATGATACCCCCTACAAAGACTAAAGTCTGTTAGCTTGTTATCATTTGTCAGGGAAAAACGGCGAGCTGGGGTAACCAATCCCTGGGGAGTCCCCCACAAATGGCACGAGTGCACAGGGTTTAGTCTGAGGATAATACCCTTGTTATAGTCATAAATACAAGGGGGGGAAGGGACCAGGGAACCCGAATAAATGCCGATAAAACTCTACTCGAATAGCAGAGGGTTGTAAACAAAAGGCCGGCTCATTCTTTTAAAGGCTGGTCACTGTATGATGAAAGCTTCATCTATGTAAGGTTAGTAATGTATGATATGCTAGCACAAGCTTGGATGTGCAAATGTTAAATTACGTGTATAACACACCAATATGACAAATCCAGGCTACAGATAACAAAAGCAACTTCTAAATAAATTTCCTGGCTGGCAGATCTGAAAAGTCAAAATAAGCCGCTGGCAAAACAACGCAATAAAAATCCTGGCTGGGAGTTTTTCCTTGGAATTGAAAGCTTGCTGGCAACAACTGAGTAAATAAGCCTTTGCTTGCTGGCAAAAATAATTGAATAACCGTTGCTTGCCGACAGTGAGGAGCGGCTCTTTTTTTCCCACGCTAGTTAATTATTAACCATAAACGACTCCGCAGATTGAAAAACATCGTAACATGCAATAAAACACCTTTCTAGAAAAAACATTCGTTGAGCACTCTTGCGATTTAAAGTCTTTCAGCTTTGAAAGAACAACTTCGCTGTCGGGAAACACGACAACTCTTCGCTCGGACAAGTCAGTCATGAAAGAAATGTGTCCGTAGATGCATTTTAGCTGTAAAATAGGAAAACTCTTTACGCTCACTTCAAATCTTGCGTTCAAATCAAGACAGTGAATCATAACAAGGCTGGTTTTACGGAAGATCTCGACATCGCACCACAGGCTAGCCTCCTGCGCAGACGCCTTACGGCACGTCACGCGTTTCTCCCCCACGAACGTTCGTGGGGGAGAAACGTGTGACGAGCCCTAAGACGTCTGCGCAGGAGGCTAACCACAGGCAGACAAGGCTCTGTGTTTGAGACCGTGTGACGTAAGCGTCACGGTACGCGCTATTTGATCTCATACATTCACTGTAATTTGTAACGACTGACCTCGGCTTGATCCAACTGATCGCGAGAAATGCTCCATAAAATACTGAATTTTGCATCTTTTAATCCCAAATTGTGATCTACTGTAAGCCAGATAAATAAAGTTCACTTATCTTTATTCTTTTGCGAGGTATTTTGCGATTTTATGGGGTTTTTTGGTCGTTAATTCCTCGCTAGCCGTCACCGACCCCAAACTTACTTTTGAAAACCCTTCCGAAAGATGTTTTTTGATTTGATCCGTCTATAGATCGTTTTCACGTGACGTCATGAGGTACTAAAACCAAAACTAAAGAGACACCAAAGTTGCCATCCACATCAGGCATAAGAGGGACTAAAATTATATCTGTTTGCAACTTTTCAGCTCAGTAGCGTCCTTCGTTTGGAAACCAGCGCAAATTGAATTTCAGTGTTATGGCGGTGCGTGACATACAGTTACGATCGTGTTTGTAAAAAAAATATACATTAATCTTAAGATTTTTTGCCATTTGAGAAGTTTAAGTATCGGGAAATGTGTTTAAGTAAATGTTTGTTTGTCCAGTACAGATAATCAGTGGCCTAGATGACCAAAGTAAGCAACAGATGTTTACAGTATTTTCCGGCCGCCATATTGGTGCACCACAGATGTGCACCAATATGGCGGATCCATACTGGGCTCTGTAAATTTGTGCAAAACATTTTGACGAATATCTGAAGTTTGGGATAACGCACAGACCTAAAACTTGGAGAAATGACTTATTTACTTATTTCCTATAATATTACATTTTGTTGACCTCATTCAATGAATGGTTCTTCAATTTATATTTTTATTGCGTGACAGTGAAAACGATCTATTACTTTTTGAGAAACGACTTTCGTGACATTTATTGAAACAGCGTACATCGCGTTAAAACTCAGTCAAGCGGAAAAATGAGACAACCTATTATAGATTGCGCTGATTCGCCAAAAGTGCGACAGCTCAGACAACCGGAAGCAGCTTGGGATTTCGAGGCGTTTAAAAGTGTGTGTTTAGAAAACGGAATTTTAGCCAGCTGAAGTTTGAGTTCATGGCGGTTCAAGTTTTCTGGTTTCTTGGTCCAACAATAATTCATTAGTTAAAATAACGAGTAATAACAAAGTAGTGGGAAAGTAGAGATCTTTCACATAACTCTAACAAGAGCCACTATGGTGCAAAAGTCCACTAAATATGTAAAATACGCGGTTCGTTTTCCCATGGGTAGCTTTTCCTTTATTTGCGGCATGCACGAATAGAACCATCAAATAAAACACGAATTGTGTGACAAAATGCACTTTATTTTCAGCGTTTTCGTTTACAAATACTATGAACTGAAAAAAAAATGAACAAAAAGATATTGACAAGATTTTTCTTTTGTTTTATCTGTAAATTACTTGTTACAGAGACATGCAACACGCGCGTGTTTCCATGTATCAATGTCAATAATCATACATCATCAAAAAGTACCACATGGCGCTGAGCCAGGAAAGTGCACAGCTCAACGACTATTGGTTGAAACCATCTTGGGTGACGCCATATGCTCCCTACAGCCTGATAGGTTTTTACATGCTTTATCGTGTGCTCAATTATTATTCTGCATCTTGAAAGCCTTCGGTTAAATCTTCTTGCCATTCTTTGCACATGTCCCGGCAAATGTCTAATCTGAGCAGCCTATCCCCATATCCCTTGTCTGCTAGAAGTACTACATCTAGAGGCATATCCTTATTTGTACCTGGTCCAATTCTCTCCATTAAATTAAAATTACCTGCATCATTGAGAAGTCCGAGAAAACCAGCTTGTAGAAAAACTATATTTCCCACATTATCTACAATGAGCTGGGTGTTCATGATGTGGTAATGACGATGGCCACTGAAAAAGTCTCGCTGGGGTTCGACCTGGGGTCTGTAAATTTCATGCGGAGTCCCGTCGATACACCCTACTGCATTTGGAAAATAACGCCAGTTTCCTCGAAGAGAATTCCATTCTGCTAGATTTGGCCAGGAGACTTGATTGCGAAAATATCTCCATAAAATGGGCACCACACTATAGATAATACTACAAACGGTCGATGGACTGATGTCAAACATTAATGCAAGTGTGTCTAGACAGGGGTACTTTCTGAGCTACGTGAATGTCAAGAGTACTTTGTTAACATTAGAAATTTTAGAATTTCTTCTCCTTTGTCTCAGTCTCCCTCTTCTGTTAAGACGTGATAACTCTGCAGAGATTCTCGTAGCGATATGCATCATGGTCTCTGGAAGTTCTCCTGTATTCAGCCAAAACAGATGGAGGGGGGCGTAAGGGTTTGCGGTGATGCGGTTTTGCGTTAATTTTTGTGCGGTTTGCGGTTATTTTATTTTTAACTCGCGGTTTTGCGGTTTTACAACATTTTGCGGTTTGCGGTTATTACAACTTTTAGCTCGCGGTAATCGGTGAGAAACATTTCTGCGGTTATATATATGAATCGGTTAGTTTTCCAAAAAAAACTTTCGATATCCGGTTGTTTTGCTTGATTTGACGTTTTGGATCCGAGTGTTTTGTTTTACAGCATATCCGTTTACGTCGTTTACACAGTCAGAGTCATTGTTATGCAATCCGGCATTGTGGTTTGTAATAATATCTTTTCCAGTTAATACTTAAGACGATTAAAGATTTTATCCAATGATATGCCGAATTCGTGACACTGATTGAGACCGACCAGGCCGGATGAAGTGCTATCAGGTTTATGTTTCATTGTTCTGCCCCGGGGGGGGTACTCCCCTAAATTTCGGATAGGGGTGTGCCGCGAACGTTTTCAAACCCTGACCCTATCCAAGGATAAAGAAAACGAAAATTAATACCCTTTCTAAGGCCCAAACCCGAAAATTGACACCCTATTCAAGGGGAGGAGAAGCATTGCGTGACGACTCAAATAACGGCTAACCGCGCACGGCAAAGCTCAAATCTTTCAAAATCGCTTTGTCAATACTTAATGACGGATAGTTCAGTTTTAACAATTTTTTTTTCGTTTAGCTGGGCGTTTATTTTAGCTGATAGAATTTAGCTACCCTTTCTAAGGATCACACCGGGAACGCAATGCCAAAAGGACCAAAAATGATACCCTATTTAAGGACCGAGAACCTCAAAAAACATACCCTATCCCGCGGCACATACCTATATAGCCCATATATGGGAGTACCCCCCCCCCCGGGTGTTCTGCACGTTCTGGTCGCCGTGTTCTCTTCAGTCCTTGCACATTGCGTGAAAAAAGCTTTGCTAAACAATGAAAACTATTAGGTGAATACGTAACGTTACATTTTGATTGTTATGCATCCTGATGAGGACAAGTTTTCTGTGTGGCTCTCATTTGTTGCTGCGGTTACGGTTTTTGCGGTAAATAATGATGCGGTTTGCGGTTTTTTGCCGCATATCTGTGCGGTTTTGCGGTTTTTTACCCCCCCCCCCCCCCCCTTACGCCCCCCTCTAAGAAAATTAAATGCGCGATGTCGAACTCTCGTGGGAGTGAGGCTGTGCCGGTGCGAGGCTAGGGCCACGCTCCATATATACATTAACTTCTGTCAATCAAAGATTGACCCCAATGGGTCCGAAAATGGGTCCCCCATCGTCCGACCAATCGTCCCCCAATGCACAGACCATAGACTTGCACCAAGTCGCCCTCTTTTGGCGAGCGTAGCGAGCCGAAAAGTGTCGCGAAGCGACGACCGCGAGTGACGAATTCGCGAGGGGGCGACTTGTCCCGCTTGAAGGATTTTGTATCACGTTTCCCGCCAAGAGCAAGAGGTATCACTTATCAATTATCAGGGGGAGGTCCTTCTGCGAGCGCGCAGGAGTCAAGTTTCAAGAATTCTTGTTTTGTTTTTGCCGAAAGTACTCCAACCAAAACCATCACGCGAGTTTTGGTTTCTCCTGGCTCAAAAGAGCAAATTTATTTCCTTTGCGCTAAGGAAGCTATAAAAAACGATTATAAACGAAGACTGATCGGCCCAGGTGGGCGAAAAAACAAAGCTTGCTTAGACCTGGAAATCCTTGCCGGACGGCAGTGGGGATAGCGGAATTGACCACAAGCATCATTTGTAGAAATTGTACCGACAAGAACAAGACGGTAGTCAAGAAAGTGAATCCGTCTCGCATGTAGTACAGTACAAACGGTGCCATTTCAAATGTTAAGCTTTTGCCCGCCCCCGTAAACGCAGAAACGAAACCATCTTTTCCGCAAAGATACGCTTCTGTGGCCCGGATTCTGCGGCCTGTTGTTGATATTCTTTCAACTCGTATCCTGTGACCTGCTGAGCAATTTTCAACGCTTCATTCACTGTCCGCATGATGTGACCTCGCCGTGACAAGAAATGACGCCTGAAGAAGTATCGATTTACATATGATTTACATATGATAGTTTATTTTAATTCTCGACTCTGATTGGCCGCGGACATAATTTATTCATCGACCCGTTTTTGGGTCGGTAAAACTGGCGCGCTGCAAGTTGGAAAAGTCCTTCCTACGTGACATACCTAAACTGCGCGTCGAAGGACTTTGTGATACCTAAACCGCGCGTCGAAGGACTTTGTAAAAGTCTACACAGTAGAGACCAATGCACACACCATGCACACACATTTTCTTGGCGATCGCGGCCTCTGGGGACCCGCGCGGATAGCCCTGGGGTCGGTTCTTTCGGAAACAAAGGATGACGGGATACTCACTCTCACCCGTGTGCGAAGCTACCAAGATGTCGATGCTTTCGGCTGCTGCGTTGTTAGATGAGTTAATGGGGGTCGACAGAGATCGGGCCCCCAATGAAAAAAAGACTGCATTGCATTGGTCAGATCCACAGGTAATTATTGTAGGCGTATGGCTTTCTACGAGTTACTTTTGTGGTTCCAAATCTCGCTTGTTTTGATGGAGTCATACAGCGCACCCTTAAAAATCTCTAAATCTTTTCAGGTTTGCAAGCACTTCCTTTGTGGATTCTGCCCATCTCAGCTTTTTGTCAATACAAGATCTGATCTGGGTGAGTATAAAGATTCATAAAGAATATGCTCGTACAAAAAATATTGTATCAATTTGATAAAATATACTAGTAAATATGCTAGTAAAGAATGCCAGATTTGGAACTTGTAACCTTTCAACAGAATTAAGCTTATGGTCTCTGGATCACTGTAAGCTAATCTATTACTAATCTATTGAGAAAGATTTCATAACTAGAAGTTCTCAATGAGAAGTGAAGTGCTGCCGTAACACTTCAAGAATATTTGAATGTACAGAAAAATAACTTCATAAATATTTTCTGATGGAAAGATAAAAAAAGGTTGCAGATAGAGTATACCGGTATTACTAATACCACAATCTTGAATTCTCATGCGTCTCAGTGAAAACAACTTGTATTAAGTCCGATTATGCAAATTTTTTAAGGCTTTACACACCCTGGTTTACACAATGCCGCTTCCATAATGTAAACGACGAATTACAAATACAAAATAAAATGAAAGGTCGGCCAAATTTTATTTCAATAAGCATGGTACATTTGCTTTTAGAAGCAAACAACTTTCGACTTCCTTGCATCACTGTTGCGTGTTTGAACACACGCATGTATTATGTTTAAATTCCAGATACTCACGGAAAGAAACAAAGCATAAATTTTCAAATTATTGAATCCAGTTTCAAGAAATCAGCTATATGATTATAAAGCAAATCAATTATTTTCATTCCCAGGATTTTGCTGTTTTGAAAACTTTCTAAATTTTACCCTCACATGATAACTTTTGTTCCTCGGTAAGCTTCAGAATGTTCGATGTCTTTTAAGAAATAGTCGATTGTTTGAAAGTTATTTCAATCTTTGTTTCTACTTGACTGTGTACAATTCTCGATAAAAGCAAACGGATGGATATTTTTTTTCAAACGGGTGGCCAAGCCGTTCGCATGGTGTGACGTTTCTACCGAACGGGTGAATAAGCCTTTCGAATGGATGCAAATTTTTTTCGAACGGCTTCCAAACGGCTTGCAAACGGAATTCCGTCCGAAAACGGAAAGCCGTTAGTGTACGTTTTCCCGCGAAAGGTCACAAATAGCATTGGCCAATATCCTCTGGTAATGAAGATTCGCAGCGGCTTTTAAGCATGTTAAAACTAAGCGATTCAATCGATGAATAGCAGAGATCTTTGAAAAATACCTACCTGTACGTGTAGTTTGCAAAAGGCTACCCTGGTGAAAATCTTTTTAAGATCCTTGAGGATCTTTAAAGATCTGTGCAAGGATCTTTGTGGATCTTGACGAGGATCTTCAAGGATCTTCATCCATATCCTCAAGGATCTTAACTTAGGATCTTGTAAAATTCTTGCAGGACCCTGCAAGGTCCCTGCAAAGATCCTTCAGGATCCTGAAGGATCTTTAAAGATCCCGAAGGATCCTTTAAGATCCTGAAGGATCTTTGCAGGGACCTTGCAGGGTCCTGCAAGAATTTTAAAAGATCCTTAAGGATCTTTGCAGGGCCCTTTAGGATCTTTACAGGGTCCTGCAAGAATTTTAAAAGATCCTTAAAGATCTGAGCAGGAACCTGGAGGATCTTAAAAAGGAACATGAAGGATCTTAACAGGAACCTGAAGGATCTTTACAGGAACTTGAAGGATCTTAACAGGAACCTGGAGGATCTTAACAGGAATATGAAGGATCTTAACAGGAACCTGGAGGATCTTAACAGGAATATGAAGGATCCTCTAGGATCTTGCTTTAGAAGTCCTGCAAATATTGTTTTGCTTCATTATGGGATAATTTTAAAAGATCCTCTTAGATTTCTTAAGGATCATTAATTTTCCAGTGAGTGAGATTAAAATGACTGCTCAGAGATTCAAAAATGATATCTCGTAAACTCTTTATTTGCATCTAGACAAAATAAGTATAATAATAACAAAAATAAAAAGCGGTGATTATACCTTTGCTTAATATATAATTTCAAGAGTATTTTTGAAATATGGATATGTGATGTAGTATAAAATGAATTTCAGGTTAAAATGATTTACTGCAGATTTATTACCATAATCCTCAAAGAAAAATACTGTTTAAGATCATTTTGACCTGAAATTCGTTTTCAAAACAAGAGTGTCTCAAGCTCAAAATCAATCTGTTAAAAACGGTTTGCAACAGTAACTGTAAAAAGTAAAAATCGTAAAGGCAACCTCTGCTCTTGAGACAAGTTGACATTGTGTTGTTTGTAACAGTGCCAAAATTACAAATTTTACCAGACAAGGGAGAAATATAACATTTAATTATAATTTATAATAAACAGAAAAGATTATCATTTTTGCATTTCCCCCATGCTGCCATTTTGAATTTTATGCTGTCATTGCATTGCCGCTATATTGTTAGTAAGCAGAGGTTCTTTTGTGTGGGCAATGTGTTGCTGTAAAAAAATCCAAAATGGAGGCGTGCGGGAAATTTAAATGCGATAATCTTGTCCGTTTATTGTTTTAATTAAATGCCACTTCTCCATTGTCCAGTAAAATTTGTAATTTAGGCATTATTTCAAACAAATCAATGTCAACTTGCCTAAAGAGCAGACATTCCCTTTAAGTTAACACTGTACACCTCACAAAGCTAACTTGCCCTTCATTACTTGCTTTGGCAATCATCCCCTTTGTTTTCATTGCAATATAAACAAGAAACGAAGAAACAAGGGCAAGAAAATTATACAATACTGCACCTAAATGCATTTACTGAGACACAAACAGTGGTTAAAAGTAAATATGGATTTGTGTCTGGTACCAAAAGAAGCTAAGAGCCCACTCTTGATTCAATGTAAATCAGCACTTTTTTCATGATTTTACTGTACTCACTCTATTTACAGGTTTTCTCATGTGAAAAAGCATGTGGCTGCCTTTGAAGTTATTTAAGTGTGATTGTCAGAGTAAACCGGGCAGAAGCCACGGATCGGGGTCGGCCGATTTCTTCCATATTTTGGCTGTTTTATACATTCGATCAGTGATGTTGAAAGGCAATATTCTTAGATTTCAAGAGCTTTTCGTTTTCGAGATCAGACCACCCCCCCAAAAAACCGACCGTTAATTTCAAAAATGCCGTTAAATAATACACTCAACAATTAAACAAGCTTTACAAATAAACGCACTTCTTGAAAGCTGCTATCTTTAAGATTCTATCACCTGGACTTATATAGACTTGTGATAAGCCATTATCGAACTTTCTAAAGCATTTTTAAAGTTGCAGTACAAAAAACAATTTGCAGCAAGCAAACTTCAAAACTTCCCTTTGCATTTTTAACCACGTTTTGCGAAGTATTTATCTCGGAAAGGCGGCGGTTAATTTCCAAAAAAATGTGTGCTGCTAAGTGGCAATTAACCTACCTTTCCATATCCACAAAAACATTTCTGGGATCTACAGATTCAGAAGCGACTTCAGCGAGCATTCGAGGTGCGTTTTTACGACCAAAGCTGCAACTTGTCACGTCATCCGCTATGGTCACGCGCTCTTCAATGGCACAAATTAGGAAAAAAAATTAAATTCGTACAAGAAAAATAGCCCAAATATGATTATTTTATTTTTCATATTCAGAGTTTTCCTCAAATAAACAATTCACTACTTCGATATGTGATTTCCGCTTTCGATATGTATCTCTTTTTCTAAGAATTTGCATAAATCCCAAATATTTTAGTGCATAAATAAGCAAAGGATTTTATGTATGAAAGTTCTTGTTGGATAGTGACAAAAACTTTTATTTGAGTCAGAGTGCAGTCTCGCATTCTCAGGAGGCGAATAAAAAAACTCACTGTACTTTTCTATGTAGTCTATTTAATCAAGCGATAGAACTGATATTGACTTTTCGAAAATTTGCATAATTGTCAAACGAGTATCAGGAAGATCGGATTTCATCCGACAAAATTGCGTTTCTGTCGTTCTTTAAAAGGACAGTTTGGTAGTCAGTTATAAGTAAAACAAACTTTGAATAACATTTTTTTTAAGTTTTACTAGTAAATGTATTTTTCCAAGATATCTTTTGAGAGGTAAATGTGCTCTAGTCACATTGGTTCATAGCGACTTCCTTTGAAATGTACAACCGTACCGGCTACTTTGTAAGAATCGATGTAAAATGTAAAGTAATTAGCAATGTGGCTGTTATAAGTGAATTCATATTGTATTGTATCATTGCTCAGATTTCTGAAGAAAATCGCAACTGAGCAAGAAACATTGAGGATTTTCTTTATTTAATTATAAGTTAGAATTTTGGGCAATTGAAATGAAAAAGATTCCCTAACCAAAATTTCAAACTACAAATGGCTTGTTTTTGCTTTAGTGCGCATTCATTGTTGATTCGGGGGAGGGGTAGTTTATCTCTCTTTTTATTCCGACCAATCTTTTCGATCAATCTTTCCAAAAATGCAATTTTTTCGGCAATTGAAAGACCACCCCTATCCCCGATGGAAAAATAGCGCTCTTTGGTTAAAACACGAATTAATTCGGGGGAAAGGCCTTCATTTTCCTTGTGGTTCCGCTCAAGATTGCAGGTTGTTGCCTGGAAATAAATCAAGCCAAAGAAAATAAAAATCTTAGCTAGTACTTTCGACACTTTCAGCAGTTGTCGAATTTAGTGTCTTCTTACTTTACTTTACCGTTTTTTAACAATTTTTTTTATGAAATATCAAACATTAAACAGCTTTTGCTGATCGCCTCGTATTCCGAGTTAAAAAAAATAGTAACGTTACAGTGTTTCCTTCGTTTCTTTACTTCACCGCCATCTTACTTGCCACAAGAACAGGATCTCACTAACTCTTCTATGGCATCAATATAGGGATTTTTTCTTTGCGGATTCCCAACCACTCTCAACGCATACCTTGCGCAAATATTTTTCAGTTCCACGACTTTAAGGTTTTTGAGCTTCTTGCCTTTTGCCATTGCACAAATGTTACGATTTTCAAAGGACAGTGGGTGCTGAAGATCTACTGCTTCGTATACATCATGCCTTAGGTTCTGTTCCGAAGAACGACCTTCCCAGCTGCTGAAATCATCATCATTAAGATTCTCCTCCTCCTCTATTGTAACCGGATGAGCTCCTTTACGTTTCTGTAAAGCAGACAATCTGGAGAAAAAACTTGTAATTTGGCGTGCGGTTTTCCATTCTTCCAGTAAAAACAATGGTAATCCCTTGGAGTCTTTGGCATCCTGCATCTCGTTTGCAACCTCTCCTGGATTCGCCTTTTTTCCACTAAGAAACCCTTCATTGAATTTGGCTATCAAAAAAGCTTTGACCTTCTCGGAGGTTTTAGTTCTTGTTTTCGAAACTTTCAGTGCCCATCCTTGTACAGGAACGTCATCAACACTACACGTGGATAGGTTACCTTCTGGCTGTTGGGCCGACTTAGACGATTCAGCTGGTCTTGAAACTATTCCGGTGACATGCTGGGCCCATTTTCTTCTTACAGTGTCGTAAACTGTTTCACGTTCCAAAACAAGCTGATGTGTTCCAGTGTCCATATGAGCCTGAGCCTCGTTTTCGCTTTTGAAAGTCAGAACACAACCAGGCACATCACAAAAAAATACTTCATTTCTATTTTCTCGAGATGTGTTTGAATTTGGTCCCGTGGCAACGTTTCCGCACCGAGAACTTGGACCAAATGTCTGCAAAACCTTCATTCCGGTCTCCTCTTGTTGCGTGTTCCTTCATAGGACACTAGGCTTCCAGGACCTATTTGGTATGCACGCCAAACAGGAATTCCAGCTTCCGTAAACTCGAAGTTGTTAAACTTGCTGATTCCTTTGAGTTTGTTGCCACCTCCTGTTTCCTTTTCTACGACTATTTCTGCCACAGCCGCTCTACATCCTGCGATTCCTCCATGTGACTCGAGCGCTTCTTTCATGTTGGCAGCGGTTACGACATCGTGCTTCTCATTGACGTATCGCCTGATATGGGCTTTCATTGGTGCTATTTTTCTGTCACATATGTCTTTTCCTGCTTGGGGCTCGGAGAAGTCGTATCGCTGGATCTGGATTCCTGTCCTTGAACCAATGGCAGGAAGAGCACACAACAAGGGGGCGTTGTGATAACAGCCACCATTGTCTGAGCGAAGGAACACTTCTGAAATGGCTGGTTGCTCTTTCTTAACAGTCTTTAGAAGGCTTTCTATTATTGATGCGACAGCAAACCAATCTTGGTTGCATTGTTCAAATAAATGAACAAAACACTGTACTGAAAGGTTTTCTGCTTGCTTTTGGATTACACAACTGACGTGCCAGCTTTTACCCGCCTTGCCAAAAAAATCTCTCATTTGTTCTCTATACCGGAGAGGTAAGAATTTCATTGCCCAATCCATCACGATAAGGCAGTTATTGCCGTCGAGAGTGCTGAGAACATCTTGTTTTGCTGGCTCTTGGTTAACAACGCGCATGTTATGTGCCTTCCACGCTCCAATAGCCTCTTTGGCTTGACCATATTCAAACTGAAGCTTCCTCTTAGCTACTTCATCCTGACCTGCATCAGAAATTCCTTCGATTTGTGCTCCAATTTCTTTAACAACTGTTTCCATTCCACGACAGGCATCACAAACAACGTTATGGACATGGTCGCATGTATCCCTAAACGAAGCATCAGTGGGTGAACTAAGTGCATATACAATGCAATGATCAGCACACCTCTCATCCCTGCTCAAGTGTAACTTGTAGTCTGCTTTAAGGTATCTCTTAGCATCTACGAGTTGCTGTTTGCATTCTTTCTCCCAACTAGAACTAACTGCTTGTTCATTTCGGAGAGTACTAGCAATGTTCTCTAGACATTCAAATCCTTGAGCGCCGTCTGTAGTTATATAGTCTAGGCCATGCAAAGACTTTTGCATGGAAGCAGAGCACACTTCAAGAATTCTGAAGAGTGTTCTTTCACTTGCTGGCTCAAATTCAATATCACTGCAGTAAGCCAGATACTGTGCAATTATTCTGGACGGAATAAGAGTTCTAATCACTGTGGGTATTACAGCATGTTCACCGCTGTCTAGTTTTAACTTGCGGGCACCATATGCAACGTCTTGCAAGAAGCATGGTCTTGATATGAAATCGATGAAATGATCTGTCTTGACAGGATCAAGGCGGGTGCGAAAAATGGGTGTTTCCACAACGGGCTGACCTTCCCCTACATCAATCGCATGGCGACGGGCTTGGTCAATACGCCACTTTGAAAGGCCTGGGATCATTTCTTGAAGTTCCGTCTTACTGAAGTCATTGACAAACAGAGAAAGAATCTGTCTTTTCGTTTGCCAATTTTCGGCGTCGTTATGAGCAGAAATGAGCGTTTCGACAAGACCAGTGTCCAATCGTTTTTTCTTCGCAGGGGGTTCATTTCCAACGTCTCGAACCTCTCGTTCTTCCCTCAGACAACTCCACATGCGGTTCTCTTGTCCCGGAACAACAACCGATAATACCGTTTGAAAAACCTCTTTTACTTTCCGTTTGTAGTATTGCTGCTGCGTCACTGACACATCGTCCCATGATGTGTTAAGTGTCGATGCAATAGGACTGTAGCGGCCCTCGGCTAGTTGCGCTGTTGCATGATTGAGTATTCCTCTTCTCTCGTGCTGCTGCTCTTTTTCGTCAATCCACAAACTAACTTCTGCGTCATCGTCTTCGTTGATAGAAAACAAGGACATTTCAAATTGACTGTCATATGCAGAGGTGGTACTTATGTTTGGCTGTTCTAGTGATTCACCGGTCGATACTATTGACATTGATGGCTGGTCTTGAATTTCTTCAGAGCTAATCTCGGGAGTCTCTTGAATTTCTTCAGCGCTAATCTCGGGAAACTCTTGAATTTCTTCAGAGCTAATCTCGGGAGTCTCTTGAATTTCTTCAGCGCTAATCTCGGGAGTCTCTTGAATTTCTTCAGAGCTAATCTCGGGAGTCTCCTGTACAAATATACATGTACAAAGAAGTCCATTTATTTTGAATGCCTGTGATTGACTATATAGTGTATAGATTTAGCCAAGCCTAAAACCGTAGCTCCACATGTACATGTTTTGGTGGCTCTTAAATAGTTCCAGAAAATACTCTCATTGAAAATATTGTCATTGAAGTTGCCAAACACAAACTACTCAAGCCGGAAAAAAGATCCAATTCCAATCATAGAAATTCCGCTGACAAAATCCTGTCATTACTCTAGGAAGAGAATATTAGAATTTGAGCCCGCGATCCAATAGAAAACCACATCTGGTCAGCGGCCCACTTAAAAACGTGATCTAGATTAGTCCGATTTTATTTACTTTTTTTGGAAGATTGCAGAGACTGAACAAGACCCTATTTTGCACGCATAAATTTTGCTAGCTGAACATACCACAACTGTTGCCCCTGCGAGTCCTTTTTCTCGCTTGGCCATGTAGTGACGTTTTCTGCAACTTGTGCATACAACTAAAGTGAAAAATTAAATGGACACAATTAAAAGCTTTGATTCTCAACTACACAACGTATGGAGGGGAAAGGTGAGTAATGGATGGGTATCTCCTCGTTTGCACTTTAGAGGAAGGGTGTCAATACTGGGCACTTCTCATTTTTATTGGTCCGCCTCCAGTAATTCATGAAGATGACGGGTACTACGGAAACCACCGATCCGCGAAATGGACCCAAATTTTCGTATCACTGCCCCTACTATCACACGCCTGCTTTAATGAATAAACTAGGATGGATGCGCACAAAGAATTAAGGCGAGGGTCATTAAAGTCATCACGTCGCGTATGCGTGTTAATGAAATGACTGCGATTTGCGGCAGAGCGTAAAAAAATAACAGAGCCGGAATTTCAACTCAGGCGTTTTCTTCATTTGGAATCTTCGATCCTGAATATAGGCTTCACCACGGTTTGAATTGCTAAGGTTGTTGTTATTAATTTTCATGGTAAATCCTAATTAATTATTAACTGCGATTTGCGGTAGAACGTAAAAAAATTCATTTTCGGGCGTTTCCTTAGGAAAGATCGAGTAATAACAAATCGATTATTGTTGTTTCGTGAGTTGGGTTGCCTGTGACTTACAATAAAAATATGTTACCGCATAGAAATGACGACAAGTTCAATACGAATTAAATATACATAAACCAAACTTTAACCACATTTATTTTCTATCATTGCAACATGTTTACTTCAACATCTGTTAAAACCAAGCAATCTGCCTATTAAATATTACATTATCTCTTACCTGCTCCCATCGGAACTATTTCGTTTTCGAGGATGAAAATACTCCGGGACATCTCGATATTTATGCGTCGTTGATTTTTCAGCTGATTTCGCTTTCCCGAGTGATTGGGATGGCAACAGGTCAGCCGCTTTCTTCCTGCCCACCCATACGTCAGGGAGTACCTATGCTTCGGACACACAGTAAACTCCTCTACCTGTTTTTCGGTTGGGGAAATAAATCCGCCACGGTTGAATAGGATCTCAGCTTCGCTACATAGCTCAGGCCGTGTACTTCCGCTTACGCCAAGCCCGAAAAGATGGTTAGACAAGTCCTTGTCGCAAGCCTTCACAGGAATGATGGTAATATTATCTTTTCCTGGCTCTGGACCGCAGGGCGAATTCTCCGAATAAAAGGAACAACTCATTTCGAAATCATGATATATTGCATAATTATTCAGATCACGTTCCCACGGTATATAATGAAGACTGGCAGGTGAATTACGAAAAAAAAAAAACACGCTTGTTCGTGATGTGTATTGAAAGTGCTTGTTTCATGGTCGTTTTGGCTCATATTCTCTCCAGATAAATTAAGGTTAAGTGCTTTCTACATAGACAAAGAAAACTCTCCACATTTCATTTTCAAACATCTCTTGACTGTTTGGTTGCATGTTGTACATTTCAAAGGAAGCCGTTATGAATCAATGTGACTGAGAACATTTGCCCCTCAGAAGATTTATGGGAAAGATACATTCAAGGTTTAAAAATAAAATATTAATAAAAGTCTTGTAGCTTACTTATTTTTAAAGCACGGCAAAAACGCAATTTCGTCGGATGAAATCCGCTCTAGCTGATATATATGATACTCGTTTTGACAATTATGCAAATTTTCGAAAAGTAAATATATCAGTTTTATCGTTTAATT
Organism: Meandrina meandrites; assembly: GCA_963693305.1. Classification (NCBI taxonomy): domain Eukaryota; kingdom Metazoa; phylum Cnidaria; class Anthozoa; order Scleractinia; family Meandrinidae; genus Meandrina; species Meandrina meandrites. Next base: position 17,359,673 of record OY855912.1, on the reverse strand, counting down.
AAATAGACTCCACAGATACGTACAGTGTGTTCTTTTATTCGTCTCCCGAGAATGCGAAACTGCACCCTGACTCAAATAAACAGTTTCTTTCACTATCACGCAAGAACTTTCATACATAAAATCCTTTGCTTATTATTCGCTAAAATATTTGGCATTTATGCAAATTCTTAGAAAAAGAAATACATATCGAAAGCGGAAATCACATATCGAAGTAGTGAATTGTTTATTTGAGGAAAACTCTGAATATGAAAAATAAAATAATCATATTTGGGCTATTTTTCTTGTAAGAATTTAATTTTTTTTCCTAATTTGTGCCATTGAAGAGCGCGTGACCATAGCGGATGACGTGACAAGTTGCAGCTTTGGTCGTAAAAACGCACCTCGAATGCTCGCTGAAGTCGCTTCTGAATCTGTAGATCCCAGAAATTTTTTTGTGGATATGGAAAGGTAGGTTAATTGCCACTTAGCAGCACACATTTTTTTGGAAATTAACCGCCGCCTTTCCGAGATAAATACTTCGCAAAAAGTGGTTAAAAATGCAAAGGGAAGTTTTGAAGTTTGCTTGCTGCAAATTGTTTTTTGTACTGCAACTTTAAAAATGCTTTAGAAAGTTCGATAATGGCTTATCACAAGTCTATATAAGTCCAGGTGATAGAATCTTAAAGATAGCAGCTTTCAAGAAGCGCGTTTATTAGTAAAGCTTGTTTAATTGTTGAGTGTATTATTTAACGGCATTTTTTGAAATAAACGGTCGGTTTTTTGGGGGGTGGTCTGATCTCGAAAACGAAAAGCTCTTGAAATCTAAGAATATTGCCTTTCAACATCACTGATCGAATGTATAAATCAGCCAAAATATGGAAGAAATCGGCCGACCCCGATCCGTGGCTTCTGCCCGGTTTACTCTGACAACGGCACTTAAAATTCAAAGTCACATCCAAAATGTACTTGTGATTAAAATGATGGAAATATATCGCCTCATACATTTATGAATTATCTGTCACTTAGCTTATTGTTTAAAAATAATTGCTCTGTTGATGAATGCCTTCTTCAAGCCCTTCTGCTTCAAGACCTACAACAAAATCGCAAAATTATTTGATTGAAAGCAAGCATAAAAAGTCTTAATTATTTCCTTCCCCTTCCCAGCTGCTAGAAGAGGTTCTTTTCTTTTAGCGATCACCCAGGAAAACAGCCTCTGCTAGCAGGGAATCCTTCCTCTGGAAGAAATTATTCATTACAGAAACATTTTCAGATCGACTTCTATCACAAGTTTAAATGCTAAAATCTTTCATATAAGCCATTATTAAGAGAATAATCAATACTTGTGGACAAGAACGAAGCATATGCATTACAGAAATTCAAAATATCAACATCAAACTGACTGCATACTGCAGCTCAGATCACCGAGCAGAATGCAGATGATTACAAGAACGTTTATCGATACTATTACTTACAGAAGCCTTACAATACTTTCTTCTTAACTTACATTCTTTCTCAGAGCTGAAAGATGGTTATTTTGTTGCTTTCTAAACATCATTTCTCCGTAGACTGTTGTTCTCTTCTGACCGTTGAAATCACGCGCGCATGTGAAGAGCGTTGCATCATGGGATAGAGAAACTCATTCCCAGGTTCTTCTCAGCATTCAAAACCAATATGACGGCTCGTGAGCATTTCCACAGAAGAAACTCAGCTTTTTTACTCCATTCAGAGGCTTTTCATTTGCTGGAAAGTATTCAGGAATCATTTAAATAAGTGCACGGAGGTTTCAGGCCTTTTAAATCTCACAGAAATGATATGTGAGAAAGATAGTCATGTGGGAACTTTATGAAGACGTCACTGTTCTCGGATGCGATTGTAATCTCTTTTTCATTCAACCTTGACCATTCCAAAAGGTAAAGTGACTGCTTTGGAAAGTGCGTTGTTTCCACAAGAAAAACTGAGCCTATATCAGCAATAACAGTCCATGTAAGCTACTCGAAGATCAAGCTACAGTACCGCTCAAAAGTAAGTTACCACCCTCTCGAGAGACGAGAATCTCGTCTCGAGAGACGAGACTCTCGTCTCGAGAGAAGCTTTAAAAACTGTAAGTACGATGGCTTGATCTCCTCACGAGATTTTAATTGCCTATTGTAAAACATAGCGAATGAACGCGAGTGAATTGAGCGCCACGTTTGAACTCTTGCGACAAGTTGCCCGACTGTTTAGCCGATGATTAGAAACTTGTGAATTACATGTACACTCGCTTAGCCTTAAATTCGTCTTAAAACTCTTTGAAAGCTTTTTATTTGATTTAAAAAAAGATCGGCTTTGGCCTCCACGATGTTTCAAATCGATTGGATCGAAATTCGCTTCGACTAAATAAGCTTCTGCGGAACACGATCGATTTGTCTCTTAGTGCGTGCATACATAGTATTTCAACCCTGGAATTTCAATTCGGCAACTTGGTAAATCTTCTAAACCTCAAGAAATAGATTTTATTCCTAAATAATACTCGCATTCATGAAAATGTTCTTGATAAGTTTGGAAATCAATCTGTTATTCACGTTTTGCATTTGTAATGCAACAAATAAATTCAAGCGACGCGACAAGTTTCGATTCAAGATCGAGCTTTCCCGAGTTCGCTCGCTCGCACGCACACAACATGCAATTCAAAGCACTGTCTGTGTGAAGTAAAGTGATCTCTTGATTTTGAATTTTTGAGAGTAGTTTCATTTACGTTTTGCATTTGTGTTGGCAGTGATAAAGTCTAGCGTGGCGTCAACATTCGATTCAAAACGCTTTCTCGAGTTAGTTGACTTCGTTCGCATGCACACAAATATGCAAATTCAACGCACTGTCTGTGCGAAGTTAAAGCAACCCGTGAAGATCTTGCAGTTTAAAGCAAGTGCTTTCACTGTTGTCTTGATTTTTAATTGTTGAGACTGCTTTCATATGCGTTTTGCATTTGTGATGGCAGTGATAAAGTCTAGCGAGGCGACAACTTTCGATTCAAAAGCTTTCTTCATTCCAATCGTTGCAAACAAAACAGTGATCTTTTGGCTCTGACAAAGTCTTGACTCAGGTTGACTAACCAGTGAAAAACACTCGCGAGAGATTAATCGTTTTCTCGCAACATAATTGCTCCTAATTTATTCCAAAATATCCGCTTCAATGATTCTCTCGAGACGAGAGGTGGTAACTTACTTTTGAGCGGTACTGTAAATGAGCTTTAAAAAATTGTTACTGTTTGTACTTTGTTTATGGAAATGTGAAGTGATTATGGCATCAGAATGTTAAAGTGCAAAATTTTAACTGCCTGAATAGATAGGTAAACTATGTATATTTTTTTATTTTTCATGGAACAGCAGTGAAACTTGAATTGCTGAATAAAATTGGAAATTATGAAATACAATATTACTGTAGATCTTCATTAGAGGTTCATCTAGAGATTCTTGGAAGATCATCATAATTAAGGACCCTAACAAACATCCTTGAAAGGATCCTTAAAATCTTAGTAAAGTCTTCATCATACCATTGAAAAGATCCTTGAAATGACCCTCTTCAAATTCTTCTTTAAGATCCTTGTGAAATCCTTAATGATCCTTAAGGATTTTGAGAAAGATCTTTGAAAGATCCTTGATAAGATCCTCTTATGATCCATGTAAGGTCCTCGGTAAATTCTTCAAGATTCTCAAGGATCCTGAGGAAGATCTTTGAAGGATCCTTTATAGGATCCAAATAAGATCCTTGCAAGTTCCTCATGAAATCCTTGAGGATCTTTAAGGAACCTGAGAAAGATCTTTGAGGGATCCTTGACAGGATCTTCTCAAGATCCTTGTAAGATCCTCATCAATTCCTTGAGGATCTTTAAGGATCCTGAGAAAGTTCATTTAAAAGATCCTTTTAAGATCTTTTTAAGATCCTCACAAGATCCGTGAGGATCCTAGAAGATCCAGACAAAGATCTTTAGAAGATCCTTGAAAAGATCTTCATAAGAACCTTGTAAGATCTTCATCATATCCTTGAGGATCCTTAAGGATTCTTATAAAGATCCTTGAAAGGATCTTTGACAGGATTCTTTTAAGATCCTGTAGGATCCTAAAAAAAATTTGGAGGATCCTGAAGGATCCTTGAAAAGATCTTTGATAGGATCTTTGTCAGGAACTTCATGAGATCTTTAAAAGATCCTTCTTAAATCCTTTAGGATCCTTGAAGATCCTAAAAAGATCCTTGTTTTCAAGGATCTTTACAGGAACTTTGCAGATCTTGAAAGATCTTTAAAGATCTTTGAAGATCTTTGAAGATCCTGCAAAGATTTTCACCAGGGTAGACAGGCTAAATGACGAGCGACGGGTGAAAATAACACTTCGGGATTGAGAAGTGCTGACGCATTCCTATCCAGTGACGTTTTTATCACCCACAGCGAAAAGTATTGCCTTGACAAATTAAAACAGTCCCTTGAGAGTTTGCAAAAATGTGGGTCAGAGAATGCCAAGGATCCTTACTTTTCTATTTCACTTGAAACAAGCAAAATAGTAAAAAAAATTAGACAGCAGCTAACAAGAGAGCGAACGCAAAAATTAAATCCGACACGCTGTTATAAAGACTTTCAAATATGCAAATCTGCGACCTGCAAACCCCACCAAGATCATATTTCAACTCAAATTTGCGCAAGTTAAAAGCGTATCATGAACGAAAAATAGCCAGAAATATAGATACATTTAAAGGAAAGGATAAGTCATATTACCTTTACCTCTATTTTCTCCCACTCCGTGTCGTATTATCCGGCCGCCGCGGCCGGCCAACCGCTAGTTGATCACGACAGAAGCCAACAAAATTCAAGTTCAGATGTTGACAAACCCCGCAATATTTGTGAATCAAAAATCGTCTCCGCTAATCTCTTTTTGGCATAGCAGACATTTCGTGAATTAAATACTATGAGGCTTGCGAAGAAATGGGAAAATTGCGAATAAAGTGTAAATACTTTAAAAATTTGCCGTGACAGACCATAGCGTGCGCCTCACCTTTATTATTTTGCTCAATATTCACACATTGCATGCATCATGTTGATAATGCTTGCCAGGAGCCCGCGTTCATTTCATAACAAGGGCAACAAATGCTTTCTAGGTTGTTTTTAAACAATTCAAAGAGGAAAATGCTCGCACCACATGCTCTTGACAAAGCTGTAATTATCTCATCACTCATTGCTTCACATTTGAAGACATTTGAAAATTTCGTCGTCAAGTTAAGTTATGCATTGGTCAGCAGAAATACAAACAAAAGTCTACGACCCAACGACTGAGCGACCAAGCGAGTGAATTCGTGTGCGCTAACGTAACTCCTATTTCGCATTCTGCAAAATAGTCACAAAAATACTTTGTGAGATCTAGTAATCCGAGGATTATGAATTTTTAATAAGCTTATTTCTTACTTTATTTTTTTGATACGGGCAAGTTGGAAATTGGCTCAGGCATTAGCAGCAAGTTGGAATTCAAGTTTTTGTCGAGCCCTGATTCTCGTCTTGATTTCTTCAAAAACAAGCGAAAACTAACAAAAAACAAACTTGCATGTGAAATTTGGAGTTGTTTTGACAATTTTCATTTTTGATAAAAAAAGCTTTTGGGCCCTTATTGCACTGAACCCTTCAATTGAACTTCAACTGGTGTTAAACCAGCCCAGGGACAAACCGCCAACCATGCAAATACAATCATGCTGTAAACCATTTCTTCTGCATTACTTTTTCCGGTAGGTATTTGCTGTTGTTTGTGAAAGTTATAATACAAGTTGTGGCAAATTGTTCTTTGTTAAACAAAATCAAATTCTCTGAGAATGCCAAATTTTGACATTCTACTAATATTATTGCCATTCCTTCATTACAACTTCACGCTGGTTTAAGTGTGTCTTTCTGAAATGGGTGATATCGCTGGATTTTTTAGCTTGAAGGCTCAGTTTATTCCTTTGGGCATTACCTTCGGCAGTTGCTAAAAACGTGTCAGGCACTAAGTTTCGGTTTTATTCGTTTCGAAAAAGGTGAGATATTTTGCAAGAAGACCAGGAAACAGGCGGAAGCGACTTCAAAAGCATGGAACAATAGCGCAATTAAACTACCTTGAGTGAACGGATTTGGGAACGTATCCTTTTGTTCTTAAACTGGTAAATGAACTCCAGATGTAATCTGCAGACATTTCGTGGATTTGTGTTTTTTTTTCGCAATGTATTTTGAGCTTTAATATGTCTTAACCAATAAAGAGCGTGTTGATAGCTTTAAAAAGAGATCTTGAACGTGTTACTTTGATCGCCGTAGGGGAGATTAGTTTTGTTTATTGCCGAATGGCGGGCCCGACTCGCGAAGATAATTATGCGTACAGGGCTCGACACTAACTTTTCAACTTACTAGCCTAGTGGCTAGTGACAACTTAGATGTTACTAGCCAAAAACATTTTTTACTAGCCAAGTGGTGATGTCTCCAGTTAAATATCCTAATATCCTCTTTTATTAAATTCTCAACCTCAGATAATGCAATTCTAGCTTTCTGATTAGTTCACTAGATCTCGGTTATCAGCCATTATACCTGCGTTTGACCTTATATGGGAAATGAGTGCGGCAAGTGCCGCTCAGTTTAAAAATTTTCCTGCGAGAAGCAAAAGTTCCATCAGAAAAATGGCAAATTTGGCGAGGTTTATAAGCTTGTACAAGAAATAATCGACAGTGCCTTCCCTAAAACCACACAAATACCACAAAAATGCCATAGTAGACTCAACTACGTAAAATTGAAAGGATTGATGCAAAATTGTTTAATTAAAAATACTTGTAAATGTACAACAAGAGCGACTGGACGAAGAAGAAAAGCAGAAAATAATTTACGGGAAGACCAGAAAACTGACACAATTTCATTCAGTGTTAGACATAAATGTGGCTCAGCACTTCAGTTAAATTTGTTACCTTTCAATCTTGATCTTGTCCTTTTATACTTCGACAAACTTCATCAAATCTGAGTGCAATTTCGTTTCAGCATGATGTAGTAGTCTTCATGACAGCCGTGGAGCCGTAAACAAGTACAATATGTAAACATTTGCTTCGCTCGTTTTGCACAAGGCGTATAATTTCCAGAAAAGCTATTGCTTCGGATCTTCCTGTAAACCTTAATTGTTGTCACAATTTTCCAAGATGAAAAGACGATTTACGAGGAGATTTTCCGAGGAAAATCTTCAGAAGAAAACTCTCTCGTTTGCTTTGCTTGCGTTTTTCATTCAACTCAAGAAGTGAACACCGCGCCACAAATTTTCCCGCCTCCTCATACTATCACTTTGTTTACATCAAAATGAAATGTCCAGTTGATTTATACTAAAGAAGAATTAATTTAATAAAACAATTATTCCATTCGCCCTTGTTGGATACAAGTGGTTATAGCCAACTCGGTGCTTTGCGCCTCATTGGCTATTTACCACCTCGTATCCAACGCGGGCTCATGGAATAATTGTTAAATATCCATTATACCCGGGATTATGGAATTTTAAGAAAAACCAACAATATTCACATCTGAAACCGCTTGACACATTCGGCACAGCTTGTGTCACGCAGTGAATGAATTTATCATCTCAATGAATTGCGCCGGTTTTAACTTTGTTCAATGGCCTTGTGTTTTCCTTACATCAAATCTCTCAGGCTGACAGCTCCAAAGGAAAATCCAGAGATTTTCCCGTAAAGGCTTTCAGGACTCTGTTTTTCTGTGAGACTTCTTTGGAAAAATATCGAGACACCGAGACTGTCGAGACTTCTTTACAAACAGGCGCCAGGGTAGAAACATTTCAAAAGCAAAACAACTATCTGAACAATACTGCAAACTGTTGTTGGTGAAATTTGAATGCTAAAAGCGGCTGATTTAAATTTGGAAGGATATAAATCTTTCTCTAATTATTTTTGTAGTGGCAAGTTTTGTCAGTATGCATATGATGACAAATCACCGATGTGTTGTTCCACAAAATGAAATGTTATCCCTTTATAGTTCCGCACGATTTTGCGCATGATTTAATCAGGAGAAGCTTGTGTTTTGTTCTACTAATTTCGAAACAAAAAAGAACATCGATGTGTGCTTTCAGAAAATGCTGTCTTGTTTGTCAAATGCCACGCACGTGCTGAACAGCACGTGCCCAGTAACATGATATGTCGACAAGAAATTCCGAGAAAAGTGTTTGCGTATGGCTTCCTTGTGAATGACAGAAACTAGTTCGGCCAATTTCATTACTCACACATTAATAATTACTTACAAAATATTACGCTACAGTGACATATGCAACTTACAATGAAAGCTACTTACAAATAATATGTTACAATTAAGGTGATTCCACTGAATTGCATTGCGCATCCTTGCTGCGCATGAGTTTTCGCGTCATTTTGCGCGCACACACAACATTACGGCTTTTCTTTTAGGTTAAGCTCAGAAGAGAAATAAATGGTCATTTTCTTCTAAATGAGCACGGTGACCCCCATTTTTTAATGCATAAATTTAAAAGTCATCCGGTTGACTACAATATATCGCAATTTAAAGAAAAGTTAAATACTCTACTTTGAGATATTTTTATTTCAATGCTTTAAAAAGTACGTTTTGAGGTAGTGCTGCTTACGCACGCACGCAGCAAAATCTTTAATTTCTTTCATAATCTTAATTCCAGTTTAATTAAAATGGTTTATTATGTAAGATTAAAGTCTATTTCGTTGAACTGCTTCGATATTTTAGCGTAAGAAATGATTTTTTCTAGAAATGATAGTTCCCTTTTCGGATTATGAGCGTTCCTAGTATGAACCTCGTGGGTCATATGTTTACTATAATAGCCATCCAGGTTGCACAAAAACGAGCACGGTGACCCCCATTTTTTATTGCATTTTTGTAACGCTCATAACATAGTTATGGACTGGACCAAGTCTTAGAAAATTCTAAATACTCCTTCTTTTTCAGTGGAATCACCTTAAATTACAATAAAACATAACTAGCTTACGATAATCACTCTACAATATACAATGATAACTAAACACACTAAATAACTAACGGTACTGAGCTAATTGAAGAAGTTCTAAGAGCATAAAAGAGATATAAATGAGGATTCATTTCTCTGTACAAGGCGAGTGAGTGGTTTGTTTACAACTCGGGCGCGCGGGCCCGCTTAGCTTATTTGAAATGTTGTCTTGAACGTCTTTGAAGTAGTCTGTTCCCCCAGAATAAAAGAAAAATTATTTTATCAGTTTTATTTCCGAACAACAAAGCAATTAAAACCCTGATTTTTGTGTTTGTGAATGTGGGGAGCTCTATCTCTGGCCACGAATTTAACCTTGCGTGCGCGTATTGTTGAAATTCCGACAGTCGCCACGCTAACACATGAGTATAAGCTGGCATGTGTCATGACTCACATCAAAAACCCGGCACAATAAAATTGCTTTTCATTTCCTTCCTTGAATAAAATTTCTCAGAAAACTAAGGCAAGTGTACAGTTACATTTATTAAAGAGTTCTGATTTATTTCTATGTGGTATTTCTTTTGAAATGATTGCTCACTTTGGTTGCATCGAAAATACTTACATCCGGTTATACGCGAGCTTGCTTTGCGCGCGTCCAATCGCTGTTAAAAAGTTTGCGGTTTTAAAGTCAATCAATTATAGACTAATTATCCACGCATTGTTAAAAGGCATAGAAAACAAAATCAGTCAAGCAGATTCCCAGGAGATTTTATTCAGTCTGTTAACAAAAGAAATACATCTCACCTACATCAAAGTGGTTGCGCTCTTCATGATCTTCGGAAGCATGCCGGCTAGTCGGCAAATGCATCGGAATGAATAAGCAATGAGTTTAAACAATAGCTTGAATATATGAATGCTTAATAACCTCAAAATTTGAGGTACACATTTATCTTTGTCAGAACAGGGCAAAACCTTTTCCAGTATTTCAAGTTTTGTATACATGTAACATTCAGGTTGGAGAAAGTTGCCAACATGCTAAGAAACATTTTCTATCCATTCCAAAATTTCTAAACATTTTGCGACATTTCCAACATTTTTACAACAGACAGAATAACATGACAAATGCCTTTAGAATCATTGCCAAGGATAATGCCATACAACACTACTAATTTTGGTTAAGCCTGGTTTTCCCAAATAGGGTCACAATTTTTTGAACACTATTGACTAAACTTATCGATCTTAAATTATGTAAATTTAAGCCACTGGTCGTGAACCAACAGTCCCTTGTTTACCATTTTAGATGTGACCTGTGGGATGCAGGCTATGTTGGTTTCGCACACCGACACTACATCAACGCATCGATAACCACAAGGTCTCCTCATCTGTTGGCAAACATCTTCGCGCTGAACATTCTCTTGTCCCAAAGATCTTGCCAAGAATTTTAGAGTTTTAAAGAAATGCCAAAAAATTAATGTTTTTTATTCATGAACTGAGACCAAGTCTCAGTGTACAGTCCAAGTCAATTCATGTAAAGGTTTTTTAATTAATAATTAGTTTTTTACATGATGGTCATTGCCTTTTACAACTTTTTATAAATTCTTTTTTTTTACATATTTTTACATTTTTGTACTTCATACATACTTCTTACATACATTTATGTTTACTTCTTTGTCACTATATATTTAACTATGCTAATTTTTGTTCTCAACATTTGTGACCCTCCATATGAAAAGGTAAACAAACACCTTTGCTGCACAAAAGTTATATGACAACACATCCTGAAGCATGTTTGCTGCTTTTGGACCATCTTGTCACTTGTTAATTCCCTTGTAACTTGAAAAACCAAACTGAACAACACATTCAAACTGTCCTTTCGGTTAACAGATCGTTAACTTGACCGCCAAAACTTGACCGCCAAATAAAGTAAATAAAGTATCAGGTTTTACACAAATCAGTTGTGTACATTGTCGCGTCTCACAGGTCCTCACACGCAAGTTGTTTTCCTAAGAATTTAAATAAATCATATTGTATCAAGATAATTCGTCAAATAAGCGATAAATTTCACATAACTAAAGACTGTTAAACAAAACACTTATGTATGAACAGTTTAGTTACATTTGAAGCTGTTGCGTGCGAAGTTGAATAACACGTGCGAACTCATGTAACCCGATGCTTCAAATCACAAGCACTTTGTACGTTCAACGGCGATCGTTTGAAGTTTCCAAGGTCTTCCAAGGGTTCATGAACACACGCGGGATAAAAGAAAACTGGAAATTTATGTTACCTGTAAACACACTGCAATATAAATATTACGTATTTTATTGATTGATTGATGAAAATTCACTTTGGGATGCCAGACGACACGCTTTTGGTGAGTCGCATTCCTTCAAATGAAAATACAGTCGCAGCTTGCTGAGTACTCGAGTGGCAATTGATTAATTTTATACTCGTGCTAGTGAGAAAAAAGATGGACAAGCTGGCTTTAACACACAGCGATTTTCAGTCAACAGTTCGAAAAATAAGACAGTTTATCACAACTTCTGCGTTATGTTTGAGTTGACTGCACATGCAGAACAGTAATATGAGCGCTGCTAAATGGCTGCCATAGAACATAACTTTGTGGAGTTAAACTGGAGCTAGCATATAGTTTTTGCTAAATATCTGCAGAATGTCTGCCATTTGAAAACAAAAGGGCTGCAGAAAGGCTTCCAGTCCAGTCAAATATAGCCTTTTTCCAGAGCTTCCAATACACGTAGACGTAAATATATTTTGTTACCCGGCCGGAGGATGTTCTGTGAAACCGTTCCAAAAATTACTATTCGTAAACTTCCATAAACAATGTTGTCTTCCTCCTAAGTTCAGTAATAATTATTCTCAAATTACTTGGTGTTTCAAACCCTATGAAATGCATTTTCTGCATTTGAAATGCTCCAAATTCAAAAGGTGTTTGAAACGCATTTGGAATGTGTTTGAAACTGTTTGAAACGCATTTCAAATACGTTTCAAACACCGCGTTTAAATGCGTTTGAGAGAAATTACGTTAAGCCCCCTTTTCATATGGAGGGTCACATTTAACTTGATAATGATGGAAGAGCAGTCGAAATACCATGCAATTTTACCTGTCCATTAGTTTTTATCGTGAAAATACCCCTACTGATAACTATTGACTTACTAACCACAAATCAACTGGAACTTGGCTGAATGTTTAACCTACAGAATGACTCAATGACTGACTCTAGAGGGCTCGTACACAATCTTTTTAAATGGACCACAATTAGAACAACTTAATTTGACTAACATTAGATGGATCGAATCTGACCAATTACTGTTGAAAACTTTGTATGAGCCTTACAGCCAATAACATCATCATGATTGCAAAACTGACCAATCAGCTTCAACAATATAAACTAATGCGCATTTTCTTTTAGGACCTTGTGAGAAGGCACATGATGAAAGATTAAGGAAAGAGTAAGTAATTCTTGGAGAACTGAGATGTACAATTATTGTGCATCATTGTCACTTCTTTGAAGTTTTTTATGACTTAAGGTGGCTCATAACAGTTTAGTCAGAATTAGACATGCCCGTTTTAGGTGTTCTATGGCAGCTATAACAATAATTTTTAGGAAAATCTTTTAGTACAAACTTGTACAAGTTTTACCAATGAACAAATTGAAGTCATGGTGACGTCAAAATTCGTTGCCATGGCAACGTAATATGAGGTCAAAGATGCCCTATTTTGGACCTTTTGAGGTTAATAACTCAAGAACTACTTGGTGAAAATTCTTGTTTTTGATATATTTTTATCTAACTGACAAAAGAAAAATTTTTGCAAATTTTAAAAAATATCTGTAGGTAGGATTCGAAGCTATGTCATTTTTTCACTAATTTAAGGTGGCTCTGAACCCTACCTACAGAATTTTTTTAAACATCGTTAGATTGTTTGTTTTGCCCAGTAGACAAAAATATATGAAAAACAAAAACTTTCACCGTCTAGTTTTTAAGTTATTAGCTTCAAAAGGTAAAAATTAAGCTACCTTTAACCTCAAATGACGTTGCCATGGCAACGAATTTTGACGTCATAGCAACTACAATTTGTTCATTGGTAAAACCTTTACAAGTTGTACTAATAGTTTAACCTCAACGTTATTGGTGTAGCTGCGATAGAATGCCAAAGACGGGAATATCTAAACCGCTTCGAGCCACCTTAAATATTTCTGTTGGTTGTGCAAAGTTAAATCATAGTACAGTGTACATCTTCAATCAACCCAACTGAGCAAACTGTAGTATAGCGTTTTCCAGACTCTCGGTCAGCGGGGCGAGCGTGAGCGAAGTGAAAAAGAGGGGAGACTGGGAAAGAGAAGGAGGAGAGTCTGTAAGCATTGTTTTAAATACCTCATTTCAGTATACAAGCTGCTAGTATGCCCTGTGATTGGTTAATTTTGACAGTTGACATCAACACCTCACATTCCTGTCAATTGGCTTTGCACTGCAGAGTGAAACATGGCTTGTGTGTTGGAGTTTACTCAAATAGTTGAAAACTGTTTATGGACTTTGTTGCACTATAAGGCACTGACAATGGAGTAAAAGACCTGTCTTCTCAATCTGGCCCATGGAAAAGATGTGTTCACTATTCTTTCCACTGGTTTCAGCAAAAGCTTGATTTTCAGTTGTCTCCTCAAGTCATTTATGCTTTACACACTGGCGAAGGGCTGATGTTGATGTCAACAATAATTGTGGTTATAGTTAAATGGAGGTGACAGGCCTACATGTCTCCTTTGTTTGTGACATTTGTAAATTCACTGTATTATATTAAATTCAGTTTTTTTTACCTTTTTGCTTCTTGCCTGTTTCTGAAGAGCACTAATTTTTTATCCTGTAATATTTGGAGGTAGAGCCATAAAACTGTGTCCCAGCAAATGTTCAGAGGTCATAGTCTGACTGCACGGTTTTTTGTAGAGTTTGACACCTCTAGCACTAGCTCTGTAATTTGCCACATGTTTCGCTAGTGCGTTTTGTTTTGGGTCATTTCTTTTTGCAAGATGCTATGCATCTGTGGATATGGGAGCTGGGCGTGGCTGTTTAAATTCATACTGTTGCAAGATGTATTAATCTTATCACAGACGACATATTTACAGTATTGTAAGGTACTGTATCTATGTTCCGCTTCACCAGAGACTGTTGGTTTTAGAGAAACATTCTGTGTTGTAAAGGCTATGCTTCTTGCATGAAGTTGATTGAGTGTTTTGTCTCTTGAGCTTGATGTGTAGGTTTTACCTCCCTTGTATGTTTTGCCACATTCTGGCACCACATGATTCAAATGAAGATTCCAAATCTCACACATGCAAATCTTGTCTCCTTCGGAGCTGTTGCATGGCTCATCAGGCAATGCAAAAACGTGACAGCTGCTGGTAGCCAAAAAGCTGTTATATTGCTTCAAATATCGAGCTTAGATTCATATTGTCGTGGAATTAATTTCCGAGTTATTTTTTTTGCAAAAAATAACTCTTAGCATTGGCAGAAAGACGTATTTGGCTATTCAGTGGATGGATCATTGATGTATGTATTTTACACCAATCATATTTGGGATTGTATCAAATGGACCAATCAAATTGTGGCTTGTGGATATATGGATCGTTTTAGTGTAACTATAGGAATGAAACTCCGACTATCCATGGCATGGGTCTGAGACTGAGTTCCTCCTTCTAATGCGAGAGGTCTGGGCGTGAGTTACAAATTGCTTTGCAAAATTTACTTGCAAATCAATAGATCTGAATGTACTCAATTCTTGTTATCAAGCTTTATTTTTAAAATTGCTTTATTTTTTAAGTACAATAAAGTGTCAAGGTCTCATAGATGTGAGGAAGTGTTTTTTTCTATTTTATTTTCACATTATGCATAAGCCTCTTACGATTCGGAATTACAGTAAGTTATGCATGTTGTCGGGTAAGTATGTAAGTACTGCAAACTTGTATGTCTTCTTCAAATTAATTGCGTTCGACGATAGGAGAACCCAACCCTAATCTAGTGTAGCTAATAAAAATCGAGATTTTGTTTCTTCTGCATTTTGCCTCCCTTTCCTTTGTTCTGCATTTTGCCTTGCTTTCATTTCTTCTGCATTTGCCTCAGTTTGACAATCTCACTCAAGTGGCGTCGGTGATACCTTACATGGATTTCACGATCATTGCACGATTGTTGACAGAGTGAGGGATTACCGCAAGAGATTCTTCCTTGAGGCTTGGCACGCTATGCAAGACCCAATGCGGGCAATGAGTGTATTAAAATACCAGCAATTTGCAAGTCTTTCGTATGATTTGATCTTGTGAAATAAGCACATTGTGAGGTTTGCTTTCGTAGCATGCGCCAAATAGTGAACTGTTAAAAAAGCTGTTACGGCCTTTATGACATTTGAAACTGATGAAGACTGAAGATGTTCGGTCGAAACGTCTCCTGCATGGGGGAAATAACAGTTTTTCACGAGCCTATTGACCACACTACATAATCTACGATTACTCCTAGTTAAATAAGACTTTGAGGTGCCACAGTGGTTCTTTTGCTTTTTGGTGAGCGAGTGACGTATGTATATCACACCAGTCAGATTGGGACTTGTATCAAAGGGCCATTCAATTAACTTATCATTAACCCATTGACACCTGGAGTTTTTCCAAAAAACACATTTTTTAGATGTTTTTGACCTTTTTTGCCTATTATATGCTAAAATAGCTTCAAATCACTCAAAATGTCCCTTGAAATGCAAAATGCGTCCTTGTTGTTGACAAAAATCATGTTTGACAACTTGCAGCATGTGCCCAAGTCAAAGTTTGGACGATAAACCATCCTACCCCACAAGGCTTTTCATTTTTTTTTCTTCGCTTTTCCATCTTCTCTTCTTCCTTTCTTTTTGCTGCAGTTTTTGGCCTTCTACCAGGCTTCTTTCGAGTAGAAGAACTTCAGAGAAAGCGTTAATGAGGCAAGAACTACTTACATTGTGTACCATGGACAAGCAAAGGATAGAAAGGAAACATTCCTCTGAGTTTTTCACTTTTATTTTGAAGCGTTTTGGTGCATATTTCAAGCTCCATCAATCTAATCATGCTGGTTTAGGTATCGTTGGAAAGGTCTTGTTCTGCTTCACAATTTGAGCATAGATGTCGCCTTTTTGGGTAAAAGTTGATGACGTCACAAGTGGGACAAATGCCCGGATCCTTTACGGCGGGTTTAGGCTGGTTCAGGTGTCAATGGGTTAAAGTAATAGATATTTGGAATTGTGTCTGATTGCTATAGTTT
Source organism: Meandrina meandrites (assembly GCA_963693305.1). NCBI lineage: Eukaryota > Metazoa > Cnidaria > Anthozoa > Scleractinia > Meandrinidae > Meandrina > Meandrina meandrites. The sequence goes on along the minus strand of OY855912.1, from coordinate 17,343,462 downwards.
TTTCTAACATTTTTTTACATGATCAATTTAGCTTATAGACTGTACAGGGCAGAAAATGTGACCTTTCACGGGAAAACGTACACTAACGGCTTTCAGTTAAATGGGTGAAACGAACGGCTATCGAACGGGTTACAAACGGGTCACCAAGTTGTTTGAAACGGGTAACCAAACCATTCAAACGGCTGATGAAAAATTTCAAACGGGTAGCCAAGCCGTTCAAATGGCTGATTGAAAATTTCGAATGGGTTGCCAAGCCGTTTGAACGGCTGATGAAAACTTTCGAACGGCTAAGCAAGCCGTTCTAACGGCTGATGAAAAATTTCGAATGGGAAAGCAAGCCGTTCGAACGGTCGACTTGTACGGTTGTGTGTAAATTCATTGACCTTCGCCAAGATACAGCTATCAATAACAAGTGTGACAGCGTGTCCTGCGATTTTTTTCGTGGTAAAGTTTAAAGTGCTACTATGATGAAATTTGCATGTTTTCTTTCGCAACCGTTTTAAAATATTAACAAGTACTCTATATGAGAAGAAAAATGCCGTTTACTGTTTTCCAATACCTCTTTTCTTTCAAGAGATATTCAAGTTTTTAAAATATGCAAATTAGCAAAGTAGTGACGTCATACACTCAACCAAATTCTGATTAAATACTAAGAAAGTGATATCTCAGCCAATTTGTATTGAAAGTCTCTGATTCTTTGCAGTAACACTCTGCTAGTTGTGTTTCACAATATGAACTTGGCAGCTTGGTTACCATGGCAACATACTAGGTTCCAGATCCCCCCAATGTTTAAGGCCTTTCTGGCCAATTCTGGCATTCTCCGTAAATATTTGTAAATAATACTTTACATGCGAGATCTAGCAAGCATATCGATGGATTTGGCAGACGTCTTGCCTGGGTTTAATTTTTCCGAACTGAAAAATTGTGAAATATTAAAAACAAATTGATGGGGACTGGAAAAGAGTGAGTTGCCATGGTAACATAATTTTATTACAGCTGTAGGTGTGTCACCTGAGGAACTATTATTCTGCCAAGTTTCATTGGTCTCTGCAGAAAAATGGCAGAGATAACTTAATTTTTGTACTTGACAAAAAATTGGGTTGAGTAGATGACGTCATCAGTTCCCTAATTTGCATATTTTACAATTTTTTTAAGCTTAAATATCTCTGGAACTAAAATAGATATTTGAAAACGGTAAACGGCATTTTAAATCTTTCATTAAATACTCTTTGAAACGCCTAAAATTGCAAGGGGTGAAAATTTGATCATAGTACCACTTTAAACTTGCAGTCATGAAAAGAAACACATCAAAAGATTGCTTCTTAACTTTGGAAAAGCTTTTTCCTTATCGAATAAAATAATACTGAAGATCAAGGAATCAATGACATTGCAGGAAATGTTTTACCTTTCAGGAAACAATTTCACAGTGGAGTATGCAAAATAATGTCGGCTTTTTTCTATTTGTCATCGACTCGGAAGTTTTGTTTCTTTTCCGGATAGCAATACTTTTAACCCGACCAAGAGTAACGTTTTTCGGTCAGTTGCAAATTTGAGATGACATCACTCAGTCGGTGATATCGAATAGTGTTATATTCACGCCTTGACAGATAGTTTGGAAATGAAGCACGTGCATTATGTCCCGCCGTCCCAGACATGAGATATTCTGGAAAAAACAACTCAGCAATCTACAATTGATTTAGCTTCTTAATATATATCCGTTCTGTGCGACAAAGTTGAAAGAAACAATAAATATCCAGACATTTGCCGAGTAATAATACCTGTACTGTTTTAATATTTTAGAAAAATATGCCAACCCTGATATTTCCTTTCCCTTTGGAATTTGGTAGCAGGGTGCTACTGTATTGAAAATTACATCTAGAGAATTTATTTAATTTATGATCTTTATATTTTAAAGGGCAGCACAAGTCTGCTTGTGGCCTATTCTTAAATTTGATGCAAGGTCCGCGGTTGCTTTCAAGGGCCAAATTCAATTCTTGTGGCAATATATTTCACACTTGTTTCCCTTTCATTTAAACTAGATATGAGGGAAGTAGTCGTTACAAAAAAATGAGATATGAAGAAGAATTTCTGAGATATCTTCAAAACATTATGGCTGATGTGGACAGACGAATAAGGAGAGGGCATGCAAGACTCAATCTCAGCCGTGCCCAAGAAGAGAAGGTTTGTATTGTATAGCATACAATGATTAAAAAAATTCTCTTCATGAATGATTGATGGCCTGATTTTCAAAATCTTTTGCATAACCATTAGCAAGGCTAAATTGGCTTCCCGGCATCTTTTCCTTACCATTTTTGAGTTATTTTTTCCAAAAATAATTCTTAAGTCGGCGCGATGGACCGTGTAGTCAGTCAGTCAGTGAAGTATGTTTACAAGTTTGTCACACCAGTCAGGTTTGAGGTACTATCAGAACCATTGAAATTGCGGTTTATAAAGGGGAAGTAATCTGACACTGTTGTAAGCGAGCGATTTCATTCGAAGATTTTTGATTTGCAGGAGGCGGAATCGGTGAGTTGTGAATTAACCCCGGATTTGAAACGCTCCCCGGCTTACAACGCACACGCTGCTAGCAAAAGACCCAACACTAAATTGTTATTAGAGCCTTAGTTTAGGACGGGCTAGTTTTGCTGACCGCAGTAGAAATTGCATAAAGCATTTGCATAAAGCAGATTTGAAGAACAATGTTCTCATTGTGATGTTAATACTGTATTTACAAAGAGTCATAAAAATGACACGGAATCTTCTTCAGAGTGTGTTGTGGCCTCTTGTTTTAAGAGTTTGTGACAAGGAAATTTCCTAAATTAATATTGCTTGAGACTCCGTGTCGCCAACTGAAAACCGCAATTAATTTAATTAGTCTTTTTAGCGTCTTGCTCCAGCGATTCGCTGACTGTCGTGCAAGTAGCGTTTATGTTTATACCTTAAACACATCACGTTTAGACATTTCATTAACCGGTATGGGTATTGACTTTAAAATGGTTTTGCTTTTAAAATTAACTATGATCGATAGCGGCAACAGGCTAGAATAAGAGCATGTCATTCTGTGACAGTTTGATAACTAAAATAAATTAGTTCTTGTTCCTGTTTGTTGAATGACAGGAAACAAATACTCCAGGTGTACTGCACTTAAAAAGCTTTGCTAAGAATATAGTTTTTTATTTGATTTGTTTATTACTTTGTGTATTACTTTTCGATTACTCAATGGAGACATGGTGTTTTCAAGAAAAATGAAAGTATCATGTTACAAAAGTGAGATAAACAAAAGTGTCATGTTACACGCGTTTTTAAAAAAAACAAAGGTATCGTTTTACAGTGTTTGACGAAAACAGAAAAGTATCCTGTAACAAACAAAAGTATTGTGTTACGATTATAATAAAGCTAGCAACAAAATAAGCGCTAACAGCATAAGCCATTTCGTGACATTTTGACAATTAAATTAGTTCTTGTGTTTTTAAATGATAAAAATTTACTATTGAACGAAACAGTTTTGATGTAACAAATTGCACGTAAAAATTGTTTTGTCTATTTCCAAAAAATGCCTCTTAGTCGTAGTAAGGGGCTATGTAGTTAGTGATGCACCATGCACAAATAGCTCAACCCATGAAATAAACCATCCCAACAGGACTAACACCCAGTCTTACCCCAACCCACCCAATCAATTGAAAAAATAACTCCTGCACGCTTAGCATGCCTACGTTTTAGTGCAGAAGGCACTTTTGTGATGGTTGAGTGGGCTGGCACAGATATGTCCAGGATGAACGCTAATGAAATGCACGCTCTTTATAATAAGCATCACAAAGTGTCCTCACTGATTAAAGTTCACCTAAACACACATAATTCCGTCAAATATGAAGTAGTATGAAAATGGTCAATAACACAGTCATATATGAAGCACTTGCTGAACAATACCTGCATTCAATCCTGGACATACATGTAAGTTGGCTGGCATCCCTTAAATTGCTAAACCTGTAACTAAAGATACCAATAAAAAGTGTAAACTTTGATAGTCAATTAATTAATTATTCTTGTGAAGTGGGTAATGGGTGGGGAGCACCTGATGCCGTGTGCATGTGGTAAAATGTGGAGTATATCTACATTGCTTTTATATGAAGAACACAAATACTATATATGTTTGTTTCTGAAAACCCTGTGCTCTCCTTGTGGTGTTATTTTTCCTAGAACAGAGAACTTTGCACCATGCGCATGTACAGAAGATAAATCTATGTTACATACTTGAACTGTCATGAATGTAGTGTGCTTTTCTCTGTGTGTGATACGGTTCTTGTAGACTCCATAGTGTGTCACTGTGCTTCAAGTGAAAGAGTTCTTGATATGGCATATTTCATAAACTTGAAAACAAAAGTAACTACCATTGATGTCACAGTGTTTGCAAAAAAACGACAATAACAACTGTTCATCGCATAGCTCTGTTAAATATTGCACAATGGTTTCATAATTAAATATGCAAAAACAAGCTGGGACCTTGTGATCAGTAAGTCAATGAAACCTCTGCAGTGAGAAGGAATACACCAAACATTTAGTTGATAGCAGCAGAAGGTATAACTTCCTAATAATAATATTGTTTTAATTAGTTCTTCTTGTTACTGTGGTAACAAACAATTCTCTTACAATGATTGCCATTTTGTGAATTATTTTTTCTTCTGTAGGAGTTGGCAAGTGGTAAGCCAGACAGTGAAAAAATTAAAATGCTTACAGAAAAGATCAACTCATTGTTAGAACAGGTGAGAAGACGCACACATCGAAGTACTCTGAATGTTTTGTTCGTCATCATTGTTTCCTTTTCCCTAGCTGGGAAATAGGGTCTTACTTTTAATTTGTTACTTTCTAGTAATGTATAGTAGACAAGGAACCACATACTGTAGACTAGGAGTACAGTGGAACCTTGTTTATATGACCACTGGACTGGACCATATTATGACACTATTAGTCCAAGCATTATTTGCAAATATTAAGGGGGGTGACTCTTAACTACCAATTTGTTTCTAAGGCAGGTTTCTAATTGCTATATTTTGGAAACAAAACATCATACAGATACGCTTTTTGCACGAGTTTGTTCTATTGAAGATTCCTCCAAGAGTTTCAGGTCACGGTCATATTTAACGTGTCACGTGACCAGAACAGAATAAACCCTAAAACTCAAGTGGCGGATAGATTTTAAAATTAAAATGAGTGTCAATAGATAAAGAACGTGCACATGCGTAATGTGACGTATCGTTTTTGTGAAATTTGCATTATTATAAGAGTTATGGCGTAATAAACACTCATATTTACAGACTTTCATCAGTAGCGTTTCCTTTTTTCGTGTAAATGGTAAAAGCATACGTCACATTATAAAGTCGGGCACGTTATCTCTGATTCGTAAGAGAAATCGGAACTTTACCTTGTTTCCGTGGAGTTTTAGGGATTTTAAATTCTAACGTGCGGTTTGGGACTGGCACTAGTTTCGCACGCACAATGACATATTTTTTAAAGCAGGTGTACCCCCAAATAAAATTCACCATTTAGCGTTACAAAAAGCTTCAAAATCACTTGCTTCAAAATAGTCTTCAGCAATTCCTTAGCAACTGCTCCAGATCTGTAGTTCAGAGTCTCCCCCCTTAAATGTCAACCTATCACTTATTGCAACAGAAGGTATCTTGGTAATTTCATACAGAGAATTTTGCCTCCTACAACATATCAAAAGTCTACAAGAATCCAATTGGGACAAAAAAATCCATTATTTATATGGACACCCAATGCTCAACATGAAAACGAGGCTGCAGATAAGTGGCCTGCCTTACCTCCTTTACAGGGTGATAAATCATACTGTCAGCCTAGCAGAACCATTTTTGTTTGAATATTTAACAATCCTGAAACTGTTAATAAAACAGCCACTGATCTGTAATGACTGCACACTCAAGTAGAAAGGTGATGCAATTTTCAATATGGCCGCGGTCTATGGCTACGTCCACGTGGGATTTACCACATCTCATGGCCGGATCTGGATTGAAAGAACTTTAGGAAATGGTTTATGCACCAAAAACAGTTGAGCGATCTGGCAGGCCTACCATTTGCTTGGGCAGTGTGTGCACACCCCCTTGTCGATGCACTCATGCTCCCTGAATGCACCCATTCCGGATATGCAAGATGAGCCAAATTATCTGGCTTTGACTGAAAGTCAACCACATGCTTTTGACGAAGTTCCTTCCTTCCTTCCTCTACATTTTCCAAAATTTTTCCACTGTCTATTTTACTGCGTCCAAGAGCATCAAAGTGCTCTAGATTTTGAAGCTTGGTTCTATTTTACCTTAACGTTTAATAGATGCTTTTTTAACTTTTAAGCTCAATTTGTTGGTTTGTTTTTAACTTATTTTAAGTTGTTTCGGCTGTTCCAATATTTTTAAAGGAACGTTCCCCTAGAATCGAGTGTTCCTCATTTTTGTGTTCCTATTAAAGGGGCTTTGTCACCAATTTTAACAGATTTTTGAACAGCCAAAATTTATATTTGTGGCATAGGAAACCTAAAACTAATGGGCCATTTTTGTTAACAATTGCTATATTAGAGCCCTGAAACTGTTAACAAGCATCTTTGGCTGCCGATGGCTTGGATGGAAATGGATTGCAACTTGAAAAATTAAGGCTAAACTTTTCAAGTTGTTTCTGAGCATGGTCAAAAAATTATATTTATAGCTTTATTTTGATTTCTATCTGTAAATTAAGGTTATGTCTTCCTTTAGATGTTCAAAGATAATGTTTTTCATGGGCTAAATTGCCTACCACTAATTTCAGAACAGTTTAGACCAAAAATCTGCGGAAACCTGGTGACGTAGCCCCTTTAACCTTAAGAGGACCAGGTTTTTGCGGAGTAGAAACATAGCGTTCCCTGTAAGGTAAGACAAGAACATTTTGTTCCGAGTTGTCAACTGCAACTGGAACACATTGTTCCCAAATGAGTGATTTAGGACTGTTTTGTTCCGAGTTCCTATTTGTGCATGGAACACATTGTTCCCAAATAATTATTGATAAATTAGGAATGGTTTGTTCCGAGTTCCTCTTTATGTATGGAACACATTGTTCCCAAATTGATTAATTAGGAATGTTTTGTTCCGAGTTCCTTTTTGTGTATGGAACACATTGTTCCCAAATTGATAAATTAGGAGTGTTTTGTTCCGAGTTCCTATTTGTGCGTGGAACACATTGTTCCGAAATTAATAAAGAAAGACTAGTTTGTTCCGATTTTGCTATCTGTGAATGGAATATATTGTTCCGAAATTGGTCACAGTTTTGGACTTTATTGTTCCGATTTTATATCTGTTAATGGAACATTTTGATCCAAAAGTGGTATTTCGGACTTTTTTTCCGTGGTCCCATTTGCGTATGGAACATAATGCTCCCAAATTCATCGGTCAGGATTAAAGTTAGGACTTTTTTGTTCCGATTTATCTATCCGTTGACGATGTATTGTGTCCCCGAATTGAAAAAGCCGCGTACAGACCTGCTTGGGCAAGTTTGCGTTGTATCTCACTGTCATGAATTTTACACAATAGTAATGAGCGTGGGCAAGCAAGGGCATGTTTTGGCAAGTTGAAACGTCCTTTGTTTCAGCTAAGATGTAAAGGCGATTGTGTTAGCCACATGTTGTTTAAAGGGAAAAATGAGCAAGAAGTGCAAAGTCAATTGGTCAGATGTCCAAGGAGCATCACCCAAACCAAAGCAGCTTCACTTGGAAAAGGACGAAGCAGACAGCTTGTACCGTTGCCCGATACAAGAGTGTGAACATGATGAATTTCAAAGTCAGAGAGGGTGTAGAAAACACGTTAGCACTAAGCACAGTTGGTTCTTTTATTTTGACGAAAGGCCCGATTCTAAACAAGTAACAAAGTCGCTGACGATTGGAGAAATGAAGATGAGACAAGCGAAACTACAAAGCACAACGTGAAGTTACTTTCTTCATTTCCATTATCATGTAACATTGGCGAAGTATTCACGAAATGGTTGACAGGAAGTGCTGGCGGTTGCAAGAAAGATCGTGCCGCTCAACAGATAGTGACAAGGTGCTTCAAATTTCTTAGATTTTGCTGTGAAGATGAAGAGGAGTTGACGTTTGAAGTGGTCGACTTTAGTTTGTGTTCTCCAAATCTGTTGTTTAAGTTTTTCAACTGCTTACAAGCTGAATGTCAGCTCGGCCATGGTGGGCGTTTGGGCTACATAGATGCTATTTCTGAATTGATCGACTTCAGAAAACTTCATGGCGCGTCAGAAGCAGTTCTAGGAAAGTTCTCTACAACAGAGTTGTACCTCAAGAGAGCCCGAAAAACAGTTGCAAAGATGATGAGATTGCAGTGGACACAAGATTTAGACATCGAGGCTCTGGAAGCAGGAGGGCACTGGGCAACAATGGAGGAGTTATTGGAGGTGGTGAAATTTCATCTGCCGCGTTACGAAAATACAGTGAAAATGTGCAAAACCAGTCCAGCCCAAGTTAACCCCTCAGACATAACATTTGCCACGAAATTTGTAGCCATGTATCTGTTCATCAAGGTGAAGGGATCGCGACCCATGACTTATCAATATTTGACGGTAGACATGATTGCCACAGTGAAGGAAAACGGTGGATTTATCGATCAAAAAATGTTTTAGACGGCTGGAAAATATTTCTTCGATTCTTTGATTCTGACCGATGCAAACATGCACGTTCTTAACGGCTACATCTCGAACGTTAGACCGTTGCTTAAACCCCAGTGTAATTTCGTTCTCGTCACCAGAAATGGAGGTGAGCATGGCAAATTGGGCAAAACTATGAGTAAACTGGTTTTTGATGCAATTGGAAAATACATTCATCCGACACGTTATCGCCAAATCGTCGAAATGCAAAGCCTCAATCATCTCGCTGGCGAAGAGCAAAGGTTTTTGTCTGAGAACCAGAAACACAGTTCTGCCGTTGCCAAAGTACATTATCAAAAGCAACGATCACGAGAAGTTGCCCTGAAGGGTCACGAGTGTCTTCAAAAACTTTAAGTTACCAAGGGTTCCGAGGTAGACGATGACGTACACGCAAGACTAGATGGTTCAACGTCCAGCTCCGGGCCTTCAGTTGAAACAGCTCAGAATAACAACAGCTCGACCCCCATAAAGGATGCCCTGCCTAAAAGAAACTTGCAACTTCAGAGGAAAACTTGTCATGTTTTAAAATTCACGAAAGAAGAGGATGATTTTCTAAAGGAAGGGATAACTAAGCACGGGTTTGGACAGTGGACGGCGATTTTGCGAGATTCCAATTTCAAATTTCAAGACGGGAGAACAGCGGACTCGCTAAAGAAAAGGGCCGGAAAAGGGTCGCTAGTTTGAAAAAGAGACTGGAAAAGTGTGGACACTGACTTTCAATGCAAAGAATGGGTGTAAGCAGAGTTTGTTGTACACAAAAGAGACAACAGTAAATTGCTTTATTGTAAATTTATCTTCCCGTCTCGAGATGACAGCATAACTCAACCAAAAAGAGTCATTATTTATTTATGGAATTAGGTAATACACTCTTTGAATATCACTCTTTCTATTCGATTGCCTGAGTGTACAGTGCTTGCAAAAATTACAAACTTTTGTTTATAATCAATTGATATCGGGTGCAGGATCCACATTATTACTACACGTGTGAACGAACACCAATGCTAATTTCTCTTGCTTTCTTTTTGAATGTAGAATTCTTTAGGAACATTGATATTCACTCTATTACATTTGCAAATTTAAACACAGCACTAGAAGAAAACGTTCAATCTACGCTTGCGACTAGAAAATAGCAGTTATTTTCTTTTGCTTCTTTGGTTTTGCCTGACTCTGGGCACGCGATCTCTTTGTTGACTTTGCTGGCTTGCACGCCATCACTGGAGACAATGGACAGGGACTTTCAAAGTCGCTGCGCAGGATGTAGGTGGGGGTCTTTGGCGGAATCAGCCAACCTTCTTCTTGGTCGTCTTCGTCTGAGCTCCTGCTTCTGGCAGGCAGATTTGCTGGACGCTGGTTGGGTGGGAAGACTCTCACTGGCAGTGGAGAGAACAGGTCTCGTATCAAATTCACGCAAGAACGGTCTCTTGCGTTCTGCCAGGGCAGCCGGTAGTTTCAGCGTTCTGTGACACTCGTGATAGACTCTTCGTTCTTCTTCGTCTCTTGGATCTTCCATTCTTTCGCTTTGCTCAGCCATTTTCTTCTCCTTAGTTAAGAGCCACAGCTTCCCAAATGCTGTCCTGATCTTTTCCTGTTCCTGATCTGCTTGAAAGGCAGCAAGGTCCCTTCGAATCGGTGTGGGCAGTGGCTCGTTATGGTCGTGCGGGAGCAATGATACGTGCTCCACCGACACTCCCCTGGTTTGTAAGAAGTGTTGCCTCTTCTTATAGCACCTTTCTCCGACCCTTTTCAGCCTTTCCTTTTCAGCGAGATGACTTTCTAACATGTGGCTCAGTTGACGGTGACGTAGAGAGCCAGGTGAGCATTGTGCCAGACTAACTTTCAAAGTCGTCAGGGTCTCGTCTTCATCGGAATCGCTGACATCTTCAATGGCGTCCTCTTCAGAGCTTTCTTCTCAGGATTGGGGTTCTGTCAGAAGGCCGCCACTCTGTTGTTGACTGCATTCGCCCTGGGCGGTTTCGTCGACTTCTTCGTCTATTAAAGAAACGCTCAAAATGTTGCGCAACTCCTCCTCAGGCATACCCCTTTCGTGCACAGTGGGCATTGTACTGGCCTGACTGCTCGGGCTGTCTCCTACATGGAACGTGAACTGCGATTTGGCCGCCAGTTTGTACACCTCGCCACGATAAACAGCATACTGCAGCTTTTTCATCACAATTTGTATATCGTTGCACAGGACTGTTACTGGACAGGATAGTGGTTTGTGCGGCGGATCTGGTAGTGCTGTCTGCGATGTACTTTGCAGGTTGTTATCAAATCCAAAGGTGTCTAACACAAGACCAGCTCGGCGTAATTCCGAAACGGATGCTGCCATCATCGTTTGAAAACTCTCAAGAACGACACAAAGGCGAACGACATTTTCCGTCGGCGCTGACTCTTCGGATTCTTCGTGGAAGTCAACATGAAGCTCCCCTTGCAGAGCCCTGCCAATCAAAACAAAAGGTATTGCTTACGTAAGGCAATGCAATATCTCCCTGGTATTACTTTGTGAAAGTAAACTGCTGAAATCAAACTCGCGATGTTTTGAAAATGAGAAGATAAAAATTGATCAATTATCGATAATCGAATAACGGTTTCTTTGCACCGGGCAATGAAGCATGATTACTTTGATTTTTCAATGATGAATAGCATTTTTGAGTTATTTTTTCCAAAAATAACTCTTTAGTCGGTGCGATGGACCGTGTAGTCAGTGGAGTATGTTTGTATCTCACACCAATCAGGTTTGAGGTACTATCAGAACCAATGAAATTGCAGTTTATAAAGGGGAAGTAATCTGACACAGTTGTAAGCGAGCGATTTCATTCGAAGATTTCCGATTTGTAGGAGGTGGAATCGGTGAGTTGTGAATTAACCCCGGATTTGAAACGCTCGCCTGCTTACAATGCACACGCCGCCAGCAAAAGACCCAACACTAAATTGTTATTCGAGCGTTCGTTTAGGACGGGCTAGTTTCGCTGACCGTAGTAGAAATTGCATAAAGCATTTGCACAAAGCAGATTTGAGGAATACTGTTCTCGTTGTGATGTTAATACTGTGTTTACAAAGAGTCATGGAAAGGAATCTTCTTCAGAGTGTGTTGTGGCGTCTTGTTTTAAGAGTTTGTGACAAGGAAACTTCTAAAGTTTAATATTGCTTGAGACTCCGTGTCGCCAACTGAAAACCGCCATTAATTTTTTTTAGCGTCTTGCTCCGGCGATTAGCTGACTCTCGGGCAAGTAGCGTTTATGTTTATACCTTAAACACACCACGTTTAGACATTTCATTAACCGGTATAGCCTTTAGGTATTGACTTTAAAATGGTTTTGCTTTTAAAATTAACTATGATCGATAGCGGCAACAGGCTAGAATAAGAGCATGTCATTCCGTGACAGTTTGATAATAAAATTAATTAGTTCTTGTTCCTGTTTGTTGAATGAAAATTTACATTTACGACAGGAAACAAATACTCCAGGTGTACTACGCTTTAAAAGCTTTCCTAAAACTATAGTTTTTGATTTGACTCGTTCATTACTTCGTTTATTACTTTTCGATTACTCAATGGAGACATGGTGTTTTCAAGAAAAACGAAAGTACCATGTTACAAAAGTGAGATAAACAAAAGTGTATGTTACATGCGTTTTAAAAAAACAAAGGTATCGTTTTACAGTGTGACGAAAACAGAAAAGTATCCTGTAGCAAACAAAAGTATCGCGTTACGGTTGAAAAAAGCTAGCAACAAAATAAGCGCTAACAGAATAAGCAATTTCGTGACATTTTGACAATTAAATTAGTTCTTGTTTTTTCTAAATGATAAAACATTTACTATTGTACGAAACAGTTTTGACGTAACAAGTTACACGTAAAAATTGTTTTGTCTACAAGCATTTTTTTTTTCAAAAAATGCCTCTTAGTCGTAGTAAGGGGCTATGTAGTTAGTGATGCACCATGCACAAATAGCTCAACCATCCCAACAGGACTAACATCCAGTCTTACCCCAAGCAACCCAATCAATTGAAAAATAACTCCTGCACGCTTAGTGTGCCTATGTTTTACCTTTCTGACTATTTATGTTTTTATTATATATTTACTTTCATTAATGTGCAATTTAGCAGATACTCAAAGAATAGAAATTGGTCAAAGTTATCTACTCACCCGAGGTAATGGTGGTACGATGACTCCACTAGTTGCATTAAGCAGAGGTTTTTGTGGTCCTTAAACACTTGACTCAGCTGATTCAGGTCATGACAGCAGTTTTTCGTTCGTGATGCCCTTGATGCATAATTTTCCAAACTGCAACTTGTGACAGCTGTTTGGATTCTAAGTGCGGCTCAGAACTGTTTCCTGCATTTTTTAACAGCTTAATTTTGACGGATCAATAACCAAAAGTCTTTTTCAGTTGACCCAACAATTATGGTATCAATCAGATGCCCAATGACCGGTTAACAAGTTATGGTTATTTTTAGGACATTACAAGTTACCATAGCAACGGTATAACTTGTTAAAAACACCCTTAATTTTAGCTTTAAGTGCTTATAACTTGAAAACAAGTCCGGTGACCCTCATTTTTTATTACCGAATTGTAATCAACAGTTTAAGATGCAACTTTCTGCAAAGTTTTAAAAAAATCTGCACATGGCGTTGAGAGCCACCTTAAATTTACGTAAAGTTAAGGTGGCTCTGAACTCCATGTGCAGATTTTTTTAAAACTTTGCCAAAAGTTGCACCTTATCTTGCTGATCATAATTTCCTAATAAAAATTGGGGGTCACCGGGCTCGTTTTCGACTATTTTGCTTGGTACAAGAAAAATGGTAAGAATTGGGGGCATTGGGCTGGCACTCTCTGACCTACATTTTTGTATACTCTCAAGGGACTGTTTTAATTTGTCAAGGGAATACTTTTCGCTGTGGGCGATAAAAACGTCACTGGATAGGAATGCGTCAGCAGTTCTCGATCCCGAAGTGTTATTTTCACGCGTCGCTCGTCATTTAGCCTGTCTAGCCTTTTGCAAACTACAGGTAGGTATTTTTCAAAGATCCGAGCTATTCATCGATTGAATCGCTTAGTTTTACATGCTGAGAAGCTGCTGCGAATCTTCATTGTCAGAGGATATTGGCCAATGTTATTTTCTATTGTTACAAGTATATTATTTGTCGTCTTCATTGAAAGAAGTATTTTAGCTCGTCATGCAATCTTTTGTTTTGACCACAATTCACGGACTTGATCACAACTTAATGCAGCTTCTCAAGACTTCAGACAGGAAAATAGTAATGTACAATATTGCTTTGAACTTAAATAGAATTTTTAGAAGTATCGGTAAAGTCACTTAGAGTGAAAAATTGACTGCAAAAAGCCGTCGGGCTAAAATTAAACTTACGCTTTAGCGTGAATAATGCAGGATCTCACGGCTTCAAAAATATGCAGAATTTTGAAGCTTTGATACATTAGTAGCTACATCTTAAAATGAGAATTAATCTAAAACAAAACTTCCTTCAAGTTTCTTTCATTTGCCCAGTTTACGTTTGGAATTTTAGGCTTCTGAAGCGTATTGATTTGAAAAGCGCATGGTGACATCTGATATGCAGCGTGCGGCCGACTTACCATCGCGTTGTTGTTTATTTAATAATTGTGTTCAGTTTACGACCTTTTACATGCAAAGATTTACTACAGTACTTCGGAAAATGCAAACAAGTATTTTTTTTGTTATTAGTTATAGTGATGGATAGCATAAAAAACAATCTGAGTGTTAATTTTGTGGAAGGAATTCAGTAGTTTTCCGCTATCTCACGGCACCATGATTCGCAAATTATTTTCCCCAATTACCGCTTTTCTGTACCAAGATAATACCACTGGTGTCATCTACTATGACACCTGATTCAAAAGAAGCCAAGCAATTTTGGGAGAGCATTTGGAGTATAGACTCAACACATCATGCAGAATGGTTAAAGAAGTTGAAAGAGGAAGTGGAGTTGCCACAGCAAACTGAGTTGTCCATCACCATAGACATGGTGACACAGTTTCTCAGGAAAGTTCCGAACTGGAAGGAAACAGGACCAGACATGGTGCAGGGGTTTTGGTTGAAGAACTTTACAGGCCTACACCACAATATCGCAAACCAGCTTCAAGTATGCTTAGACTGTGGGAACGTTCCTGGGTGGATGACCAAGGGAAGAACTGTCCTTATAATGAAAGACCCAGAGAAAGGCATAGTAGCAGGAAATTACCGCCCCATAACCTGTTTACCTATAATGTGGAAGTTGTTGTTAACAGGGATAATATCTGACAAGCTCTACGAATTCCTGGATACCGAGAACGTACTACCGGATGAGCAGAAAGGCTCCCTAGGAACCAATGACCAGCTCTTTATTGATAAAATGGTCCTACGACAGGCTAGCCTGCGTGCAGACGTCTCCATTTCCTTTGCTTCAAGCGGAAAGGGACGTCAGCGTAATGCCGTTCCTAATCGTGTTCCAGTATCCTGCTGTTCGGGTTTTGAATTTCGCATAAATTATGGTGTTGTTGTTAATGTTGCAAGGCCATTGAATTGTAACTTCTACCAGGCCCCAGTTGTTCAAAGGGTGGATAACGCTATCCACCGGATAAATCGCTATCCAGTGGATAAGTGTTGGCAAAACAAACTACACTATCCGCTGGATAGTGATTTATCCGGTGGATAGCGTTATCCACCTTTCGAACAACCGGGGTCTGAGTTTTAAAATAATCTTTCCGTCTGATTGCTCCAAAATTACCGGTCTAACGGGAGAAATGGGAGCTGTTGTGACAGGATGAGCAGTTTTCGCGGGAGTAGATGTGAGTGGTGGAGTAAGACTTCTGTTTGGTGAACAAGAAACCGATTCGTCGAGAAGAATTTGCTTCTCCGGCGAAACCGATAGCGATTAATCTACACTCTCTTGGGACTCCTTCTTAACTGTGAGCCCTGCCCTGAAGGTTTCGAACTGTAATCATTAAAAAGTTATCATGAATGATAACTAGAATGAACAACAAACTGAAGAGAACTGATTTCTTCGAAAACTTTAAACTGTCCACGACCTTGAACGAGATTTTTGTCGTTGTAGTTGACGATCAGTGAAAAACACAACACACAATCACACAATCGACATGTTTTGATCTGTCAATAGAAAACCGCGCTTAATTTAACCCGCATAAATTATCTTAAGTGTTTCGCGATGATAGCTAATCAGAGTTGATTCTAACAATGCCTACTGTTAAGAAACCAATCAGAGCGCGGTCCCCGAATTCTGGAGAAACAGCGGGATACTGGAACACGATTAGAAACGGCGTTACGCAGACGTCCCTTTCCGC
Source organism: Meandrina meandrites (assembly GCA_963693305.1). Taxonomy (NCBI): domain Eukaryota; kingdom Metazoa; phylum Cnidaria; class Anthozoa; order Scleractinia; family Meandrinidae; genus Meandrina; species Meandrina meandrites. The sequence goes on along the minus strand of OY855912.1, from coordinate 17,327,465 downwards.
GTGAAGCAAAGGAAGTGGAGACGTCTACACACAGGCTAACGAGAGGCCAAATCAAGAAAGAAGAACCTTGCAATGGGCTGGATTGATTATAAGAAGGCTTACGATATGATACCGCATTCCTGGATTCTTGAATGTCTAGAACTATTTGGTACAGCTCAAAATGTTAAGACCTTACTGGAAAATTCCATGAATGGCTGGCAAACGGAACTTACATCAAATGGAGAAAGCCTTGGAAGTGTCTCCATCAAAAGGGGCATCTTCCAGGGTGATTCCCTATCCCCCCTGCTTTTTGTGGTCTCCATGATTCCGCTGTCCCTAGTTCTCAGAAAGTGCGTAGTGGGATACACATATGCCAACAAGACAAAGGTCAATCACCTTCTCTTTATGGATGATCTAAAGCTTTACGCCAGAAGTGAGTGCCAACTGGACTCACTGATACAATCAGTGGGAATATTCAGCAATGACATCGGTATGAAATTTGGCATTGAGAAGTGTGCTGTCTTGGTCATAAAACGTGGCAAACTGGCACAGACAGAAGGCATAACACTACCAGATGACACTACAATAAGAGCAATGGAAGGAAGCGAAGGGTATAAGTATCTAGGTGTGCTTGAGGCCAGCGACATGCTTCATGATCAAATGAAGGACAAAATCAGGAAAGAATACTTACGACGCGTTAAAAAAGTTGCCCGCTCGAAGTTGAACGGTGGAAACTTGACACAAGCCATAAACACCTGGGCAGTTTCACTTCTTAGATATGCAGGAGGAATTCTTGAATGGAGGAAACAAGAACTTTGGGACCTAGATCGCAGAACAAGAAAATTGCTAACCATGAATGGAGGGTTCCATCCACGGGACTGTGTGGCACGACTTTATGTGCCAAGGAAGGACGGAGGGAGAGGTTTGATATCCGTAGAGGATTGTGTCAATCAAGCAAAGATATCGCTAGAATGTTATGTCCAAACAAGCGAGGAAGAACTGTTGAAAGCCGTCAGGAGGGATGGGGATGAGAATAGAGAAATAGCTGCCAACTTTAAAGTGAGGAGAAGAACTGAAAATATTCAAGAATGGAAAGAAAAGCCGTTATATGGACAGTTTGCAAGACAGGGTGAAGAACAAAGAAGTGAGGAAACATGGACCTGGTTAAAAGAAGGAAAGCTCAAGAGAGAAACAGAAGCTCTTATCATTGCTGCACAAGATCAAGCAATACGAACAAACTATATTAAAACGATGGTTGACAAGTCACAGAATGACTCGAAATGTAGAATCAGTAAGCAGAGTAACGAGACCATTAGCCATATTTTAAGTTCGTGCTCGAAACTGGCACAAAAAGAATACAAAAGAAGACATGATAACGTGGCTAGAGCAATCCATTGGGACCTGTCAGGAAAATGTGGGTTTGAACGAAAGGAGAGATGGTATGACCATGTTCCAGAGAGTGTGCTTGAAAATGAGGATTACAAACTTCTATGGGACTTCAGTGTACAAACAGACCATGAAATTGGGGCTAGGAGACCGGATCTGGTGATCATTGACAAGAGAGACAAGAGCTGTCAGATTATAGATGTGGCAATTCCAGAGGATAATGGGATGAGAGAGAAGGAAGATGAAAAAGTTGAAAAGTATCAAGATCTAGCAAGAGAAGTTCGAAAAATGTGGGGTGTGAGGACAAAGGTTATTCCAGTGGTAGTGGGAGCATTGGGATCAATACCACTGAGACTGAATGACAATCTGAGAGCCATTGAGGTGGGCATTCCTGTTGGACTGATCCAGAAATGTGCATTGTTGGGGTCGGCAAGAATTCTCAGAAAGGTGCTGGAGAGGTAGAAAGAAGAGAAACGGCAAACAAGGCGTGTTTCTTGGCTTCCCTAGGCAACTTGTTGTTGCCCGGAGCCAATGATGAAACCAGCTTCAATAGCTGTGCGAATCTTTAATAATAATAATAATAATAATAATAATAATAATAATAATAATAATAATAATAATAATAATAATAATAATAATAATAATAATAATAATGTAAACACTGTTGAAATAGGTTTTAATAATTTATTTCTTTTACTTTCTTTTACCTTGTATATACCAATTTGTATGGAATATGTTAATTAATGTTATGATGATGATAGTAGTATTAGTACTAGTTGTAGTAACCATGATATCATGACATATATGATATGACGATGATGATAATGATGATAATAATAACTTTTTGTGCCTTGGATATTTTAATATTGGAACTTTAACCTTGTAAATGGCAACTTGTCTGGAATATGTTAATAGAGATTATTAAATTTAAAAAAAAAAAAAAAAAAAAAAAAAAAAAATAATAATAATAATATTATTATTATTATTAAAGATTCGCACAGCTATTGAAGCTGGTTTCATATTATTATTATTATTATTATTATTATTATTATTATTATTATTATTATTATTATTATTATTATTATTATTATTATTATTATTATTATTATTATATCCGTAAATCCGTTGTTCCGTCCATTTAAGAAAAAAATCTGACGGTCAGGCTGATTTATTACACAGCCCATACCAATTGATTTCTTCAATGTGGCGGCTCGTCGTAATGCCGTCGACGGATTTAACATTATAGAGTTATAAGGGTGGAAATCCGTGAATCCGTATTTCCGTCAATTTGAAAAAAAGAATTGAGAAATTAAATAAAATATGCTAACTCAACTTCTGAGAAAGTTTATAACATGGAAGGATAGACGGATCCACGGACACAGGACTTCTGTTTTTAATAAAAAAAGATACCTTTCAAACTGGCAACGAATCGGCATTTAATGATGTATATTGCGGAACACCTGGGCCTCTTTTTGGCGTTCCCTTTGTTCGGATGGCAGACCGCAAACAAATAGTCTTCAAAATAAGTAACCTTGATTCAGAAACTGTGAAAATACCATGTCTACCTTCTGCTTTATCTGTTAATAAGGTTGAGACAAGAATTAAATAGCAAAACGCACAGATAAAGGTCAAACTTCGAAAGGGAATGAAATTTTTTGGGAAACGATCCTCCCTCCCTCCCTATTCAATTACTTAATTTTATTTTCCCTGTTTTATAAAAGTGGCTGTTGAAAAATGAATAACAACGTTGAAATGAAAAAAAAAAGTCATAAAAATAAGACAAAGTGAAATAACAAATTGTACCAAAGGTAAAATTGAACCACGACATTTACATGTACAGTTTGTGGGGTACATTATCATTCAACAGTGTTTGTCAACTTACAGGTTGAACAGCTGGGCTGTGAAGGCAAAGTAGAAGAGGCACAGGGGGTTATGAAGTTGTGTGATCAGCTCAAAAATGAACGAGAGGCACTGCAGATGGTGAGCTTTTAATTGTAATGTGTGTAATAGTAACCTCAGTATTCGACATGCTATTTATACAATGAATATGGATTCTGGATTGATGGTTTGGCACTCACGTATTGGTCATCAAAATGAATGTTAGTAGTCTTTAAGGACGTTCGCGCGAAAATTTTCTAGTCGATAGATTTTTCTAAAATTTTTACTGAGGACGGATAATGAGTTGCTTGTGTCAGAAATACAAAAAAAGTGGGGATCACCGACTTCGTTTCAGAGATAAAGTCTATAAAAAACTACCCTGATTTTGAAAAATTGGCGCACGTAATTTCGCACGGCTTTCAAGGTTTGTAGTTTAAATTATCGATGATGAGAAAACGGAGGCAAACGATCTTGGTGATATTTTGAAGAAGTGCGTCTGTTGCGTAAATAATTTTAAGTGTTGCCATCTTTTATGCAAAACTTAGCCCTGGAAGAGGCATTTGAACCAGTCGTACGACAAAACGAAAAGATCAAAAGCGGAATTCGAACGTGCGTGGGGCAAAAAAATCAACCTTTTAATCGATAGATTTTTTTCATTTTCTCACAAAACGTAGATAATCGTTAACAAAAGTGATCTGTTAAGAAAAAAGTAGGGGTCACCAACCATTTAAGCTGGCAAACTGCAAGCGAAGTTATCGCAACGGCTACTCACCCTATATGTGGTTGGAAAGTTTCCTCAGCGCGCGCGCTCGATGCATGACGTGGCGTAGCGTTGCGACAGGAATTACGTGCGCAGTACGTGCACCATGAAGCAAAAATGAAACGCTTTGGTGCGTCTTTTGGAGGGTCATACAGCTTATCATAAGAATTGAATACAAACTCAAACAAGACTTTACAACTGGAAAAGCAATTCCTTTTATATTGTATAGGTCTAACCCAAGTCAAGTTTGCTTGTGGTTTTGCATCTGATTTGCTGAGAAAGTAATGTTATTATTTGGTATGACTAGTAGTTCTCAATGAGAAGTGAACTGCTGCCGTATCACTTCAAGAATATTTGAATGTACAGAAAAATAACTTTATAAATATTTTCTGATGGAAAGATAAAAAAGGTTGCAGATGAAGTATACCGGTAAGTAATATCACAATCTTGAAAATCAAAATTCCCATGCGTCTTGAACTTGAATAAAGTTTGTATCAAATTTCAATCCGATAAATAATCAAGGCTGTGCTCTAAGAAAAATTACAAGGAGCCCAAAGGTTCCAAACTATGAGATCCAGGGTGCCCAGGATAAAGCTTATATGAAAGAAATAAGATCATCTGGTCGCCCAAAGGCAAAAGTTAGTCGTCTGAGGCACCAGGGCACCCTTAGAGCACAGCATACATACATACAACCTTTATTTATACACGATGAAATATAAAAGCTACAAGCTTGTGGGGTCGTGTACAAAAGTTAAAATGGAAGAAAAAAGATAAAAAATGTTAAAAATCGTTATGAAAAAGGCCTACTATCTACGTATTAAAAACTAAAATTATTATGAATTCGAATGAGTGAGAATAAAAGTTAAAAATATGTAAAATCCTTAAACCTATTGTTGATTATTTGTGGCGCTAAAACGTTGAAGTTAAAATCCCTAAAAGTGTAACAATTCGCCACGTTTTTCAGAAAAGATTTGATTTCAAGGTGTTCGAAACGATCCATTAACGATAGATGAGACCGTCCTATTGCATTCCAGAGGACGGCCCCTCTGTATGCAAGAGAGTTCTGCATATATTTCGATGTGAAACTCGGTGCTATAAGCCCGTGTCAGCCCTGCGATAATGCAAATTTTTCAAGGTTTTACACAACGCCACTTCCATAATGTAAACTACGAATTACAAATGCAGAATAAAAGTAAAAGGTCGGCCAAATTTTATTTCATAAAGCACTGTACATTTGCTTTTAGAAGCAAACGACTTTCGACTTCCTTGCATCACTGTTGCGTGCGGGAACATACACATGCATTATGTTTTTCCACATGCTCACGGAAGCAACAAAGCATAAATTTCCAAATTACCATCCATTTGAACTTGACTTTGTACGAGCTGCATTTTTGAAACCTTGATTAATTTTCGGCCAAGTACAAAGAGAGCTGTTCTGCTTCATCGCTGTCTAGTGTCCTATTTTTAGGCGGTCGAGTGTTCTTTAGGGTTAGTTCTTTCCATTTTGAATTCCAAAAATGTGTTTCTTATTTACAAGAGGGGAGAAACATCGTTCTGAATTCACCGTTCGAGACGCCATTAAACTTTCCTTCAAAACAGAGCACATGTGAATTTCATCGATTATAAGGGAACTGCTGATTGGCTGGCTCGTATTTTAACCCTTTAACCGGCAATCATACAAATTCGTACGAAAAGCACCAGCAATGTTTTGAAAATCTGCAGCTTTCACAGATCTGGAGATATGATAGTAAAAATCTCTTGTTACGACGAAGTGATGTTGAGGCCTCAAATGTAATAAATGTCCCTAAATGTAATAAAGGTCCTAAGTGTAATAACTTTTGGTCCTAAATGTAATAAAGGTCCTAAGTGTAATAACTTTTGGTCCTAAATGTAATAAAGGTCCTAAGTGTAATAACTTTTGGTCAAATGTAATAAAGGTCCGAAGTGTGATAACTTTCGATTCTAAATGAAACAAAGGTCTACCTCGAGTATAATAATAGCAATTAGCTTCGCCTCAACATGAAGTCATTGTGATAAATATATAAGATTTAACTGTTTGGCCTTTTTGCACTTTTTTATACAAAGGCAAGAAAGCTCAAGATGTACAATGTACTTCGGTGATACCGATCAGAATGTACCAAATATAAAATAGTCAGAATCCAATAAAATGGAAGGCTTTCAGCAAGTGCCATAATTTCACTTTATTTTGCATGTCTTAAAAGTTATTACACTTAGGACCTTTATTACATTTAGGGACATTTATTACATTTGAGGCCTCAACAAGTGATAAATTTGAAGCATTTAAAGCCAATTAACTGGCTACAGCTCTGGCTTTTCGTTTCATATGGCTATTTGTTCTGCAGGAAATCCAAACATGCTAATTTTCTACTTCATTCGAAAACAACAAAAAACACACATCTTTGCCTTCAAATTTTTTTAATAAAAAAGCAATTCTAAATCTAAAATGTTGCATTTACAGCAGACGTCAAGCCTTCTACTTTTCGTTCAGTAAGAAAATTTGCCATCAAACCTTCAACGGACTGAACAATTACCATTCGATTAGAGCTATGCTTGCCAACCCCCAGATTCCCCTATACCTGACCGAAAGGAATGCTTGGGAAATTAGACACCTCAGCGGCATGCAACACAACCTACCTCCATTTCATGTGTTTTTTATAAGTGTCGAGCCAGCCAATTCTACCGACAAAATATTTCTCTTCAATTAAAAAAAAAAAAATTCTACCGGCAAAATATTGCACCGATTGCATTCTTTAGAAGTCAAATCTCGTCCAAATTGCCTTGGTAGGTCTTGGAATCCAGCCACAGGACGGCCAGAGAGACAACTTCACTCATGAACAACCATGTTTCCATACATATAGTTTTGGCGTTCCAATCACCGTCAAATCATCTCTCACTCCTGGTTTCTTTCAGAAGTTTGCCTCTATCCACCATTCAAGCTTCATGATGCCAGCCTGGGGGCTTCTGCAGTGGAAAATGGCTCTAAAAACACTTGTAAACCGAAAACTTACCAGATTTGAGCCGAACTGCTCGGCTTATCGAGCAAGCAACGGCCGAATGCTGACGTTACAATGAAAATTTGAGCCCTCGGTGTTACTAAACAGCGCATAGTTTCAATTAAACTTCTTATATGCGATCACGAAATTGTAGAGACTGCCTATGCTCAGAAAACTCTTAAAAACACACAGAAATTCGCCAGTTAAAGGGGATTGCTGATAGGTTAATTCACGATCCGATAGAACGAACGAAACTTCTCAAATGCCTTTTAGAATATGAAAGCTGCCTATCGGCAGCAATTACTCAGTTATATTACATTTATGTTGCACCAGATTTTCTATTGAACCACTCACAGTATGGAAGCCATCAAACATCAAACACAAGCCAAAGCCACAAGGGTAATAGACGCTTTGCATAACTGGTGCCCAAATTTGAATAACAATAACTTGAACATCCTTAGCCTCATGTAGATGTTTATAGACAAAGGATTTTTTAATTGAATATGAGGGTTACGATGTTTACATACCGACATCATTTATGCAAAGTGTCTATTACTACTTTGAAAGCAATTAAAAACCACTCTATGTGATCACTAATGCGTTGTTTTATACAGCAATCACGTGATCTGAACTTGATGTCTGCTCAAGAAAAACAGATGGAAGTGTGTGAAGTTTGTGGTGCCTTTCTCATCATCGGTGATGCACAAACACGAGTAGATGATCATTTGCAGGGCAAGCAGCATATGGGTTACGCCAAGATCAAGAGCACTATTGAAGAACTCAAGGTACTGCCTAGCTTGAGACCTTAACAATTAGTTATAACTAGTATACCTAAATGGTAGAAATGCTGCGAAATGGGAAAACGATGTAGTAGTATGCTTACAGTAACTTTACGAACTGTTCTACTTTGATGGTGAAGTATTGTAAAATTGAATTGAGATGTAACATTACAACAAGCAAGGGAGGATGACTCTGTTACTACAAGCCATATTTGTAGCGATATAACAATAACAATAATAATAATAATAATTCTTAGAAAGGTGCTGGAGAGGTAGAAAGAAGAGAAACAGCAAACAAGGGGTGTTTCTTGGTTTCCCTAGGCAACTTGTTGTTGCCCAGAGCCAATGATGAAACCAGCTTCAATAGCTGTGCGAATCTTTAATAATAATAATCATAATCATAATCATAATCATAATCATAATCATAATAATAATAATAATAATAATAATCAGAGATTGAAATCGAGAAAATGTTGGGAATGAAAACAACAACTGTCCCAGTCATCATTGGAGCTTTTGGACTTGTCAAGAAGGGAACAGAAAACTACATCGGCAAGATCCCAGGCAATATTAATAACAAAGCTACAGAAGACCGTCCCCCTTGGAACTGCTCACATACTTAGGAGGACTCTATCCATCAAGTAATCCAGCAGACTTATCACTGCCCTAGCCTCACGGATTGAACTCGGCGCGATAAGTTAAAAATAGTCGCCTTATAGGCGCACGTGACTACTGCTGGAGGAGAAAAGAATGAAAAGTATAATTGGTGTAAATATGCTGTTATGTGGATACGAATGCATGTAAAAAAGTTTAAATAAGGCACTGTTGTCGACGATGTAAAACCAGCATCTTGGCGTGGTTTTACTGCTTCTGTTTGGAAGGTGGTCTTGCAAGGTGATCGATCGCTAGGTGAGTGTTTGTATATTTTACAACATTTACTTCTCATAGCCTGCGTCGCAGATAGTCTAAACCGCCGAGGATTATGTGACACGTCCGGCAGCACATCGAAGGACAGCTTTAATTGTTACCCGACCTCAAAGACCACAAGAGAGTCAAAACTTCTAGTCAAAACAAACCTTGGAGGAAGCTACATTTTCATAATCACTGCTATGTCGTCATTTTGTTGAATGTGAACCAAAAGATCACACATTCCCTGCAAATGTTGTCATCAATTTCTTCATCTTCTGTGAAACTTTTAGTCAATCATATTAAACGTTCAGCAAGTAAGAAACAAACTTTTAATTTGAGCCTTTTCGTGACTTCGCATTATTATAAGCGAAGCGCGAAGATAGACGGACACGCTGTCACGCTCAAATGTTAAATAAACAATTGGAAGAAGCTTACATTTGCATAATCACAGCTCCGTCGGGTTAAGATGCTTAATTATCCCACAATAGGACTTAATATTCCTCGGGAGAGCCTCAGTTAAATTTTCCTGTACCAAGCTTATGTACTTCGAAATTTCGGGGTATCGTCAAGCGTACGGGTTCTTTATGGAGCCACAAGCGTATACGTGTTGATTATCACGCGCTGTAAAATAACGATGGAAAACCATAGAAATTCGTCGTATATACCGACCTAAAAGCTGAAAAATACTCACGAAATCTTTCAGCTGATCGGTTAGAAACAAAATATGAAAGCTGTGAGAAGTAAATGTTGTGAAATATAAAAACACTCACCTAGCAATCGATCACCTTCCAAACACAAGCAGTAAGCCAAGATGTTCATTTTACATCGTGGGCCATCGGTAGGTCATCGTTGATACGAAGAGACCACAAGATCTGTATTTATCTGTGCTGATTGGCTACGAAGTATATTCTATTGTTACTTACTTACATTCGGAAATCTTACATGACTGCAATAGTGACTACTGGCGCAGGCGCAGTAGTCACAAAATTGGCAAGACGTTAAGGATGCTCTGTCCGAGCATGTTGAAAATAAATGCAAACACCGTATATTACATTCTTACTGGCGGTTAAATAGGGGTAAAAACAATAGAAGATCGCCCATCGGGACGGCAGAAAGGTGGCCGCTTTATAGGGGTGGCCGCCTAAAAGGGGTTTTATTGCGTTCGACGAAGGAGAACGCAAACCTAATTTTGCCCTGTGGCTTTCGATAGCTGGTGTCCTGTGCACGGTTATAGGCAGGAAAATTCCACATTCCTGTAAGGTTACCAAACTGTGCCCCGCTTAAATTTTGCAGGGGCATGTCTCGGCCGGGAAGCTGGTACGAACTTATGACGATATGTAGATGCGATCACAGAAAACATGTGTTTGCAATACTATTCACAAAATTAGCTAACATTTCAAATGGCTTATAGCATTTCATGTAAAAAGAGTAGGTAGAATAAGGATCAAAATTGTTTTATCGCTTCTTTGAATTTGTGCGGACATATTCTTATTCGCAGAAATTTTAGGCATTTTGACGAGGAAATCATTATATTGAATATTATGAGTGTACTGACTATGAACGAAAAGTGGACGTGTTATGCCTGTATTTTCAAATGGAAGTGAAAGTATTTGTAGAAGTCTGTGGAGTTTTAGAAGTTGTTTAGTGTCAAAAGATAACAATTCAAGTGAAATAAATAATCGTGTCGTGCACATGATAATTCTATTCTATACAAATTACAGTGTAAGAGAAATGAACGCTAATCGCTCATGCATTTATGACTTTGTACTTTTCTGCTTTGTGAATGTCCCACGAAGTGTCAGGAGCGACTTCACTTTGTTTTACATTTATTAAGATATCAATGAGAGTTTGCCGTTCCGTTCACTATTTTAGGTTCTTTTTTACCTTTGGCAGACAATCACTGCTATGACTTGTGCGAAGATAGATCATGTCTCCGACCGGTCCATTTATCACCGCTGTTATCCATTTCTTTTTTCTCAGCGTATCCGATACTACAGTCAATTATTTTACTTGATATTTTGACTATTTTATTTCTTAATTGATTGAAAATCAGTTTTTTGTTTGGAACAGTCTTGCGATAAATCATAAGAAAACACTAATTTTTCTCGTTTTCTGCTCACAAAGTACCACTTGTTTCTGGCCTTCTCTTTTTCAAGATCATGGGACGAGGACGTGCCATTTAAAACAAACTTTCAGTATGAATTGTTGAAGTCAAGTAGATAAGAAAAACAAAGCCAAATTATGCAAAAATTCTGAAGGATTACATGTAATTATCGCGTAAATTTAATTACACGAACGCGTCCCCGACTTCCTGAGATCATTTTGCCTTTTTTGCTGTAATAAGTGATCTCAGCGAGGATAAACTTTGGTAATAGCCAAACGTTTTAAAACTACGAATTGAGACCAGCTGTTTCAGATTTTTTGTTTCAATATATTAGGGCTGGGAACTCAAGCAACAATGACCAACTTGACAGCTGATCTCGAAACGGATTCCAAAAGATTTCTCACCTCTGTCAATGTAAACGCCTGCCGTGAGTTGCGATTATCTCAAGAACTCTCTTGAATTCTCTTTCCTTCTTGACAAGTCTCAGTTACTGACTGATCGAGTATTTTATCTTTTATTTCTACCACTTGAGTTTTTATTAATGTTATTGTGTTCCGGCTAAAAGCCGAAAGCACTGGATCGACAGCTGGCTAGTTATACATATATGTCTCAAGTGAAAACTTTCTCACTTCTCTGCGAGTTTCAATGCTCGTGGTATCTTTTAGAAACTTTCCTTCTGTAACTCTTTTTGAAGTTATCGTAGCTGCTAACTTAATATCTTGGTTGTGGCCTGAGTCTTTCAAACCCCTCGTGTAAAGTATGATTTGTGATTTGACAAATCTCGATTTCGGATTGAGTCTGTCAATCCTGCGAGCGAACGAGAGCTGCTCTCAACACGCTAACAAGAGGAATTTCTAGATCAATACGTACTATTCTTCTTTTTGATCATATCAATTGTGTAAGTTTCGGCTTCTAGACCTTGTGAAATCAATAAGGAAACTGCAGCAACCCAACTGCAATCAACGTTTGCAAGCGTCGTTTGTTGACTTGTTTTCATTTGTGCACGTGCTCACGGTTTGGTTTGTCATCATCACCCAATCATCGTTTATCTTGCGTCATCATTGACCAATCACCGTACAGGGAATTTTATCACACCTACCGATACTACTTGCGGGCATTTTATCACACCTACCGATGCTACTTGCGGGCCCACTTTGGGCAAATCGAGATTGTTTCTCGTATATTATATATATACGCGCGGACTACAATGATGCCTCTGGGCCAAAACCCTGCGGGGGCAATAATAAATCATTTGAATGGCTTCTTCTGTAGTATCCAAATTACGGTAACATAGCTTGCAAGAAACGAAAAATTCTGCCTTAACATACCAAGAACTGCTGCAGTGTCACAATTTTTTCGCAGTTTAAGGGGGGAGACTCTTAACTACAGATCTGGAGCAGTTGCCAAGGAATGGCTGAAGACTGTATTTTGAAGCAAGCGATTTTGAAGCTTTTTGTAACGCTAAATGGTGAATTTTATTTGGGGGTACATCTGCTTTGAAAAATATATCATTGCGCGTGCGAAACTAGTGCCAGTCCCAAACCGCGCGTTAGAATTTAAAATCCCTAAAACTCCACGGAAACAAGGTAAAGTTCCGATTTCTCTTACGAATCAGAGATAACGTGGCCGTCTTTATAATCTGACGTATGCTTTTACCGTTTACATGAAAAAAGGAAACGCTACTGATGAAAGTCTGTAAATATGAGTGTATATTAGGCCATAACTCTTATAATAATGCGAATTTCGTGAAAACGATACGTCACATTACGCATGTGGACGTTCTTTATCTATTGACGCTCATTTTAATTTTAAAATCTATCCGCCGCTTGAGTTTTAGGGTTTAGTCTGTTCTGGTCACGTGACGCGTTAAATATACCGTGACTTGAAACTCTTGGAGGAATCTTCAATAGAACAAACTTGTGCAAAAAGCTTATCCGTATGAGGTTTTGTTTCCAAAATATAACAATTAAAAACCTGCCTTAGAAACAAATCGGTAGTTAAGAGTCACCCCCCTTAACCCCTTCGAAAAAAAAAACAAAAACAAATTCCAATTTATTTTGCAGACAGATTTTCTTTTGGCTTGTAACGCAATCTTTCCTCAAAAACGTTGCGTGATGAGATTCCTCTCTTCGCTCCATTTGAGGCTATTGAAAAACATAATATGCCGACGATTGTGCTCTTTTGCCACTGACTATCCATCTCAGATCGAACGCACTCCCCTTATAATAATAATAATAATAATAATAATAATAATAATAATAATAATAATAATAATAATAATAATAATAATAATAATAATAATAATAATAATAATAAAAATCATAATCGTAATCATAATCATTATCACCACAGGTTGGTGGGTCTGATTACGCTCCTAGCAAAATATGATAATGTGCCGAGATAAAAACCGTGCAAAGTGACAAAAACAAGAAAATACTAAAAGCTGAGAAACTATTTACAATTATGCATTAAATAACACTACCGGACTTAAAATGCAGTGAAGGACAGCTGACGTGTAGCCTGTGTAAATGCCTTAATTGACGTCAGCGTTCGCATGGTGTCGGGGATCAAGTTCCACGCCTTGGCAGCGGTATACCTGACCTTACAAATTTTAGTCCATATGTACTAGTGGTGTTGACTTTGGGATGACCAGCTTATATCAAGGAAGTATAAGCATACGGTAAAGGTTAGGAAGTGCGGGCGAGATCGATGCAAGGTGTCGTAGGATTAATAAAAGTTAAACAGATGTGTACTATGACAAACGACTTATGATTTAGTCCGCCCAAGAGCGCTGGCAGGATCTGCTTTCATGCATACTTTTGGTCAAGTAAGGTGGTGCACAGCACTGGCACTGGTTATGCCTGAGAGATTTATGCCAGGCTACTCCCCATGTTGCGTGACACACAAAGTTTCGCACCTTCACGATGCCGGTTTTAAGTTGCAAGTCACAACAGTAAAATTAGACTGAAGGGAATTTCGAGCGAACTTTTCACAAATTTTACCTTGAAAAGTAGAGTACTTTATTGTTTCAGACGAATGTACGGAATAATCATGACTGAATAAAATATGGCGCGTGGTTAAGGATTTTCGAGTCAGGATTTTTTGGCAAAGCAAAACCCATTACAATTATTGAAAGCTTACCGTAAACCGGCTAACCGGAGTGCATAGTAGGCTAAACGGAGTGTATAGTACGGAAAATCCTCGAAAATCCTAACTAGAAAATCCAACTCGAAAATCCTAACTCGAAAATCCAACTCGAAATCCTAACTCGAAAATCCAACTCGAAATCCAACTCGAAATCCTAACTCGGTAAATAGGCAACCTCGCTTGAGACTCTTTGTCGCCAACTGAAAACCGCAATTAATTAAATTAGTCTCTTTAGCGTCTTGCTCGATTCACAGACTCTCGGGCAAGCAGCGTTTATGTTTATACCTTAAACACACCACGTTTAGACATTTTATTAACCGGTATGGGTATTGACTTTAAAATGGTTTTGCTTTTAAAATTAACTACGATCGATGGCGGCAACAGGCAAGAATAAGAGCATCTCATTCCGTGACAGTTTGATAACTAAAATTAATTAGTTCTTGTTCCTTGTTCCTGTTTGTTGAATGAAAATTTACATTTACGACAGGAAACAAATACTCCAGGTGGACTACGCTTTAAAAGCTTTCCTCAAAATATAGTTTTAGTTTGATTCGTTTATTACTTCGCTTATTACTTTTCGGTTACTCAATGGAGACATCGTGTTTTCAAGAAAAACGAAAGTATCATGTTACGAAAGTGCGATAAACAAAAGTGTCATGTTCCATGCGTTTAAAAAAAACAAAGGTATCGTTTTACAGTGTTTGACAAAAACACAGAAGCATCCTGTAACAAACAAAAGTATCGCGTTACGGTTGTAAAAAAGCTAGCAACAAAATAAGCGTTAACAGAATAAGCCATTTCGTGACATTTTGACAATTAAATTAGTTCTTGTTTTTTTTTTAAATGATAAAAATTTACTATTGAACGAAACAGTTTTGACGTAACAAATTGCACGTAAAAATTGTTTTGTCTGCAAGCATTTTTTTTTTCTAAAAAATGCCTCTTAGTCGTAGTAAGGGGCTATGTAGTTAGTGATGCACCATGCACAAATAGCTCAACCCATGAAATAAACCATCCCAACAGGACTAACACCCAGTCTTACCCCAAGCCACCCAATCAATTGAAAAAAATAACTCCTGCACGCTTAGCGTGCCTATGTTATAAAACTCCCAGCCAGATTTTGTGAAAAAAAAATGAATACCGAGTCAGTAATTTAAAAATAAGTCGATTAGTCGAATAGCCAGCTAGAATTGACTGCAGCCTTTTGATTGCCAGCCAGCAAGGCATTAGCAGGTGAAAACATTTTAACCAGCGCATTGATCTGGATGAAATTGATTGATCTGGATATTCTGGATATTCAACGGCCTATCGTCTGATGACTATTATTGGACATAAATTAGCATTTAATATTTTGTTCTTTTCAGTTACACAAAGATCAGAATCTACACCTTCGTTTTGTTAAGCCCACTTGCAGTTCGTAACTCCGTAGCAAAGCTTTCATCTTTTTAATAGGGGGAAAATGATCTCATTAATTTATTCCTTTTTCATTGGTGCCAGCATAATCCACTTTGGACAAGGTTCCATCTCACATCTAAGATAATGTGAAAAGGGGGGAATTGAGATAAGGTACAAAAGAATAATTCTTCTAGAAAATCAAATGAAGCTTACGCTGTGGAAATGTTTGTTTAAGCATTAATAAAAGGTTATTATTTTTAGTCGGTCACTGCGAGAGTTTTAAAGTTTCATTGCAACGTTTCACAGCAAGGACCCGTCGTTATGTCAGGAGTCGTTCACCACAAAGTTCACAAAGTTAATTGCAACGTTTCACAGCAAGGGCCCGTCGTTATGTCAGGAGTCGTTCACCACAAAGTTCACAAAGTTAATTGCAATGTTTCACAGCAAGGACCCGTCATTATGTCAGGAGTCGTTCACCACAAAGTTCACAAAGTTAATTGCAACGTTTCACAGCAAGGACCCGTCGTTATGTCAGGAGTCGTTCACCACAAAGTTCACAAAGTTAATTGCAACGTTTCACAGCAAGGACTCGTCGTTTATGTCAGGAGTCGTTCACCACAAAGTTCACAAAGTTAATTGCAACGTTTCACAGCAAAGTCCCGTCGTTATGTTAGGAGTCGTTCACCGCAAAGTTAATGCAAAAAGGGCACGGAAAGTGAAGGAAGATCCTTTGCGAGCCGTGCTCTCAAAAATCGAGATTTTTCCTGCTACGACGAAATTTTCCCTCTTTACGCGGGGGCTTCTAGGGTTGCTCTGAAACTGCTACGGAGAATTTTTTTTAACTTTGCAAAACGTTGCGTCTTAACATGCGAATCATTATTCAATAATAAAAAATGGGGGTCACCGGACTCGTTTTTGAGTTATAAGCACTTAAAGCTATAGTAACCAGTGACGTCATGAAAATGACCACAACTTTTTCAGCAATGATTGGACATTTGCTTGATACCATTATTGTAGCAGCAACTGATAAAAATTTGTAGTATTGGCTCATCAAAGTTTAAGAGCTTGAAATTGCTGGAAACTGTTGTAAGCCTCCTTAAGGTCGCGCAGGACCCTTGCTCATTAATAAATTCAATAGCCAAATTTCTTGAGGGGGTGTTACCTTGTAAAGCTTTAATACTCCGAATTTTAAACATCGACTCCTCTAATTTTTATCAAGGATATTGGAGGATGATGTAATAACATCATGGTTATAGCTTTACTGGCAGCTCGCCGGTTACGTTGATGTTTCAAGCTCTCAAAGCTAAACTGCAGATAATACGATTTTGTGTCCAAGTTTTCTGCTAGAATAGCAGACCAAATTAAATGATTATATAACCTAGTGATAAATCATAACCTCTTTTGTGCCCTGACAGAAAGAAATTTCTCGAATTCTTAAATTCCTAGAAGTTATTGACTTCCAAGAGAGTAAAAATATGAAATCTTAACTTTGAAACGTTACATTTCCTTTTTGAAAGGGAGTTTGGTAAATTCGCTTCTGTCAGGCCACAATAGAAAACACCAAGTTTATGTTCCTCGCTAATCAACTCCCGAAATTCTGTATCGGTGGAGAAAACTTGGACACAAAATTGCAGGCTTTGCCGCTTCCGAAAACCTTCCGAGTCAATGTTTACAAGGACGTGCGCTTCATTCGAAGCTCCGAATCTAATTTTGCCGAATTATGATAATTCGCCACGTTCCAGCGCACAGGACACAAAGCTGAGAACAATAACGTGTAATTACTTATACAAAGAACTTTAAGAAATATATATATGCTCATTAATATTTCGATTGTTGTCAGCTTCAGTCGTCGCAGTTCGTGCGTACTCTTAAAATAAATACATACATAATGATGGCAGGGATCCTGCGCGACCTTAAACGCCGGGACTCCAGGGTGGAGTTGACGAAGGTCCTCAAGTATTAATTTAAGGAATATTAAGCTGTAGGTAGATTAGCCAGGTACATTTTTGTCAAAAGTAATGAATATAAACCGTCGCTTGATGAAAACTAACTAAAACTGGGCTCGAATAAACCGCAGGAGTCACCGACTTTGAAATAAACCCCGTTTAATCGAGAAAATACGGTAATAAGTGAGTGAAAGGGGAAAAAAAATCCCAAAAGATGCGTGACACTTTAAAATAGTAATATAAACAAAAAAACTAAAACAATGGTGTTAAAAGTGTCATTTTGTGTACTATAAAACACAAACGTTTCGGGCATAGCCCTTCTTCAGTGTGAAAGCGTTACCGTTAGAGAGCACTAAATAGGTAATATTGAATCAAACGGGAAAAATCAACCGTTAAAATTAAAAAAATTAATGTGGGGTAATTTTTTAAGGTACGTCATCCTAGGCGTAATAACGTTTTTAAAATTATGACTATTGTTTCTTTCAGCAAAAACGAAATGAGAAATCTCGTTCAAAATCCAGAGAGATTGTGGAAAATGATCCAGATGGCGAAAAAAAGAGGGATAAGGATCGAGAACGGAGCCGTGAAAGAGACCGTGACCGCAGGAGAGACCGTGACAAAGATCGGGAGAGAGATCGTGACTGCAGGAGGGACCGTGATCGTGACAGGGACCGTGATCGTGATCGTGATAGAGACCGTGATCGTAAAAGAGACCGAGATCGCGACAGGGATCGTGATCGGGAGCGAAATCGTGAACGTGACAGGGAGCGAGACCGTGACCGTGAACGTGATAAAGATCGTGATCGTGATAGAGACCGTCGTCGCGACAAGGATCGTGATCGTGAAAGGGAACGAGATCGAGAGAGAGATCGTGAACGATCGAGAGAGAAGGAGAGGCGTAGAGTCAAGGATGACAAGAAAGAAAGAGAGGAAGATAGGAACGACGGAAAAGACAGTGACAGAGACGTAGATGGCGAGAAAGAAGTTGCAGTTGAGAAAATGGCAGAAGAAAAAGAAGGCTCAGACAGGGGGGAGAAAGATAAGTCCGTCATGTCTCGTAGCAGGTGAGTTTTGCTCCTGAAGTCATATCAGAATTACCTGACCAGATTGTTGTTTACACAGGAAAGATTGATGTTTCTGATAGCAAAGGTTCTCCTTCAAATTTCGTATGTACGATTACGTTGAAATAGATATTAGTCACAGAATATCGCTTATACTGGGAAGGGTGGCGAGTCTTACTATGACTGAGCTGTCAACTCGCTGATCGCGTGTATCGGGTAAATTGGAGGATCTCAAGCCTGAGCACCACTCAAAGCTGCATCACAGCAGAACGGAACAACAAAGATGCAGGTACCTTTTTCTGTTTTGATTTTCAATTGCAATCTCAGTTCATTGCTTGTGGTAAATGATGACAGCGGATATCAGCCGGGCGCGAAGATAACTGGAAACGCAAGGTACACATTCAAAAATTTCAATTCTGTTCTTTGTTGTATGTTGAATATTGTTTTCAACCAAGCTCATCAACCAAGGATCCGCCTGTAAGGTAATCTTTTCTGTTTTTGGAAATAAAATTGTCGTTTTCTTCTTCATACTGAGTTGAAATCAAAGCAACGTTGACCGACCGTCACTAGAAAGGATCAACCTTCAAAACCGTATCGGCAAACTGAGTTGGAAGAGGATCACGTTGCGATTTAAGGTAAACTTTCTTTTGTCCATTGAGACAAACGTTTTTGTAAGAGACCATGGAAAGTGAAGTCTCCTGCCACCGCACCGGAATTCAAGGTACTCAATTGTTGTCGATTTCTGTGTCGATTTTGGTCAGGCTCCAGTTTACCGTATTAAATCAACTTACGTTTCCAGTGAGTCAATCAGTATCCTGTTCATTGGCCGCTGTCTACCGGCGGAACAGCCACTCAGGTAGCCTCGTGTGAAAAAGTCGTCATCTTGTAAGAGGTATTCTCCCAGGTATTTCACATCATGATGCGTATTGCCTACAGTAGGATCAAGTTATGCATATTGTGAGGCATTTTGTGGGTTTTTTTGTGCGTGGAGGAATGATTCTCTAATCGCACATCGTGCTTTAATGGGCATTGAGTATATAGATTAATGATAAGATGCCAATTTATTATATTGACCATGTGTCCGTTTTATTAACTAGCCCTTATGTTACTTATAATTTTTTAATTAATCTTGCGTTTTTCCAAAAAGTTGGGAGTGCGAAGTAAAGCCTTTTAGCTTTCTGCTAATTCAGCTGTACTTTGGGGAAAGTAATTGCAATTCAAATTACTCGAATTTTTAAAACCAGTTTAAATTAAGGTATGTGATGCATTTTAAGCACATATTAAGGTATTTGGATCTGTACTTACATTTTAACCTGATTATGACAGCCAAAAAGGACAATTTGAACGTTCGCCATTTTGTCCGCCATATTGAAGGCTTGGCTGCAAAGCATGACGTCACTGCGCTATACAAGTTTGGTGCTCGGAAGACAAAAATTACAGTTGCATGTGCACTTCTGTGATGCTCTAAAAAAACGCCCAGATACATATAAGGAAGCAGAAGGTTTCATCGATTACCTCTGGCAAATGGAGCGTTTCTCAATGAATGGCTGGCGCGAATTAAAAGTGCGAATTCGCCAAAATGAAGTCAATGCCATGATTATTCAAATCACCTTTGAAGAGAATTGCTTTAAATTGCTGCCTCGAACTTTGGATCCGAAAAAAAAATCAGCAAGAGTTGAAGAAAGTTACTGTACCGACCATAAAGTTAAAGTAGTGTAAACGGAAGGCTTGCAAGCGAATGTCAGAGAGGCGAAGCGAAGGTAAACTAAAAAGTGAATTCGACATACATGTTTTAATCTGACAGCCGACAAATTAAAGATAGTTCCCGTCATGTTGCTCTCGTCTCTTCTACTAGAAAAAAAAACCTTTCTAAACTAATCACTTGATTGTTAGGGTGCTACGTGCTCCCATTACATCTTAGCGAAATTATATACCGGTAAGCAGGCTATTTTGCAGCCATTTGAGCCACGCACGCTTTCTCAAATGCTCGTGACAACACTCGTGACAACAAACCACATCAAACAAGTTTCGGATCAGTTTATGTTTTTGGGAAACTGCCCATCTACCCCTCCCCAAACCTAACATTAACACTTACTTCTCGCTTTGGGCAAAATGTTAGGTTTGGGGAGGGGTAGGTGGGCAGTTTCCCAGAAACATAAACTGATCCCAAGTTTCTTCTTACCGAAGCTAGGACTGTTTAATAGCTTTCAAATACAATTACCATCTTGTAGATACAAAGTGTCTATTCACCTGAAATCTAATTCGTGGTTTCTTCGATCTC
The DNA here is from genome assembly GCA_963693305.1 of Meandrina meandrites. Classification (NCBI taxonomy): domain Eukaryota; kingdom Metazoa; phylum Cnidaria; class Anthozoa; order Scleractinia; family Meandrinidae; genus Meandrina; species Meandrina meandrites. Next base: position 17,306,826 of record OY855912.1, on the reverse strand, counting down.
CTGGCATCATATGTCGTGGGCGAGTGTAATATTTGTGTTAACTTGGAAGGCGAACAAGAAAGAGAATGTTTATGCTGCCAGGCGATGCCAGGAGATCGAAGAAGCCACGAATTAAATTTCAGGTGAATAGACACTTTGTATTTGGAAGACGATAATTGTATTTGAAAGCTATTAAACAGTCCTAGCTTCGGTGAGAAGACGCTGTTGAACGTGAAGATCAATGAAACGAGAAAGTTTCTCGTTTCATTGATCTTCACGTTCAACAGCGTCTTCCCCGAATCCTGAACTTTTTCTCGTCGGTTCAATTGAATAAAACTTAAACTTAGCCATGATGTACGTTTGCTACAGTTGTCAATACGAAAAATTTGGTTTGGCAAAGTAAAATACACAGAAGTGCACAAAACACTGAACTGAAGAAATTTGCAGGTGCGCAGTGACGTAAAAACACGTGAGCTGTGATTCCTTTTTTGGAAGTAACCGGAAGAAAATACGTTCAAAATGGCGGACATTCAATTTCGAAAAAAGGCCACAGATTTTGACCATTTTCGTCAATTTTGATAGGAAAAAATCGCTTTTACTTGTTGTTTTGTACAAGTCTAAGTTATTTCTATGATTTCCAGTGGTTTGATAAAATATGAATTCTAGTCTTCCGTTCTCCTTTAACCTATCTATTATTGTTTTCTTTTTTTTTTGCAATAGCCTAAATGACTCACAGACGAAAAATGCTGTGTATGGTTATGCCATTGTCTCTTAGGGTCTTATTGCTGTGAGGTTATGGTTGTTCTTCGCAAGTCGATAACCGAACGATATACGTTATGAGATTTCTCGTTTCTTGGTGGCTAACCCTTTTCCGGTTTTACTTTATGCGTTTATGCGAGGAAATGATCAACGTTGGAAATGTATGTTATACATCAGCCCACCATAAATTACCAATACATACATAACTTATCGCCCAGTTTTATTTTTGAAATGTGGCTCATTTTATTCCTTGTTTGGAAAAACGTTCGTTTGGTTATAGGTAAGGGTAGTGCGATATCTGTTATCTGGAAACCTAAATCGTTATATGTCATTCACAGGTCACCGGAGAAAGCTGCCTCGTCATCCCCCAAGAGCAGATCTAGATCCAGATCTCCGTTGTAGTGAGCATGTGCAAGGAGTCACAGCGCAGACCAGAAGAGTGCTGAAGAGCAAGCTCTCAGTTTTTTACTAAAAAGTTTTCATTTCATCTAGGTTAGTTGCCAGTAGCAGAAATCTTATTTTTGTGAATCAGCTTCGTTTTTCTTTTTCCAAGAAAGACCATTTCATTTGTGTGTTTAAAATCCGTGTCCATGTTCGACATTCTTGCACATTGACTTTGAAGCACTAATAGTTAAACCTCCTAAGCGTAATGTAAAATGTTGCGTAAGGCTGATAAGCGATTACACGTGTGGATGTGTGATTCTAGGCTTCACTGTTAAATCTTATCCGTGTGAACAGCCGCGCATTGTATTTGTATAGACTGCATGGTGTGTAGCAACTTTTTGGCTTGACATTCTATGACGGAAAATGTTGGCAGCTCGTGGTATAATTTTTCACATTCACATTTCGGAATCTATTCTTGTACACCTGACGAAATTTAACATGGCGGCTCGATGATCGAAGCCGAATAAAGAGACTGTTCATAGTCTGTGGTATCTCAGTCAAAGCTTTCAGACACTGCTTTGTGACGCCGGGTTGCAAAGGAGTAGGTGGACAGAAGAGATTTATTGATTTCGTAGCGTACTAAAGAAAGAGTATAATTCTTTGATTAGGAAAACTGCAAATCATAGAACTTTAAAATCAGTTGAAGGCTTTTGTAGCACAAATTCGAATAAACTTTTTACTCTGTTTGTGCGAGTGTTGCTTGTTATAAGCTTGGGGTAGGGGCTTGGTTCTTCAAGTAGCCTTCTCAGCCAGAGCTTTTGCCCAGAATGCTGTACACGATAAAAACCGATGTTTAAGTACAGGTGCATTTTAATATAATAACTGTAAGATACAAGAACTGTGCATGCCCTGATTGAACAATGATAGAACAAGCTATGTGATTAAAGAAATAATGAACTCGAACTGACCAATCACAGCGTGCACAATTACCCGACCATTTTATAAAGTGGCACAACAAACTTCCGGTCATTTAAGGACACTGCTGCCTGCGCGTCGTGTTTCATCATTTCTCTTGTGTTGTCACATGGCCGTCATGTTTTATTACAGTGTTGTACGTTGGTGATGGCGCCTTTACTTTTAAAATAACTGAAAATTTCAACAAAGGACAAACGGACAAAATCATAAATACAGTCCGACCTCTATTAAGCGGCCACCCTCCATTAAGCGGCCACTTTCCAAAGTCCCGATTTATTTGTCAGTAAACTGCTGTATTTGATACCTCCATGTGCAACGGCCACCTCCATTAAGCGGCCACGGCCACCTTTTTGCTGTCGCAAGTGTGCAGCCAGCAAATTATCTTTCTAAGCGAAATGGTGACATGATATAAGGTGACAACTGATAACAACAAGAACTGCTTATTTTTCTGTACATTATCAACCCGCAGAAGTACAGTATGTGGCCCTTGGTCTGCGAGTAAAAATTATAATCTTAAATATCTTACCTGAATCAAAGCCTGATGGGCCGAATTTTTCCCTGAAGATAGATTTTATGTCTCTCGCTATAACTGCAACGTAACAACGTCTTAACGTAAATATTATTCGTGTAATTCAAAAAACAGTGGCCGTCCTTCATCTGCGAATCATGTAAACAACCTGAAAATTACTGGAAATCTCGATAATTTCCAAAAACGAAACAACATTTTATCTATTCTTTATTATTCTTGACATTTTTAAGCTTCAGTCTTGTTGGAAGTCGTTGTGACGTGCGAGTATAAAATAAAACCGGAATTTCTTCAGATTTCTTTCAGACAAAAGTGTCCCACACAAACACGCGTTTTTATTTCTTTTCTTTTACGTGTCAATCTGTTTAAATATGACTTTTGAAACACTGGATGCAAGACTAGATGCCGCAGCAACAATGTATACACCCGGTGCTTATTATTTTACTGAATTATCCTTGTTTAATAAACAAATATCTTATTCAAAGTCATAGGTCGCGGACCAGGGACCCATATGCGAAAATTGTTGATAATTTTCAATAGTCGCTAAATCGAAAATTTGAAACTCTGCAGCAAATCTCTCCACAGCAGCTGAAATCAGTTCATCTATTGACTTGTTGTCCAACAAAACACGTTTTCCCGTTGCGTTTTATCTATGCACTAGCTTAGTAAACTCGACCATGTTATTTACGGTTGGCTTGCAAAATTTGGCCCATTGCCTGTGCAAGAATTTTTTTTGGGGCTGCAGCCGTATGCACGAATGTCTTTTTTAATTAAGGTGGCTCCACTGGATTTTTGAGGGGCAATGCCATCGGAAAACGATCACCACAACTGAATTAGGTAAAGATGGAAACTTGTGATGATCAGTGTTATTTTGACATCGGAGTTGTCATAGCAACGTAATGACGTATTGCTCGGTACCAGGAGATTTTTTCGGAAATCGCTCAAGGGAGCATGTACCTCGTATAGCTGCCTCAATATTGGCACACGACGCGCTTTGGGGATGTAGTTTCATCTCATAGTAGTTTGATGCCATTTAAAATTGTGTATACAAAATTGATGGGGATTGCTACCGCCGATTCCGAAAAAAACGGATTTGATGAGCGTGCGTTCACTTGTTGCCACTTTTGTATATAATTTGGTCTACACCTACAAATGTGATAATTATTTGGAAACCGTTCGATGAATTTTTTTTAAAATTTGTCAAACTAGAGGTTTGTCATCAGTTTATATGGCCTGCAAGTTTTAAGGTCATTGAAAACATGTAAGACAATAAAATCGGGGCTCCAACGTACTAATTTTTTCTGGCAGATTTTTTGTGACAGGTGAGTGCCCTCATTATTCACGTGTATTGTTTTTTACTTTCATGTCCACGTGCACAGCTCAGCAAGGTCAAGGAAACAATGCTTTTGGAAATGAGAGCATCTCGGTTTATATTCCTGTCAAAACAATGGCGCGTCAGTCGATCTTTAGGCGATACTTTTATATCTGTAATAAGGCTTTTGTTAGGGCAAAAAAGGCACGCGTGAAATAAAGTATTGATGTTCTTGTATTGCAAGCAACTTCTCCTGATATAATATGACCCAGAATATGACCTTTTTTTGCTGGCGGCTAGCACTTCGTCCAAATCTTTTTCAAATTCTTTTATTGTTTCGGCACTTTCTTCGAACCCAAAGAGACAGGAACTTTTCCTTTTTTTTCTTTGACGACACGACCGAGCAAAATCTCAACGTATAGTAAACACTCAAAGCAACTCGTCGCTTGCACTAATTGTACAACACAACAGGTCAACCTCGTTCCTAGGGTCTCTCTCTCCCCGCCCTGGAACGAGGTTGCACAACAGGTCACGTTCCAAATGTGAGTTATAAACATTGTGACAACCTGTTGACAGCTATCAATTGGAGATAATTTATGCAAAGATTCGTTTTACCTTCATAACTTCGTTTAGAATCAACCTTTTTCCATAATTTTTTTTTAAATGAAAGGTCTTTTGATATCTACTGGAAAATGCCAAAACATGTTTTTCTTCAAAATGATGAATTTTGGGGTACACTGCTACTATGAGATGAAACTACATTCCCAAAGCGCGTCGTGCGCTTTAGATATTGCCCAATTATCTCCAAAATATGATTTTACTGTATTTATAACCCCCAAAACTCCATCCCCAAAAATTTCGATAATGCTCCTTCAGAATTTGTTCAAACTTTGCCAACATTGAGGCAGCTATAGGAAGTGCCTTATTTTCTCAATTAAACGCCCCGGCGTTTATTTTAAACTTGGTCTGGTGGACCCGGCGTTTATTTGACTCCTGCAGTTTATTCGAGCCCGATCTACATTAAGCAACGGTTTTTAATCATTATTTTTGACAAAAATGTATATGGCTAATATAGATAGAGCTTATTATACCTTAAATTTATACCGGAGGGGTCTATTTTCGACTCCATCCTGGAGACCCGGAGTTTATTCGGTACCCGGCGTTTAATAAAAAAAATACGGTACATGCTCCCTTGAGCGATTTCCGAAAAATGTAATTTCTGACGTGTGAATGAATGAATTAGTCTGAAATTACTATTCTGACGGCACGACTTAGAGGTTCGCGGGTTGTTCTGGGATGTTTAGGTATATATAGGTTTTTGGCGGGAGATTTAGGTCATTCTAGGTCGGTCAGTCTTCGTCTTCGCCCGCTTTTCTTTTTTCTTTAACATGTTGTTTGAACAGCTTTTGTAAATAGTCTACTGTAAAATGTTCTAGTTTATTTAGTTGAACCCTTTCCTCGGGGTTTCGTGCTGCTGCATTAGACGAGGAATACGTTTCCACACAATTTTGGCCACTTCTAAAGGGTGGTTTTAGTGGTTTTTCGTATCTGGCGTAGCACACCTTTGTATTTTTGGAAACAATAGTTGTCCTTTGTAAGATTTTAGATTGTTATCAGGATATCTTTTGCATCAGATGACTGACTGACGCATCCTCAATAAACTTTCACATTGAATGTCTCGTGCTAGTGTAGTCAGAATAATCTCCTGGTACCGAGCAATACGAACGAAATTGATTAACGTGATGACGTCATTACGTTGCTATGACAACTCCGATGTCAAAATAACACTGGTCATAACAAATTTTCATCTTTACCTAATTCAGCTGTGGTGATCGTTTTTCGATGGCATTGTTAATGACAGTCTGGTTAGTTCTCAAACTTGAGCGGTGTTGCCCCTAAAAAACCCAGTCGAGCCACCTTAAACAGAAAATTGTTGGTTGGTATGCGTCTATGCAAAAATTTGAACTGAAACTCGATCAGTTTGGTGCTTTTGGTGCAGCTTGGTGCCAAGAGGTACGCACGTTTCCAGTTAAAAGTGTTTTCTTCCTCTAAATAGTTGCAATCTTGAAGCCATTTGTTTTGGCTATTAGTTGGAGTTAAACTATTAGCTTTGTTATGTCAGTATTTCAGACAGCGAAGAAATAGAAGGCGAAGACTCCGTGTATATAAATCCCTTTGTTGGATTTTTCTAAACCTTGAGATGAAATCGAAATACATATGAGAAAACGCACTATACATCTTCCTTGACTAGTGTTGTATTTAAACGCCAAATTTCCCAAAAAAAAAAATAGCATTTACTTACAAATCATCAAGCCATGATTCTAAGAAAGACCACGTTTTTGCTGCCTTGAACACGCAAAGTTGACCTCAGGAAATCTAAACCTCACGCCATCATATTCTACACTGATTTAACAAAAGGTGCCTTATGAAAAATAAGCAAATGTATGAAATTTCACTTATTTTATTTTAGTCATTTTTGTGGGGGGGGGGGGGGGGAATTGATGATTATTTCGCTAACTTCGCAAGAGATATTAGCCTAAATGCTGTAGTGATGTCAAAGATGTCAAATTGTGCTATTTTTGGTGTTTCTAGCACCCCCCCCCCCCCCCCCACCCCCACCTGCCTGTTTACCCCAGTCTCTCTAGCGTTCACCGAACCCGTTTCTTTTTTAAATTCTAGTTGCGCGCGCTAGGTCGTAGAAGACGGAGGCTAATCTAGCTTTCTATATTGCTGTCTAAAGGAAGTTTGCTGGAGGACATCATTAAGTCCAATGAAGGTGGAAGTATTCCGATTTTCAAGTTATGGGTCGGCTATTATCGTACCTTAAACAAAGCTTTAGCGGGTTGGAATGAACTCGGTACGTTGTGCGAGGTACAGATAATGGATTGCTTGCTTTAGACAGCAAAGATCTTTAGCCACATTAATTAGGACTCGGAGATAGACTTTAGGGCTGATTTGAAGACGTTCATAACGATATTTGGCTGGAACTTTACTGTGGCTAGAGACTTCAAAAAATCCTGCGATAATGTTCGGAAGCGGTCTTTCCATTTCAAAAATTTTTTGTTACATCCGGGATATTGCTTAAGACGAGAGCAAGATGGTCGAGGAAGCTGCTTTGAGTGACTTCAAGCCTTTATGTGAGTAGAACTTGTTCGTTTAACGATTTTTTTGCCGTTCGGTTTAGCTAGCGATCAGAGCTTGCTGTGATTTGTTAGTGAGAAGCAATTTGATTTGCGTGGTTTTCCGGTCCCGAATTGACACGAACCATATGCTACATGTGTCCCTTATAAGTCATTTATTATTTGTTCCTTTTAGTTTAAAATTCCTTCAAAATGAAGCGATCGTCGATGTAACACGCTTTCTCTCAGTGCATTTGAGCCCATGCATAGATTTTGAAGGCCTCGGATTACCGCTCGCGCTGGATCTTTGTATGTTTATTTTCGTAGGTCCCATTTTAAGTTGTAAACACTGTTAATTAAATTGGTATAATTCATGATTTTACGAGTATGTTGCAGATACAGTCTTGTTTCTCCAAAAAGACATAGATTAGAGTAATTTTCGTTCAATTGAGCTAAGATTCGCCCTCCTTTAAACTTCCCTATCAAAACAATGTATCAGAACTGAAGTGCTATGTCAAATTCCTTTAGCCACCTTCTTATAACTCAATGTAGATATTTAATTTCAAATTTCTCTGTTTATTCTATTTGCTTATCTTTGAGGTTTGCCTCGCGATTGGTCATTTTATCTTGGGGTACTTGGAAAACCTTCCTATTTGCCTCGGTAACTTTCATGGGCGATTCTTTTGTTCTTTTTCACACCGCCAGAAATTTACCTTGGGGGAACATTTTGCTGAGATAATTTTTAGTCTATTTTTCATAAGCGGGAAATAAAAATGGCGAACAGGCCATGAAAATGACAAAACACCCGGAAAAACAAAATTACAAAGCACGCGGAAAAACAAAATGACAGAGCACATATTATTTATGATATTTACCAAAATACGTCCTCTCTATTTGTGAGTTTCCCGAGGTAAAGAACCCTTTTACCATGTTAAAAGGACGATGTGTAACCGCAACTATATAAATTTGACACACAACACTATTAACCTATTCCGTACTTGAAACCCTACACCGCTACACAGATCAAGCAATTTGTTCCAGTCAAATCTTGTTAATTACATTTTATGCAGTTACGAAAAAACTTTCCGTAAAGATTCTGGCATCGCGACTGCATAAAAACACAAAATCCCGCTCCGGCTCTTTCGTGGAATTCCCGCTTACCGCTCCTGTTTTCAGCTCCCGTCCCGGCCGGGTTACTTAGCGTGAGGTCTGTCTTTGACCTTGTTAAAGGGCAACTCTTGGGAAATTTACCCCGATTTCTTTATTTTTTCTATAAGTTGTTTATAGCAACAGGAATCTTTAGAAGGTAAAATTTTAAAGATATCTGCCAAAATGAATTAACTACGAATTTTCTTTTACGCCAATTTGGCGGCCATTTTGAAAACGTTCTGATTTTGGTACGTCACGTGATGCTACGTCACATGGGTGGAAGGCTGGTTTGCTTTTGCTTCTGATAAGAGGAAAACACGCCAAGGTTCTCTTCATAAATGACGGAATGATAAGGAGAGAAAGACCCTATGCTGTTCAATGATGTCCAAGATAAAAAAAGGTAGTGCTTCAGTGCTTAAATATGAAAGGAAATAAACTTAAAAAGAGTAAATCATATGTTTGTGAAACGAAACAAATCCGTCAGATTGAGTGACTCCCATAATTTGTCAGAAATCTCTTCATTTATAAGCAGGAATACTGAGCCTCTATATGTCCTATATGTAAGCAAATCCACGTGTTCGGAAACAGACCGATATATTTTGATTCTGTTGTTGAGAAATTTGTAGCCACCCTCAGATTTCTCCCGCTGTTAATTGGCAAAATAGAAAGCAATTCCCACCAGCAAATGTAGTGTTTCTTTGAAGTATATGCCTTCGAAAGGAGCGCGTGATTTGCGCGCATGTCAGTATTGCGCAATAAGAAGCCACTACCCCGGGCCCTAGCAGAAGCGCTCTCGCGGGATATAAAATTATACGAAGAAATGGGGAATCAAACATAAAACAATATCCGGATAACTAAGAGAAGACGTGTTGCGTGAAGTACTTATTCTGTGATTCCTTTTGAGAAACAATTGTTGTAAACAAGAAGCTGAGCAGCTTATAACCGGGTGGTTAAACATGAACTCTTCTCTTTTACTAAATCACTGAAACTCGGAAAATGAATTATGCAACAAGAACCTAATTGTAAAACCGAACACCTCGACAAATACATTTGAACAAATTAATAGAAATAATAAACACACTGCGGTGACAAACATAACAAGACAACGCATGTCGGAAAAAAAACTTTGATTTTAAAAACGACGTTTCGTATGCTACAACATACATCTTCAGAAGCGACCGTTAACTAGATTACAATTGAAATTTAACTGCAAAGAAAAAGAAAAAGACTGGTATCTAATAAAATGAAACAATATTAATAATTAATAACAAACAGATGAGTCTGCGGGAAAAGAAATATAAAATGCTAGTAAACAAAAAGTTTCTCACCGCCAACGTTTTCATTAAAGGCTGGCTTTAAATCACAAATTAACAATGTTTCCTTAATTTTAGAATGTATAACTGACCGACCAGTTGCTAAGATATCAAAATTGTCCCATTTAATATTTTTCCCGCAGACTCATCTGTTTGTTATTAATCGTCGTTCATTTAGAACTCAACCAATTGTAACAATAAAAAACTTTAATAATATTGTTTATTTCATTCATATTGTCAGTAATATTATTAATAATCATAAATATTCCATGAATTTTCATTAAATTTCGCAACTGCCGTTATTTTTCCTGTTAGGTCGACTTGTGGTTTCTCTCACACTATGTACGCCTGCAAACAAAAGAAAAGTAGACCTTCACCTTCTTAATTGCACTGAAATCACGTAACCGGAAACTCAACACAATTTTCTAAATGCCTCGAAAGTGGATACCTTATACAGCATTTCACAATCATTATCAAGAGCAAACAGGAACAAGCAATTCTTATGGTTTACTTTAAAATTACTGTAGTATAATATGCTGTTACAAAAATAAACGGCATGCAGTGCCTGCGAAAGGGATGACGTCTCACAAGGGGTCTTAGATAATTTTTAGTCAAAAAATTAACGTAAATGAATTAGCTGACAACTTCTGTGTTGATAGCCCGCGAACGCAGTCGTATTTCACAGCCGGAAATACGTCAGCGTTCGCAGGCTACTGCGTTATCTTGTAGCATTGATATACGATTACAAGGTCAAATCAAACGCTGTCTTAAATTGTTCACACTGTTTACTAAATCTAATAGACTTTGCCAAATATAATTTTTGTCTTTCGTTTATACCTTGTATCAGTCCTTTCTAACTGCCTTGGAGTATTTTGCCTTGGGTTTTACACACTCATTCCATTTTTCTATTTTTACATTTATAGTAGTGTGCAGACCATTCTTGATTTTTGGAAGATATGGAAAGTTCATCTGGTACATTGTACGATTTCGCCTTTCAATAATGTCGAATTAGCCCTTGTAGCGAGTTGCGGCGTGCATTTTAAGAACCGGGCGGGTCCCAGGCCCCACCCGGTTAATTAGGCAATCTGGGGTGTAGCATGAAACCCGGGTATGAAAGCGTGTCACGCTCTTTCCCTTCACCCTCCCTAGCATGACCACGAAACAGTTTCGTGTGCAGATTCGAGCGGATGTCAGTTGACGAGATAACTAAACGAAAACATGCCAAAAGTTGTAAGTCACGAAGAGCGCAACGACCATTTCAAGTGCAAACCGTCCATGAATTAAAACGCAAGCAAACACGAAAGTAATAAGGAGCCAAACACAGCAATTTTCGTGGGGGTGCTTTTCGCAAAAAGATAAGAAATTGCAAAATAAAAACATGACAACTTAATTATACCGATAAAGACTAGCAGTAACCAATAGTTAGGAAGTGCGGGCGGCCATGTTTGTTACAAGATGGAATAGACATTGAGGATAGCGTGGGAGAAGCGAGGGAGATGCGTGGGGCTGCAGTTTCCTGCTGTTGATTTATGCAGTTGCGTATTTCAGTTCCTTCTCAGATGTGTTTGATGGTATTCTTATGCGAATTTGCGCCCTAGAAATTTTAATTATTACTATTATAAAAAACATGTTTATGAAATGCATTAATATTATTAGTTGTTGTTGTTGGTAATATTATTACTCTTACTATGATTTTTGTGCGGCTTACACAAAGTGTGTAACGCCGCACTAAGCCGGCATCTGGGATGTACGTCTGTCTGTCTGTCCGGATTCGTTCCCAGGGCCTTTTGTCTTCCTCTCGCTAGCTTGCGTTACAGTTTTACGATGCCGGAATATCCATTTTATTACTTCATTGCTAAAGTAATGAAAGTTTATTAGAGACCATTCGATGCCTTCAATTACAGCTAATTTCCTCGCGTTCTTGGTGCAGAAAAGCGGTAATTTGAGAAGATTGAAAGTATTTACAAATCACGGCGGCATGAAACAGCGTAAAAATTGCTTACAATACTTCAGAGTTCCTAGCACAAAATGAACACTAGCAACGCCTTCAATGCTTTCCTTTCCTTTAAATGTTAATGAACATACCCCTTTGTATGTTGTGACGCATTGTAGTAACTTTCTAACATTAAATCTTTCTTAGGTAGGTAGGTAGTCACACGACCCCTCAAGCATGTATTTGCTTTAAAACAGATCGTGGTTAAATAAAGGTTTATTATTATTATTATTATTATTATTATTAAATCTATAAATACAACTCAAGACAAAGCCGCTAAATAAACAACTGAAGCAAGTCCCGATAAAAGATAGGTGTCAGATAACAACACGCCTACGTGCGTGTCAAATCTGTTTGGCTTCAAAAGCCTAAAATTCCGGACTAAAGATGGAAAATGGGAGAAACTTGAAAGAAACTTTGTTTCATATTAATTGCCAGTTAAGAAGAAGCCAAGAAATGTATTCAAAAGCATCAAAATATCGAAAATTTCAAAGCCGTGCAATTCAACATACAAGAATCAATTATTCACTTGTTCAAGCCAAAGCGAAAGTTTTGATTTTTAAGAACGGCTTCTGCAGTCAATTATTCACTCAACGGCTTTACCGCTCCTTCTGAAAATTCCATCCAAACTTGAAGCAATAACGAACATTACCATTTGTTCTCAGAAGTCTTTAGAAACCGCATTAAGTCTGTGTTCAAGTCTGTGATGTGCATTCAAAACGCATTTGGAAGTGCCATGACACCATGTCTTCGCGGCCGTGAAAGGAAGATGAATCCTTCATCAGCAAGGTTTTAGCACTCTGTATTCGATGATTTTCCATTTTAAAGCCACTTAAAAATTGACCGGTGTTTCTCCTTTTCATTTTTAGCCCCAAAGTTTGCAGTTTAGCCTCCCGTTGCTTGTACAAGTAAACGCCGGACGTGACATGTGCTTCGGAAAATTGCATTACTCACGAAATTCACGTGAACAATGACCACGGACCTTGAACTCAACACCAGGGCCCTTGCTCCGCCGCTTGCTAACATACCATTCATTCCAGTTGGAAGAACAAAGGAATGCCAAAAATGTGCCCACATTTTGCTTCAAGTCCGCTAAAGAACGTGCCGCTGACCTCAAGAATAGGCTGCGGGCTCGCTTTTGCTCGCCCGCAATAAAATCACGCACTGCAGGGTCGTGTAATAGTCCCGGTGGCAGTAATCAGTTTACAAAATCATTCTACAGTTTTACGCATACAAGCACGAACAACCTTGAACAAAGTTTCCTCGATGCAAGTTGTTTCAACCACAGAAAGCGCAAACTCCCTTCTCCCAACAAAAGAAGTGAAGAGACCCAGCAGAGTTTTGTCCACATTTAACTGCAAGCCTGAGTGTGTTCTAGATAAAATCTGCCGCAGAATTTCGAGCATTCTAGTCTAGTTTCGGCAGAATTCTACGTTTTCGAGCAGAATTTAGAAAAATCGGTAACACAAAGGAGAAAAAGAATGTAACTTGCGTTTCTGTATTTGCAAGCTTTCAAACGCACAATGTGGCCCGGGTTCGATTCCGGCCCGGTACCATATGTGGGTTGAGTTTGTTGTTGGTTCTCGTCCTTGCTCCGAGGGTTTTTCTCCGGGTTGTCCGGTTTTCGTTCCTCCATAAAAACTAACACTTCCAAATTCCAATTCGATCTGGATTACACAGTGTCCCCAATTAGCACACCAGTGCTAAATACATTTGACACTTAAATAAAGTGATTTATTTATTTATTTATAATGGCTGAAGCTCAAAACCTATTGTGATAAACATGAGCAAAAATATTTGAAGACCGAATATAAACAACAAAATACAGCAAACAGTTTGGTTGTATAAAAGCATGTTTAATTAAGCTTCTCGCGTACATGCAAATAATAACAAGGCTTTTCAGGTTTGACTTAGCTCACAAACAACTGGCCGAGGTAATAGAGAAAGAAACTGTACATTTAGGACTTCAATTCACTCACCATTCGTCGCCGTCGGCGGTGAGGAGGTTCGATATTTTACTCCCTTTCTCTGTCTCGCTGTTTTTCCCTGGAGGCTCTAAACGCCAGGGTTGAAATACCATAGAAGGTTCTTAATCATCCCCTGACATATCCCCTCCTATAGCTCTCTAAAAATCAGTGGAGTCGCTAGCAGAAGTTGAGCTCTCATTGTAAGAATTTGAGTCAGCCATGTTTGTGACTTGTTGCGGTTCCACACCTGTGACGTATCCCATCTCGTGATCATAATCGAAGCATCATCGCGAAATGTCACAAAAGCGGTAAAATACGAAGTTTTACGTTAAAATTAACCAGTAAAAAAGCTTCTGAATTCAAATTTTTTGCTTCCTGTGTAATTTTGAAAACATTCGGAAGCTTTTACTGAAATATAGTTTTCTAGCCAAGAGTTGCCCTTTAACTTTTGAGATGTTTGTAAGATAAGTCAAGCTTGAGGCTTTTTTTAGCCCCCTAACTCAGCTGACTTAAAATGATTTTATCTCGGCGTACTGATACATTTCTCGATGATCACCAATTTTACTGGCAAGAAGCATGCCATCGCCTCAGTCTTCAGTTGGAAGTGATGTCGAAGTACTTGCTACGGCAAACACAAAACGAAAAGACCTCGCGTTAAGTCTGCTGACAGGACTGAGAAAGAAACGCACGATCTTCTTGAAGCATGGGCCCCCAAATTCAGTAAGCTGTGGGGAGTTTCACAAAGAAAAAAAATACAAATCTGGAACGATATCTATTCTTCGTATAAAGAAAGGTGTCCAGAAAGCCAGAGAATGCTACAGCAGGTGAAGAAACGGCAGCAGAATCTAGAGTACGAGTTCAAGCAGTTCAAGCAGCGATCTCGCTCGACTGGAGAAGATGGAATTCAGAAAATTAAAGAAGGCTTCCCCTATTTCAACATCCTGAGTAAAGAAAGGCGAGAAAGTACGACTCCAGACTGGCATGCAGAGTTCTTTTATTGAAATGTGTGAAAGGAGTATGGAACAGGACAACGCAAGATTTGGACGATCGGCTGAAATGTTCCGTGACGCCAAGAGCAGGCAAATGGAACAAACAAACGCCATAGTTGACATTTTTAAAGATTTAGCATCAAAATAATTGTCTTTATCTAATCGTTTATCTTCTGTTATTGAAACGATACATACAATTGTTGTGCAAAACTCACGTAGCAATCATAGTCTTTTTTAGGATGCTCGTTTTTTGTCCAACCTTTTTCAACGCAATTCTCCAACGAACTTTCAACATGCCAAATGCTCGTTCCACTACAGATCGTAGCGCACCGAACTTTAGGTTTTAAACTTTCTCTGCTCCTGAGTCAGGCGTCCTCTGTCGGGGTAGGGTTTCACTAGCCAGTTCGTTAGTGAATAGGCACTGTCGCCAGCTAAAAGTGGCCTTATTTCTGTTCCATTTATATTGCCTGTTGGACCACTAAGAATTTGCGTTCGCTGCAAGTTCATAAATCAAACACTCTCTCCCAATTGTCTCAACCAATAAAACTGCTCAAATTTAATACATCTCTTTCACTGCTTTGCATTCTACGCCGTGATTTTCCCTTAAATTAAAGAGGGTCTGGATGGGGTTAACTGACAACTGACAAATGGCCTAAATTTTAACTGACAACTGACATATCGCCTAAAATTTAACTGACAACTGACATTTGTAGTGAGTTTTTCTGGCAACTGACAAAAGACTGTTTGTTCTTAATATCCACAAAACTCCGTTGTAAATAACATTGTATCACTCTTTTTTCGTCCAACAAATGCATGTTTTATGCTAAATCTTAGCAGCAGGACGGTAGAGTGTCATATTTTGTTAATAATTTACCGTATGACCCATAACCTGATTGAAAATTAAACTTGAGGAAATACATATATTTTTTGTTTTTGCAATGTAGCCTCTCACAGAGTAGTATTATTGTCGCTACTCCTTTCTCCGTAAGTGCCTGTAATAGACCTGTTAGCCCGAGTGCAATATTCCTTTCCAACTACTTCATCTAAGCCAATCACCATTGAGGCATTGCTAAACAAAACCCAATCAAATTAATCGTAATAAAGACCTCTTCCCATATTTGTTTGTTTTCAATATTTTGAAGGTTAGTTTTGATTGGCTAACTGTTGGAAAGGAATTTTGGGCTCGGCAAGCAGGAGCCTGGGGATACTCTTTAAAAATTCGTGTGGGGTGTGTGCGGCATGCTTCAAGAAACCCCTTTACCCTATTTTAGACCAAAATATACGATTTTCCCCACCCTATTTTAGATCTGACCCCAAAATCGATAACCTATTTCAGACTATATTGTATCCAGGAACTGCTTCGGTTTGCCTCAAAATTATCAAGGGCCTCATATTCCTAACTTACACTTCTCAAGGGGTGCATGATAAGAACGATAAGAATAGTTTCTTCCAAAAGTTGCTAACTAGAGTCACCAGAGTGCACAAACCATACCCTATTTCAGACCAAAATGGTAATAATCTATACCCTATTTCAGACCAAAAAGGCTCGATTACCATACAGTTTGGCTTTGGGGCCACACATACGTATATAGCTTATGTAAGGGAGTAACCCCCTGGCGAAGAAGTTCGTGTGGCGGGGAGTAGTGACTTGCCTTGATTAAAAGGCCCTACAGAAACAAAAGCCGCTAATGGAGTTGCAATTATTTCAGCACCAAAATTAAATATAAATGATATAATTTACATTCTGAATGTTACCTTTTTAGCTACATTTTGGGTCAAAAATTAATAATTAAGCTATATGGTTAATTATTAATAGTCCATTAACTGACAAATGGCCTAAAATTTAACTGATAACTGATATTTGTAACCCCCCATCCAGACCCTCATTAAAGTTCAATTCTGTTCAACTAAAAAGCCATTTATAATAAACACTCCCAACCGACAAACGATTACAATGAACCAGCAGAAAAGCAAAAAACTTTCAATGCAGCAATATTTTTGAACTCCTACTTATAAACAAAAATTATTTGTTCTTTCACAACACGCACAAAATCCGGCGGCCTCATAAAGCAAATCTTGACATGGCGGGAAAAATATTGACATGGCGGGAAAATTCCGCGGCTTCACAAAGCAAACGCGCATGGAATGCACCTTCTCCCCATCGCATATTCTCGTGTCGTCATGACGACACGAGACAAAAAAGGTCATCCTTCTGTTGGCGAGGGAGTATCCATTCGAGCTAGCGCTCAGAAGTCGGCAGGACAATCTCTGAGTTAACAATTATTCACCGAAGTGGAGGTGAATAGTGGTGGATATTTACCGAGCCGCGAAGCGGCGAGGTAAATATCCACCACTTTCACCGACACTTCGGTCAATAATTGTTTTAGTATATACAACGCAAGTTGAATAACTAACGGACAAAAACATTACTTTCGGTACCCAAAGCGACGCTCGAAGCCATTTTGTTTCTCTTCCGCTGCTCGGAGGTGAATAGTACTTTGCTAATCACCTCCGAGTTAACAAATCAGCGCGCGCGGAAAGCACTATTCACTTGTGTGGTATATACTAATAGCTAATAGTAAATAGACGTAAAATAGCTCCAAATTGCTAGCAAACACGCTGTAACGTTAGCAAACAACACAATGTTATGTTTCATCGACTTTATTTAGTATTTTCGCTTTTATTTATTGCTCGAAAGTTCCCCGTTTAAAATCCCTTTCAAACTCTTATATAAAGACCGCCATTTTAATATATGCAAATATCATGCTTGGTCTACCTGTGGTTTCCTGCGACAATATGCGACGGCCATTTTGTTTACCTGATACCACCTTGCGTGCTTGCTGAAAAATTACCAAAGACGACCGTGCGCGCCTAGTTTTGTCAAATCGAGATCGCTTCGCCCACTATAACCACAGGCATCCCAAACTCACGATTCGAGAAATCGATCGAAGAAATAGTTTATGTAAGCGTATGAATGATTTAAATGAGCGTATCGAGTGGGACGTGACTACTTGAAGTGCGCGGCGTTGTGTTACAATTCAGACCGTTGGAGATTTGAGTGCTCTTTTAGACTTTGTATGGAGTTTAAAATAACGTGGAATAAAAGCGCTCGACGAAATAATATTTTACCTTATTTTCATCGTTTTTGGGGGTTTTCAGGTGAAGGGTACGACTAGGACGACTAGGACCTGAAAACCCCCCAAAAACGATGAAATAGCCCAAAAGGACAACAGAAATCAAGAAAGGTGAGTACATTCTCTTTATTTTATTGAAAATAAGGTAAAATTTTATTTCGTCGAGCGCTTTTATTCCACGTTATTTTAAACTCAATACAAAGTCTTATAGAGCGCTCAAATCTCTACGGTCTAAATTGTAACACAACACCGCGCACTTCAAGTAGTCACGTCCCACTCGATACGCTTACATAAATCATTCATACGCTCGCATAAATCATTCATACGTTTACATAAATCATTTTGTTCGATCGATTTCTCGAATCGTGAGTTTGGGACGCCTGTGCTATAACATATTTTTTACTTTTTCGACAATATTCTTTGTCCTTTGTATGTATACACCCGGGGAATCCTAGGTTGCCTCCTCGGGTTTTGGCCTCTGGCCAAAACCCATCAGGGGCAAAAAGTAAGTAGCAGTTTACAGGTGTATAGTGAAAATGTGCATAATTTATATACCTGTCACGCCCGTAGGAATGCACTTTGAGGTGAGGGGATCCTAACGTTAGCACTGATTGTGACGGTATTAAAATCGGCAGGGGTAACTTTGCGAACGCCGAACGCGAAACAAAATCACCAAAGCAAGCAAAACCATTACCATTACTGAGAGCTAACCGCAAACAGGCTAACCTGGGCCTTTTTTAGGCTAACCTGAGGGATATTCAGACTAACCGGAGTGATTTTTAGACTAATCTGAGTGCAAGGTACACTCCGGTTAGCCTGGATAGCACTCCGGTTGGTTTTTGCTTGTTTCGGTGTGCATTCGGCGTTCGGCAAATTACTCCTACCGTTATAAAAATGGCGGGAGGCCCATTTCCGTTGGGGGGTCCGGGGAAATCCTAACCCGGGAAAATTTTGAAAATCTAGACATGCTCTAATGCGATTTGGTGCATTTTGGAACACTCTTCGAGAAGAATTATAATTCTGGTTTAATATCAAAATGCGACCCATCTTGTGCATGAATTTTTTTCGTTGGGTTATTCCATGCATGAATTTTTTTTCGGACATTTTGCCTTGCATGATTTTTTTTGGTTTTTTTCCCCATCCCCTCCATCCCCCCATCATTATTCTAATGGTCCGTCCCTGATAGAGGTTGGACTGTAAACGACAACTGATAAATCGTGTTTAGGTGGCTCGACTGGATTTTTTAGGGACATCACCGCTCAAGTTTGAGAACTGACCACATCGTCACTAACAATGTCATAGAAAAACGATCACTACAGCTGAATTGGGTAAGAATGGAAGTTTGTTATGACCAGTGTTATTTTGACATCAGAGTTGTTATAGCACCGTAATGACGTCATCACGTTTATCACTGTTCATATTGCTCGGCACCAGGAGATTTTTTTTGGAAATCGCTCAAAGGAGCATGTACCAATGTTGGCAAAGTTTGAACAAATTCTGTAATTGCGTTATCGAAACCTTTGAGGATGAAGTTTTGGGGGTTATAAACCCAGTAGAAAACATACTATGGAGATAATTGGGTAATATCTAAAGAACACGACGCGCTTTGGGAATGTAGTTTCGTCTCATAGTTGTTTGATGCCATTTAAAATTGTGTATGGAAAATTGCCGGATCGGGGGTGGAAGCGGAATCATTGGACTTTCATGATTCATGATTCCTGTCTTGTTTTACCTCAATGATTCGTGATTCGTTTAAAAATTTCATTCAACATTTATGATTCATTTGTCATTGTTTTCATCCAGTTTTGAAAATAACTTCACTGTGTGTAATATAACTAATCACAGTCAAGTTGATAGTTAAGGGATGAAGATTTGAATCGCGTTTTTAGTGTTTTCCTGTAGGTGGGTCTGGGGGCATGCTCCCCCAGAAAATTTTGAAAATTAGACGTTCAGGAATGCTATTTTCGGCCATTTCTGTGAGATAACTATTAAGAAGTTTCGTAGTTTGCATTCTATATTCACACGCCTCCGAGATTGATGGAAGCATATTCATTTGTTATTTATGATTCTTTTAGCCATCTCTCGTTATTCATGATTCTCAAGTTTTAAACACGAAGATTCATGATTCCTACCAATTTTACAGGTATGATTCATGATTCATGATTCCGCTTCCACCCCCGATTGCCGGATGGGGATTGCTACGGCCGATTGCGAAGAAAAACGGATTTGTTGAGCGTGTCGGATTTGTTGAGGTGCTCTTGTTGCCACTTTTAAGTATGAGAAAATACAGCATATATGCAAACAGCTTTATTTAGTTTCGTGTGTCAAGTCTTGATGAAACTCGTCGAATTTGGTTCGCCGAGATAGCTACTTCTCGTCTTCCATTTTGAAGCGCTTTGAAAACGCTCTTGTTACAGTAAATTATTCAAACTTGCCGCATTCTCAAGATTATTTATCACCTGGAAATAAACATGCCACGCATAAAATTGCGGCTGACGGGTTTGTATTCATGTATTGTATTTAGCAATGAGTGTGACGTGGCTTGTTTCCCCGTTTGCCCCCCGCGCGCAACATTTGTTGCGGACACAAAATTTGTGTCCGAGACACAAAAATGTTTCTGATTTCTTTCAGAAACATTTTGTGTCCGCAACAAATGTTTCGCGGTTTGCACAGCATAGAAACAATCATGAGCAACAATGTGTCCGCAACATTGTGTCCTCGTTTGCCACCACCTTTATATTGAATATAATGAATGTATCGACTATCGGACTATGAACGAAAAGCTGACGTGTTATGCCTGTATTTTCAAACGGAAGGGAAAGTATTTGTAGAAGTCCGTGGAGTTTTAGAAGTTGGTTAGTGTCAAAAGATAACTTTTCAAGTGCAATAAATAATTATTTGTCGTGTACATGATAATTCTATTCTATAGGAATTACAGTGTAAGAGAAATGACCGAGCTAATCGCCCATGCATTTATGACTTTGTACGTTTCTGCTTTGTGACCCATGAAGTGCCAGGAGCGACTTCACTTTGTTTTACATTTATTCCGATATCAATGAAAATTTGCCGTTCCGTTCATTATTTGAGGTTCTTTTTTACCTTTGGCAAACAATCACTACTATGGCTTGTGCGATGATGGATCATGTCTCTACGGTGGCCTGTAGGGGACATGCGATGCGAAAACAAATATATAACTAGCACTGTCAGTTATAAGTAGCAGTGCCAGATATAAGTAGCAGTGATGCTACGTAATAACTGACACTGCCGCTTATATCTAGCACTGCCAGTTATAACTAGCACTGCTACTTATATCTAGCACTGCTACTTATAACTAGCACTGCCACTTATATCTAGCACTGTCAGTTATAACTAGCACTGCTACTTATATCTAGCACTGTCAGTTATAACTAGCACTGCTACTTATATCTAGCACTGTCAGTTATAACTAGCACTGCTACTTATAACTAGCAGTGCTACTTATAACTAGCACTGCTACTTATAACTAGCACTGTCAGTTATAACTAGCACTGCTACTTATAACTAGCACTGTCAGTTATAACTAGCACTGTCAGTTATAACTAGCACTGCTACTTATAACTAGCACTGTCAGTTATAACTAGCGCTGCTACTTATAACGAGCACTGCTACTTATAACCAGCACTGCTACTTATAACTAGCACGTGCTGCTGGGTTCTGTCTTGTTCCATGTGCGTTTCGCAGTATGGCGGTATGAATCTAGTTAGATTACTTCCAGTTTTGGCAGTTTTTCTGCCGCTTAGACTTTGTGTCAATCCTCAATACCTCCCACTTCAATCTCAGCTTCCTGGTTTGGTCGAGAGGGATGGAATCATTGAGAGATACTTTCTCCTAGGATTCAATTACGTTGAAATATTGGCTTTTCTCGCTCTTTGCCATGGCATATTTTTAAGCCTCAGACAGTTGAAGAGAATCCTACGGCAGCGGTCTTTAAGAAGAAGAGGTCAACCTAGTAATGGATGGAATGTAATAGCTGCCGTTGAAAATGAGCTAAACGGAAGTGGCATGATCGCTTCGTGCGTGAAACTCGAGTAACTGTCCGTAAGGTCTCTATCTTTAATAATGGTATATGACAATATATGGAGTAAAGAATCTAGGGCTTTCCACAAGTTGCTCGGCAACTTTTTGGCAACTTCTCGTATTTCGAGCAACTTTTTGTATTCTGAGCAACTTCTAGACAAAAGTTTCCGAAGATTGTCCGAGTGTTGTTTGAAGGCCATACGAACATTTCTGAGCATTTTCAAACGTTGTCGAAGATTAACATTAACCTTTTCATGAAGCCACTTCCTACCTAGCCTAGTAAAGGTTATTTCATGGCTCTCTTTGTCACTTATCACTAGCTTAAGAACGTGCACCTTTCCTTTTCTGGCAAAGGCACATACCATTTATGCGCGCATTTTAACATAGCCTTGCACGCGTCCCGACTAAAAACATTAGCAACTCTGTTGATCCCCGCGAACTTTGTGTGGTTTCTGGTTCCACATTTAATAAGCAGCGATGTCGCAATAATTATCGTCGGCAAATGCAACTAAGGTATAGAGGGGAAGTTCGTGTATTAAAATCATGATGGTGCTATGCCCGTATTTGCCTATGTGAAATGCATGTAGAAATAAAGGACCACCTGCCACTTCTTGCTTACAATGAAGTCAATAACCTCTTCAATGGCCTTTGTCGTCTAGCTTCTCTGCCTTGCCATTTTCCATTCACCCGGACAGTAAAACTGCTGACACGTTCTTTATTGTTCTCGTTTGTTAGGAAACGTTGTCCATTTCTGACAAACGATCTGAGTATTGCTGATGCCACGCAACTGATGCCGTTTTCCTCTCCTTGTAGATATCGCTCCTCATTCTTTATTAACATTCTTTAATAATATAATAGTTAATAATAATTAAATATTTATATAGCGCCATTTTCTCTTGATAGCGCTTATACATCGATAATGTAAGCGCTTTACAATAATAAAAGCCCATTCCATGGTACGTGTCAAATAATATATAAATTTTCTTTCCCTTTACATATTCCCTCAGCATTTTGTTCAAGACTGCATCAGCAACACCTCCAAAAGACAGATAGCCCAGCTCACTCCATCAATTATTGAAGCAGAGCTACAGGGAACTCTTTTTATTAGCGACCAGTTACACGGTTATTTCGTAGCAAAGTTGCCAAAGCAGCCATGTCAGTCTTGCGAAGGAAACCAAAAGGGTTAGACAAGGCACAACGGCAGTGGGTCTCAGTGGAAGCAAGAAAATAGGCCTAATCTAAAGATTCTATCCTTGTGCCATTAGCCCATTACGATAATTCAGCTAAGAAGAGACCTATTAGGCTTGATTATAACTGTCGTCTCACCAGAAAAGATATATGTGCTTCTCCTGAATCAGTCAACTGAAGTGTCTTTACCGTTGCTTAGTTTTCAAAGGATCATGGGATTTCTTGACTCGTGGAACTTCCTACTCGCGCTCCTCTTTGAATGCTTTTTAGTGTTTCTCACATCGTAGGCTTTTATCAGGCCTTTGTGAAGTTCCTTGAGATCGTTACGAGATCCTGGTTTGCTGAGAAGGGATTGAAACAGCCTTTTTCCGCCACCGCAGAAAAGGTTTGTTGGTAATTTTGATACAAGATCGCTGGAGGTCTGAGGGTCAGTTGTTATTCTTGTTCGGCTTGTACCGCATCTCTCACTGAGTTTCAAGGATTCGTCTCGGAAGTAACCGACACCTGCGTATAGTAAAGATTCACGTGCCTAGCATGGAATAATCATTCTATGATGCCCTTTTGAGACGCATGCCAGAGACCAAGGACCACGCCCTTAGCTATGTCCACTTTTTGACATCCAAAAGATAGCAATCTTCGCTATCACACCATAGCTTCTCCAGGAGCTCTATCAGGTCCACATGACCTCTCTCATAAAAGCTCGTCTAAAACCTCTTAACAGCTTCAAACTGATTACCTGCCATATTATCGACCCGCTCAAATTAAAAAATCGACCACCATTTTTTCATGGTCAACACTTTCCTAGACCATAGAAATGACGACACAAAATGTCCAAATACAAGTGGAAGCACCAGCTGTTTCACTGCAAGGCTTTGGGCATTTTATGGTGTCATTTCTATAAGCTATATTATAAAGAGTGTAGACCATGGAAGAATGTGGTAGATTTGGTTTATACAATAACACTGAAAATTTACTCGCGAAGTAGATGGAAAAACAGCTCGAAGTCGCGCGCGCGCGCGCGCGTGACAGCTCGTCAGCCTGAACGCAAATGTTCCAGTTGATATTTTTACAACTTGCTGGATTTTGGTTTTGGAAAAGTGGCGATAATTTCTCAAGTATTTTCATGGCCGATACTCTCATCGGCAATAGCTCTCGACTAATAAGGTCTAATGAGCGCGCGTGAATTCTCTCAGTTATTGTATAATAATAAATTGACGGTGACGATAAAGGATTCTATTTTCACTATAATGGATGGATCATTTTACACTCACCATCTCCTGTATCTCCGTTTTCAAAAAGATTAGGTTAACAGAAAAGTGATTTTATCATCCAGCTATTGCTTGAATACACAGTTAATTGCACACTGCTAGTCTCCAAGCTAGTCAGGCTAAGATTTGAGCTAAGTTTAGTTTAAAAAGCTTATTTTGTTTTTTAGAGCGCATTAACACTCGAATTAATAATAAGAAATGGTCGTTTTCCATACAAATCTGTACATCTTGTGATGGTAATGGCCACAAAGATCCACAAACATAAGTCACTTCAAAAAACCAGCTTCAATTGTAGAATTCATTTTAAAGCTTAGACCGTTCCACGTTACAACGACATGAAAGCCTCTTAATTTACAGTTTGATTCAAAGACTTTCACTCCTGAAACAAACCCGTTTGCAAACATTTTGGTGGGAATAATTCAAAAGGAAATACCAATAATACCAATTTCCCAATTTTCGATATCTGCGACACCATAACAATCCATGAGCAAGGCCGCCAGCAAGCAATAGAAAAAAGAAAAAAACGATCAGTTAAAAAAAAAAGCTCCAAAGAAGTAACAAGGGGCAGCCCAAAGACGTTTTGATTTCTATCCGAGACCTATGATACAACGAGAGAGATTCGTTGTCAAGACTGAAACGCTTTTTATTTTCCCCGGTACGCACCTATATAGTACCGTAAATAGTTCAGTTCTAGTCGGCTCTAGGTCGTACAACGTGATACAACGCTGCGGATTCAGTCGGGCCGGAAATCACATCACTCACAACTAGGTAATCAGGAGATGCGCAGCTCAACGAACAGGAGCAAAAGGTATTCAGTAGTGTAATTTCTTTATTCGTGCTGTCCCGAAAAGGAAAGCTTTGTATCTTTTATAAGCTACGTTGTTTAGTGCTTCTTGCAACCTTATTAGGCATTGCATGATCAAGCGCGTTTTTGTTGCTTCTTTTCCAACGTCGTGAACCAAAGAACGCCTGACAGCAGGAGTCTTCATGTGCATGTTACCCTGTACGTACCTTTTGTGTATACCCTTAGTGCGTTGGGTATATCACATCATCTTATTAACATCGGCCGTTTTTATAATAGAGACGCATATTCCATCAGGGCGTACTTGAGCAAGTTTTTGTGTGTGTCTGGTTATTTTGGCCCAAGGTAAATTATCTCAAATAATGATCAGAAAAATTAATGCACGCGGGTTAAATTATTTTTGTTATTGTCAAAGTGATAGTTAGCCACTGGTCTATTTAACAATTATTCCACGAGCGCGCGTTGGATATGAGATGGTATAGATAGCCTATAACGATCTCATATCCAACAAGCGCGAGTGGAATAATTGTTTTATTAAAAACGCCCAAAAGAATTGCAATATTTGAGCTCTCCAGCTATTTTTGTTGACGCGTATCGGCTACGATATTTGTGGTCAATGGTATATGAACTCATATACCATTGCCTGTTAACCAATCAAAACTCAGGAATTGCAATATACCATTGCTAGTTTTTAATAATATCGAATAGTCATCGATGAAAGAAGCAATCCGGTTTCGGATTTGCAATACACTTGGAGAAGAGTACAGAAAAAGGGAACATGTATTGCTTAGCTATCAGCAATTTGTTAACTGTAAACCACAAGAAGCTTATTGTCGATCAACATATCCTGCTGCGTAACCTCAGATAATCCCCCCCCCCCCCCCCCCCCGTAAAGTTAAACTCGCCAGGAGATTTCTTCTACTCATAGAAAATTCAGTTTAATTTCAATGGCATGTTACTCTATGTACATATCAATGTACCTAAGATTACAAAGTTCAACTGTTTTACAACTTTCAAAACTTAAGAATTAACATCAAGTCATATCCAGAGGAAACTAACAGTTTTGAAGGCACACGATTATTTGAAGGGAAACCATTGCACCTCATTTTTAACGTTTACAAGATTATGAAATTCAACAACTTTTAATTTACATGATTTAAACTTTATATTACGTCGTTATAGAGGAAACTTAGACTAGAAGTTATAATCCACGTTATATCTACGAATGTCTAAGGTGGCTGGTTACGGTTTAAAGCACTTTCCAATACCTTTACCACGGTGGGCACAAATGACTCAAGAAGGTGAAATACACTAGTGACTTTTTGAGTTTTAATCAATTAATATGAAACTTTGAAACAATATTGAACTTGTCATTTTTCTTAAATCCTACGATTTTAGTTGACATTTTTGGCGGGAAAATGACGTTTTTAGCTCCATGGGAAAAATTTTGTTTAGCAATATGTGATATATAATGAAAATTTCTGAGAGAACATGCCACAACGATATCAAAACTGAAAAAAAAGAGTGATAGAGTGGATAGATATATTTCAATTTTTTTACAGTTTTGAGATCCTCGTGGCAGGTTTTATTACGACTGAACTGTCATCACACATCCCATAGTGCCAAAAATGTAAAATAAATCATAGGATTTTAGAGTAACGAGTTCTATATTGTTGCGCAGTTTCAACTTAATTGATTTAATGCTAAAAACCTGTTAGTGTAGTTCACCTTTTGTAGTCATTTGTGCTCGCCGTATACGTTGATGAATCATCACTGTAGCCTGTGTACAGCCGTCCCGCTCCCCTCAAAAAAATCTGGAATCCCTCCCCGATTTTTTTGAGGGGAACGGCAGTGCTGTACACAGGCTATCATCACTACTTTGATTATGGTATTACACGAATGCCCAAGTAATTTTCTGGATTTAACAGGTTACCATGACCCCCATTTCTTATTATGGAATTGTGATCAGCCTGCTAAGATATAATTTTTGGCAGCTAGGGTTAAAGAATTTCTGTGGAGGGCTTCAGAGCCACCTTAAAAGTTTTTAAAATTCAAGATAGTTCTGCACCCCTCTTTTTTTAACTTTGGAAAATATTGTATATTAACATGTTGACCACGATTCGATAATATAAAATGGAGGTCACCGAGCTAAAATTAAGGGTGGGTTTAATAGGTTACACTGTTGCCATCATTGTAACCAGTTATATCTATAAAATAACCTTAACTTTTTCAGCAATGATTGGCAATTCGTTTGATACCATTATTAAAGCATCAACTGATAAACAGTGGTAGTACCGTCCCATCAACGTTTAGCTATTGTTAAGTGCTGAAAACCGTTGTCTGCTAAACAACATTTTACAGCTTTAACAATTACATTAAGTCGTTTATAGAGGAAACTAATAATGCATAAAGTTCTAGCGCTTCATCGGCAGTTTCTGGCATACTTAGCCCCTCGTCTTCCATGATAAGATTTGCAAGTTCGGCAAAGTCTACACTACGTGAAACATGGGCGTGATTGTTTAACATGTCCTGTATGTCTTCGATGTCGTCCATATTTATCTCCTGAATTCTGCTTCTACTTCCACTGAGTTCCGGCAAAAAATACAAAACGTCTGGTCGGCCCGAAGGAGATTCTTCGTTTGAACTAGGTCTGATTTTGTGCAAATTCCAGTGTACAGCTACGCGATCTAGTTCTTCTTGAATTAACGGCATAAAGCAGAATTTTAAACACTCGACTTGCACTGGATCATCGTCCGAGTATATTCCTTGTTCCCTTAAATCTTTAAAAAAGTTAATCCACCAGTTTGTTTCCGTCTTTCGTAGAAAACTCCACCATGCCTCAATTCTTTGGTTTGACACGGAGCGCCCGTAAAGGAAGCTTTTGTCGCTTGCAAAAGAGTCGTCGTGATTCGCTCTCAGATGTTGCTGGGCGCGAGCAACGAAAGTATTTTCAGTACCACAGTCTCCTCGAATGACCGTAGCCGTTTTTTCATGCAAGCGGACATATTTAATGAAGTAGCTGGCAATAATTCACGGGTCATCATTTGAAAAACCAACCTTCAGCCACAAAATGCGACGGCTGTATCCGTCTATTGCTCCGTGGATACAAAAACCAAACGGTTTCAGTTTGTCGTATCCATCTATATGCCATATAAAATCGGGGCCTTTTGAGCGATATTTCCGCCGCTGCAACTTTCTTTTTGATCGTGCCTCCACACCTTCTGGATCCAACGCTTTCAAAACTTGTCGTACCGTTTCTCTGTCAACCTGTAGACCGTAATCAATACGAAGTCGCTGATGCATCAGTCTATAACCGATTGAGCTGCCACTTCCGTTTAGCTCATTTTCAACGGCAGCTATTACATTCCATCCATTACTAGG
Source organism: Meandrina meandrites (assembly GCA_963693305.1). NCBI lineage: Eukaryota > Metazoa > Cnidaria > Anthozoa > Scleractinia > Meandrinidae > Meandrina > Meandrina meandrites. The sequence goes on along the minus strand of OY855912.1, from coordinate 17,278,532 downwards.
TTGACCTCTTCTTCTTAAAGACCGCTGCCGTAGGATTCTCTTCAACTGTCTGAGGCTTAAAAATATGCCATGGCAAAGAGCGAGAAAAGCCAATATTTCAACGTAATTGAATCCTAGGAGAAAGTATCTCTCAATGATTTCATCCCTCTCGACCAAACCAGGAAGCTGAGATTGAAGTGGGAGGTATTGAGGATTGACACAAAGTCTAAGCGGCAGAAAAACTGCCAAAACTGGAAGTAATCTAACTAGATTCATACCGCCATACTGCGAAACGCACATGGAACAAGACAGAACCCAGCAGCACGTGCTAGTTATAAGTAGCAGTGCTGGTTATAAGTAGCAGTGCTAGTTATAAGTAGCAGTGCTAGTTATAACTGACAGTGCTAGTTATAAGTAGCAGTGCTAGTTATAACTGACAGTGCTAGTTATAAGTAGCAGTGCTAGTTATAACTGACAGTGCTAGTTATAAGTAGCAGTGCTAGTTATAAGTAGCAGTGCTAGTTATAACTGACAGTGCTAGATATAAGTGGCAGTGCTCGTTATAAGTAGCAGTGCTAGATATAAGTAGCAGTGCTAGTTATAACTGACAGTGCTAGATATAAGCGGCAGTGTCAGTTATTACGTAGCATGACTGCTACTTATATCTGGCAATGCTACTTATAACTGACAGTGCTAGTTATATATTTGTTTTCGCATCGCATGTCCCCTACAGGCCACCGTATGTCTCCGACCGGTCCATTAGTCATTTACCGATACATCGTTTGAATCGCTTTTTCTGTAACATCCAAATTACGATAGCATAGCTTGCAGGAAAAAAAATAAAATTCTGCTTTAACATACCAAGAACTCTTGCAGTGTCACAGTTTCTTTGGCAGTTAAACCCCTTCGAAAAGAAAATAACAAATTCCAATTTATTTTGCGAACAGATGTTCTTTTGGCTCGTCACGCAATCTGTCCTCCAAAACGTTGCGTAATGAGATTCCTCTCTTCGCTCAATTTCAGGCATATTGAAAAGCATAGTATGCCGACGATCATGCTCTGCCACTGACTGACTATCCATCTTAGATCGAACGCACTCCCCTAATCTCTGATTACTACTAGTAAATATATTTTTCAAAAACGCTAATATCTCATCTTCGTTTATTTTGTTCGCCCTAAAGTTTAAAGCTTTATAAAATTTGAACATTTGTTTTTTCAATGGCCAAAAATCAGAGAAATCGGTTAACGTGCACATGCCCAAAACCCGATTTAGATAAGAGCACCTTCGTTCCGAAAAATAGCCGTGGGCCACCTTAAGCGTAAGCAAGCGTAGTGTGAACCGGTGTGACATAAGCATAAGCTTAAGCAAATACGAAAATGGAAACATTTCCTTTTTCTTATGCTTATGTTACGCAAGCGTGAACCGAACGACGTAAAGCATAAACATAATGAAACAGCAGTAACCAACGTCAGCGGAAATTCACCTGAAAATAGAACCCAGTCTTGGTTGAACTGAGAGTTCCAATATGGCGACTTCTTTGTCATCTTCAACTGAACTTTACGAGAAACTTGCGGATGCAGTGAGAAGGTTTTCTTGCCTCAATGCAAGTCTTCCGCTGATTTTAACTACACAGACAAGAAAGAGCTAGCTTGGAGAGACATTGCACAAGCAGTTGGCATCGAAAGTGGTAAGCTGACATGACCAATCGAACCTAGGCTTATTTATTTGATGATTAAGCTGAATACGAATTCGTAGCTGAGAAAGTAAAATGAATAGAAATTGTATCTTTTAACTAAAAAGTATATACGTCGGCGGGATCGACTGTGCAGCAAAAGCGCACACAGGAGTATCTCTCCCGTCTTGTCTTCACTGCTGACATCCGCCATTGTAAAACACTTCTCGACTCGCCTCCATTCTCCATTCTCCATAGATCATTTATGCGCTTGCGTATGTCGCCTTTCTTATGTTTATAAATGTTTATGTTGCAAGTGTGAACATGCTTACGCTTTTGTTGATGTCGTATGTGTGAACCAGCCAGGAGTTTTCGCCCCGAAAACGGATAAAATGTTTTCCGTCCTCACTATTGTTTTCGTATCGTTTTCAATATTTTCACCGTCCACACTAATCCGGATAAATTTGAAAACGAAACGCGGCATCGGCCTTAGCATCGGCCTTATCGGCCCTAAATGAATGGCAGAGCATGCGTACATTATTATTAGCGGAGCCCGCACTAAATTCAGATTAGGGAATTTATAATCTTTTTGTCGACGCCGAGGGTACCGTCGATAAAAAAAACTACCAACCTCGCGATAATCCATAGATTTCAGAGCTCTCCTCAGCTGAATATTAAAGAAGAAAGTCGAAGTTTCACAGAATGCAGTTTAATGATTTCATGTTGCTCAGAGAACTGCGAGGGAAATGTACTACTATTGTACTGCTTAAACCGAAAGGGGAGAACACATGGCGATGCAGTTGACGTCAGCGTTTTCGAAAAGCTCCGTTTTCGGCCGTCCTCACTACACCACCTAGCCGCCGTTTTCAAATTTCTCCACTCTGCTAATATATAGATATCTACTAAAGCTCCGTTTTCGGCGACCGAAAACGCCGTTTTAGTTTGGACGGTTGGCCAAACCGAAGAAAAAAAATGCGTTTTCAAATTTATCCTGATTAGTGTTGACGGGGCCTTATTTTTAGCATAAAACGCTACGCAGTTTTCAACTATAATATGCTTTAAAAACTAGGAATTTCATTATGAAAGTGAGTGCTGTCGAAGGTCAATAAAACGGTGGAAACTGAATTTTTGCTTCTACGAGCAATCATGTGTCATGTAGTCTACGTTTTGTTTTTCCGATGTATATAAGGATGCAGTGAGAAGGTATATAAGGCTAGTTGTTGGGACTGCCAAGATTTCTACATCGGAAAAACAAAACGTAGACTACATGACAGAAAAACGGAACATTTCAAAGCGATCACAAGTAAGAGTCACGCATCTGCTATTGCAGAGCACGCCACGTCAACTGGTCATCATTTAAAATGGGACCACTTTGACATATTAGAAAGGGGCGGTCAGATACACATTGCAAAATAAAGGAGACTTTACTAATAAGAGATTTAAAACCTGCCCTGAATGAAAATGTAGGCAGCGAAAAACTTTATCTTTACTAGTTTGCACATTTTGTTATGTGCAAATTGTTATTTCATTGTATTTTATTGTATTTGTTTTTATTTTTTTCATCATCTGTTCTTCTTCAATTGTCAATCCTATTGTTTTTCGAATTTAAATTTAGTTGTCTTTCCATTTAACGGTTACTTCTGAAGATGTATGTAGAAGCATACGAAACGTCAAGTAAAAGGACTATTTTTTTCTAACAATGCGTTTGTCCGTAATGTTCATCACCGCAGTTTGCGTGTTATTTTTAGTTAAACTACGATGGCCAAAGAAGAAGAGTATTTACGTCTTACTTTAATTATTCATCCACTTCGGGAGTGCGCATGCCTCAAAAGCTTCAATCTCTTCGCCGACCATTCTCGTCCCCAGAGCCCACGATCCTTCTGGACTGCGCCAGGGATCGAGACCTCTGGCCGCTCCCAATTTCTGAACATGCGCAGAGTACTCGCTCTGCATTTCTCAGCCAATCAGATTGTTTAGATTTGACAATGAGTCCGTGAATCGCAGACTTCCGGTGTTGGAGGCGGCCAGAGGTCTCGATCCCTGGCGCAGTCCAGAAGGATCGTGGGCTCTGGGGACGAGAATGTTCGCCGACGCCTCTGGTTGCAAAAATGATAAACAAAAACGCCAGTTACACTTCTACACACCGCAGGTACAGCTGTTCAAGACATCTTTTACACGCTCCACGACACTGGAAACGACTATAAAACGGCAGTAGACAAGCTGAATCAATATTTCGTTCCGCGAAAGAATACGTCCTTCAATCGTCACAAGTTTCGCTAGGAGAAACAGAAGGAAGGTGAGACTGTGGCACAATTCGTCACACGCTTACGCCAGTTAGCCGCTCTTTGTGATTTTCCCGATGACAGCCTCGATAGTTTTATCCGTGATCAACTCATTGATAATTGTTTGTGAAAGAAACTGCGAAAGAAGCTCCTCGCAGAAAGGGACTTGGACTTAGATCATGCGTTGGATATTGCTCAAGCAATGGAAGCTTCAGAAAGTCAATCGCGACAGATCGCCGAGGATAATCAATTCGCCGTGTACGCTGTTGGTCGACAAAATCGCGGAAGAAACCAGCCTCAACACCAATGACATAACCAGCCCCAGCGACAACGACCGAATCAGGCTAAACCGACGGCAAAGCAATGCACTCGCTGCGGGATCAAAGGCCCAGTCCATGGACCACCATGATGGACTACCAAAATGGACTACCTTAATGGACTGTCAAATGGACTACGTGGATGGACTACCTAATAAAATACCTTGAAAACAAAAAAATAGAAAGAAATATCACCCCTTGGTTGTTTGTTTTGATCGATTCACTGCGATCCGCCATCTTGATCCGCCAACACAAAATGAAAACAAGATGGTGGATCGCGGTGAATTCAGTGATCAAAACAAACAACCAAGGGGTGATATTTCTTTCTAGTTTTTTTTTCAAGGTATTTTATCAGGTAGTCCATTTGACAGTCCATTAAGGTAGTCCATTTTGGTACTCCATCATGGTGGTCCATGGACTGGGGCTCAGCGAAATGAACCAACCCGATCAAAGGTCACTCTGCCGATGATTGTCGTTGTTCACGCGGCGTGACATGCCACAAATGTGGTTTAGTCGGACATTTTGCGTCCGTGTGCCGCACCAAGAACCCGCAAGCCAAGGGGGACAAACCGATGTTAATTCACCACGTGGACGTCAACTCAACAATGAAACTCCTCGCAGGAACACTATCACGCCAAGACTTCGATTCAGACAGTGACGACATCTACACAGATGAATACGCCTTTCGAGTCCTAACGGATCACAAGCCGCTTGTTCACATCTGGCAGAAGCCAAACCCTCCATAACGCATTGCAAGATGGGGACTAAGGTTACAACCATTGAGTACCGGCCAGGGCACGACAATCCAGCAGATTACATGTCAAGGCATCCCCCGCGAAGCAGAACATTTTGTTGAGTCGGGAAGAAAAGATGGCTGAGGACTATGTGAACTTCATCTCTCAAACATCTCTTCCCAAGGCTGTTACTGTTGAAGAGGTACAATCTGCAACAACCGAAGACAGCACGCTACAGGCCGTCATCTCAATGATTCAAACGGGAAGATGGCATGAAGTCCATGAAGTCAAGAAACACGAAGGGTCAAATGACATTAATTGTGCCGCCCTGCTACAATTCCGAAGTGTTCACGATGAACTCACTGTTAATGACAGCGCAAACTTGATTCTCCGAAACACCAGAATAGTGCATACCTGCTAGCCTCCAAGCAAGAGTCGTACAGCTAGCCCATGAAGGACATCAAGGCGAGTCCAAAACCAAAGCACTAATTCGCAGCAAAGTATGGTTTCCCGGAATCGACGCTGCTGTTCACCGAAGCTGTTCAGCGTTGCATGCCATGCCAAGCAAACACATCCAGACGCAAGGTCGAGCCACTCAGCATGTCAGACCTCCCACGTGGACCCTGGCTTAACCTTAGTATCGATTTCTGCGGTCCTCTTCCATCAGGTCAATACTTATATGATCGACGAGTACTCCCGCTTTCCGTAGTAGAAGTCGTCCGCAGTACTTCCGCCGAGACAGTCATCCCAGTGGTTGACAAAGTCTTCCGCACATATGGCTATCCAGAACTTGTCAAATCTGACAACGGCCCACCGTTGAACAGTCAAGCATGGAAAGACTTCCTTGCTACTTGCGGCGTGAAGCACAGAAAAATCACTCCATTGTGGCCCCAGGCCAACGCCCAAGCGGAAAACTTCAACACGCCAATGATGAAAGCAATCCGGGCAGCTCATGACTCACATGCAAGGCGGCAGCTGGATAAATGCTTTGCATCAATTTCTGCGTGCGTACAGGTACACACCACACAGCACCACAACCTTCACACCGTACTACCTCCTATATGGGCGCGAACCGCAAAACCAAACTACCCGAGATTGGTTTACCTCCACACCCCGATGACAAGCTCGTCCGTCATCAAGACTCACTAGCCAAGAGTTCAATGGAACGTCATTTCGACAAACGCACACATGCTCAAAAGTCCTCTCTTCAAGTCGGTGATATTAGGGACCTTAAGATCCGAGACGCGACGGCTTTTGGAACGCGATGGCCGGTAACCGGCCTGGGACGAGAACGCCGTTCTGACCGAGGCAAATGACGCGAGAACAAGACAACGTAGATGATTCAAGACTCGTTTTAAACAAATAAATACATACTTTTCGTTTAAGAACTATAAAAAATGGCGTGTATTGGAGTCTTCTAAACTAACACATGCACAACAGAATCGGTAAACACTGCATACGATGCACTTGATTGAAATTTTGTAAATATTTTTATTTCAAAGCGTGAAAGTAAATTACCAGTCAATCATTTACATCTTTCTTGCTCCAAAGGAAAGCATTTTGCTTCTCTCGAAAGCTCTGAATGAGGAACTTTCTTGACGACTACAAAAATGGAAGAAGATTTGATTTCACCATGATTCCATCGGTCGGCTTGTTTACTTGAAACACTGTTGAAAATAGTCGGAATAATATCTTCGCATTAGAACTGAATAATTCTTGGCTAAATAAGTGTATTTTCACATATGCATCAACAGAATCTTAAGCAACTGTTTCCAACCATTTACTGACCGGTAAACAAAGACGCCTACTTTGCAAATTGAAAGGGAAAATACTCACGTTTTCTTCGCAACGCCAAAACCTCAAACTTCACGTTCTCGACACGACGTGATGCCATCAGGACAACGGCTTGAGCATGCGTAACATGGCTCCTCTGTGAAAACTTACTTCCGGTCGCGTCTCGGATCTTAAGCTCCCTATTGTCCTCGTGAGACCACGCAAAGCCAACAAGTTTTCAACTCCGTTTGATCCACACCCACTAGTGGTCGAAGATAAGAAAGGCTCCATTATCACAGCCAAGAGGGATGGTGAAGCTACTATCACATGGAACGAGTCCATGTTTCATCGTTTGCCTCACGCTTCACACACTCAGCCTATCCTGCCTGATCTACAAGAGGATCTTATAGTCCCGACCCAGCAGAACAGTGGAGAGAAACCTGATGATGTACCAAAGTCAGTTCCTGAAAGACTTAAGAAAGTAATAACGAGACCTAAGAGACTGATCGAGGAACTGTGAAACCCACAGGAACTTAAAAACTTTAAAATTTCTGATCAAGAACTTTGAAGGAAATAAGAACTTCAAATAAGAACTTTAAAGACTCACTTCAGTTGATCAGAAAGTTTCACGAACTTTGCGAACTGTTAGTTTATTAGATGTTAACGTTCCTTTTGTTCAACACACTCATTTTATCTCATGTTTCACTTTTATTTAAGCTGTTTTCCAAGGTTGAGAGGGATGTAATAATTAGATTTCCCCCAGCATGCTCTAGGAACCTTCAGTAAAATCCCGGAGCACATGTTCTGTAAGCAATGGCCGATTAGTCAGTTGTGTTCAGCAATAAACCATCATCAAACCAGTATTACAACTGCTACCTTAAGCTCCTAGTCTTGCTTCCTCGATGCTTCCTTTTATTTAAGAGATATTTAAAAGCAAAAGACGAAACAGGATGCGAACGCAATCCGATAATACAGAGTTTGAATGTTGGAAAGCGCGCAATCTTGATTATTGTAGCGATCCAGTGCGTTTCGTCGCGCCTAAATAGGTCTCTGTAAAATGCTGACCGGATGGCGGCGGATGACGGATGACGGATGGAAAAATGCGGATGATAAAATGTTAACTTATTAATATTATAGGTAAAAAATTAGCATATTTCAGATCCGCTCGCGCACTTGAGCAGCTCTGCACACGATAGCGGTGCTGTCGCGTTTATTGACGCCTACAGTACATATAAGAAAAACAACACAGAAAATCACGTGAATAATATTATTCTTTATTCATTTATTCATTTCCTCAAATATTGTGGTCTCCCTGTGGTTGAACATAAAGTTTTTTTTTCTCCACTGAAGTAGCACGGGAGCACGGAAGCAGTAGATTTATAGACGCCCAAAAGTGGCCGGGTATTCTGAAGTTGATCCGTTTTCCATTCTATACCACTCTAAAGTTTCATGTTTGAAAGCCTGTGATATCTTTTAACAAACAAAGCCATTACTTTATAACCAGGTCGAAATTCAAGAATCGGCCTCCACATCAACCCTACTCTTTTTACAGATCAGTAAACGCTGTCACAGCGTCAGTCCACTACACACTTCCGGCTTAATTTATAGCAGTGCAATAAGTTGAGAGTTTGAAACAACACCATGACTAGAACCGATACAGCACGACTGCAACCGCAGACAGCTGCTCCGTCCTTGTCCCCCGAAACACGTGATGTGGCAGCGCGTGATTCGGGGGACAAGTGAGGTCAAAGTACGGAGCTTGACACAGTGTACGGGTTATTGGGCAATTTATTTGCGTTGGCTCTCCGAGCTGGCAATAAGGACGAAGCAGCTGTCTGCGGTTGCAATCCTGCTGTATCGGTTCTAGTCATGGTGTTGTTTCGCAAAGTCTACTTTTCACGTAGTATGATCAGCCTTGCTTGCAGTTTATTGTTATTTCATTTTACTGCTGATCACTCAGTAGATCCTACGAATAGCAGCATTATCGTTTGCGGTCCCTTGCAGTTTTAGTCTTATTTTTATAACATTTTCCTACAAAAGTCTTGCACACTTTCGCTTCAAACTCTTACAAGGATCCCGGAAGTGGCGTTGGATTTTGCGTTTGACCGCTGTGAACTCGTGCCCAGAGTCCGCCAGCTCCTCGGTCAGCGGTAGTTCGCTTGGACGACAAACACAGAACGACTCTGGAACGACTTGTCGGACGACTTTAATTTCGCTTGCGCGTTCACAGGACAAGCACGGGACCACACGCCAGCACGAGATTAGGATGCGTTCTCGAACGCAATCCTCCGTAAGAAAAAAGATGGCGGCGGTACATTTGACCACAATACCCTGCGAACCTAACACAGCCAATATGGCACATAGAAAGCTATGTTTTTGCGAAATTCTTCCCCGTACTAACAACATTGTTCATGCTAGGTTTCAAGTTTTTAAAGTTTTTCTGTGAGTTTTTATGAGCGCTTTTACGGTTTTCGCGCGCTAAGCATTATAGGTAAATGTACCAGTCGCCATCTTTTTGCGTACGGTGGATTACTTCTGCGTACAGCTAAACGAAAGTATAGTATTGTTGATGCACTAATTAAAACCAATAAATTCTCGGACGTTTCGAGACTTGTGCCTCTTCATCAGCGTTAAAAATGCCGTTAACAGACACTACGCTTCTTCGCCATAAGCGCGCGCTTGCACTGTCACAAGAAACCCGTCAATGTTCCTCTATACCTAGTCTGTGCCAACTGAATCCTAATAAATGCGCTACATTGTTACCGTGCAATAGTGCAGCTCAATTACCCAGCACTAGACACATGTACGCGTAGCGGACCTATTTTTGACAAGATACTGAATTCCGTAATTATACTTTAAAATATAGTTTCCTTTTTTTTTGCTTCCTAGGAAATGCAATAAAATTAAATTTGAAATGTTTACTTGCTCTTCCTGCGAGATATTGAAGTAAACATGTATTTTAGCTATGACGTCATGATCGGCATCGTTTGTGTTGGCCGGACGCGGACGTGGAATAATTGATTAATTTCTGCATGGGCTCCTAATTAAATTCCGATGTTTTTTACCTGGGAAGCGAAAGAGTACACGGAACACACGACACGCACACAAAACAGGAAGAAGGCGAAGCATACACGAGGCACTCCATCATCAAAGAACAAACGAACAGAAAATAACGTGTCAAAGAAGTTTGGTTCCTGTTTAGCAAGTTTGAATCAGGTTTTTTTGTGGAAGGACAATCGGAAATCACACCCGCGTGACACAGATCTAAACAAAGCACGGTAGATACGAGAAATGTGCGTTCTATTTCACGAAATGATGATAGGTGAGTGACTGTACAGCTTATTTTATGATATATTTTTGCATTTTTTGGTTGTCAAGAAGCCATTGAGTCGAGAGTTTTAAGACTCGTCAAAATCCGTGAGTCGAGAGTTTTAAGACTCGTCAAAATCCGTTAGTGAAAACAAAGGTTCTTTGGGTCACGTCAGAACACGTACTCGTGAAACTGAAACATGATCGTAGCAAGCATGTGTTGCAAACTTCGTTTATGGAAGAACCTATGGTCCAAGAGCTGTTACTTCAGAAATCCTAAGTTGTTTTTTAAAATAATATTCTCTCATGATTTCTAACAGTTCCCATTTAGTGACTTTTTTAAGCAATTGCATGTTTTGTCAACAACAACTTTTTGTTCGATTGAAATCAGGTTTTTTGGCACGAAAACAGGAAGTCAAAGCAGTCGCTCTATATTTGCTTCATTTGACTACAAGAAGAACAAAACCTGCTGTGCATTTATTTCAATAAACTGCCATATTAACTTTTTTAAAATTATTTTACAGTGATTTTACTTCTCTCAGATGAGAAAAAAAAATTCAGTAAGGTCAGTAAGTGTCGATCGGTTATATTTACTCAAAGTTTAGGGGAACAAACTGATCGTACCAACTGATCAACATAAACAACGCCATAAGGCATTTGAAAAATTATTTATCTCAACCAGAAAATTCTGATGCAACGATTTGCATTTCGTGACAAGTCGAGATCACCGAATTTGACATATTTGTGGTGTAAACAATTGTAATTTGACACTCGGATGAAAGTGTTTCTTGGTCTTCTTTTGTTTCATGCCAAGGCGCTGCAGTTATACCTTCCGACTTTCTTTTGCACAGGCGGCAAACTCAGCAGACATGATCCACTAGATCTTGCACGCAACCACTCACATTCTGAGCTCAACTGGAGGAAAACGCCTCGAGTGGTTAAGGAAGAGGGCGATAAATGTTTTCAAGTGAGACGAGATCAGGTAGCTTCATGTATATTGGTTTAATTTTAGTAATATTCTTTCACAGTTTACGAGTTTCATTATTTCTGTGCACTCGAATCAATGTCTTAGCACAATATATGCCTGCAGACGTTTGAAAATGAATTATGTCGAGTATCTAGTTTTGGCGGGCGACTGAAAACAGAAATGGATTAATACAGGGCACATTAGGATCAGTGAAATTGAATCACGTTTTTGTTTGGGCCATATGAACCACTGGTTTACTTCGTATTGTTTAATTTTGTATCATTCATGCAATATTCGTAAAAAAAACTGTTATCTAAATTTTACATCGACACGTAGGTTACCAAATTAGTTTTGGTAATTTTGGAAAAATGTTTTAAAAATTTTAAGTCTGGCCCAGCTGCGCTACATATAAATGTACAATTTTGGCATCGTGAAATCGTAGTATTGCTGATTTCTATTTCTATATATGTTAAAGTATGTTGTATTTTGACTTGAGTGTTCTCACCAAAGGAAACTTGGAGAGGCAAAGCTTTCCATAAATAACGTACACTGTAAATCATAATTAATATTGTCAATTGTGCAATTAACCCTTCACCTGAAGAAAATTCATTTACTAAAAGTAGACAGCAACGTACAGAATGTGTGTACTTCTTACGCGGGATGAACCGCGTAGTAAATTCGGCTTGATCGTTTTGATGTATTCGATGGGTTCGATGTGTTCGATGTGTTCCATGAGTTCCATGAGTTTGATGTTGTGCGCTAAAATCTATCGAAAGCTCTCGTCGATTTGAGATTTCACCTATAAGGTATGCTCGATAATTTTTCTAACCATTGCTGGCAACGTACGATTTTGTTCACTAAACGGTAAAGTTTATACATTTTCAATGTAGTAAAAGAAACTCTTGCTGCTTCGAACACGTTTATGTCACGAAAAGCAGAAAAAGGTAATTATAAACACTGATAGCTGAGCCATTTTGCTGATTAGCCTTGGTAATTTAGCAATGTATGTTCTCTCAAAGTAAGTAAGGGCACATATGTTTGGATTTATTGTAGAAACTACGGAAACCGCGGTTTCTACAAATCGAGTTATTTCGATCGAGTTTGTAGTCACAAGCGTGCATGTCGATTGATTGATTGCAGAAGATACTGGTTTCTCACGGAGCAATGTGTTTGTTTCCCATGGTAGCATGTTCACTGAGATCACGTCCAAAGTATTATGAACAGCGACTATAAATTCACTTCAAAAGCACCCATCAGCAACGTCCAATTTCATTCACAATATTTAAACTGTAGCGGGAGTGGAAGTTTTCAAGATTTTCACAGCTCATGGCGACTGAATACATAACAAAAGAATTAACTGTTGATTGTTTCCAGTTTGGATGTAACTTTATTCTCAACTATTCCGCCAGTGACAGGTTAAAAGGCATATGTCAAACAAGAGCGAGTTCTCATCGATCGCCCTGTCGATAATTGTAAAAACCAATAAAGGTCTGAGTAAATATTTCTTGATTAGCCTTGGCAATTTATCACGGAATTTATGTAAATCACATCTTTGTGACACAACACCCCTCGAAGGCAAGAGTCGCGTTTACGCATATGTTTCATGTTGTGACTTTGGGGTCTTTTAAATTACTTTATTTAGTACTTGCACTTTCATTTCCATTTATTTGTACATTTTAAACAGAATGTGACCGTGAAAAGTCATTCCCATCCGGCGGAAATGGCCAACGGGCATCTTGTTATGGTCTAATTGTAGTGGAGAGGAGAATAGTGATTTAAAAGCCAGGATTTAAAAAGTGGGAGTCCAAAATTTTTATAAGGCCTGACTTTGTCCCCATAGGAGGGCCTGAGGAGATTGAAAGGTGTTTTGTCTGCAGTTATGAGTGCAAACTTAAGGTAACTTGAGATTTCCAAATTTCCTAATAAAAACCTCTGTATACAGTTATTCATATTAATTTTCTCTGAAAAGTGGCCATCCATAGGACTCCTGGACTCCCACCTGGCTAAAAGCCCAGGACAGGGGGAACCTGGGTATGGGAGGTGGGAGAAGAGAGGGCGGGAAGTGGGATTGCCAAGGTGGTGGGAAGGGGGCAATGGATTGAGCACCGGAGGCGCGAGCGTCTGGGTGCATACAAGCATCAAGAGTTTCGCGCTTCCGGGTGGAACGTAATGCATCTTGGGATATGTTGGGTCAAAAAGTGAGCACCACCTCAACAAGAAGGCAAGAATCAAACAAACAAAACAGGGAATTTACTGAGGAAAAGTACGACTGGGTTTCCAGAAAACCAGAAAAATATCAAAAGCTGCAAGGAACTAGCGCCTAAAGGACAACTGAAGGCTAGAGGGATACCAGGGGAATTGACTAGTACCATAGCTTTTTAGAAAGCTCTGTTTCAGTTTAATTTTGAATGATGAAATTGGCAAGTGCTTTATATCATAATCAATAGCATTCCATATCTTCGGGCCCTGAAATCGAATATTAAATTTTCCATAATTATTTTATGTCAGTTACGTTTTCCAAAAACATAATAAGTTATATTTGAATTTCTCACTTGATCTCGCGCTGTTTTGGCACACATTTAAACTTATTACTAAGGAAATTAAAATCACAACAATGTGAGATCTAAATTCGTTTTGACCCTGTTGTATGAAATATTCAGTTAAAAGACACAATTTTCAATTCACCAAAGTGATAGCACCGATAGTTTGAGAATTGTTAATATTCTCACGAGCACATATTTTAATTATTCGGCAAACTTGTCAAAACATAATAGAGCCATTCGAAAATTCATTTGGAGCCTCACACACCGAAGTCCGAGGTAAAACGGCTAGCTCTTCATTTGTCAAACTGATGCTGTTCATCATTCAACAGGCACTACAGTATCTTGCTATGAAACTTCTGGAAGCGATTGAATGCGTGAGCAAATTGCAGAAGTTTGCACTACAATCACAATGAATTTTTAACAACATCGCAAATATTATAATTACCTTTTGTTGAGGTCAATTTCCATAAATACAATCTTCAGATGTCCTTTAGGTGCTAGATCCTTGCAGTTTTTGATATTTTTCTACTTTTCTGGAAACCCAGCCATAATTTTCCTCAGTAAATTCCCTGTTTTGTTTGTTTGATTCTTGGGTTCTTGCTGAGGTGGTGCTCACTTTTTGTCCCAACATATCCCAAGATGCATTACGTTCCAGCTGGAAGCGTGAAACTCTTGATGCTTGTATGCTCCCCCAGAAAGTTTTGAAATCTGCTCAGAAATGCTATTTGTACAGCATTCTCCATGAGATATTTGGTCAAAAAATCAATCTTGATCAAGTGTAAAACAGGTATTTTTAGAGCTTGTGTCAATATTTCTGAGGTTTTGTTAACTTGATCCACATTTCTTGGCCTTTGTACATGAAACATCCATCGCTAACTAACCAGATTAGTCTATTTTGTGATTAAAAGATGTCTCCTGTTGGATTTTCATTAAAAAAATACACCAAATTGTACCAAGGGTAATATCGAACCACAACATATACAATCTCATTAGTAGAATGAAGGTAATTTTGTCTTCTAGAAATTTTGAACTGTGTAATATATATTTTTGTTGTTGATAAAATCCCACCCATTCATTGCAACTTGGCACTTATTACCATACAGTTGCATATTTATATATTTAAAATCCTTTTGAAACCTCATAGTCTTTTCTGCACTTCCTTTATTTTACACCTGTTTCATCTGTAAGTTATCCCTGGGGTATTACGTTGTTCAATTAAAAGTCTGTTGGTGGGCTTATAGGTCATGTGTACATACATGTACCCGGCTACAGGGAGGGCTTTTCAACATGGAAGGGAGTTTGTGCCCAAATAAATTAAATAATTTGAACTGCTACATGAAACCTTGCTTGTTGACATAAAACCAATAGTCCTTGAACTGCAGAGTGCAAAAAAGGAGTATAGCATTTGGTGGGGGTTTCTATATGTCCCTCCATCCTTTGCTCCCTGTTAAGCAATTAATGTGTGCATTCAAATACTAGCTTCCCAGATATACTCAGTTCTTCTCTGCATGATGCAGGCAGACAAGGCTCTGTGTTTGAGACCGTGTGACGTAAGCGTCATGGTATGCGCTATTTGATCTCATACATTCACTGTAATTTGTAACGACTGACCTCGGCTTGATCCAACTGATCGCGAGAAATGCTTCATAAAATACTGGATTTTGCATATTTCAATCCCAAATTGTGATCTACTGTAAGCCAGATAAATAAAGTTCACTTATCTTTTTTCTTTTGGGAGGTATTTTGCGATTTTATGGGTTTTTTTGGACGTCAATTCCTCGCTACCTGTCACCGACCCCAATGACCCCAAAACAAAAGTAAGAGAAAGAGACAAGGCAGGCAACTTCGATGGCCCGCTGAGACCGACAGCCTCCAAAATTCGTCCATTTTCTCCCACTTCCACGCGTCGGTTGCCATCCAGCCTCGAGCAAATAAAAGGTGGATAATTTTCAAGTTCACTGCGAAATCGCCATCGTCAAAGGATATGGGCCAAAACGGTCGATCATAACGCTGATATCAAATTCGAATTAATCAAAACCAACGGTCAGATTACACAAGCTAGTGACAAAATCAACCTTTGCCACATCCCCCAGCGCATGCCGTGTAACGATTTTTGGCACAGACCTTTGAAAATTATCCACCTTTTATTTGCTCGAGGCTGGATGGCGACCGACGCGTGGAAGTGGGAGAAAATGGACAAATTCTGGAGGCTGTCGGTCTCGGCGGGCCATCGAAGTTGCCTGCCTTGTCTCTTTCTCTTACTTTTTGTTTAGCTAGGGTCGGTGACAGCTAGCGAGGAATTAAGACCAAAAACACCCATAAAATCGCAAATACCTCCCAAAAGAGGGTCGCCATGCAGCTCTCGTAAGATCTCACATGAGTGGCTGAGAGAACAATAGAACAAACAACAAGAACAATGCCCCTAGCCCCCAAAACAATAGCAGCTGCTACACTAGAGGACCAGTAGAATTACAAGCTTACGAGAGCTGCGTAACTATTCCCAAAAGAAAAAAGATAAGTGAACTTTATTTATCTGGCTTACAGTAGATCACAATTTGGGAGTAAAAGATGCAAAATCCAGTATTTTATGGAGCATTTCTTGCGATCAGTTGGATCAAGCCGAGGTCAGTCGTTACAAATTACAGTGAATGTATGAGATCAAATAGCGCGTACCGTGACGCTTACGTCACACAGTCTCAAACACAGAGCCTTGTCTGCCTGTGGTAGATGTAATATTTTTGGCAATAATTAGACAGAGGTTTAAGTCAAGACAATGAGAAAGATTTTTTGTGAACCCGTATGTTAGTCCTTGTTCTGGTAAGGTGATTGAATTTGGGTTTTTCCCTTCCACCAGAGGGCAAATTGAGTCCAAAAACTCTGTGCAAACAGGCAAGTTATGAAAAGGTGTTTCAAGGTTTGTTTCTTGTTACAAAGGTGGCATTATATTGCTCCTGTTGAACAAGCAAATCCCTAAAAAGAGTGGCATTATATGGGCAAAATATGATGAATGATCTTCAACTGAAAAATAGCAAGTACAGTAGAATCCCGGTAACTCGAACTCTGAAGGGAAACGAAAAACAGTTCGAGTTAGCGGGGTTTCGAGTTATCGGGGTCGATTGAATATTTAATTTGCCAAGTTAATAATTGATAATTTACTGATTTTTCAGCACTGCAGTCTCCAGTACAGTGCATTATTGAACTTATCTCGTCAGAAACTCTATCACGACCATACATTCTTGTGATAAGAGTGGAAAATGGCTGTCAAATACGTGATCTGTTCGTTGCTCTAATCAATGGGCAACCGTGGCGAGTTGCAAGAACCGGAATTTGAGTTATCGGGGTAAATTTGACCCAAATTTTGATCAAGTGAAACGAAATTGAGTTCGAGTTAGCGGGGTTTTCGAGTTATCGGGGTTCGAGTTATCCGGGTAAAAATGACTGAAAAGTTAGTTCAAATCTAAGGGAATTGAGACTCTGTTCGAGTTAGCGGGGTTGTTCGAGTTATAGGGGTTCGAGTTACCGGGGTTCTACTGTATAATGTCTTTTTAGTAGCTTTGAAGGTAGTACTGTAGGTTAGTTTTTATCTGAAATGTGGATAGAAAGTTGTTAAAGGTTAAGAAAGAGTCGCCTTTGCTCAAGAGAGTATACACTCTTGGTTTTGCACTATTGCTTAACAATACGAGTGGGCTTTAACTTTAACTTAACCTATGGATTAAAACCTTAAGGGGCATCAAAATTGACGCTGTTTACAGACGATCCATATTCCAAATTGAGTGGCTCATAGCCACTTTTCTTTTCTTCTCTTTTTTTTTGATTGATGGTGAAGTCTACTTATAATCAGTGAAGTGCAGTAAAAATGTGAAAAATGAGTTTTTTCCTTTCAGAAAATATGGGCTCGTGATTTAAATTATAATAAACTTAGAACATAACAAGTAGCGTTTGGTCTACATTGTAGTCTATGGCTCTCTCCGCACTAAGAGAGTTAACTGGGTTTATTTTTTAGAAACCTGGTTAAAATTAGCAAATAACTTAACTCGGTTTAAGGTTGGTTATGACGGGGTTATATTTTATGAGCAGCGGCACTGAAATAGGTTATAAACTAAAAGTGGGTGAACTAAATTGACGTCATGACATGGATAAACCAACAAAATGACACATTTTAAGAACTGCAGACTTTTATTTTCTTGATTAATTTCCTCTGTTTTCGTGTCCTTCAGTCTCTATTATTCATGGCTCATGCACACTATACACAAATTTCCAAGGCAGTTCTCTCGAATGTCAGAGTGTTCTCCATCGCAGTTGAGGTGTTGAATGAATCGTCCTAGAATTTGACTCTATCCGAAGAATCAGCGATGGCTTGAAGAAATCACCAAGAATCCTAACATGCAAAACTTTTATACCCGAACTTTTATGGAGAGCACCTCCGAATGAACATCAAAGTCCTTTCACTCAGAACTTTGCATATTTGTTAATTTATGACAAAAGGAAACACTCGCTTCCAAGCATCTTTATCGATAGAGAAGCGTGGATTATGGCATCTAGGAACTAGGGAACGCTATCAGTGCACAGCTGTTGTGTTTGGAAAATTGCACTTCACTTAATTACAAATTGTTCAGGAATCCATTTATTCATCTGCGTTTCTTGCAATTTTAACAAATTGCCCCTTCCCTTTAACATGCTCTTGTGTTCTTTGTGGAGGTCCATTATTTTAAAATTTTTGTTTTTAAGGTGATTAGCACTTCCTGCTCAGGAAGAAATCAAAAGCCTGTCGGGCTCCATGTCTCTTCTTAAACACTTTCTGCGTCTGCGTCTTCTTATTGCTTGCCGGCGAACTTGCTGGCTGCAGTATACTAGGTGCCAGAGATATCGAAAACTGAAAAGCGTACACTCCAAAGAGATTTTAGAGCTTCATTCATCCATTAAGAAAAGTTAAAAAACTGCTTTTCTCGCTCAATCGAAGTTGCAGTATATATATATATATATATATATATATACAGTAGCGCTTAATATATGCACAACAACAACAACGAAAACTCTACAGGTGAATCTACTGGCATCTTGTTGATAGACACTTCTGCTTTTCAGATCTAAAAGAACTCATCAAATATAATTTCTCTCTTTCGGTTAGTTGTATTATGCGTTTCTAATAACCAGGTGTATTTAGTTCTTCTTCTACATGTTTTCTGCTTGAGTTACAATTAATTTTCGTTGATTTTCAGTACAATCTTGTCATGAAGGTTTGAATGTTATTTTAAGAGCGTAAAACTTGCCTGTATTTTACTTGATAACTGCTGGCTGCAGTTTAAATATATCCAAATTGTAAAGCGTACAGCTAATTTAAGAAAATACAAAAATAATGTATTATTGTTTTTTTATTGTTTACGTCAGAGCCGAGTGTAAAGGAGGGTTCGCATATCAAAAGTGTAAATGTTTCTCTCTATGAATGAGAGAACCGCCTGAGAAAAGAAAGGCGAGAAAGTACGACTCCAGACCGGCAGAGTTCTTTTATTGAAATGTGTGAAAAGAGTAATTGGAACAGAACAACGCAAGATTTCAACAATCGGCTGAAATGTTCCAGAGCAGGCAAATGGAACAAACAAACGCCATCAAAATAATTGTCTTTATCTAGCATTCGTCTAGCACCCATAGGATTCATAGTCTTTTTGCCCCCGCAGGGTTTTGGCCCAGAGGCCAAAACCCGAGGAGGCATCATTGTAGTCCGTGCGTATATAGACTACATAATATAGTATATACCAGACAAAATCTCGACTTGGCCAAAGGGGGACCGCAAGTAGTATCGGTAGGTGTGATAAAATGCCCGCAAGTAGTATCGGTAGGTGTGATAAAATTTCCTGTACGGTGATTGGTCAATGATGACGTAAAATGAACCATGATTGGATGATGATGACAAACCACGTGCACAAATCACAACAATAGTCAACAAACGACGCTTGCAAACGGTGATTGCAGTTGGGTTGCTGCAGTTTCCTTCGGGTTTCCTTCGAGCTGTATTGATTTCACAAGCTCTAGAAGCCGAAACTTACGCAATTGATATGATCAAAAACAAGAATAGTATGTATTGGTCTAGAAATGTCTCTTGTTAGCGCATTGTGAGCAGCTCTCGTTCGCTCGCAGAATTGACGGACTCAATCCGAAATCGAGATTTGTCAGACACAAATCACACTTTACACGAGGGGTTTGAAAGACTCAGGCCACAACCAAGATATAAAGTTAGCAGCTGCGATAAGTTCAAAAAGAGTTAAAGAAGGAAAGTTTTTAAAAGATACCGCGAGCATTGAAACTCGCAGAGAATAAGTGAGAAAGTTTTCACTTGAGACACAAGTATAACTAGCGAGCTGTCGATCCAGTGTTTTCGACTCGTAACTGAAACATCATAACATTAAAAAAACTCAAGTGGTGGAAATAAAAGATAAAAGACTTGATCAGTCTTTAGGCATTTAAGTAAAATTTGTAACTGAGACTTGTCAAGAAGGAAAGAGAATTCAAAAGAGTTCTTGAGATAATCAAAACTCACGGCACGCGTTTACATTGACAGAGGTGAGAAATCTTTTGCCATCCGTTTCGAGCTCAGCTGTCAAGTTGGTCATTGTTGCTTGAGCTTCCCAGCCCAAATATATTGAAACAAAAAGTCTGAAAACAGCTGGTATCAATTGGTAGTTTTAAAACGTTTGGCTATTACCAAAGTTTATCCTCACTGAGATCACTCATTACAGCAAAAAAAAGTAAAATGATCTCAGGAATTTGGGGACGCGTTTGTGTAATTAAATTTATGTGATTATTACATGTAATTCTTCAGAATTTTTGCATAATTTGGCTTTGTTTTAATTAGCTACTTGACCTCAACAATTCATAGTGAAAGTTTGTTTTAAATGGCACGTCCTCGTCCCAATTGATCTTGAAAAAGAGAAGGCCAGAAACAATTAAGTGATGCTTTGTGAGCAGAACACGAGAAAAATTAGTGCTTTCTTCTAAATTATCGCAAGACTGCTCCAAACAGAAAACTGATTTTCAATCAATTAAGAAAATATAATAGCCAAAATATCAAGCAAAATAATTGACTGTAATAACGGATACGCTGAGAAAAAAAAAAGGATAACAGCGGGGGCAGCTGTAGTGTTAACTATCCCTAGTTTAGGATGCTTAGTGTTTTATGTTCAACTTTTTTCAACGCAATTCTCCAACAAACTTTCAACATGCCAAATACTCATTCCTCTACAGATCATAGCGCACCAAACTTTAGGTTTAAAACTTTCAATGCTCCTGGGCGTCCTCTGTCTGGGTAGGATTTCACTAGCTAGCCAGTTAGTAGATAGGCACTGTCGCCAGCTTAAAGGGGCCTTATTTCTGTTCCATTTATATTGCTTGCTGGACCACTAAGAATTTGCCTGTTCGCTGCAAGTTCAAAAAAACGTCATCTCTTGTGTGCATTGCATGTCGTTTATTAACAGATACAGTGTAATGCCAATGCTTAATATCATTGTGGTAGTACACCGAATCTGTTGCATTTGATAGACTTATCAGAAGACCCGTATACGTAAAAGACAAGAAAAAAATTTTAAGAACAGTAAAGCGTGCTTGTATTTACAATAAATACTCCTAACCTACAGTTCGATAAACCAGCACGTTAGTTGCAACCTCTTTGTTAAAGAAACATAATCTGTTCTTTGATATGAAATCCTGGTGGCCTCACAAAGCAAATGTTGACATGGCGGGAAAAATGTTGATATGGCGGGAAAATTCCACAGCCTCACAAAGCAAACATGCATGGAATGCACCTTCTCCCCTATTGCACATTTTCTTTTGTCACAAAAAGGGGGTCCAGGAGGGGGCCCTTATGGGGGTCCAGATGGGGTCCACTAGGGGGTCCAGATTGGTGGGTCCACGTTTTGTACTGACCCGTTATTATTTATTTGACCTGAGCAAAGGTAACAAAATTTATGTTTAAATAAAATTTATCAATTTATTTTATTTTATTTTATTATTTTTATATGATTTGTGCATTTTATCACCAGCCATTGAAGATTGGTTTAAAGCCATTTGAATAGATGTTGTTGGACTTGCAGAATAAAGTTGATCAAGATTGGGCATGTCATAAAAAATTACTTTTTAACCTGGCAAATATTTTAAAATGTTAACATTCGATGATCAGCCTGAATGCGGGAAACTTTCTTTTCAAAGTGCTATTATCGGTATTATTAATGTAATATTTAGTAGCCAGACTTTCTAAAGCCCCAGGAAAAAAACAACAACCCATTATCACCTGAGGATTGAATTTTAGCACTGTACAGTGTACCTAAGGGAGGGGCAGTAGTCCAGGTCCAGAGCTGAGCCCCAGCCAGGGCACTACATTGTGGGGTAAGACACTTTACTCTCATACTGCCTCTGTCCACCCAGGTGTATACAGATGTACATGGGTACTGGTGAATTTAATGCTGGGGGTAACACTGCAAAATATGAGCTAGCGTCCCATCCAAGGGAAAGTAAAAATACCCCTAGTCGCTTGTTGATACAGAAACAGGGAATGGGCCATTTGGCTCAAATGCAGATCTTTTACCTTACCTAAAGTGTACCAACATGGCAAAAG
The DNA here is from genome assembly GCA_963693305.1 of Meandrina meandrites. Taxonomy (NCBI): domain Eukaryota; kingdom Metazoa; phylum Cnidaria; class Anthozoa; order Scleractinia; family Meandrinidae; genus Meandrina; species Meandrina meandrites. The sequence continues at coordinate 17,256,350 of OY855912.1, read as the reverse complement.
TGACACATTGGGTCAGGGTTTAAGTTTTGCTGAAATTTGTAAATTCTCCCTATTGACAACAACTGCCTTGTTTGATGAGCAATACCTGTCATTCAATTTGTTGATCCAATTAATATTTTACTCATGTTCACTTGACTTCTAGTTAATTACCGGTACTTAAAGACTGTTAGTGAAATTGAGACTATAAACTGTTAAAAGGTGTTATTATTCTTAAAATTTTGAGTTGCACAAAATATTGCAAAATTATTTTTGTGGCTTGTTTTGATCTTTTTCTATAGAGAAAGAAGTAAGAGCCCATACATGAATGGCTAAATGTGACGCAGGCTAGCAAAAGAACTAAAAGAAAATTTAAGGAATAAAAGCTCAAATCTGACTGATGGCTGTGAGCAAGTTATCTGGTTGTACATGTGGTACCCTTTCCAAAGCATTCTCAAACTCATTAATAATAATTAATTATTCATGCTGTTAAAAGCCAATAAATGAAGACCATTGGGGGTCAGGTGGATAAATCTTGATACCAAGTGAAACTCCAGATAAAACACCACCAGGTTTTCAACTGAGATGAAACATGTTTTCAATCTGAGATCAAACACTTTGATGAGGTGTTGTATTGATTATTACAAGTCACAGAAACAATGCAATAAAAGAGAAAAATTGTCACTGCATAATTTCTTATTGTTTCATTTGAGAAGACATGTCAAAAACTCGGGCTTCATGCGTCATCACGGTTCCAGACACGTCGAAACAGATGAAATCATCTGTGTCTCGGTGTCTGAAACCTGTGATGAAGCACTCGCCCTCGTTTTTGACATATTTCTTCTAGATTCAAACACCAAACCCGATTCGCAAATTCAATGTTTCTTTTTTAGATTTGCATGATGAAGTTCCACAGTGGTTTGGAGGTTACCTGACAACTTTTAGTTTTTTTGTCTACTGAGTGCAAACCACAGACACGATGCTGTAACGCTAAAAAATGTTACGGAAAACTATGGCGTCACACTGACTAAGTTCCACTGAGGTTTCAACCTTGTACCCAGGCTCTCTCTCCTTTTCCTCCTTTGTCGTCGAGGAGAAATACAGAGGACCCTGGGAACGAGGTTGCTGGCGTGCCAGCATACACGAAGTATTTTGCAGTATTCTTCTTTGGGTAATAGCAATCGATAATCACTTGGTTTTTCCCTCGTTACCCGAAGTAAACAACCAATGACAACGTATAACAAACGGAACAAATCTAATTTGAGATAATTACGGCATCAACGAACATCAACACAATGTGCTCCCATGACAGTCGCGTACAGCTTAACAAAAGTATTGTTGATGCACTAAAAAAAATAACTTCCCGGACGTTTCGAGACTTTTGTCTCTTTGTCAGCATAAAAAATGCCGTCAACAGATTGGAGGGGGTAAATGAGCCCAGCTTTAACTCTTTTGTAAAATGTTCAGAAATGTTAGAGCTTTCACTTATTACTGTTTGTTGCATATGTTGCATACTACAACCAATATAATTATGTGACATTTGAGCAATATAGATGCTAATAAACAGCCAAAATAAAATATCCGAGTGCCTTATAGGAGACTGGGCACTAGTAGTTTCAATGGTGTTTTTCTCAAAACCTGGCCGCATGACCCTACCGCAAAAATTCAAAAATTAGAAATTGGATCAGATAAAACATTCATGCAAAAATGAATTAAAAATCTGTAAGACAATTTTTTTTGCAAAATAGGAAAATGTGATATTTTGCCTATACAGTCGACTCCCGATAACTCGAACCCTCGCTAACTCGAACCTCGCGCTAACTCAAACCAAAATTGATTTCCCCCGGATTTCCGTCATATATTTACTGTAATTTTACCCTCGGTAACTCGAACCCTCGATAACTCGAACCGCCCGCTAACTCGAACCAATTTTAGTTTCCCTTCAGGTCATTTTCCATATAACTGTACCCTCGATAACTCGAACCAAGATTAATAATTAATAATCCTACTTAAATATTAATATTAATATTAATCCTGATATATATTAATCCTACATAGGATTGCTATAAAAGTCGTACGTAGTATTTATATTATTCCTATCTAGGGTTAATCTTTGTCCAAAGCTTTCGAAGATTGGCATTATTTAAAGATCAAAGAGGTGCTTGCTCCTATTCATTTACTTCTAGGGTCAACATCGTGGTATCTACCAGCTCTAGCATATGCAAGTGATCGTCATGTGGCTGATGTGGTCAGTGTTATGTCCTGTCAGTCCTGTGTTATGTCTGCAGTGTGTCTGTCATTGGAGCTGTATATCAGTATCTCCGGACATTCGTGGGAATTTTATCTCGATTATAATAGAGATTAATAGTAATCAGGGTTATATTATTAATAATAATCTAATCCTTCCAATTTTTTGCCGTGCCTTAATCTATTACCGGATTATAATAATCTATTACTGGATTATAATAATCTATTACGGGATTATAATAATCTATTACCGGATTATAATAATCCTATTATAATCTATTATTATTATAATCCACGGATTAATATTAATCCGAGTTGTCCTGACTGTTGTTTACACGATGTTTGATAACATATAAAAACAATTGTTATGCTAATTGTGCAGAATTTATTTAACTGGTGCTTGGGTCGAAAATTTTGACCCATGTATAAGTCGAGGACGATTTTTTGGACCGATTTTGAGGTAAAAAAAGGTCGACTTATACACGGGTAAATACGGTAATTCTTTATCTTTTTTTGCATTACACAAAACGTGTACTGTCTACTTGTGGTTTAGGTTGATACCGATTCTTTCAAATCCAATGTTAGAAAACTTTCAAGGATAATCGATAGTAATAGATTAGTTGAGAAGCATCAGGGCGTATCATGACTACACTGTATTGGTGGTTTTCACTGTCACGCAATAAAAAAATAAAATCGAAACCATTCAACGACAGAAGCTATGAATTTCAGATATTATAGAAGATAAATAGATAAACGATTTGTCCAAATCTCAGGACTGTGCGGTGCACCGTTTGCGAGTTATTTGCCGAACCTTTCCACGCAAATTTATAAAGCTCAGTATGGAGACGCCATATTTGTGTCCTTCCGAAGGGCACAAACATGGCCGTCGTGAGTCACAGAAACCATCTGGAACTTAATTTTCCTATTAATAGCGACTACTTTTGGCTCATGATCTATTACACTTTCACATAAACAGCACTTAGTACATTGGGAATGTTCGATCTGCAAAAATGGAAAGGAAAGGCCTTTTTTGAATCAAAACAACTTTGTCACGGCACTCAGCTTGATATCACATGCGGCGGAGAACTCGAATATTCAAAATGCTCTGTTTTTAAAACGAAGGGCACAACCAAGCTGGAAATTTGCGAAAAGATTTATTTTTAGTTTATCTTACACCTAGTGATATCAAAAGTTTAGCAGGCCTATTAAATTTTGATTTCAGAATTTTATGACGTAACATGAAAACCAAGAATTTCTCGAAAAAGTAAATCACATGAACTCGGTAGCAGTGGCCCAACATTGTTCTCTTTGAAACCTGCAAATTTCCCAGTGCCTGTACTTCTTCTGCTACTTTGCTTTGTTTTGTTTCACGTTACGCTACGATCTGATTTATACAGTAATCTTGTTCCATTTTCACTCGACTTCAATACAATTAACTTTGGTTACAGTGTGCATTGTATGAATCAAATACAGTGAACACCGTCTTTTACATATTTTCGGTCATTTGTTCTCAACTCTCGATAACTCGAACTCCCGATAACTCGAACCATTTTCAATTTCCCTTGAAGGTTCGAGTTATCGGGAGTCGACTGTATAAATAAACGGCACGCAATGCATGCAGAAGCGATGACGTTTCATAAGGGGTCTTTAATAATTTTCAGGACATTTTTAAAAAAATAGCCACCTTATAGGCGCATGTGACTACTGCTGGAGGAGAAAAGAATGAAAAGTATAATTGGTGTAAATATGCTGTTAGGGACCGGTCATTATTTATGTAGAGGGGGGGGGGAGGGAAAAATATATTGGAAAGATCAAAATTTCTGTAAGACCCCCCTCCAGACCAGGTAATTAGCAAGTGACCCCCCCCCCCCCCCCTTTTTGCAATATTTACGTGATGACCCCCCCCCCCCCTGCCCTCACCTCATATGTCCTCTTATATGCCTTAGACACGGAGCGATCCTATATAACGAGGCTGAACTGTTCAGCCTGCCAATCCCTGCCAATCACAAATTCCAATGAGACGATTTCATTGGTTGGGAAATGCAATTAGCTGGCTTTGGTGTGGCGTGATCCAGACTGATCTCGTTTTCTAGACTGAAAATAGATTCAAAGCAGTACAAGAAATAGCATCAAGATTCTCGTGCATAAAATTCTCTGTTTTGTTGTTTGGGTGCAAACAATCGAAAGCGAGGTTTAGAAATGGTGAAAGATACCTGTAGCTATCAGTCACTGTTCTGCGAAATCACGGAATTTCCTGCCCGCAAGCGACCTAAGCTTAGCGCGGATACTGAATACAATTACATTGGATAAATGCGTTGCAAGTAAACAAATAAATATTTATAAATTCATTTTCTGAAATCTTAATCCGCTTATTGCTGAAAAATAAGGTTTTAGTCAAGGATATGCCACATAAAAGCTAGCCAAAGAGCAAACGAAACTTGTAGTTTTGAATTTTGTCGCTTCAAAATTGAATTTGGTGATTGTTCCCGTTTCGCGATAGTATAACAAGAACGTTTGTAAAGAGCGTAGCTCCTAGTTCGCCAAATTTCGAAATGTAGAGATTTTTTCCAAAGCATTGTTATCTTTTTTGTTTGAATCCTTGACCCATAAAAACAACATACTGAAACGATTGTCATTGATGTGTTCAGCATAACCTGTTTGAGCTTTCATGTCGTAACAGTGTTTGTGCGTGGTGGACATCAATTTTGAATTTTCAGGATTATTGCATAAATTCTGTTTAAATTTTCTTTTAGCTTGTATAGAAAGAATTATTGGTAGTTTATATTGCATATTAGCTTGTTCATTCCATATATTAAATGAACTGGGAACGCATTTAAAAAGCAAAATTTGCGGAGCTCTTCTCTTTCACGACCGTTACTCTGACACGACTTTTTAAAATTGAAGCCAACAAAGTGCTAGACGGGGCCTTTTTATAGGCTCGCTCCGTGTTTAAGTAATTATTAAATGCACGCTACATACAATCATAAGATGATTTAATAGCTACTTTGCATAACAATGGAACTAACCTACTATATCACAAAATCGGCGTATTGTGTGGACCAGTGGCCACTTTTTCGAACATTTTGAGAGCTAAAAACTTATCTTGCATATGTGGATGAGCAGAGACTAGCCGCTATAGCAATACGTATGACAAGTTAAATACAGGTGTCCAAAATCTAGTAACGGGAAACTGTGCAGACCTATGACCTCTGAAAACATTTCCTGTGCGGCAGTCTTACGGCTCTTCTCAACTAAAAACACCTCCCAATAATACAGCTGACAGCATATAGTGCCCTTTCTATACAAGTGAGAAGCAAAATAAATTGGACGACCAAATCCAATACAAAACGGCAAGTTACAAATTTCGCGAACGTAGGAGTCTGTGTAGGCCTGTCACGTGCTTTTTACTTTGTTTATAGCAGAAAATAATTTCAGTCAAACCAAATATTAAACCAGATAGGTCTGGATTCTTTATTAACTAAAATTTGAGATAACAATGGAGTTTAGAGTGCAAACAGTATTTCTGTAAAATACAAATCACTAAGTTGTACATAATAGTGGAGTTTATGCAAAAGAAAAACAATATAATTAGCATAAAATTATACAATTTAGCATTACTGTTTCACAGATAATGCTTACTTACTTACTTACTTAGGCCCGTCGCTCCAAGTGGAGCATAGGCCATGAACAACAGCTCTCCAGCGAACTCTAACTTGGGCTGTTCGCACAACTTCTTTCCAAGTGTAGCCCATCATCCTAAGCTCTGTATCCGTGTCGCGTCTCCAGCTGTTTTTGGGTCGCCCTCTCCTTTTCTTTCCTTGTGGATTCCAGGTCAGGGACTGGCGCGTGATGTTACTTGCTTCTTTCCGCAGGGTATGGCCAATCCAGCGCCATTTCCTCTTTAGCATCTGTCTTCCTACTGGCTCTTGATCACCTCGCTTCCACAGCTCCTCGTTGCGAATTTTCACAGGCCACCAGATGTTTAGGATACGTCTCAGGCAACTGTTTATGAATGATTGGATCTTCTGTAGTGCCTTTTTTGTTCGTCTCCACGTCTCTGACCCATAAAGGAGAACCGATTTAACATTTGAATTGAAGATGCGAAGCTTGGTTTCAGTCCTGATTTCCTTGGACTTCCAGATGTTTCCGAGCATGTTAAACGCTGCCCTTGCCTTGCCAATTCTTGCTCCTACATCTACATCTGTACCTCCTTCTTTGTCAATAACACTGCCAAGGTATGTGAACGAGTCCACCTCCTCTAGCTGCTCTCCTCCTACTGTGATTGGATTCTCATTGGTAGTGTTGATCCTCATGACCTTTGATTTACCCCTGTTGATCTTTAAACCAGTCCTTTCTGATGTTGCTGCCAATCTGGTGGTCTTGCCCTGCATCTGGTCATGGTTATGTGAGAGAAGAGCCAGATCATCGGCGAAGTCTAAGTCCTCCAACTGTGTCCAAAGGGTCCACTGAATCCCATTCTTCTTTCCCTCTGTGGTGGTTCTCATAATCCAGTCAATAACAAGAAGAAACATGAAAGGTGATAGTAAGCATCCTTGACGGACACCAGTCCTGACATTGAAGCACTCTGAGAGCTGGACTCTGTGCACCACTCTGCATGACATTCCCTCATAAGTTCGCTGAATGAGTGTAATGATCTTTCTGGTATGCCATAGTGTTTAAGTAACTTCCACAGAGTTCCTCTGTCCACACTATCAAAGGCCTTCTCATAGTCAATAAAATTGACATAAAGAGACGAGTTCCACTCCAGAGATTGCTCTACTATTATGCGAAGAGTGGCAATATGATCTGTGCATGACCTGTCCTGTCTAAAGCCAGCTTGCTGGTCTCGTAGTCGGTTGTCGACTGCTGCTTTCATTTGTTCTAAAAGAATTCTGTTTAGGACTTTGCCTGGAATCGATAAAAGAGTGATCCCCCTGTAATTAGTACAGGCCCTCAAGTCTCCTTTCTTTGGTAGTTTGATAAGAAGTCCTTCTTTCCAGTCCCTTGGAATCTCTTCCTCCTCCCAGATGTTTTCTAATAATCTGTAGAGAATTTCAGTGGAAGTGCCTATGTCTACCTTGAGAGCTTCTGCAGGAACACTATCTATTCCAGCTGCCTTGCCATTCTTCGGTGCCTGGATTGCTTTTCTAATCTCATGCCGTGATGGTTTAGCTCCTCTGTTGATGTCAATATTTTCCCCTGCTTGTCATTAATTGGCTTGTCTGTCACTTGGTATCTTGCAGCAAGCTTCTTAGTTGTATTGTAGAGCTCTTTCATATTCCCCCTTGCTGCTGCTTCCTCCGCTTGCCTGGCTAAATTGTCGATGTGGCTCCTCTTATCCCTCTTTATACTCCTCCTCACCTCTTGGTGGGCCCTTGTGTACTGCTGTTGTGCTGCTGCCTTACTTGCTCTTGTTCTACACGTGTTCAATATGGCCTTCTTCTTCCTTCTCTCTTGTATCTTCTGCAGAGTTTCCGCTGTCATCCAGTCCTTATGTTGGGTCGTTTTCCTGCCAACAGTCTCCTCGCATGTCTTAGTCCAGATCTTCTTTGTCTGCTGCCACTTCTCATCAAGCTGCACGTTTTCATCATCATAAAGCTGCTGGAGCACCTGGTACCTGTTGGCGAGGTTGATCTTGAACATATCTGCAGTCTCCTTGTCCCTCAACAGGTCCACATTATACCTTGTTCTAGTGGTAGGAGAAGGTGGTTTGCAGCGCTTTAGGCGTAGCTTGAGAGTTGCCAAAACCATATGATGATCTGATGCTGCATCTGCTCCTCTTTTGACTCTCACATCCTGTAAAGAACGCCTGAACCTCCGACATATACACACATGGTCGATCTGGTTTTCTGTCACGTGGTCGGGTGACATCCACGTTGCTTTATGGATGCGCCTGTGTTCGAAAACACTGCCCCCAATGACCAGGTTGTTTTGTGCACAGAATTCTGCAAACTGTTCACCGTTTTCGTTCATCCTTCCAAGCCCATGCTTGCCCATGACCTGCTCATACCCAGTGTTGTCAGCTCCTATCTTCGCATTCAGATCTCCCATGAGTATAGTGACATCCCTATCGCCTTGGTTGTTAACTACACTCTGCAGTTGGTCATAGAATTCTTTCTTCTTTTCATCTTCAGCATCATTCGTAGGTGCATAGCACTGTATGATGTTAATACCGATGTTTTTCTTTTTGGTGGCGAATTTGGCCGTGATAATCCGTGAACTGACTGCTTCCCAGCTGATGAGTACTCGTTGTGCTTCCTTGGCTAGCATGATTGCCACGCCCTCTGTGTGTGGTGCACCCTCGTCCTCATGTCCAGAATATAACACTGTCTGACCTGATAATAATTGCAACTGTCCTGATTGATTCCACCGTGTCTCACAGAGACCTAGCAGCGATACCTTGTACCTCTCCATATATAACAGATAATGCTTGCACTCTACTAATTAACTGTTTCACCCACCTTGGCCAGTGAACACCTCTACATAAATAATGACCGTCCACTCGCACGACGACATTAAGCGATGACATTACGTCATCGCTTAAAAATAGCTCAAAATCTCTTACAGATTTTTGCAAATTTTTGCTGTGGACACGATTTACCCCTGAAAATTAATTGTGAAAGTTTCATTATGGGTTGTACGGTAGGTTTTTGAGAAAGTTTGAGCCAAAATCAGGTATTTTCGACCTCCAACAAGAATCGAATCGCGCATGCCCTTTTACTTGAGCGCGCGCTCCAATGACACCACATGTTATGTGCGATGAAAAAAAAGCAAATAAGAACTCCACTAGCTATCGGTTGCTTATCTACCTACTTTTAGTATTTTTTCGTCCTATGACGTGTCTAAAAGCATTCTGAAACTTAACTTTTGAATGAAGAGCCGACAGCTCAAACTTGTTTTCGTTTCTTTTAGTGTTGCTAGCTAACGTTTTGCGCGCACGAGCAATATTGACATCAGGCAGCCGAATCATAGCGCGCGCTCTTGCCTCGTAAAAACTGTAGTAAGCCTCCAGCCATGAGAGTGCGTGCTTTACTTAGGTTGTGGTACAAAAAAATTATGCAATGTCTATTCCAGATAGCTTTCCAGGATCACCTTGTACCTGTTTATTACTTCTACCCGTATTTCTTTGCTACACTGTTGAAGCTTGATATGTTAACTAAATCCTAATTAATGCGCCACAATGACCGTATGCAATACAATAAAGCATAAAGCTTAATTACCCAGCACTAGACACATGTACGCGTGGTGGATCTATTTTTGCTTCTACTGTCAGCTGTTGTGATTATACATGTTAACAGAGGAAAATCGGTCAAATGAACCAAATTTTCGACATTCTTTCTTTTGCGATTTTAAAGCAACCAAACGCTAAAAGAACCCATTATTAAATTAACTTAGGAAGAAATTTTTTTTTCTGAGCCTTAAAGCATGAATTATAGCAAAAACTACGAAGATTTCCGAAGGCTTCACGAAAACGTTTCCAAAATGACCGCGCACTGGAATGGAATGGAAGGAATGGATCGAGCTTTGAATTTTGTGACGTAATAGTTTTGTTTTTGACGGCTTTGCGATCGACGGGACGATCGTCATTTGAAGAGCGAATAATGTAAAGTTTGAGAGTTTGAGTCGGTCTGAGTAATTCAAGTAATTCTGAAAAGACCTAAGTTCTTTTAAAACATGGTAGTTATATTTTTTTACTACACTGGAATCCAGTTTAAAAGATTAATAATTATTATAGTACTGAGTAAACTTGTGAGCATTGAGCGATATAGGAGGATTTCAAACACTGGATGGCTAATAAAAATCAACAGTCCGCTCAGCTTGGTATGGAACAAAGAATTATATACCTCAACTGAAATGCAGGTTTTTTTGGATTTGCACGCAATTATCTCTAATCAGGACGTGTGCGGCTTGCAAACCCGGATCGGTATGAGCGCGAATGTGGATGTGGCCAAAAGCTAAGATTAATTGTATTCACGATTTACTTTTCCGTACTCGAGAGTCAACAAAACACAAGAATAAATTTCTACCCAAGAATTTAACTGGAATGAAAGGATATTTCTCAATGCAAATTCGAAACCGCAAACCATCACGCAGGGTAAAACTTTCTTGAATGAATAAATTCGTGTCGTTTTCAGCTGAAGCCCGGGAAAATTCAGCGGTGAATAATAAATACAGAGCGTTTACCGACTGTCTCCGCGGACACTGTGAGGTTTGTTTCTATTGCCTTTTTATAGTCCATATTTTGGCTACAGAGATGTAAATTTTATTTAGCTTGTACTTATTAACAAGCGTCAAAAACACGTCTCAAAAAGCGTGCACGTGGAAGCTGCATTATTCGGTGAGGATATTGAATAGATGCTGAAGTTGATATTGAAGTTCGCAATACTTGCCAAGCCAAACCAACAAAATAAAAGTGTTAATAATCAAAATAAAAATACTACCAAGCTCTAGTTACTAAAACTCCTTACTTCCAACTTGATGAACGAACAGTTGTACGTAGTCTCTCTGTTCTTTGACTGGCATTCTTCGCCGTATTTAATTTGTTCTTCGGCGGGCACTCTTCGCCGTATTTAATTATTTTCTGATCAAAAAGTAATTGGGACTGCATCCTCCTTAAGGCAAGTCTTAGAGACTTGAAGGCAGAACCCAGAAACCTCCTTACTGATAGATTTTGTTTAATACAGTTTTCAGTGAAATGAGCCGCATAAATGCGTGAGTGCTTGTTTTGGTTCAAACAATTCTCTTTTCATTTTTACAACCCAACGTTCTCTAAATTTTGAATCGTCAGAAAACTTAAAAGTACTTACTCTAGACTTTGTATTATTTCAGTGTATTGCTGCTCAAAACACCATGATTTTCCGCTTTAAACGAAGTCACCGACTTGGTGAACTTCAGAACTGAACGGCTTTGAATTTCCCACAATCTTTCAGGTCACCGACAGTGACGTCTTAGTTGTGTTTCCGACAATTTCCCGACAATTTTTCCGACTGCTCCACGACTATGAAGGCCAAAAATTTAAACGTGCAATATCTCTGCGATGCAAAGTCCAATTACTTTGAAACTTCAGAATATGTTTATTTGGCTCTTAATTAACAGATTGGGCAAAAATAAAGAAAAATCAAAATTTTGGTTCATTTGACCTTTAACCAAGACATGATCAATTGACTTAAATATACATACTATGTTGGGTGGTGGCTCTTGAGCCTGCAGTGCAGTTATTTACTAATATTTTATTTTTGTTTTAATACTTCTCAACCAGACTGAGAGAATGGTAACCACCGCAAACAGCTCTACTTTAGTTACACCATCATCATCATCAGCAGCAGTGAGGGGTGGGAGCAGTAGTATGGATGACAGTCCGAACCACTCCGCTACTATGGTGGCAATGATCCTGTTAGGTTTTGTGTTTATAACAGTGGCGATTGCCTTGCTGATCTATCGGTATTACAGAAGAACCTCTGGACCGGTCTGGATAACCAAGGTATTTAGATTTATTACTTGTAGCAGGTGTTTCACGTTTGGAGACGTGCAGCGACAGTCTCATTTATATATGGCAGGGCCCGCGCAGCAAGATTTTGAGTGCGGGTGCTCAAGCGTTAGCGAGGTTTTTTGTTTTGTTTTTTTTTTTGGGGGGGGGGGGGGGGGAGCTGAGGCATGCTACCCTGGGAAAATTGGGGTTTTAATTACTCTCAGATATCGGAAGGTGGATTTATAATTAACAAACAGTGTATTAAAGCGCAATATTTTTACAACTTGAAACAGCAACGGTCCGCAAACAAAAATGGTGCTAACGTACCAGGATCTACAAGAGATTATTGCAATTTATTGCACTGGCCTTCGAGCTGGCATTATTTAGATTTGCTATGCCACGTTGATGAATCCCAAAAAGGACGGAATGGCTGTCCGCGATTGTAACGCCACTTTATCGTTCTGGTAGTGTTGGTGTACAAGCATACTAAACATTTAGAACCAGACCTATAGATTTACTATCAAATCCTGCTTGAAACAATATATTATAATTTACTCAAAATCAGTACTACTGCATTAGCGTTTACAAACCTGGAATTTGACGATTTTTGCTATACTTCAGCTTAACGTTGTAAACGGTATTTGTCTTTCTGTTATTTCTACAATCTGCAAATTCGTTAGTGTTGTTAAAAACCATTCTTCACGACTGTTTATCATTGTCAAGTTACTAAATCTGTCTTACGTCATTGTTGGGCAATATGTTTATTCTTCGGGCAGTGGAAACTGAATGATCATTCACCAGATGCACTCGATACATGATTGACCAATATGGAACTCAAAAACAAAATTTATCACCAGCTTCTGGAAAGGGGTTCAAATGAAATACTTTTAGTAATTGTTCGTTCAATAATAATAATATGATTTTCCCTTTATTTATTTATTTACTTGCTTATTTACCTAAGTTCTTATTATTTTTCTTTTTACTGTAAAAAAGTGGGGGGGGGGGGGGGGGTTAAATTCTCCCACCCCGTCCCTCCCTCTGTGCGGGCTCTGATATGGATGGCAAGCAGTCATACTATTCATTTGAAAAAGGTTTGACTTTTGTTCAAGACAGTTTAAAGGTAAGGTTTACGCGGGTCTAGCCTTCCAAATCAATCAAACAAAAACAAAACCATGCTAAAATGCCGGTTTAAAAGTACCGGATGCGTTTGAGCGCCAACAACATTAAGGATACAGGCCAGCCACAAGAAGAAGCAAGAAACTAAGTGCCATTTTTGTTTATTTTCCTATTTTTTCCTCCTACCGTTGTAATCTGTCAAATATCCTACATTCATGGCCGTAGGCAGGTGGGAGGGGGGGGGGGGGGGGTTGCGTCCGCACACGAAGTGTGAAAAGTCCACATATTGTAATCGTGCAATTTTCCCGATTGCGAATTTCCTGTTAACTCGTGTCAGCCAGTCGGAAACTTTCGATGGCGTTCGGAGAATCCGAAGTTTTGTAGTGAGGTAATGAACAGCATTGAACTTTTCGATCCGTTTCGAGTAAGTCGCACTTTGTTTTGTTTTTTGCTTTCGACCTTGTTTATGAATCTCATGGTTTTACATTTCGAAGAGTGTCTCAATGTTGTCCTAAATTCTTGTAGGGAGTTTTTTTTTTCATTACAAGCAGCCAGTTTAATTGGAAATGAACAGCACATGAGACGCCAGAAAGTAAGCATCAAACAGGCTTAATACTAGAATTTCATTAATCGAAACCTAAAATTCCTCAAGTGCAGTACATCAAAAGGCAGCGTCAAAGACAGCAGTGGTGTACATCAAAAGAAAAACCATCGTGTGCGTTTTCCCGGCGTAGTCATTCGATAAAAATCGATATCGGAAAGTCATTCGATAAATCGATATCTATCGATAAATTGATTTTAAACGATATCGATTTTATCGGTCAATCGATAAAATTCGATACTCACACACCGACAAAGTGTTAATTTTATCGATTTTATCGGATTCATCGATCGTTATAGAATCGATAAAAATTATCCTGTTTCCGTTGAGGGAGCGTTTGATTGTGACTTTTTTAATGTAGAATTCAAAGGCGGCAATGGAATGATTTGTTAACAAGCACTGTACAAGTGACTAAAGAGACTGCATTATGATTTTGAAACGAAGTATTTGAAAGACGGTGTGAAGCCAAATATTACTACAGTTTTGTTCATGTTCAAGTAGTATTACATGTAAAAACACATGTATTGGATGACAATAAATATTATTATCGTTGGTTTTTAGTCTCTATCACAAGCTATTGCTTTTTATTTAACATTAAGATTACGAGCCCGAGGGCATGCAGATGATTTGTTCATATCTCAAAGCAAAAAAATCACGAAAATCTTTGCCTTTAAAGACTGGGTAAAAGAGCAACGAGCGTGCGATTGTGTTACATCAGCAAGACAAACCCAGGGATCTCAAGCGGATTTCAAATACAACACACGCTGAGTATTACAAAACGTTTGTAGAAAAGATGAAGCAATTTTTATCGTTAAACGAACAGGAAAGTTGTTGTAAGTGTTTCTGCGAGCTCTTTAATATCTTTTGGTGTTTTCGTTTCGAAAAATGGTACGATAATTCAGTTTCGATAAATTCGATATGTATTTGATAAAATCGATAGCCTTAATTCAAAAATAGATAATTATCGATTACTCACAACGAAATCTTTTATCGATTTTTATCGAATTTTGAAAAAATTAATCGATTTTTATCGATTGTTATCGAATATTATCGATTATCGATATTATCGATTGACTACGCCGGGGCGTTTTGTATTTCCATGACTTTCAGATGAACAGCAGGCCACGCTATCTTCCACACTGTTTGTGTTGGACTGGACCTTGCTGTCCTCGCTTGATGCGCATATATTGGATATTTGTTTGTTGGATATTTGTTGTTTCTTTCAGCGTTTCCACACAGAATGGAAGAATGGAGTCAAAACAAAACAAGTTCACTAATCAAGTTGTTTTCCCGGGGCTTTCCCGCATTCATTATTGTCTTGAATTTCTCCTAAGTTCAACGTGAATAACGCAATCTGACTGATGTCGAATTCAGACTGCTTTGAACTGAGAAATATATGTATTGAAACCGTGCGGCAAACTAAATGACTGATTGAAAACCCATTGAAAGAAAATGAGTTAATTGACGAGTTCAGCTGTTGTTTACACAAGCGTTCAGATAAATGTCTGACAATCATTATTTCCCCGATGGCCAGCGGTAATTTTCTTAAAATATGGATTTCGGTTCCCCTACATACATCGTCTATAGGTTTCAAGGACATATTTCCAATGTTTCAATCCATTAAAAGTGACTGTAGCTCTTATCTGACTGTGATTAAAAATGGAATCTCTTGGGGGCTCAAAAAAATGTTAAGCCACGCCCAGATTGAGCGGGGAAGTAAGTAATAGTAATTAATTGGACTCAGTGGAGTACAATTCAGGGAGTAATCGCGCGAGTAATGTCAAATCAACTGAGTGCGCAGCGCGAGGCCAATTTGAACAAATCAATGCAAGGTTGTGACGATCCGAACTGATCAACGATCTGAGGGATGATCTATTCAACTTCGTGTCAAAGCTTTTCACATGGTAAATTGAATAAAATATTTTTAAAGGTATTTCTTTCAAATTGGTCGAGGGCTTCTACATTTCTTGCACGAAAGCTTTCTGTATTGTTATGCAAAAGCGCAATGAACAGGCTACCGCATCATCTGAGTGCTGATCGACTCCATTTGGCATTTGAAAATCGTAGGCACACCGGTAATTTGATTGCATTTATAAGCTAAATCTCGCTAGAATTACAAGTTCTGTCTACCATGGGTTTCAGAGTGTGTTTCACATCAATCACAGTGTTTTGAATTGACAGTAAATCGGTTCTCAGGGTTCTGTATTCTTACGTGAAAACGCTCTTTCTTTCTAACTATACATAGCTTACGAACAAGAAAATAAAAAGGCAAAAAAAAATTAAAACTATTCTCGGTAATAAAACGGGGAAAAAATCAGTACCAACTTGTCAAGAAAAAAAAGTAGACTGGAATGGAAAGAATGGTGTAGGGGTACGCGCGAACCTTTAACCTCCCGCACAGTACGACTGAGCTAATCGTCATTCGCTAACATTGATGGTTACACTAATCTTGACAATGACCAGCGGATCGCGTTTTACGCCTGCGTGCCACGTTAATAAGAGGAAAGCACAAAGCGGAAGTTGAAATTTTTGTTCTTCCACTAAGAACGATCGGAATGCGAAAAATGTGTCAAAATGTGTCCGTTTGTCGTAACACCGAAAGAGAAATATCTGTTCTCCAAGAACGATAAGAATGCGAAAAATGAGTTAATCTTAACAGTTTGTTACATAAGATCGAGGCTTCTGTCACATGGAAAATTGCAAACATTACGTTTTGCAGACGTTGTTTTATAACTGTTGCTTTTGAGACGATTTGCTGTGATTGTACCACAGATAAACCACGGTAAAGCGAATGATTCCAACAACGGTTATGTTCCCACTACTCTATGATCTTTGAAGCTCTTCGCGCGTGGCTCAACCTGTCACTTGGAAGATCGAAGGACGTTTTGGTGAAGTTTTATTCCTCATTCAACAGAAATGCAAATATATCTCAATTACCACAGCAATGACAACTTAAGGGAAACTACCCAAAAAACTTCCACACGAAATTGCAATCTTAAATTATACACTCTCGTCCCAGTACCTTCTAGGCCCGCACTTCTTAACCTGTGGTTGCCACTAGTCTTATAACTAGGAATAGTTGACACTACAGCTGCCCCCGCTGTTAATCAATTTTTTAAGCGCATCCGTTACTACTGTCAATGCTTTCGCTTGATATTTTGGCTCACCTCTGTCAATGCAAACGCCTGCCGCGAGTTTTAATTATCTCGAGAACTCTTTTGAACGGCTCTCTTCTTCCTGTCAAGTCCAAGTTACAATCTTCATTTTGTTTATCTCACATGCCACTTGTCGTCTTGCAAATCTCCACCGGTGGACTGATTGAGTCATTTGTTTGGTAAAGTAGTTTGTGTATGGAAAACCGCGGTTTTGGACTGAGTCTTGCTTATCGTTTATCGCGATCAAATTTGTACATAAGATATACACGTTCTCGTTCTTTGCAAATAAACTCTGTATCTTTCGTCTTCGAGACCTTGACAGTACACTGAAACGAAGAGAGCACGCGAGCGTGTCGTTGATCTTTTGCGAGCGCTCCGGCAATTCTTTGCTAGCATTTGGGCAATCCTTTGCGAGTCGCTTTGACGGTACCGTTCTCTGAATGCACACATTTCACCTACCTACGCGGGGACTTCTATATTTGTGAACAAAGGCTATAACAATGGAGAAATAGGAAGTAATCAAACAAAACAGCGGGAAAACTCGTTGACTTCCGTTTTACCATCAATAAAATCCTACACCATTCTTTCCATTCCATTCTTCTTGTCTTTTTAACTTGCAAACGTTGTAGTTTATCAGCAGAACTCATGGACCCGTCGGGGCCCAATTTTTTTTTTCACATTTGAATTACATACCTTTTTTACATGTTGTTCAGTTTGGAAGGTTTTTTTTCACGCAAGTTTACCCGAGGCCTTGCGCGAAAGATAAATGTTTTCTTTCTCTTTTTTGTCTTAGCGTAAAATCATAATATTGATTTTTGAGCAACGCGACAGTCTAGATTGTCTTGTTCTGATAGAATTAAGATTAAGACCTTGGATGCAAATGATTAACAATAATGCTAATCAGGAACAAGCAAAACCTGGCCACTTTTTAACTGTTGGTGAAACAATTTACATTTACATGAAGCTATTGTTTTTCCTCTCCTTCCGTTGGTTTCATTCGCTTTGTGTTTGATGAAATCGTCTCCTTTTTCGTAAATCAAGCCGTAAACAGGTGCTCCTGTGTGTTTCTTGGTGAACAGCTCTTGGGGTTTCGTGTGTCACAAGATCTAAATTTTTCAGAGCACAAAGAGTGACAACAGAATGTCACTGTGTGGCTTCTAGATGAGATTCCAAAAGAACCAAAGAGACTCTTTTGATAGTTTGAGCGCCGTTTGCGGAATTTTCGTAAGAGCGACACTGCCGAAAAAGTCGCTTAGGATGAGTTCGCCATCTCTAATTTTGTAATGACAAAGGAAACTCTGTACAGGCGGTCGATCAAGTTACAGTGTATGTGCCCGGTATGTTTGAATTTCTATTTCTATTTATTGTTGTGATGATCCTTCTTTACCCTTCATTCAAGACTCGTTGTTTTGCATCTTTTGCACTTGACGGTTATTTAGATTTTTGCAGTTCAAAAGCAAAGCATCACGAAGAGTCAACGACATCGGGAAACGTTATTGTACAACCGAATACTTTCTGATTCATGTTAATAATTTGCTGAGTGATTTGAAGATGGCGGAGCTAAAGTAAATCGTTGATGCGACATAGTTTCATGGTCAATTTCTTAAATTTTGCGTGCTCCGGCACTGCAGCCGTGCAGGATAAATAGTTTTGTCTATCAATAATTAAAGAGCTTTTACTGACTTAGAGAGGTTTTACTTGAAAAATTGAAATTGTACCTTGGGTTCTTTGTGTCATTAGAAAAGAGTAACATCTTATTATACAATACCATTCGATAAATTTTCATAATTCATAATTCATTGTTCGCTGCGACATCGTGCAATGTAAGCTTAAACCAAAAGAAATTTTCATTGTGGATAAATTTTCATAGCATGCCCGTTATTGTGGAGGGGGCAAAACGTTTTTATGCCGTATGGTATGTTGACGTGTATGTGCGTAAGATCGATAAGGAACATTCCTTCAGTGAGTGAATCTTGCGTTTTCTTTTTTTAGCACTTCAAGTTAAATTGGCGTTTGTTTTCATTCATTCGGTGACTCTCAAAAGAAGGGCATGTTCTTATGAAACTGTTCCGCAATTACGCCATAAATTTACAGTGAACTTTGTATTTTTTCAGCTCGCCTTAATTCGCGGTCGTTACCGCACTATGAGAAATGAAGACCAAGGAACTCAAGATAATTTTATAATGGGCTTCAGTAACCCAAAAACAGAGAGTTGTTCCATTGACAAGGCAGATGGTCGAGTCACAGTGCTGGGTTACAGACCTCTCCGAGAGGATGGCTGTAATAAAGATGGAGTTAAAGGTAACCTGGATCAGTTTTGAATTGCCGCTTAACATGAGTTTCACACGTAATAGGTAAAGGGAATGACTCTTGTTTCACAAGTATAGGACTGTTTTAGAAGTCAATATTTACTGCGACTGAGGTGACACTGAATTTAAGCACGTTTTCAAGGCAGATTGCCTGTGTAGTTTACCGGCTTTCATGGCAATTTTCCAGTGGCTTGACTTCTCAAAACCGGTTTGGAATAGGCCCTTTGCAGCTAACGGTCACGCAATACAAAATAAAACCTTGCTGGCCAGGAGGGCAAGCTACGCTCTGGGAAATCCAAAAAAAGTAAAGTATGACTGTTCGAATGCATCTCCCAGCGCGTTGTTTACCCTTCAGCAAGCTGTTATTTTGTATCATGTGAATGCAAGCTGCAAAGGGCCCATTGTCGTTGGTGTTTTACCTGGACGGTTTGTTTAGTGAAAATATTAGCAATGTGGTGTTTACATCACCATTCTACCCCTCTGGCCCCGGTTGTTGAAAGGATGCATAGTGCCATCAGCCGAATAAATCAATATCAAGTGAATAGCGTAGTCTAAACGCCCCTTCCAAACAAATTCCAAATCTCAAAGAACATTTTCCAACACTACTACGCACTACACCAGTCAGTTTTACTGGCCTGCGTGCAGACGCCCGCGTCGAAAATCGCAGTTCAGCGGGCGGACTGAGGATCCTGGATAAAACAGCAGGATGACGGAGAATGATTTTCCGACCCTGAGAGGAAATAGAAGACGTCTGCGCGCGCAGCCTAATATTTGATTACAAGCGCGCGCCATGGTAGCGTGGGTCATCAATGATCGAAGTTGTCACCCGATATCTGGAGGGGAAAATCTCATAAAATGATGCATCAACTTTATTTTCAGATTACAGTCTACTTTATAAACGTATGTTTCCGCGGAATCGCTTGGTTTTCAGGACCGATCTCGGGACAGGATGGTTTGGAAAGGTTGGTTATTTAGAGTACGATTATTTATTGCGTTCGACGATAGGAGAACGCAACCCTAATCTTGTGTAGCTAAGAAAAATCGAGATTTCGTTTCTTCTGCAATTTGCCTCGCTTTCGTTTCTTCTGCAATTTGCCTCGCTTTCGTTTCTTCTGCATTTTGCCTCGCTTTCGTTTCTTCTGCAATTTGCCTCGCTTTCGTTATTGGCCTTAGTTTTGACGATCTCACTCGAGTGGCGTCGGTGGTACCTTACATGTATTTCGATCATGCAACCATTGTCGACAGAGCGAGGGATTACTACAAGAGACTTTCCTTGAGGCTTGGCACTCTAGGCCCATCAATTCGCAAGTCTTTCGAGTGATTCGATCTTAAGGCCCGTTTACACGGGCGATTTTTGTCGCGCAATTCGATGCAATTTTTGTCGCGCCGAAGTTGCACGAAGTTGCAAGGCCCGTTTACACAGGCGATTTTTGTCGCGCAACTCAATGCAATTTTTGTCGCGCCGAAGTTGCATCAAGTTTCGAACATGTTCGAAACTTGATGCAACTTCATGGCGACAAAAATTGCATCGAGTTGCGCGACAAAAATCGCCTGTGTAAACGGGCCTTTACGCAACAATAGCTTTGTGACGTTTGCTATCGTAGCACGCGCCAATTAGTGAACAGTAAAAAAAAGCCGTTACGACCTTCATGACATTTGAAACTGACGAAGGCCGAAGATGTTCGGTCGAAACGTCTCCTGCATGGGGAAAATAACAATTTTTCACGCAAGGCAAGTTACAAGTAGCACGTTGTTCATCAATGGCGAGCATATCGAACGCACTACATAATCTACGATTACTCCTAGTACAATATAATGTAATCAGAGAAGCGTTCACCCTGCGAGCAGAGCCTCTTTTAACTTCCCTGCGGCTGAGAATTGGGAAGAAAAAGAGGCTCTGCATAAATCGCGTCAATTCTTTGACGTCGCCGCAGCCCCAAAGTTTGGGCTGGTCAGTCCGGATAAAACCGGTTTTTCTGCAGCGCGAGCATTATTTTTTAGGAAAAACCGACGGTCAAAACCGAGCCCACAGCACGAAGACTGAAGTAACCTTTGCATAATCTCATACTTGGTCATTTTAAATAGGTCATGAACTACTTTCCTACAGAGGGAAAGACCAGTGACACAATCTTGAGATACAATTGGGGGAGAAAAATGTCACAACATAACTTATGTTCAAATCCTCAATTAAATAAACTCGGCTGTCAACGGTACTGGATAGCGCGCGCTGTGTTTGACGCGTGCAAGCTAGTGAATGTACGCGTCAGATTTACGAAGTTTTTTTACACATCTTTTTGCTCACAGACATTTGGTTATTGGCAAACCCCTGTATTAACAGGCTTGAAAAACAAACTATTTCTGTTGCTACTTTACTCTATGAATGTTCAAAAGAAGAAAGCATTTTGATAGAAGCTTATAAATCCTCTACATTTTTTGGATCCAGGCAAAGTTCGCGCAAGTCTCATGTAAGCTTTGCGCATGCTCAACAAAGATTTGACACGATTCGTGCAGAGCCCTTTCTTGTCCAGTTTAGTTTATTAGCGAAAAAGAAAGGGCTCTGCTCGCAGGGTGAGAAGCGTTTTACTTCCAATGTAAAGCTCTCTTATTAGAAGATCGTCTTATGAAGTTGTTTTTAACTGACTGCTGTCAACCTGCAACGTTACCGTTGTCTCAAGAACATATTACTTACCACCTGATAAGTAAAAAACTCACTTAAACAGCTTTGGCTTCTTTATATATTATTGAGTTACTATTGGGTATGCTAAATTCATAAATATTACACCAGTTTTTATCTAAGGTATTTTTTAATTGATGTGTCTGTCATATTTCTTTTGTATTGTATGGTACTGTTTGTAATATGGGATCATTTCTATGGTGTGGTTTTTGCATCAGTTTCTGGCGAGGGATCACAAAATTCGCTCGACTAAAGGGAACAAGTGCACTTGAATGATTTGAAAACAAGGTCGAATTAATCGTTCACCAAGAAATGCACTGAGCTTGATATACGGATATCTTGTAAAGAACTTGTTCTGTTAGCCAGTTGCAAACGAGGTGTTCTTTCCTCTTAAGGTGTACGAAGCAGACGCTTATCGAATAAAAGCAGGATGGAGAAGAACAAAAGTGGTTGTAAAGGTAAGTTGGGTTTACCCCGAGCTTGGAATATCAATTCTCCTTAATGATTTTGTTTAATGTAGGTTGTGAGAATTTGGTCGTACATCAAAACAATATTAGCTAGTCTGTATTTTTATCACCTGTCTGTTTAAGAAGGTGGCGATAACAAGAAGCTTATAAGCTTATAACCGGGCGGTTAAAAAATTAACTCTTCTCTTTTGCTATAAAAACGGGAGTCATTATAAACGTGGATCGCGTAAAAAAAATTTCCCCAGCAATACCCTTGATCATTTAGAACTGAACTAATAGTAAAAATAAAAAAAGGTTTAATAATAAATTAGAAACGGTTTTGCACGCGTTCGTTACCAGTAGAATTGATTATTGTAGTGGACTTCTCTATGGACTACCAGACTGTGAAATTGCTAAATTGCAGAGAGTGCAGAACGCTGCGGCTCGGCTGCTAACTTCGAGTCGCAAATATGATCATATTACGCCTGTTTTACAAGAATTACACTGGCTGCCAGTTAGATATAGAATTCATTTTAAAATTTTACTTTTAACTTTTAAGGTTCTCAATGGCATGGCGCCAGCTTATATTAGTGATTTAATTAATGTAAGAAAGCACGCACGCTATTCACTGCGCTCTATAAATTCAGGCACGCTTCTTTTGCACCCAGCAGGGAAAATGAAGAAGTCTTTTGGTGACAGGTGTTTTAGTGTAGCTGCGCCTACACTTTGGAATGCGCTTCCAGCTTGCCTGCGGAATATTAGTTCTATTCTTATTTTTAAATCTCGTCTTAAAACATATCTTTTTAAATTAGCTTTTAGCCTTTTGATCTCGTTATTAATATGTATATATTCAGTATATTTTAATATTTTAAGGTTTTAATATTGTATATGTAATGCGCCTTTGATCATTTTCATGCTAATAGGCGCACTATAAATTAATAAATTATTATTATTATTATTATTATTATTATTAATAATAATATTGTTTATTTCATTTATATGGTCAGTAATAATCATGAACATTCCAGGAACTTTCATTAAGTTTCTGCCTCGTTCCCTTTCGCACGCGATCGCTTATCTGGGATCTGTTATTCAGGAAAGCGCGGTGCGAAGGGAACTCTGTTTCGCTCGGCGGCCTTGGAAAGCCTGTGGAGGAGGTAGATTAAGTTTGGTAACTGCTGTTAACTTCCGTTATATTTTCCTGTTAGGATGACGTTTGGTATATACGTCTGCAAACAAAAGAAAAGTATAATTAAAAAACAACTTTTCCTTGTAAATTGCACAAAAAGTACGTAACCGAAAAAACGCGACACAATTTTCTACTTGCCTTGAAAGTAGATACGTTATATAACATTACACCACGTCACATATTAACGTTTTACAAGCAAGTTTAAGAAAGCAAAAAAGAAAATGAATAAATAAGACAACAAGCAGTTCTTATGGTTTACTTAACTAGTACAATATGTTGTTACATAAAAACGTACAAGAAAAAGAATAAACCAATCTCTAATCAGTCGCTGACAAAGCGGTAAATGAGACACAACTGGGAAAAAACGTTCTTTGCGCTTTACAGAGAAGAAACAAAGTCAAAATCGAAGTACGAGTCTGTTCCAATCATTTTATCAAGTTAATTTTTCATCTTATACGAATCATAAGGCGCCCCATCCTCGGGGACCTAGAGGCCGTTAGTCGGGGCGAAACGAAGTAAACTGGGCAGAAATCGTAGCGGCAAAATTTTTAAGCTTTTACATGTAAGTTATAAAAGTGTAAGAGCCCCTGGGAAACGAGTCTCTCCATACCATTTCCAAGCGGCTCTGCGAATGCTGGCTCCTGATTGAGCAAAAAAAAAATCCTTTGTATTATTTTGCCCAATCGGTGAACAGTAACTTCAGAGTCACTTTTGTGTGTTCTTACACGGCGGTTATTGTATCGGCCATATTTTATTTTAGTTACCATAAGATAGTCGAAAAAAGTCAGAAGTCATTTCAGATGTCAGAGTGAAAGGTATCTCAACATCCACCGGTAATTTTTGCTTGGACCGATCAGAGGTATCGGAAATATAAATTGTGTCTTGTTTAACCGTGCAATCCATTGGGGGCGGTTCGGCATACTCGTCTGGCCCGCACTGCGTGCATTTTTTTGCAGCACGGGAATATTCCAGTTGGCCGAAATATCCGAAAATGAAAAATATAAAAAAGAAATGAAATGAGTGATTGATGTAAGCTTCTCAAAGTCATTATTAATTCATCTAGTGAAAACAAAGGAAATCAGAACCGTGAAGGCAGTTTGGAAATCTGATCTTAATTAGCATAGATTTTTATGATTTTATTTCTCCGTAGTTTTAGTTTCGATTGAGAAGATATATCAAACACTCGAGAGAGTGTATCATCACATTTCCAAACACCTCAAAGTTCGTCAAAAATACTCCGCTGCGCGTCGTATTTTCAACTCTCTTCTCGGTGTTTAGAAATGTGATGAAACACGCTCTCTCGTGTTTGATATATTACTTCTAGGTCTCAATTTTCTGAAACTTTTATTTGGGGTTAAAACGATTGAAAGTACTGGCTTGTTCTCTTTGTCTGTCACACAACAATGCAACAGCACTTTATTGACAAGAACTGGCGTAGCGGCAAAATTTTTAAGCTTTTACATGTAGTGTAAGAGCCCCTGGGAAACGAGTCTCTCCATACCATTTCCAAGCGGCTCTGCGAATGCTGGCACCTGATTGAGCAAAAAAAAAAAATCCTTTGTATTATTTTGCCCAATCGGTGAACAGTAACTTCAGAGTCACTTTTGTGTGTTCTTACACGGCGGTTATTGTATCGGCCATATTTTATTTTAGTTAACATAAGATAGTCGAAAAAAGTCAGAAGTCATTTCAGATGTCAGAGTGAAAGGTATCTCAACATCCACCGGTAATTTTTGCTTGGACCGATCAGAGGTATCGGAAATATAAATTGTGTCTTGTTTAACCGTGCAATCCATTGGGGGCGGTTCGGCATACTCGTCTGGCCCGCACTGCGTGCATTTTTTTGCAGCACGGGAATATTCCAGTTGGCCGAAATATCCGAAAATGAAAAATATAAAAAAGAAATGAAATGAGTGATTGATGTAAGCTTCTCAAAGTCATTATTAATTCATCTAGTGAAAACAAAGGAAATCAGAACCGTGAAGGCAGTTTGGAAATCTGATCTTAATTAGCATAGATTTTTATGATTTTATTTCTCCGTAGTTTTAGTTTCGATTGAGAAGATATATCAAACACTCGAGAGAGTGTATCATCACATTTCCAAACACCTCAAAGTTCGTCAAAAATACTCCGCTGCGCGTCGTATTTTCAACTCTCTTCTCGGTGTTTGGAAATGTGATGAAACACGCTCTCTCGTGTTTGATATATTACTTCTAGGTCTCAATTTTCTGAAACTTTTATTTGTGGTTAAAACGATTGAAAGTACTGGCTTGTTCTCTTTGTCTGCCACACAACAATGCAACAGCACTTTATTGACAAGAACTGGCTTGTACGTTTGATTTTTCGTTAGTGGAGAATGCACTATTGTGATGGTTGTGGCCGCTGTCGGTCGCTAAAGCGCTAACCGCTAAAGCGCTAAGGTGTAAACTTTGATAGCTGATTAAGTAATTAATATCAATTAATTAATTAACTCATGAATTATTCTTATGCAGGGGGTGAGGGGTGGGGAGTACCCGACTGTATGCACTATGTAAAACATGAAGTGTCTCTGCGTTACTTTGATATGAACACAAAGACTATATATTTGTTTCTGAAAGTCCCACGTTGTCCTTGTGGTACTGTTCTCCCAAGAACAGGAAATTTTGCAGTAAACGCATGCGCGGAAGATAAGTCTAGGTTACTGTCTTGAACTCTCACGGACGTCACATGCCTTTCTCTGCGGTACGATTGTTGTAGACTTCGTGGTGCCAAGTTAAAACTGCAGTTAATTAAATTAGACTTTATGGCGTCGCAGTGCTTTGTGTGAAATAATTCTTTATTCTTCATTAACCAAGAAAACCTTTCCGTTAATTTATACCATCAGTGTTTTAACTGGTTTTATTATTGACAGTAAAGCAACTGCCATCGAACTCTCCCGGAACTTGCAGTGTTTATTAAAAAAAAAATCAACAACAGCTTCTCATTGCAGAGCTCTTGTAAATATCAGACACAGTACTTCGTAATTAAATATGCAAAAAAAAATTGTACCGGGATTTTTTGGCGCAAATTTTCTATCAACCATAAAACAAATATTTCAGCTGTGCTGCGCGTTGAAAACCCTTTCGAAAGTTATGTTTTTTGATTTGATCCGTCTATTACTTTTTGAGAAACGACTTTCGTGACAGTTGAATTGAAACATCGCACATCGTGTTAAAACTCAGTCAAGCGGAAAAACGAGACAACCTATTACGGATTGCGCTGATTGGCCAAAAGTGTGACAGCTCAAACAACCGGAAGCGGCTTGGGATTTCGAGGCATTCAGAAGCGTGTGTAGGAATCGAATTTTAACCAGCTGAAGTTTGAATTTACGGGAATTTTAGTTTTCTGGTTTCTTGGTCCCAACAATAATTCAATAATTAAAATAACGAGTAATAACAAAATAGTGGAAAAAGTATGTTTGAAAGGAAAACAGAAGTATCATTTGTCATACTTTGAAGTGAAAAACAAAAGTATCGGGTTACAGTGTTTTGCAGAAAAATCAAATATCATGTTGCAAACGAAAAAGGTTGTGTTTCGGTAGTAAAGATAAGCGTTAGTATCACGTCTGGCGTTTTAACGTGAAACAAGATAAACAAGCAAACTACATAAATCACCATACTTTTAATTAATCAGCCACTTCGCATTCTGCACTGTCCTTTGAGTCTCTGAGTTCTGACTTTATCTCGATATTTTTCGGCCGACTGCAATTTTTCCGCGCTGCGTACATTGTTTTACTGCACGTGCCAGACGAGATCAGACGAGTGTGCCGAACGGCCGCCAATGCGTCGCATATAGGTAAACAAGCCACTATTTTCCTCTGATCAGTCCAAGTGAAAATATCCGGGTAGGTCTTGAGATATATTTCTTTCTGACCTCGGAAATGATTCCCCGACTTTTTTGTGGTTCTCTAATGTAAATTGTCAGCCCAGTCAAAATGTTTTTGAGTAGTAGGCAAACTGGATGGAGTAGTCGGCAGCAAAAGCAACAAGCACATTTGGATGCCATCATGTTTATAACTGCAAAACGTACGCATAGTGGTTACATTACGATACGATACCCTTCTTTTAAAAAAGAAGGAAATAAATACCACTTATTAACCGAGAGTGAGGTCATTACAGGGAAATCTCAGACCGAGGCCTTGATGTATTGATCGAGCGATAGCGAGGTCAATACATCGAGGCCGAAGTCTGAGATTTCCCTGTAATGACCGAACGGACGAGGTTAATAAGTTATTTATTATATGGCCTTTTTAGCGCTGAAAAAAGGGAAACGTTTTTCAATATCCGCTTGCGCGCGTAAGAGGTCATTCGAGGTCATGTTCACTGAACCGAAACGAACCGAGCCATGCGATCGAAACCAAAAGAAACGGTTTTTTGACATTGAGGCAATTTTTGTCATCATTACGCCAAGATCTAAGGCAAATTTAACCACTTTAATTTTCACAAAACAAACTCACCTGTGTTTACAAGTGCCGAGAAAAATTTTCATAATGCCTGGTCATTACAAGAAAATCTTGCCCGCTCAGCAGCCAATCAGAGCGCGCGTACTATTGTAGCCATATAATAATAATAATAATAAATAAATAGATACATAAATACAGGATTTAGTTTAAAAAGTGGCTACTCAGCGCTTTTTAATACATCACGTACAAAAAAAGAGGCGAATTGTTTACTTGGAAATCACAATTTTTAGCAACAATATTTGTTGCTAAAATAATTATTTTGCAACTAGAATATTGACTTTTCTTCAGTAAGACATCACCAGGGACACAATCCATCAGCATACATGACGTACATTCATTCAACGGTTCGCAATGCATTGTAGGGCAATTTTCAAGATGGCTGGTTTTGGCCGTGTTGTGAGCGAAGAGAAACTTTGCTGCTGTGTTTTGGTTTATACTTCTCTTGATAAAAGCAAAACAAGATCAAAGCAATTGTTGTTTAACATCAATTTATTCTGTAAATGATTTTATGGCAAAGTTAAAACTTCTGTAAAATCTGATTTATTGGTTTACGGTCATTTCGTTCCATGGTCAGATCGTTCCAAAGAAAAGTTATTTCGTTCCACAAAAAAGTCATTTCGTTCCACGATATGGTTAGTTCGTTCCCCGACATAGTCAGATCGTTCCACTTTAAAAAAAATCGGTTATGCAAAGAATTAAACCTGCTTACTGGATGAAAGTGTAAAAAAAAACGTATTTACAAGATCTACATTCTAAAGCCTTAATTCATGTTAATTGAAAACTATACTCCTTAACCCATTTTCTAAAGACTTGAACCTATTTTCTATAGGCTAATGGTTTACAAGATCTAAATTCTAAAGCCTTAATTGAAAACTTTTGGTGGTTTTCACTGTTACGCAATAAAAAAATAAAATCGAAACCATTCAACGACAGAAGCTATGAGCTTCAGATATTATACAAGATAAATAGATAAACAGCTTGTCCAAGTCTCAGGTCTGTGCGGTGCACCGTTTGCGAGTTATTTGCCGAAATGTTCCATGCAAATTTATAAAGCTCAGTATGGAGACGCCATATTTGTGTCCTACCGAGGGGCACAAATATGGTCGCCGTGATGTCAGAGAAACCATCTGGAACTTAATTTTGCTATTAATAGCGACTACTTTTGGCTCATGATCTATTATACTTTTGCATAAACAGCAGTTAGTACACTGGGAATGTTCAATCTGCAAAAATGGAAAGGAAAGGCCTTTTATGAATCAAAACAACTTTCTCACGGCACTCAGCTTGATATCACATACGGCGGAGAACTCGAATATTAAAAATGCTCTGTTTTAAAAACGAAGGGCACAACTAAGCTGGAAATTTGCAAAAAGATATATTTTTAGTTCATCTTACATCTAGTGACATCGAAAGTTTAGCAGGCCTATTGAATTTTGATTTCAGAATTTTATGACGCAACATGAAAACCAAGAATAACCTTAATCTTTGCTTAAAGACTTAATTGCATTCTATAAACTCCAATTGCAAACTAAACATATTTATTGCGTTGGTCCATTGAGGAATGAACAACCCTCTAACAGCCTATTTACCGATCTTGGGCCTCCTTAGTATTGTTCCCACATTTCGAATAGCTTGATCTGGAGTTGCCAGTACTTACGACGTTGGATTCTCTTCGGTTTCTTCTCTGTAAACCAAGTTAAAATCGTTGAAACAAAGAGAAAAAATCACACCTACTTTGCGCGGGACACTAATTAGCTGTTATTGTTGATATGCTAGAAAAAAACAAAGCGGGAAAAAATCACACTTAGCTCGCAAATGCCACTTACATCAAATTTCCTGAAAATTCTTAAAGACCCCTTGTGAAACGTCATCGCTTCTGCATGCATTGCGTGCCGTTTATTTCAACTTGTCTCGCAACGCTGTTGCATTGCAAGTTGAAAGAGTTGTTGTCCGTATTGCTACCGCGTGCTCAACTTGTCTCGCAACAAATTTCAGTGTTGCAAGTGGAAAAAATGTTGCAAAAAGTAGAACTCAGTTCTACTTTGAGCACTCAGTTCTACTTTGAGTAACATGTTGCTGCAACTTGTAACACTGAAATTTGTACGGGCAACGACTTGTTCAACTTGCAATGAAACAATGTTGCGACACACGTTGAACAAAACAGTTGCCCGTATTACCGGGCCTTCATTAGATTGTTTCCATATTTTAGATCACGCTACTCCTCTACCATTTTACAACTTACGGTAAGAGAGGCTTTTCATATTCAAAGAGAACAATCTTCTTGAATCAACAACTACACCAAGTAAATCTAAAGCTATCCTTATAATTCTCACATTGTCACGTTTTTTCATCCTGTTGCCACTATTTATCATAATTAGCATTTTTGTCTGCTTATTATAAATTCAACTTCCAACGCCTTGTACATTAATTAACTTTAGTAGAATTCTACTAGTACACTAATGCAAATGCTACAATGTGATTGGCTGAGCTATTGAACACTATCAGCCATTAGTGTGCAGTTGCCGAAGGTCGTCCACAAAATGCGACGTTTTTATCGTTTTTACGAAGTTTTGGAAGGAAGTTTAAATGTAAATGGATAATAAAATTCCCGAGAAGACTAAAAGAAGGACATTAGCGGTTTCTTGACTTTAAAAGCTTGAAATTATTGAAAAACGGGTGCACGCGCGTAAACAACTGCAAATTTACCAAGGACAATTCAATGCGTGCGATTTTGTTAAAACGTTAAGTTCGATAATGCGTAGGAAAATAATTAGAAACCATTATTTGCGTTTATTTCAGTCAGAATTCTACTAAAACAATTAGATTATTCGCTCTCAATTTCTATGAGGTGATAGTTGATTCGGCCTGCGGCCTCATCAACTATCACCTCATAGAAATCTCGAGCTCATAATCTAATTGTTAAGTAGATGACAGAAGTTTCTGTCGAAACATGTCTTTCAAACTTTTAAAAACATTGATCATAGAATGAAGTATTAAACTCAGAACAAATGTATTTAATGTAATTTAATGCAAATATTAACCAATTTTTTCTGATTGCGGCCTCATCAACTATCACCTCATAATGAGAAATCTCGAGCTCATAATCTAATTGTTAAGTAGATGACAGAAGTTTCTGTCGAAACATGTCTTTCAAACTTTTAAAAACATTGATCATAGAATGAAGTATTAAACTCAGAACAAATGTATTTAATGTAATTCAATGCAAATATTAACCAATTTTTTCTTACCTGTGTGCCAAAAATCCGGCCAATTTGTTTTGTTAAAAAAACCCTTTCGGTACACTAGTGAATCTGGTTTTGTGAGGCAAAAGCACCCCATGGGTACTCGATCAGTGCAGATGTGTAAGACAGATCATCACCTGGGTACTCTGCCGAGTTTGAATGTGTAAGGCCTGTGCTGTTTGTCACCCTCCTCTAAGGGAAAAAAGTAACGTTGCCTTGACAACTACCGCCCAATCATAGGGCGAATTTTACTTGGAAGGCTCGGATACTCGGCAAAGTGGTCCACTCTCAATTACTCAAGGTGCTGGAGAAAGCCCAAAGTTTGCAAATCATATTTATATTTTCCGTATTCTCGAACACTGAAATAAACATGCGGGTTAAAAGCGTGCTGCTTTGAAAGTATGGTGTCTGAACTATCCCCAGGCAAAGTTTTGGAGTGAGTGGAACCGATTAAAGGCAATTTTTGGCTTCCTTTCGTCATACAGTCGAGTGTTACGCGCGTTGCGAGTGTTCTCCCTTGATATATTTATAGGTAAGAGTAAAAATAAATTAAAATATCGGTTAAAATGCGTCTAAATGCTTTAGAACAGTAAATAAACATAACACCGACAGTATATGATGTGAAATGTAAACTTAACTGGCTGTTTATTATATTTTCTTTCGATATCAATTTTTCCTTAAATGTTTCATCAAATCCTTATAATTTTGTCGCTGCCATTATGACCGAGTTGTTATAACAGGAGCCCTGGCGCCCTGTGTTTTTTCTAGCACCCGATAGGAAAGAACTTTACTTCGTCAGTAGTGCGTCAAAATATTCAACCTGACGTTGGTCACGTTCTGGGCGAAAGCCCGAGGAGGCGATCATTGAAGGTTGCACGTACATATAAAGAATGTACTTACAGTCAGAATATACAGTTTGTATACTAGATAAAATCTCGACTTGCTCGAATAAGCGCGTTGAATCGTTGGGCAATGATGACGTTTCATCACTGAACGCCCGCAAGTGTGTCGCGAGTAATGATGACGTAAAAACAGAAAATGCCCAAAGAAGCTATGGGTATTGTGATGTCACGATAACAGGGGGTTTCATGCGTGTGTTATGTTTTCTGAAAGATTTCTGTAGCTTTTCCAGCGATGAAGTAGCGTGTCCGGGGCTCGTCGCAGTAAAATTGTGAGGTGAAAGTTGTAGCATGCAGTCATGAAAGCAAACGCGAGCAAACGCATCAAAGTCCGATCGATAAACGTTTTTCAATAGATCGAGGAATCAATAACATTTATTTGCAGGAAATGTGATATCTTTCGGGTATCATTCATCGTTGAATCGTTTCAACAGTAATTGCCGGAGCACCCGGGCCGGAGCACTCGGACCGGAGCAGAGCCAGAGTTATAAGCAGAGTTTATGTCCAGATTTTTACGTAAGGAAAATTTGACGTTTAATTTGTGCTGTCTTCATTTCAGTGTCATTCTTCAAAGATACAGAGTTTATTTGTTCAAGAACGTGTATATCTTATCTACAAATTATAAGCAAGACTCACTCCAAAACCGCGATTTGCCAGACACAAACTACTTGACCAGATAAAACACTCGATTAGTCCACCGGTCGAAATTTGCAAGACGACAAGCGGTATATGTGAAATAAACAAAATGAAGATTGTAACTGAGACTCGACAGGAAGAAGAGAACCGTTCAAAAGAGTTGACTGCAAAAAGCCGTCGGACTAAAATTAAACTTACGCGTTATCGTGAATAATGCAGGATCTCACGGCTTGAAAAATGTGCATAATTTTGAAGCTTTTGAATACATTAGTAGCTACATCTTGAAATGAGAATTAATCTAAAACAAAACTTCTTTGAAGTTTCTTTTATTTGTCCAGTGTACGTTTGGAATTTTAGGCGTTTGAAGCGAATTGATTTGAAAAGCACGTGATGACATCTGATACGCATCTCTTGCGGCCGACTTTTCCGTCGCGTTGTTTATTTTAGTCGCTTTGATTTTAATTGTGTTCAGTTTACGACCTTCTACATGTAAAGATTTACTACAGTACTTCAGAAAATACAAACAAGTATTTTTATTATTAGTTATAGTGATGGAAATCATAAAAGCAATGTGAGGGTTAATTTTGTGGAAGGAATTCAGCAGTTTTGCATGCGGTTTTGCGCTATTTCACGGCACCATGATTCGCAAATAATTTTATTATCCCCAATTAACGCTTTTCTGCACCAAGATAATACCACTGGTGGTTAAATTAATGTCAGTGTCCAGGAAAGGAAACTGACTTTGGGAAATAGTGCGCGTGAATTGCAGAGCGGGATAAAATCAGCTTCCTTTCCTGGACATAACACTCAGTATCTCCGGCAGAAAAATTAGTACGAGTGACTATCGATTACTATTACGCAGAGAAGAAATACTGCAAAATACTTCCGTGTATGCTGTCACGTATGAGAAACCTAATTAGTATGACGTCATAATTTGCCGTATATGAAGCACTTAGGCAAATTTGTTAGCGTTTATAATTTCCACAGGTGAATTCAATTCTGATTGGTCGAGAAGCTCGCACTATGACGCTTTAGTATATACACACTCAGTGATCTTGGCTATTCCAGCAATCTGATTGGTTCGCTATCTCGGGCTAATGCCGCATTATTCACTCGCTACCGAGTGGATAATGCATTATCCCATAAAACAAAACAAAATGGCCGGCGTAAACTCGCGTTTCGCTTGCGTTTCAGAATCAAAAATAGTGAAAATAAAAGACGACAGCGAGCCAGAAAACACCAAGAAGGCAACGAACTCTGGCCTAAAAGTTTGAAAAAGATAAGTGAAGAAGTCGTGTTTTGCAAACAAGTGTTTTTCAGTTTGTTTATCGAGATAATTACTGTGATCAATTCGACCTGTCGCTAAATAGGCAGCAATTAATCTTCACGACTACAATTTGTCTCATTACGAGTATTTTTGTAGACTGGTTTGGCTGACAGAACGAATTTTTCACCGAAATCGAGGAAATAGAAAAAGAAGAATTGAAGTTTTATATCTCCGCTCGAAAACAAGGCAGGTCATATTACAACAAGGCAACACTCACCTCAATTCGAGCCACCATTGACAGGCACCTTCGCAACGAGCCAAACAAAAAGCCTTTCTCGATAACTTCGAAAACTTTGTTTGATCAGTTATCGATTTCCAAGCAGACTTTCGATTAAAGTTGCCGATTTGAACTGTGTAAAAGGACCATTTTGACGAGGATTTTATCGAAGACTGTGTGTTTGCCATGTTAAAAGAATCTGTAAATAGTTTTGTACGTGTTTCACGCATGAATTGAGACGTCAAATTAGACGTCAATAAAATTGCCTTTCATAGGTTTCCTTTTGAAAATGTGTATATTGTCTGTTTTGAGATCACTTCGTGTGTATATACTAAAACAATTATTCTTTTCAATCTCGGTGAATAGCGGCAGAATATTTACCTCGCCGCTACGCGGCTCGGTAAATATTCTGCCACTATTACGCGGCGAGGTAAATATTCTGCCGCTATTCACCTCGATTTCAAAGAATAATTGTTAAATATTCACCGCGCTAGGCGGTGAATATAGCATCTCAAGGCTTGGCTACTAAGCCATGCCACGTTTGCCATCCAGGCCAGTGAACATGGCGGCATTTGCTGAATGAAAATTTCTCTCATTTAAAAGAAATCACTCCAAGTCCTGGATATTTAAAATATTGGGAATTTTTCAAATTAACTACCAAGGCTTTTGGACCGGAAATATTTTCAAGAGATGGTTTTCAAGGCATTCGAATTGATCGTAAACATGGTGGTTTTGGAGATTGCACGCGGTCGTGTTATGTACTCAGTCAGATCGACTGGCAAAACATTATTTAGTTCTCTTCTCACTGGAGCTAGTAATTTCGAGAGGATTCACACAATTGTTCAGAAGTCACCAACGATTAAACAAAGGTACCAGATGTATCTATCTTTTTCGTAGTGTTTGTTTTGTTCCGTTTTATTGCTAAAACCTGAGTGAAAATTACGATTTCAATCGAAGAATTAAACTGGTTTACACGTATGCAAGCGAGCACTTGTGTTTGTTGTTTTCGTGTTTTCTATTATTATTTTTCAGTTTTTGATATTCACCTGTGAAAATTATACTAAAACAATTATTCGCCTCAGGCTCAGTGATTATTGTTGAATAATCCCCTCGACTTCGTCTCGGGGATTATTCAACAATAATCACTTCGCCTTCGGTGAATAATTGTTAAATATCATCTATAAATTAATGTAAGAATAATACAAGAATATTTTCAGCTTAAAATCGGCAGAAAAATTTGAATATTCAGCCTGGGCTGGAAAAACAACATTCTTGTAAATAAACGCCATGCAATGCATGCAGAAGCGATGACGTTTCAAAAGGGGTCTTAAATGATTTTTAGGAAATTTGTCAAAAAATTATCGTAAGTAAAACTAGCTGACCACTTCTGTGTTGAATGATTGTTCGACAAAAGTTGCGTTGTCTTGAAGCGTGACATCCGATATACGATATGCAATACAAGGTTAAACGCTGTCTTGACACCAGTCCTTTTGGTTTTCAAAGAGTGTAAAATCAAATAGAACTCATCAAATATAATTTGTCGCCTTCGTTTATACTTATACTTCGTTTATAATTAGCCCTTTCTAACTGCCCGAGAGTATTTTGCTTTGAGTTCTACGCGGCGTTTTCTTCTTGAGTAAACTTGATTTCGTTGCTACTGGCGTTTATTCCCAGTCCTATTCGGTTCTACTGATCGGTTGATCACGTGCAACAGTTCCCGTCCACTCGCACGACGACATTAAGCGATGACGTCATCGTCATCGCTTAAAAAAGAGTGTAGTCACTGTTTTGTTTACGTGATCATTAATCTTGCAGAATTTTTGCATAATCTCGCTGTTTTGCTTTTCCTCGTCCTACCTTATCTTAACAGCAGGACAACTCGGATTAATATTAATCGCATTAATATTTATCTTAATGATTATTATAATCCAGTAATGGATTATTATAATCCAGTAATAGATTATTATAATCCGGTAATAGATTATTATAATCTATTACTGAGGTTTGAGCCGTGCCTTAATCTATTAGGATTAATATTAATCTTATGTAAGATTAATATTAATCTGATTAATATTAATATTAATCCTACTTAAATATTAATATTAATATTAATCCTGATATATATTAATCCTACATACGATTGCTATAAAAGTCGTACGTAGTATTTATATTATTCCTATCTAGGGTTAATCTTTGTCCAAAGCTTCCGAAGATTGGCATTATTTAAAGATCAAAGAGGTGCTTGCTCCTATTCATTTACTTCTAGGGTCAACATCGTGGTATCTACCAGCTTAAACATATGCAAGTGATCGTCATGTGACTGATGTGGTCAGTGTTATGTCCCGTCAGTCCTGTGTTATGTCTGCAGTGTGTCTGTCATTGGAGCTGTATATCAGTATCTCCGAACATTCACGGGAATTTTATCTCGATTATAATAGAGATTGATATTAATCTGGATTATATTATTAATAATAATCTAATCCTTCCAATTTTTTGCCGTGCCTTAATCTATTACCGGATTATAATAATCTATTACTGGATTATAATAATCTATTACTGGATTATAATAATCTATTACCGGATTATAATAAGCCTATTATAATCTATTATTATTATAATCCACGGATTAATATTAATCCGAGTTGTCCTGTAACAGAGGAGACGAAATTTAATCTAATCAGCTTTTTCCTTAGTTCTATTATACTGTATTTCCGGTTTTATTTCATTATTATCTTTCTGTATTTTTCCACATCACGTAGCCATGTCACGTTATTTCCGGCTTATTATATAAAGACCATGTAAATTCGCGTTTCATTCAATAAACCTGAAGAAGGCTAGTGTTGGCCAGCCGAAATATTGTATTTACGCCTTTTCACGTTGTCTGACCAGTCCGTGCAGTATTTCTATATCAAAAGTGTATTTCTCTTCTCAAGTGACATAAACAAACAACATATTACAAATTTACCTGGTCGCAAGTCAAGTGTACAGCATTCGACTCAGTAAACATTTTATTTAAATTTGCTTTGCAGCTAATTTGTTGCCATCTTTTTCCCGATAGGAGCTACGAAAAAATTCTGATTCACAGATGAAAGACGTTTTCCTGAAGGAAACAGATGTTTTAAGGTTTGTAACTGGTAATATGTGCAACAACGTGATATACATTCAAGAACTTTCTTGACGCGCAGTGTTTCTGCATCATCTTCCTTCTTTCCTCATTGTACCGTCTTCGGGAAAACTTAGCTTAGTAAGGCAACGCAATCGGAAAATACATACATTCTCCGGTTAGAATGTCGCATCCGAGAATTGACTGAGCCCGCGGTTTTTACGACCGAGGATGTAAAGCAACGTCAAGTTATCCTAATAAGATTTTCCCACCGACCACTTCTGTTGTTCGATAGTGCTAGGTTTTGATTGGCTCGCTAGATTGTCGATGAACTAAACCAGACCAATAACTATTAGTACAGCCTTCGCAACTTGTCATTATCTGTGTTTATTTTTTATTCAAAGAGATTTTTTGTGATTACTAGGCACGTTGAACACAAGAACGTGTTGAGTGTGTTAGGACAAGCAACAGAACAGGAACCTTTCCTTGTCATCTTAGAACATACACCTGTGGTAAGTTATATATTTGTTTCAACCTATTCATGTGTTCCGTACTCTGGAACACGCTTTCAGTTAAACAGTTTCAGTTTCAGTTAAAGACCTGGCTAATGCTACGCGCCGGGTATTTTTTTTTAGCG
The DNA here is from genome assembly GCA_963693305.1 of Meandrina meandrites. Taxonomy (NCBI): domain Eukaryota; kingdom Metazoa; phylum Cnidaria; class Anthozoa; order Scleractinia; family Meandrinidae; genus Meandrina; species Meandrina meandrites. The sequence continues at coordinate 17,218,627 of OY855912.1, read as the reverse complement.
ATTTTAGGTTATGAATGTCATTTGCATCAACCACTAATTCGAATGTAAACAGTTAACTAACTAACTACCTTTGGCTTGTTTACCTACCCCCTCCCCCTCCCCCGCCCTCCCCCCCCCCCCCCCCCACTTACCTACCTACCTACCGACCGACCGACCGACCGACCGACTTATTGACTGACTGACTGAATCACTTACTTTTCACAGGGAGACTTAAAAAAATACCTATTGGAGCAACGTTGTGACAAGAAGCGGGAAGGTGTTCCTTTGCCTTTGCGTATGTCTATTGATATCGCGTCTGGTCTTCACTGCTTGCATGCGAATTACTATTACCACAGGTGTGTAAACTATCTGAGATTTGCTTTTTGCGTAACATCGCAGTCAAAGTAAAACATAGGCACGCTAAGCGTGCAGGAGTTATTTTTCAATTGATTAGGTTGCTTGGGGTAAGACTGGGTGTTAGTCCTGTTGGGATGGTTGAGCTATTTATGCATGTTGCATCACTAACTACATAGCCCCTTACTACGACTAAGAGGCATTTTTTGAAAAAAAAAATGCTTGCAGACAAAACAATTTTTACGTCAAAACTGTTTCGTCCAATAGTAAATTTTTTATCATTTAGAAAAAACAAGAACTAATTTAATTGTCAAAATGTCACGAAATTGCTTATTCTGTTAGCGCTTATTTTGTTGCTAGCTTTTTTCAACCGTAACGCGATACTTTTGTTTGTTACAGGATACTTTTGTGTTTTTGTCAAACACTGTAAAACGATACCTTTGTTTTTTTAAAACGCATGTAACATGACACTTTTGTTTATCTCACTTTTGTAACATGATACTTTCGTTTTTCTTGAAAACACCATGTCTCCATTGAGTAATCGAAAAGTAATAAACAAAGTAATAAACGAATCAAGTCAAAAACTATATTTTTAGGAAAGCTTTTAAAGCGTAGTACACCTGGAGTATTTGTTTCCTGCCGTAAATGTAAATTTTCATTCAACAAACAGGAACAAGAACTAATTAATTTTAGTTATCAAACTGTCACGGAATGGCATGCTCTTATTCTAGCCTGTTGCCGCTATCGATCGTAGTTAATTTTAAAAGCAAAACCATTTTAAAGTCAATACCCATACCGGTTAATGAAATGTCTAAACGTGGTGTGTTTAAGGTATAAACATAAACGCTACTTGCCCGAGAGTCAGCGAATCGCCGGAGCAACCCGCTAAAGAGACTCATTAAACTAGTAGTAATCAGAGATTAGGGGAGTGCGTTCGATCTAAGATGGATAGTCAGTCAGTGGCAAAAGAGCACTATCGTCGGTATACAATGTTTTTTAATATGCCTCAAATGGAGCGAAATCGCGAAGAGAGGAATCTCATCACGCCACGTTTTGGAGGACAGATTGCGTGACGAACCAAAAGAACATCTGTCTGCAAAATAAATTGGAATTTGTTCTCTTTTTTTCGAAGGGGTTTACTGCGAAAGAAATTGTGACACTGCAGGAGTTCTTGGTATGTTAAAGCAGAATTTTTCTTTTCTTGCAAGCTATGCTTTCCTAACTTAGACGTTTCAGAAAAAGCCATTCAAATGATGTATCGGTAAACGATTAATGGACCGGTCGGAAACATGATCCATCATCGCACAAGTCACTGGCAGTGATTTTTTGCCAAAGGTCAAAAGGAACCTCAAATAATGAACGGAACGACAAATTCTCATTGATATCGGAATAAATGTAAAACAAAGTGAAGTCGCTCCTGACACTTCATGGGACATTCACAAAGTAGAAACGTACAAAGTCATAAATGCATCGTTCATTTCTCTTACACTGTAATTCATATAGAATAGAATAGGCCATATTCGTATTCTCGGTAGTGGACTGGAACTAGCTTGCAATGGAGGCTTATGCGGGTTAATCTTTTCACATGCAAATCACACGAAGCTCTTTTTAATGATATTCCCCCGCATTAGCCTCCATTGCAAGCTAGATCCAGTCCAATACCGAGAATACGAATATGGCCTATTATCACGTACACGACAAATAATTATTTATTTCACTTGACAAGTTATCTTTTGACACTAGGCATAACACGTCAACTTTTCGTTCATAGTCGATACATTCATAATATTCAATATAATGATTTCCTTGTCGAAATGCCTAAAATTTCTGCGGATAAGAATATATCCGCACAAATTCAAAGAAGCGATACTAGTAAAACAATTTTGATCCTTATTTTACCCACTCTCTTCACGTGAAATGCTATATACCATTTGTAATTGTAGCTAATTTTGTGAAACGTATTGCATGTTAACACGCTGGTTTAGCTTGCCTATAAAACTAATTTTGTGAAACGTATTGCACGTAAACACGCTGGTTTACCTTGCCTATAACTACGAATCGACTTACTCGATTAACACTCCTTTTACGATGTTCGGTGGCTGACTAAAACTCTTCTTCCCTGGATTTTAACCCTGTAATGTTTTAACTCCGCGCACACGCTTCATGCCAAAAAATGTTTCCTGCGATCGTATCGTACCAGCTTCCCAGCCGAGGCATGCCCCTGCAAAATTTAAGCGGGGGGCACATTTTTGTAACCTTACAGGAATGTGGATTTTCCTGCCTATAACCGTGCACAGGACACCAGCTATCGAAAACCACAGGCCAAAATTAGGTTTGCGTTCTCCTTCGTCGAACGCAATTAATTGCGGTTTTCAGTTGGCGACACGGAGTCTCAAGCAATATTAAATTTAATAAGTTTCCTTGTCACAAGCTCTTAAAACAAGAGGCCACAACACACTCTGAAGAAGATTCCTTGTCATGACTCTTTGTAAACACAGTATTAACATCACAATGAGAACATTATTCCTCAAATCTGCTTTGTGCAAATGCTTTATGCAATTTTTACTACGGTCAGCGAAACTAGCCCGTCCTAAACGAACGCTCGAATAACAATTTAGTGTTGGGTCTTTTGCTGGCGGCATGTGCGTTGTAAGCAGGCGAGCGTTTCAAATCCGAGGTTAATTCACAACTCACTGATTCCGCCTCGTACAAATCTAAAATCTTCGAATGAAATCGCTCGCTTACAACTGTGTCAGATAACTTCCCCTTTATAAACTGCAATTTCATTGGTTCAAACCTGATTGGTGTGAGATACAAACATACTCCACTGACTACACGGTCCATCGCGCCGACTAAAGAGTTATTTTTGGAAAAAAATAACTCAAAAAGGAAGGAGAACAGCGAATGAAAGCTGTAACATGTTTACCATAAACGTGTTACAGTACACAAACATTCCACATGTTTGTCACTAATGGATTTGTCGTTTTCTTTCAGTGACCTTGCTGCTCGAAACTGTCTCGTGTTTTCTGATTTGTCTGTAAAAATTGGAGATTATGGAATTTCAAGAAGCGTATACAAGGTTTGTGACTATTTGAATATGTCAAGGCTTTTGTACTTATCCAGTTAAGTTTACCCTGCTGTGGTACTTTTGGCTATGTTCCGTGTTTCTTTTTGTTCACCATGACAACTGCGCTCTGTCGTCCTTTGCTGTCGTGCAAAATGTTGTCCTAGGTCTCCCCTTCTCAACGTGTCAAGGCTGTCGAATACAATTGAAAAATTTAACTATGTAGAGTATCGTGCCTTTGCAACGATTGAGTCTTTGACAGTGTGTGTGTTATTTCAGAATGACTACTATAACCGACCAAATGCGCCTAACACTATTCCTGTCAGATGGTTAGCACCAGAAGGCGTGGTTATTCAGCAAGATCGCAGCCTGGTGACTAAACCCCCGTCAAGCCATGGAAATGTGTGGTAAGTAGCAAGTGGTAGACTAGTTTTCTTCAGCTTCTAAAAACACGCCAACTCTAAAGTTTAAAACCTAACTAACGATTTTTTTACGCTGCCGTGAAAAGAAATAGAAAAAAATTAATGGATCAAAATCCACCTATCAAAACCGACGGACGTGACCTTTTGAACCCGTTGAAATAAACTACTTTGTTTCCTGAAACATTGACGGCAGCTTAAAACGCACCAACCGTCAGTTGAATTCTCAAGTTAAGATTTCGCCTGTTTAGAAATAATGTATTAATTACGACGTTACTTACCTTTGTGCACAGTACCACTCCATTATTTTGTTGACTTGATACATTGATGTATGGTGTATGGTGATTTTGCAGGTCATTTGGAGTAACACTCTGGGAAATTGTGGAAGGTGGCAAACAGCCGTATGAACACCTATCAGACGAAGAAGTACTACAGAGTGTGATACAAGATCAGCTCTATCAGCTGCCAGAACCGCAAAACAAAGGAAATGTACTGGACTTACTGTAAGTTTGCGTGCCGTATCCATCATTATCTACACTAATCTGCGATCAGGTGTTCTTTTTTTTCGCGGCAAGAAAAATAGAACGCCTTATCGCATTTTATATCTACACCTCAAATCAATGTGAAGTCCCGTGAAGCGTTGTAGGGAACATATAAACAAGTTGTGCAGACAGTATACATTAGTTGACGCTATGTTCTCTTTAGTTTATTTTAATTTTTAAAAATAGTGTACTACAAAGGCACTGCACCTGCTTTATGCGTACACTGTATCTTAATAATCGCATAGAGGTTGTTGTAGCTATTTTACGATATATCAGTTGTCGTTTTTCGTATGTGTTAACTTCAAAATATTAAAATAATACTTAACTAAAATAGAAAATATCAAAGAACCAACAAGAATCAAGGATGGTCTGTCTGTCTGTCTGTCTAAGAAATTTGAAAAAACTCTTCTAAGTGTCAAAAAACTGGAAAATGTCTGCCTGTCTGTCTGTCTGTCTCCTCCTTGCCGCTTTATTGCGTGGAAAACACTGTGACGCTGGCATAGAGCCTTCACTTCACGCTCTGTGCTGCTGTTACAAATCTTCAGCTCGCAAACAGGAGTGGGTCAGAGGCTCAGAACATTACACTAAATAGATGCTTAATGCTGGTATCAACTTTTCAGTAGTGTAAGTATTGCAAGTTATTTTTCAGATATGAATTGATGCTCCAGTGCTGGGTAGAACCTGAGAGAAGACCGACAGTTCAAAAACTCGAGTCAACGCTTATGTCTCTCATGTCAAGGCGCTCTGTGCCCAGTCTTACGAACTCGAAACAAGAAACAGAACTTCATCAATCTCCAGGTGTGTCGCCATTTGCCAGTAAGTTCACTTGAAGAGCTAACCTGGTTCCTATGCCCATTTGGCTTTTATGAAATAGAAAACACCTTTTGATTAACTGTTTCTTTTGCTTAGCCACACCTGACACAAGAAATACAACACAACCGATTGCCGTAGTCCATCCACTTCGCCCAGACCACTTTGAACAAAGTTCGTTTGTTAGTGCGGCTCTTCCCAACGATGCTCAAGACCAAGAACAGAACTCATCAGACGTAGAGGTCACCGTTATCTCTTCTGAAACACCGCCACCAGTTACATACATCGGAAATCCCTCGGAGGAACTCGAGGAAACCTCGGAAGTCTCCGAAGATCCATCGCCTGAGGTAGCGTCCATGTATTCTCAGCCATCTGTTGTCGTCGAATCTGATCACGAGTTTGTGATGGTTCCTGGTGAAGTCATTCGTAGAAGAGGGTCCATTTTGAAAAATCCAAACGCTCCGGTAAGTGTTTGTAGTGTTCTCTCCGGCCATTCCACGCGAATTACCCATCATTCAGACCTCATGTAAGTAATGTGGCGCTTACTTTAAACTCTATGGATGACCATTGAATTGAAAGCTGTTAGGTAGCACTGTATTTCCATGAAGTAGTATCGATTTACTGTAAAAGGTTCTTGCTCTGCAAGCGGTTTATTAGTTTTGTCGGCGAACCGGCCCAAACTTCCACTCGACCAAACCGTGATCGGGACTTTGAATCACGCAACCTGTGATGTTAATTCGCCAAAAGCTGTTGAAACATTAATGTACGGAAAATGTTACGGATATTGTTTTCTTTATTTTTTATGAAATCTGTTGCCTTTTAGTTTTGTCGAAGCCCTGGATTCGAAGCGAATATAAATTACACTAGTAATAGTTCTCACTACGGCTGCCCCCGCCTTTATATAATTTTATTTACAGCAATAATCTAAGATTAGTGGAGTACGTTAGACGCCTTTATAATTATTGGAAGTCCATGGACTACACAATTAGGCGATTTTTATACTGTGCCAAGTACGTGGTGACATTTTCTACTGCGCCGGAATTTCCCTGTTGCGTGACACCGCTCTATCTGTCGCATTCACGTGTAAACTAGCGAAAATCATCAGTTGATTTATGAATACGTTCGAGTATTGTTAGGATTGATAAAAATACCTAAAAAATACAGGCAGAACGCGTGAACTTTTAATTCATGGTGACTACATGCAAAATTATTACATTCAAAATGAGCTTACAATGATTTTCTCGCCAAAAGCCTAAAATGTCTACGAATAACAAAATATGACACATTCAAAGAATTGATAAACCACTTTTGATCCTTATTCATCCCACTCTTTGGACCAAATGCTGACAATTTGGAAGCAATATTGCCACTGTGTGAAATGAATTACCTTGAATTGCATGACAATGTTCACGCTCCTATGTTTAGGATGTTTATCTTCATCGTACAATTCAAGCAATTTCCACTGTTTTCACGACGTTCAAGCGCTGATTAAAACTCTGCTTCCCTGGATGATATGCCTGTAATACTCTCCATGTCATTTTCGGTATCATTGTAATTTCGGGCACACTTCAGCCATTTCTTGACTTCAAGCAAGAAATGTTTCCTGCAATCACAATATGCGACGGCTATTTTTATGTCGTGTTACCATGGTAACACGAGAATTTGGTGTGGGAGCTTTGGCCTAGGGTAGTACTTCGTGTAAGATCTCACGTGTGGTTACGAAGCGACAAGTGAACAAGGTTAAAACAATGGATATATATTTATGGTAAATTTGTGGTACATTATATGTGTTTTTGCTGGAAGAAAAGTTTTAAGGTATTTATTTTATACGCGGGTGACAAGGTATAGAGTAAATCGTAAATGCTGGGACATTATGTTTGGTCTTACACGGTGGTGGCAGGTTGGTTTTACTTTGTAATACCGCCAAAAATGTGAAGAATGTGATTAACAGAATTTATCGAAGTGAATTAAAAAACAGATGTAGTTTTGTCGTGTACTGTTTGTTGAGTGCGGGGGAAAGGTTCGATAATATTTCGTGTAATTCCTTACATAAGGTTTTTGATTTAGTTTAAAGGAGTAAGAAACAATTTACCAGAAACTTCTGTAATTTACAATGATATTAGTATACTTATATATACTTTTTTCTTGTTAATCTATGGATGATGCCCTAAGGTGTGACCATTTAATTAAAGCTATTGCTATTCGTTCATGTGGTGCTGCTTGTTTCGCCGTACAACGTGGTTGCAAATTTAAGCCTGTAAGTGAAATCATAGTGCGTGACAACTTAGACGTGTGGAAGTTGTTGAGCAGTAGTTTCAGTGTTTGTGTGTACAAATGAAACTTGGTATAATTTTTTCTTCAATATGAACCCGGGCATTCTTTGGATTTTTTTCCAACTTTACAAGCTTTTATTGTAATAACTTTTGATTTTGGGTATGTGGTTCCGTGATCCCACATCCGAATATTAGCGACAGAACCATCGGTTTTCAGCAAGGAAGGGAACCAAGTGTCAAATCGTCATGTTAACAAATTGAAACGATATCTTCTTTTGTTCGCCCAATGATGATATTACAAGAATCACTAAAATAAGACCTTCTTTTTACGACTATTTACGTATCGTTTTGCTCCGAAGTCGCATTATTGTGTTCTGTGGATATATTTGGGGGATAGTACAGAGGCATGTAATTGCTCTAGTTTTAATCGATTATCCAGATTAATTGTTTTACCATTCATTCGTAAACGGGGTTGACAACTTCAGGTACTACAAAGTTTGCATTTTGTCCGTACGTTTCGAAAAGCGTCGTGTCTAAATTCAAAAGAATAAAATTTACCTCGAGTGTTGATTTTTTCGTATTCATCGTGGCGAATAATGGAAATCTTCGGCAAAATGTTGGTTATTCACAGTTAACACTCGAGCACTTTTTGTTGACTGTGTTAATTAGCGAAACAACCGGGGATCTTCATCTTTCCTTTGTCCTTTACCCCGATGGGGGAAATTTGCCGAGAACAACAGGGGATAGCAGAACTTGAAATGATGTGTCCTAACTGTACATATTATACGGGTTTATACTTGCGCAAACTTTGCGGCTATAGAAGATCTAAAACACGGACGTCACCAAGCTGAAGTTGACCTTGCCTCACCTGTAGCCGTATTAATTTCATTGTCACAAAAACGTCACCGCCGGAGTCAGGGCAGTGATTTGAGTGTGATTTTAAGAGGTTTAAAGAAGGTACAGAAGAAAGAAACTTTTTCTTGGTACAAAACCAAAATATTTTCATCTTTTCTGCTTATACTGATGCATGTACTTTAACATTGAAAATAGTCGTAGCCTCAAAGAGGCTTTGATTGGGGTCTTATCCAAGAAATGAATTTTCTTCTGCTTTCTTCTATTTTAGTCAAAGCCGACAAAAGTTGTTCATTTTCCAGTCAACATTCTGGCTTTACGAACTGTTCACAAGTATGAAAGGGTGGAATCCTTTGAAGAAGAAAACAACTCCGGGACAGACGAGGAAGATGGACAAGACGAAAAAGTAGTCAGTATGTGGTCACGTGATTGTCCTATCACCAATGACGAGTCTCAGGAATACATGTGTAAATTTCCTGTGGAGAAAGACTTTGAAAACCTTGATTTAAACTCGGCCGACGAAAATGGGACGGATTTGACTAACGAGCAGCCATCATCCCCAATTGAAAGGAAGATACGAAAGGCCACTCGTCGAAAGAAACTGGAAGAATGTGGACAAGAGTGGGTTGCTACAATCGATTCTAACACAGAAAAACCTGCTTAAACTTCTCAAGTGTGTAGTGAGCAGGGAGACAATCCTGTTATGAGAGTTTGAAGAGTGAGGCTAAGTAGAAGGACCAGATGGTTGGATTTTCTCCTAAGTTATCCAAGACGTCCACGTTATTGATAGAAATATCCTTACGGCATATTGTGAAAACACGTCGGGTTAACGTTAAACCTCCGTAACGATAGTAGTGCTTTCCGAAACATTACAGGGGATTTTTTGCCAGTCATTTGATTGTTTCTGTTACAGAATCACACAATCGACGTTAAGATGATTTAAGATACAAGATTCGTCGTTACTGGAATTCTGAAGCTCGCTTATGTTATAATAAGAACTAACAGTTCAGTACATGAAATCTTCACAGTACGATTCCTGTAACTCTTATCGAATCAGTACTGTGTGGCCATCGGAAATCCTTATATTATAAAAATAGATTGAAAGTTTACAAGGCCTTCATTTTTTGACTGGCATCTAAGCAAGGTTTTGTATTAACAGAGCAATTATGCTCAACCGAGAATTTCGTCTGCAATCAGTATTGAGATATGATTTCAGTCGCAAACTGATTATGATTGAGGGACAAACTGTTGCTAGATTTTTATCGTGTCAGTTTGTATATACTTTCGAAAAGTGCGACGAGAGCTTAATTTGAATATTGAAAATTGATTGTTTTTCACGCATTTGAACGTGAGTATGTTACAGCAGCCAGCTACATGTCATTGCATTGTTCCGCGAAAGAATTGTATATTTTCTAGGAGAGAAACCTTGTTTACAAAGAAAGAAAGTAAGAGATTTATGTCAGATATAAGTTGCAAATTAAAATGAGTGATTTTATTTTATAATTTCGTTTGTCGTTTTCTCTGTTTATATTTTGTGTGTAATGAAAGGGTTGTGATTTTACTACATGGTACCATCGTTGATCGTATGGGTGTTTTTAACCCGGAAAATGGCGAAGCCACTTTCGAGTTCTCGGATCACGGCCAATTTTCACTCCCTCCGTCACTCGATTCCTGTTAGACGCTAGTAGTAAGGCCCCATACTTTGTGGCGTAGAGCGTAATCAGAGCACAGGAAAAGTTAAATGGACCAATCAGAAGGCAGGATTAGGGTCACGTGTCTAGTTTGCATTAGTTTAGCCACGTCCTTGAAACCTCATGAGGGCGTCGTTCGTGAAAAGTGCGGATTTTGCGGCGTAAGAAAATCAGAGAGAGGCAGGGAAGGAGTGCGCAAGTCTGGCCCTTAGACCAGCATGCGACTACAGTGTCTTTTCGGGTGCTTTAAATACTGCACAAACAGACATTTCTGGGAAAACCCCGGCCCTTTGGCCTGGCCTGCCTTGGGTCACTTTTTGGAGCTTTATTCGAAACTAATCGCTTTTCGCGTCGTTTAATTTTTGTGACTACTGCACCTGCGCCAGTAGTCACTATTGCTGTCCGTTCCGAAAGTAAGTAACAATAGAATATACTTCGTAGCCAATCAGCACAAAGATATACAGATATTGTGGTGTCTTCGCGAACACGTATCAATGATGACCTACCGATGGTCCACGATGTAAAACGAACATCTTGTTTACTGCTTCTGTTTGCAAGGTGATCGATCGCTGGTGAGTGTTTTTATATTTTACAACATTTACTTCTCACAGCTTTACATGTAATACTTTGTTTCTAACCGATCAGATGAAAGGTTTCGTGAGTATTTTTCAGCTTTTAGGTCCGTATATACGACGAATTTCTATGGTGTTCCATCGTTATTTTACAGCGCGTGATAATCAACACGTACACTTGTGGCTCCATAAAGAACCCGTACGCTTGACGATACTCCGAAATTTCGAAGTACATAAAGACTACATAAGTTTGGTACAAGAAAAATTTACTTAACTGAGCCTCTCCGGAGGAACATTGAGCCCTATTGTGGGATAATTAAGCCTCTTCGGACGAATATAATTGATTTTAGATTGCTTACAAAGTTTTCTGACAGTCAGTCTGTACACTGTAATTGATCGCTCGTTTGAATAACGATCATCATTTACATCTATCTTATCACAGTTACGTGGAATGATTATTTCATAAGAATTTTCGTAATTATTCACCACAGCTTTCACATCGATAGTTTCTCGATCACTAAAAGATTAACGTACAGTAGTTTGACAGCTGGTTTGACAAGTACTTCTCCGTGTAATGCAGGGATTTGATTTCCCGAAAAAGATTTGTCTATACCGTAAACGGACTCAACTTTCCCACATTGGGGAAGACTATCATGGTTTCCCTTCGAGCTAAAGTGCTCAATTTTCCTCCGAAGAGGCTCTATTATCCCACAATGTGGCTCAATATTCCTCCGAAGAGGCTCAATTATATATCTCCGAAGAGGCTTAATTATCCCACATTGGGGCTCAATATTCCTCCAGAGAGGCTCAGTTAAGTTATCTCCCCCTCTCCCTCTCTCCCCGCCTTTTCCCCTTCCCCCACCCCCACCTTTCTCTTGCCGCTTTCTTTTCGCCCCATCCTCGACCGGAGAGCCTGTTCACAGGCTAGGTTTCTTGTTGTTGGGGATGCTAAGGGCATCCCCTAGTTGTTTTCAGGTTGCGTGTGTATTTCCCTTGGGAGCGAGGAAAATTAGATTAACCACCGAAACAACCAATCACAGCATCATATATCGGTCCCTTCGGAGTTGTGCAAACCGGTTTGAACAAGGTTGGAGGGAAATGTGAAGATTTGAGGAAAACAGGTTTTGACACGGAAGACAAGAAAATAAGTCAAATGGACGAACTCGAGGATAACTGGTTTGCAAGGTGATGTTGTTTTCAACATTGATCGTGACCGGTACTTCCGTGACTTTGGGGCTTTTGTTTGGCGAGTACGAACACGGAACTTATTTCTTTTTCCTTTTTGCGTTCTTACTTTTCAACAAGTTGAAAACAAGTCTGATTAAATGCAGTCCTCGGCTCTCTTACCAAAAGCAAATGAAAAGAAGAGCTCCAATACATTCAGGTACCGTATATTGTGGTAATTACGTTCTCTCCCGTTGCGGCATATTTAGCGAGCATGATTGTGATGTTAAGACACATCTCTTTCTTTGCAGGACAGAGGAGTTTCGGCAACCACACTTTTCGCACGAGGTAAGTACGTTTGTGTAAGTTCTGAATCCGTGCCCCTATATTACTGAAACCTCCTTAACTGAAGTGAAGTTGTTATTTAATATATGTAAACAAACTAGTTGCGTCTCCGTATTTGCAAATGGATTACCGGTACAAACCGATAACAAGTTTGATCATAGAAATAGTCGCAATTTTTGCATCTGCAACTTGAATATGGCGTTGTTATCCGGTATCCTTGCGATTTAAATTTCATTTGAAAATCCTTATAATAATGTCACAAATTTGCGGAGGAATTCAGGTACTTTATCGATAGTTTATATTTTCGTGGTCTATCTCTGCGGGCAATTAGCACTTGGCATAATATGCGAAAGAATTCCTTCGAACATAATGTGTTTTTGGAAGCGAGTCGTGCGTTCCATTATTGTGCGCGGGAAAGCGAAACGTTCAGCTTCCGTTGCTAATGGCGAGAGGAAGCGAAACGTCTCGCTTCCACGCCCACAATATACGTATTGTTGTTTGGGTAAAAGAAGCGAAACGTTTCGCTTCCAACAACCAATAGAGAGAGGAAGCGAAACGTCTCGCTTCCAACAACCAATGGGGGAAGGAAGCGAAACGTCTCGCTTGCACGCCCACAATATATGTATTGTTGTTTGGGTGAAAGAAGCGAAACGTTTCGCTTCCAACAACCAATGGAGGAAGGAAGCGAAACGTCTCGCTTCCAACAACCAATGGGCGAAGGAAGCGAAACGTCTCGCTTCCAACAACCAATGGGGGAAGGAAGCGAAACGTCTCGCTTCCAACAACCAATGGAGGAAGGAAGTGAAACGTCTCGCTTCCAACAACCAATGGGGGAAGGAAGCGAAACGTCTCGCTTCTACGCCCACAATATATGTATTGTTGTTTGGGTGAAAGAAGCGAAACGTTTCGCTTCCAAGAACCAATGGAGGAAGGAAGCGAAACGTCTCGCTTCCACCAACCAATGGAGGAAGGAAGCGAAACGTTTCGCTTCCACCAACCAATGGAGGAAGGAAGCGAAACGTTTCGCTTCCAACAACCAATGGAGGAAGGAAGCGGAACGTTTCGCTTCCAACAACCAATGGGGGAAGGAAGCGAAACGTCTCGCTTCCAACAACCAATGGGGGAAGGAAGCAAAACGTCTCGCTTCCACGTCCACAATATATATATTGCTGTTTGGGTGAAAGAAGCGAAACGTTTCGCTTCCACCAACCAATGGAGGGAGGAAGCGAAACGTCTCGCTTCTAACAAACAATGGGGGAAGGAAGCGAAATGTCTCGCTTCCACGTCCACAATATATATATTGCTGTTTTGGTGAAAGAAGCGAAACGTTTCGCTTCCAACAACCAATGAAGGAAGGAAGCGAAACGTCTCGCTTCCAACAACCAATGGGGGGGAGTAAGCGAAACATTTCGCTCATAAGCGAGCTATGCTGATGTGGTGTCAACAGTGAAATTAAGCTGTATGAGGAATATTGCAAGACAAGGTGGGGGCCCTATGTTTTCAAGCTGAAATTCGCGCCGAAAGCGTGGCTGTGACTCAGCAGAAAGCTGGAAACTAGAGATCGCACGTGCTTTGATTTTGTTGGTCGGCGAGCCCCGCAGCTTGCGCGCAACGACTCATTTTGCTGAGAACTGTTCGTGTACGCGTAAATGTTGAACCGCTGTACTGGCCAGAGACGTCTTAAATCCAGGTTAAATTCCTGTTGAAATTTTGTGAAGAACCGGGAAAGGCCCTTTTGATCGTAGCCGAGCTTCGCGGCGGTTTTTCGTACATGTCCTTACACGTCTCTTGTTATGTTTCGATATGTTAAATCAATTGAGTAAGGTTATATTTTTACCTGCTTGAATGCATGGCCTCGGGTGATTGAAACCTACTGTTATCTTTCTGTAAACAAGACAATATTTATCGGACGACAATTACCAGTACATTGAAGCTAAACAAGTCAAGCTCAAACGCTGATCGACTGGCCAAGCACATTGCATGTTTACAAATTAAAAGTCAGGCACAGGCTCATGAAAATAGTTTTACAGAGCAAGCGACAAACAATTAGTCTCATCAACTTAAAATCATCAGCCTTGTGAAGTCTGTACCATAAATACAAGATGATCCAACTGATTAGTGCCATAAATTATCGGCGAGGACTTCTACTTTGTGGTTTTGAAGAATTCGTGTTTCAAGGAATTTATGCGGGCCGGAACGCCGATTTGAGTTTCGTAGCAGTTTCGTCGTAAATATATGCGAAAAAAATCCAGCCAATTATATAAAGCTTTTGTAAAGTTCTAAACTAACAGCTATCATTCATTTGAACGAGTTGATCGAGCCTCTAAATTTGGACAAGGGACACGCGTTAAGTTACCATTCCCATGATTCTGATTTTGAAAAAAGGAATATCAATATTCTCTAGGTCACTGTTCCACAAGTAGAATTGGATGCATGTACAAGAGCAGGTTTAAGGTATTTGAGATAGACAGGAATGTTCACAAGTTTAACCAGTCAAATGAAGAAATACTATAAAGTTAATTAGCAACACAACGATGGAACACGTTTAATAAATTAACATTAACTTTGTTACTTCGAAAAATGTTGCGCCTTGGCGAAAAAAGTTGCTGAAGTGACTGTTGGGAGCGAGACGTTTCGCTTCTTATCCCCCATTGGCTGTTGGAAGCGAGACGTTTCGCTTCCTTCCTCCATTGGTTGATGGAAGCGAAACGTTTCGCTTCTTTTACCCAAACAACAATACATATATTGTGGAAGCGAGACGTTTCGCTTCCTTCCCCCATTGGTTGTTGGAAGCGAGACGTTTCGCTTCCTTCCTCTATTGGTTGTTGGAAGCGAAACGTTTCGCTTCTTTTACCCAAACAACAATACAACAGCTAATACAAACAGCATACAACAGCTAATACAAACAGAACTCACAGTGTCCGCGGGGACACTGCGAGGACAGTGTAAACGCTCAGTATTTATTTCAACACTGAATTTTCCTTCAGCTGAAAACGACACGAATTTATTCATTGAAAGTTTTACCCTGCGTGATGCTTTGCAGTTTCGAATTTGCATTGAGAAATACCCTTTCATTCAAGTTAAATTTTTGTGTACAAATTTATTTTTGTGTTTTGTGTGACTCTCGAGTACAGAAAAGAAACAGTGAATTCAATCTTAGCTTTTGGCCACATCCTAGGATAACTTCGTGCTGCATACCGATCCGGGTTGCAAGCCGCACACGTCCTGATAAGAATTACGTGCAAATTCAAAAGAACTACATTTAGATTGGGGTATATAGCAAAACTGATTGTTCTATACCAAGCTGAGCAGACTGATGATTTTTATACGCCATCCAGTGTTTGAAACTCTCCTATATCGTACAATGCTTACAATTTTACTCAGTGCTTTGATAATTATTAATCTTTGAAACTGGATTACAATGTAGTAAAAAATATAACAACCATGTTTAAAAAAAAAGCTTAGATTCTTTCAGAATTACTTGAATTACTTAGACTAACTCAAACTCTCAAACTTTACATTATTCGCTCTTTAAACGACGATCGTCTCTTCCATCGCAAAGCCGTGAAATAAAACTATTACGTCACAAAATTCAAAGCTCGGTCCATTTCTTCCATTCCAGTGCGCGGTCATTTTGGAAACGTTTTCGTGAAGTCTTCGGAAATCTTCGTAATTTTTGCTATAGTTCGCGCTTTAAGGCTCAGAAAGCAAAATTTCTTCTTAAGTTTAGTTAATAATGAGTTCTTCTAGCGTTTGGTTGCTTTAAAATCGCTGTCGAAATTTTGGTTCATTTGACCTTTAACCTTGTTTACACGTATGCAAGCGAGCACTGGTGTTTGTTGTTATTTCCTTGTTTTAGTTCTTCATTTTGTAGTTCTTGATATTCACCTCTGAAAATTAGACTAAAAAAAATTATTCGCCTCAGGCTCAGCGAATCTCGGCGAATATTCACCGAGATTCACTTCGCCTTCGGCGAATAATTGTTTAAATTCTCAACCTCGGATAATGCAATTCTAGCTTTCTGATTGGTTCACTAGATCTCGGTTATCAGCCATTATACCTGCGTTTGACCTTATATGGGAAACGAGTGCGGCAAGTGCCACTCAGTTTAAAAATTTTCATGCGGGAAGCGAAAGTTCCATCAGAGAAATGGCAAATTTGGCGAGGTTTATAAGCTTATACAAGAAATAATCGACAGTGCCTTCCCTAAAACCACACAAATACCACAAAATGCCATAGTTGACTCAACTACGTAAGACTGAAAGGATTGATGCGAAATGTTTAATTAAAAATACTTGTAAATGTACAACAAGAGCGACTAAACGAAGAAGAAAAGCAGCAAATAATTTACAGGAAGACCAGAAAACTGACACAATTTCATTCAGTGTTCGACGTAAAATTAGGCTCAGGACTTCAGTTAAGTTTGTTACCTTTCAATCTTGATCTTGTCCTTTTATACTTCAATAAACTTCATCGAATCTGAGTGCAATTTCGTTTCGGCATAATGTAGTAGTCTTGATGATAGCCGTGGAGCCGTAAACAAGGACAACATGTAAACACTTGCTTCGCTCGTCTTGCACAAGGCGTATAATTCCCAGAAAAGCTATTGCTTCGGATCTTCCCGTAAACCTTAATTGTTGTCACAATTTTCCAGGATGAAAAGACGATTTACGAGGAGATTTTCCGAGGAAAATCTTCAGAAGAAAACTCTCTCGCTCGCTTTCCTCGCGTGTTTCATTCAACTCAAAAAGTGAGCACCGCGCCACAAATTTTCCCGCCTACTCATACTATCACTTCGTTTACATCAAAATGAAATGTCCAGAAGAAGAAGAATTTAATAAAACAATTATTCCATTCGCCCTCAGTTGTTGGATACGAGTGGTTATAGCCAACTCGGCGCGTCGCGCCTCGTTGGCTATTTACCACCTCGTATCCAACGCGGGCTCATGGAATAATTGTTAAATATTCATGCTCGATACCACTGAGGAAAGTATACCATTTTGTTATTCACGGTAATATATCGGTTGTTTCAGATTGTCTGTGAGAGAACCTCATTCTTGTTTTTAGGCATAGTTGTTGAAAAGTCTTGCCAGTAACAAATAATTTGTTGTAGAAAGTAGGAACATGGTTATTAAGGTCAAGGAGATTATGGTCGTAATTGCATTTGAACAGTTCTGTACCGCAAACTTGGTATGTATCCCCCCCCCATGGAGCATCCAAGTTAAAAGACAACCGCTTGACCCAGTTTAACTTAACCTTATCGAAAAGAGAAAAAAACCTTCATGTCCAAGCCATGGACTGTCTTCTGCTTGATAATGGTAGTCTTTTTTGTTTTTGCTGGTTTGTGATGCCAAATCAAGTCGAATGTAATCCTATTAACCTCTTTACAGAAGTTTCTGGCGGTTTCCATTACGCTGCAGATAAAGACAAGTTTTGAAAGTGCCAACGTTTTAATTATATTTATTCTACCACAGATAGAGAGATCCCTTTGGGACCACATGTTAATGATTCTTATTTATTAAAAAAATTCTTCCTTTCAGACGCTTCCAGATCGTACGTAAAATGCACTCCCAGCGCATAAACTGGCTCACTGCTCATTTGAAGATCGAGGATTGCATCTTTTCTGTGGCGCATAGAGCCAAGCCATAACATTTAGGATTTTGTTCGGTTAATTTTAAGGCCAGAGCATTTTTCAAAAAGCGACAGTAAAGCAAATAAACTGGACACTGATTGGACATCAGAAAGAAGTAAAGTCGTGTCATCTGCATATTGCGAAAGTTTGACTTCTTTGTGCTCGTTTATTTTAATACCTTTTATTTCTTCCGAACGTCTAATTCTTTGAGCAGGTACCTTGATGGCAATAACAAATAGTGTCTGTTTCGCGAAATGCATTGTATCTGCAATTAACCTGATACTTTCTCCGATGAACCTTCCCTTAATATACCCAGATTGACACGGATAATTAATGTTTGGTAAGATCTTCTCCAAGCGCAAGGCAATAGTATTTGTTGCAATTTTATAGTCTACATTTAGTAACGATACTGGTCTCCAATTTTTTTTTAAATATTCAGTATTTTCTTCTGTTTTTGAATTAAAGAAATAATCTCTTGGCGTTGAGAGATAAAAAGGGTTCCATTTTGAAAGGCGTAATTATAGCTATTTACCATAAACGAACTGATCAAGTTCCAAAAAAGCAATAGAATTCAGAGGTGAGACCATCCGTACCAGGAGTTTAATTGTTTTCCATAGTCTGTATGATCCAAATAAAACGGCGCGAGCAATATAAGTTATAAAGAACAATTTTACAGAATAAAATTAAGAAATAGTGCTAGAGTCTCTGTTAAAAGTTGTTGTTAAAAAAAATCGTACAACGAAGGTGTTACAAGAAATAAGTTTGCGAACTCTCAGCGTCGTGGGCGTAAGTTCCAGTCCGAACTATCCATCTTTATAGTGAACGCGCTCTTGGTACAAACATATTCTACGGGGCGCCGTTGCTATTGAAAACAGAAAAGAATCCTTTCCTAAAAGAAAATAGATGTCTTCTCCAATTTGTGCGAAGTGTGAACTTGCAAAAAGGTAATCAAACGCCGCTATCAAATTCTTTGAAATAGAGATTAACATATATTTCGCTGAAGAATTAGTTCCTAGGAAACGCAACATCTGAGTGTACAACAACAATGATAAGAGAATACAACATTTGATTAGCTAAATCGATCAAAGAGCAATTCCATAATGTCATTGTATCCCAACATCAAAAATATTCTAATATTATATCTTGATAACCCATCACCTGTATTTCTTGAAACATTACCATTACATTTTTACCATTATAACACAGGAATGAATATGAAAGGTAATTTATATCTAGCTTGCATTTTTATTGTTTTACAAAAACCAACACCTCTAAATCCCAATTTGATTTGTCTCAAGGCAAAATACAAATGAAAGCATCCCTTGAGAGCTTCACCTGGGTTAGTATCATTAAAGAGCTGAAAACCTGACTTGTTAGATGCGATATTGCCACTGTCAGTGAAGCAGTTGTCAAAGAAAGGGAAATAAAGTTCCCTCAGTGTCTGTTGGATATGTAGTGATGATGCATGTCCAGTGGAGGGAACTCAGCCTTGTTCAAAATGTCATGACCTTTCTACAAGAGTCTATTTGTAACATGTTTTTATTTTGTTTTTGTTATTTCATAGTATTCCCCTGAGTATTGTATTGTTTAGCCTTATTGTTCACTAATATGTTTAACGGTGGGAGTAGCTGTAGTGTCAGCTATGCCTGGTTATACATTGCAGTCACTATCCGTCTTCTAATTGGCTAAGAGCCTACAGTTAATTCTGGGAATCAGCGCAATCTACAGATTATTCACTAGTCTCCTAGCAGATTAGTGAATAATCTGTGGTCATCTGCAGGTTGCGCGCGCAATGCATGATTTCCAAGAGCAATGTCAAGTTCACTTCTAGAGCTAGATCTTCCTTCTGTTGAATAATATTTTATGCAATGTTAAGTGACCAAATAACTTTTTAAACACGCTCTTGACATTCAGACACCTAGTTCAAGATGAAATTGACTGTGGGAGAAGATGCTTGAGTTATGAGGGTTGTATATCATACAACTACGAGTACAAAATTAATTATACTAAAAGACGCACTTGTGAACTCAACTCACGAACCAAGGAGGGCAGACCAGAAGCTTTCCAAGAGAAAGATGGTTTCCAGTATTTTGGATCTTTAAACCAACGACAGGTATTTGATTCTTATTTCATTTAATGTTTCACAAGAGTGTTGTGTTTGCTTTCACATCGGTCAGAATTGACATGATACATACATTACATACATAATTACTTTCAAATTGAAGGGAAGCTCAAGTAAATAGTTTTCTAAGGCATAAAAATACCAAAAATTAACAACATTCAAATACATACAGGTCGCCTGGGTCCTTGCCATGTTCAGTTTTTATTTATCCTCTCGACTGCCATTCAGTACTCCATGTTCTACAAATTCAAACCCATGCTCATTATATAACACTTCTCTCAATTTCAACTAAGAAAAGCTGGACAGCAACCAGTTTAATGTTCATTTATCCTGGCAACGAACCGTTCTTATGTATCGGTTTGATACATAAGAACAACGTTGTCAAGGGTGTGGCTCAAATGGTTATATTAACTGAATACCAAAAAAGAAAACTTTGATATTAAGAAACAATGAAAAACTAAAACTTAGAAGGACTCTAATAAGGCCGGTCTGGGCTAGTGGTGGAATTCTAAACTAATATACGATTTCTGATACTGTGTCTACAGAAGGGTGTTGGCTGTGAACAGTACACATGCTATAATGGCGGTAGATGCGTGGACACGTGTTACGGAGACATGTTTTTCTGTCAGTGCACCAAGATGTACCCCGGCAAACAATGTGAAAGACCCAAAGGTACGTGGTATGTTGTTACATCGTCACATAAATGTAGAATCTGTGATCAGGTGATGCATTTGTTAACCGTGCACACTTATTACATGGGTAAAAATTTTAAGCGCTATAAAAACATACCCTAAAAAATGCTTTTATTTCATCAGTATAAAATATTTTGGTTAAAAGGTTCCTGACAGACCAGCACAGACTCCCCTCTGAGGTTTCGTTGTGACGACGGGTTACCAGCCGAATGAATGCCTTCAGAGTTTGCTTAATAAATAAAAATAAATAGATTACCTTTATTTAGACACGGTGGCATTTAAAGCTAGAAGCTTGTGGGACCGTGTATTCCTGATCGAAATGGAATTTGGCAGTGTTAGTTTTTATGGAGGGAGGATAACCAGAGAACCCGGAGAAAAACCCTCGGAGCAAGGACGAGAACAAACAACAAACTGAACCCACATTATGATACCGGGCCGGAATCGAACCCGGGCCACGATCTACTTTTTTACAAGATTATAGGCCATTGTTGCATCAATATTCGTTTAAGGTTAGACACTACTGGGCGATATGTTGTGACGAATGGTAGCATATGGTAAGCATTCTTACCTCAATGCATCCGACTTGCGGGTACCCACGACAACAACCAATTAAGGGAAATCCCACACGAATCAATTTGCCTTTTAAAGATCAGATGTCAGCGAATGTTGTGCGACGTCACCCGAGAGACTTAAGAAACAAAATCGGTAAAGAAATTCAACCAGTCTTTACAAGAAGAAAAATTGAAGATGAAGTTAAGATGCACGAGAGCCAAAACCACCAATCATCAATCAGCAATGCGTAGTTTACAGCTATAAATGTGATCTGTGTGATGCGAGTTATGTCGGCTACACCCCTCGACATCTCTACCAGCGCGTTGAAGAGCATAAAAGATCAGCCATTGCTAAACAACTCGATCTTGAATAAATATCAAAGTAAACTGGACTGCCTCATTTATGAGATGTTCTTATAAGAGAACTTAAACCAGATTTAAGCACTCAATCTGACTCTATCCTTACTAAACTTTTCACCTAGAACAATGCTATCCTAATAGGCCTTAGCTTTAGCCTCCTACGCAGACGTTCTTTTGTCTGCGTAGGAGGCTACCTATGCATGATGACGTCTTATGCTTAAAATAATCTAATTGTTTTAGTATAAATCTACTAGTCGTTCAAAACTTAAAAAACAAGAGAGATTCATGTTTTTATTAACAATGATAAAAACAAGTCACGCCACGCGAGGATAATTGACGAATATATCGTATTATGTTGGTTTCTGTGTGCAAGTAACACGCAAGCTAAGAACTAGCACGAGCTGTTGACGTGATGATCATGGGCACGAGCAAAGAGAATTTGCATTTTGATAGTCAAAATTAACAAGGTGTTTTCTTTTTACGACTGTTTTTGCGTATGCAGAACGGGAGTTTAGGGATGTGTGGGGTGTTGAAGCGGTGGATCCTTTCTCCGGTCGATCAGATGTAAAGCTTCCGAACAAATTGCTTCAACAAAGACGAACAACAATGCTCCCATGCAGTAGTTTTCCGATCGACGATATTCATTTAACCATTTAAAGACTTTAAAGTCTAAAATGTACCATCTTCGGTTCTAAGGTAAGGGTAAAGTCTGCTTACGAGCCTAGTGGCCCATCAGGCCGGAGCTTATCCCGGTTTCCGTAGCATGAAGCGACTAGGAGTATTTCTACTCCCCCCTGGATGGGATGCTAGTCCATCGCAGGGTTACCCCCAGCAGTAAATTCGCCGGTACCCATTTATACACCTGGGTGGAGAGAAGCACTATGAGAGTAAAGTGTCTTGCCCATCTTCGGTTCTAAACATAGGTTTTAATTTTCGCTGAGCTGTTGTCGTGCATACTTGCACGTTACTTAGATTTTAAGGCCGTGAAAATGGCTTTTACGTCGAGAAAAATGGTAAAACGAAGCGCACACTGAAATATATTTTTCCCGATCAGCAAAATCACAACACACTGCCTGCGAGCAGGCTCTCCGAGAGAAAAAAAAAAGCCGTCGACGGATTAGTTTAGGAATTAAGACGTAAAAATATTCGTACCATGGCCAGTTTTATTTTTCGCTGAACTGTTGTCTCTCATAGTTAGACGTAACCTTGATTTTAGAGCCGTAAAAATGGCTTCTCCTTAGAGAACAATGGTAAAATGAAGAGCAAAATCACAACAGAGCCGTACACGTATTTGATACATGGAAATTCAAGTGACAACCGGAAATGAATTGAATGGGTTGAAATGTTATCGTCCGCTTATCACGCTGTGCGGGGGTGAAAATCTGCGAAAAAGCGTTTGTGTAGATCTTATCTTCTTTCGCGCGTATTATCGTCCTCCGTTCCACGTAGGAAAAGCCTAAAACTCAGGCTTATAACCGGAATTTTACGGTGAACTGTAAGCTGCTTGCTTGTGGTTAGCTTTTACTACGGATTGCTTGCGATTAGTTTTCACTCCGCCGGCGTGATCTCGCCAACTTGTCAAAGAAGAATAGTGCCGTAAACTGACACTAGTTCACCTGACAGTATATAATATGATAAAACAAGATGAAATTCAATTTGGAATGTGTGATTCCAAATAATGAAAATACTACCCACACAGATTACCGAGGATCAAGGGTACTACACTCATTTCAAATTCTATAAACTATATAAAAAACAGCAAATTTGATGCCCCTTGCAAAAAAAAAAAATAAGCGTCACGCAATGCATGCAGAAGCGATGACGTTTCACAAGGGATCTTCAATAATTTTCGGGACATTTGTCAAAAAATTAAGGTAAATAAAAGTAGCTGACAACTTCTGTGCTGAGTGACTGTTCAACAAAAGTTGCGTTATCTTGGCGTGACATCCGATATACGATATACAATGCAAGGTCAAACGCTGTCTTGAAATTGCTTACACCTTTTGTTTTAAAAGAATGGAAAGATTTCTGTTTACTAAATCGTATAGAACGCATCAAATATAATTTGTCTCTTTCGTTTATACTTTAAATTAGTCCTTTCTAACTGCCCAGAAGTATTTTGCTTTGAGTTCTACGCGACGATTTCTT
Source organism: Meandrina meandrites (assembly GCA_963693305.1). Taxonomy (NCBI): domain Eukaryota; kingdom Metazoa; phylum Cnidaria; class Anthozoa; order Scleractinia; family Meandrinidae; genus Meandrina; species Meandrina meandrites. The sequence continues at coordinate 17,195,057 of OY855912.1, read as the reverse complement.
GTTGAGTTGAGTTGATTTCTTTTCCCAGTCCTATTCGGTTCGGTCAATCGCAACAAACAACAGCCCCCGTCTACTCGCACGAAGACATTAAACGATGACGTCATCGCTTGGAAAAAAACAGTCGTGGGCTCATAGGGCCCTTTGATTTTTTGACGCGGTGTTTTTTAAAAGAAATAGAAAACATGTTTTTTTTTTGTTTTTTTTTTTTAAAAATCACTTAATTCAAGTGTCAAAGTATTTAGCACTGCTGTGCTAATTGGGGACACTGTAAATATGAGGAAAGAAATATTATAAATCAAACAGAAACTGTTTAAAAATCCCAACTGGCAGGAGGCTGACCAGCTGGCTATTTCCAAAGCGTGGAGGAGTTGAATTCGGGACCACCGAAGACAAATCCATCTACTGGCAGAGAGGAGGATTTGAACCCGGGACCTCGGGATTACAAGTCCAGCGCCCTAACCACTAGGCCACGCTGCCGTGTTTCGTGTTTCTATATAGTTTTAATAGAAACACGAGTAAACGTTTGGGAGAACTCGAAAAAGTCCCCTTAGTGAGATAATATTTTAAGTGAGCAACATAAAAACTCTATAATTCTGGTGACGAAAAAGCGCAAATCCGAAGAATCAACATAAAATTAATCTTTTCTTGTGCTAGGTGGTTACATACAGTACACTGGGTGTGACCAGAAACCCATAAGGGTTGAAACGTGTAACTCCCTATGATTCGCATTGTACAAAGCGTCTGAACATTCGTTTTCATTAAGTACCATATTTGGAAAATCACGAGAAACAAATCAACCAATCAAAATTGTTAAATTCACAGCGCGCGCAAGCTCGCGCTAAATGGCGTAATCTTGTTTTTGAACAACTTTGGTCGAATAAAGTTAAATTTGGTTAAATTCTTGTGTTTCATCGTCATTTAGTAGTCTGGAAAACTTCACTTGGATACTCTTAATGAATTTCTTTAGTTTCTGTGAGTAATTTACGGCGTTTTGGTCGGAATTCAAGTGACTTACCGCAACACCGAAAATTTTATTGCGTGTGTCGTTACGTGAGTAAATCATTCGCGTACAACCTCTTTGTGTTTCCAAATATGGTACTTGGCAAACTGAATGTTCGAACGCTGTGAACGCGCGTTATACGTTTCAACTCCTTATGAGTTTCTGGTGTGACACTACTACTTACTACTACTTACTACTACTTACTACTACTTACTACTTACTACCACGCGGAAATGCTGCCTCGATAAAAGTCATAAACAAAGCCACCGAACGGGCTTTAATAACTTCTCGAACCTGCCATTCTCCTTTCCACAGCGGAAACTGTAGGCACCAACAAAATTTATGCCCTTTCCAGGCTCAAATAAGGCGAACCAAAGCAAAACGAAGAAGTATCATCTTTCAGTAATCTCTCGAAATCTCTGCCGCCATGAATTTGTATATTCTTCGTGCAGCGCCAACCGTTCACAATTGTTTTTGGCTGTGACAAACGAATTTGGATTGAAAAGTCCACTTTCTTTTCCACCAAGGCACCACTCATTCCTGCCTGCCGATTTTCTTTCACATTTGATGAAATAACCGCAGTTATATCAAACTCGAAAGCGTTGTGTTGTGAACACTGTTCTGAACATTTTTGAAACTCGCGTTAACATGGTCAAGCGGGAAACCAACTCAGTGCAGACGACGCGGGCTCAGCCAGTCAGGATCAAGTAATCATGCCCTCTCAATTACCAAAAAGTGCCCTCGTGATTAAGAAAAAATGCCCTCTGTCTCAACCAATCAGCGTTTAGTAATTTTGCCCCATAGTGATATTAAAATTCATGAGTACGTTCGAGTATTGGTAGGATTGATAAGTTTCCAGAATTAATCTAAAAAATACAGGTAGAACATATGAACTTTTAATTCATGGTGACTGCACGTTAAGTCATTACATTCAAAATTAACTTACAATGATTTCCTCGCCAAAAAGCCTAATTTCTCCGAATAACAAAATATGGCACATCCAAAGACGCGGTAAAATAATTTGATCCCTAATTTACCCACTCTTTGGATCAAATACTGACAATTTGGAAGGAATATCGTCACTGTGTGAAATGAATTACCTTGAACTGCATGACAAAGTCACGGTTCTATATGTTTACTGTATGATCTAACCGATTTCCACTGTCTTCCACTGATGTCACTCGCTGATTATGAGAGAGAGAGACCCTGGGAACGAGGTTGATTAAAACCTTGCTTCCCTGGATGATACACATGCGTGTAATACTCCATGTCATTTTCGATATCATTTTAATTATTTCAGCCATTTCTTTAAGCAAAATATGTTTTTTTTTCTGCATATACAACAAGAATTACCCGATGCCACCTTGCGCGCTTGCTGAAAATTAACGGAGACCACCTATTTTCTTCAAATCGGGATCGCCTCGCATACCGTGTCAAATATTTCTTATTCTTTTTTCTACAATTCTTTTTTTTTTCCTTCAATTCCTTTTTTTACGCGGGGAGTTCTAGGATGCCTTCTCGGGTTTTGGCCTCTGGGCCAAAACCCTACCCTGCGGGGGCAATCAAGGGATGTGACTTCCTCGTCGTGAATTTTTCCACTACCGAAAGCCATTTATAAGAAGCCTCCTTTAATATCTTATAAAAAGTAAATCGCTCGAAGACATACTAATGTTTCGACCAGCACCCTTGTCATTTTTATAGGGGTGTCCATTATAGGGGTGTCCACCACCAAGCCCGGGACTGGTCAAAGCAACAACAAGCTTTATTTGCATGACTTTAAATTTGTTACAATATTGCAAAAGCGTGGAAGTAATTAACTAATAAAGAAAAAAAATCTGAAAGCATTCATTCGGATGGTAACTCGTCGCAATCACAAAACCCTACAAGGAAGTCTGTGCAGGTCTGTCAAGAACCTGTTAACTTAAATGTTTACGTCCTCCACAGCTCGCAGTTGCAAGGAATTACTCGACCTCGGCCAAACAAGAGACAGAAGTTACCGAGTGGCCCCGGATGAAGATAATGGAGTGATAGTCTGGTGTGATCAAAGTAATGACCGTGGAGGGTGGACTGTTTTCCAAAGACGTTCGCATCGATTGACGACACATTTCTCAAAAACTTGGGCGGAATATGAGGCAGGCTTCAGTCAGACGGTTACCTCATTTTGGCTTGGAAATAAGCACCTGTCACGTTTAACAAAAACGCCGGTGTATTTGCGAATAGAGCTCAGAGATAGTACCGGCCATCAGGGTTATGCCATTTTTGAAAACTTTTCCATATCAGGTCCTGAGGACAATTACCGTCTTAGCGTCGGGGCATACTCCCAGGGAACCATCGGTAATGCTTTCCATGGCGACAACGACAAAGCGTTTAATAATAATAATAATAATAATAATAATAATAATAATAATAATAATAATAATAATAATAATAATAATAACAATGACGGTATTTATATAGCGCATTTCCATATGCTCAATGCGTTTGTGGAGGATGGTATGCAGTTTACAGAGATAATGATTTAAATAGCCTTGGAAACTGTGCTTCCGTGAACGGACCATCAGGCTGGTGGCTAAGCAACTGTGGTCGGGCGAATTTGAATCAAGCTTACATTCCTCAGTGGGATGGATGGATAAATTCTTCGTCAATAATCTACACTGAAATGAGAATACGGTGATAAAATGTTACGCATTTTGATGTGAAATTATGGATACAGCTAATATATAGATTTAGGCCTGCCTTAAAACGGAGCTTTCATTTATTAATTTTTTGTTCACGTTTCCAAATAAGAAGCCATTTCTAACAACAAAATAAAACCCACGGCACTATAAAATGGCATCGTTAATCTCTCATGCTTTTGTTGACGACTGAACGGGACATCAATATATTTCGCGGTGAATCCGTCTGACTTTTCTGGCCTGTAACTGGTTCTAAAATTGAAATTGATGTCGTTGCACTTTATTGGGTTCTTCACGTACCCACGTAGGCGCACACATCAAATGTTAACCAAGCATGATATTTGCATTTAGTCTAATTTCCAGAGGTGAATATAACAAGGAACATTTTGATTGGTGGAAAAGCTCTAGTGTATATATGGGTTATTGACCAAGCGTGAGGTCAAGATGGCGGGATATTGGCCGAGTTCTTTTTTTGCGTGTTTATGGACCGAGACGAAGTCGAGGTCCATAAACACGCAAAAAAAGAACGAGGCCAATATCCTTCCATCTTGACCGAACAAGCTTGGTCAATAAAGGATTTATTATATGACTTTTTTCGAGCACTGAAAAGAAAGTCAGTCGCATGCACAATCAATGGCGCACGCTAAATCATCTCATTGGTTTAAAAGTTTAATGACTGACTGTCAAATTCTTGAATGAATCGAGACGAAGTAAAACGATGCGACAACAGCGAAATTCATCTCACTTTAGCCCAAAACTGAAAGGATATTGAAAAGGCTTAAATTTGCGAATCAACGTTTAGTTGGAAGCCTTAAAAGAAGACTGTCCATTCCATCCGGCCGCCAGCTTTTGATTATTGGACGTTTTGCAGAGTATTTGCTCGCTTCTGACGCTTTAGTGGTGCAAACCTGCCTGCCGTGAGCTGAATATTGAAAATTATTGTGACTGTTGAAAGCGTTTGGGACTTACCACTTCACGGGGAAAGCTTGAACTTTTCTACATCATTCTACATGCTCGACCAACCCTTACTCTACGTGAACGTTAGAGGCTTCGGTGAAAAGATGTTAAGTTCGCCGTGCCGTCCGCTTTCTTCCATTTTTGAAGATGTTACCCAAACGACAAGTTTGCAGAGTAGTTTATTCTTCAGGTATGTCACTGACTTTAGTCTCTCCCTTTTCCGCCAAACAAAGCTAATACCATGTCTTCAAGTCGCTTTGCGTTTTAATTTTTGTATTAGCCGGTTTTTGCGGCGAATAAAATTCACGAAACTCGTTATTTAACATTTGTAATTTAATTTGTTTGCTCTCATTCGCTTCAAGACCTATTTCCTTGTTGTCGGACTTCCTTTCGCTAGAAATAGACAGGAAATCTTTGTGTTATTTCGGAAAATAGTTTCATGGCGAAAATTTACGACGAAAAGCTTTTTCATGATCAACTAGCGACGGTTTAAAAAGTTGTTTCGCTTGCAGGAACACAGCGGGCGATCCCGAGCGGTCAAGATGGCTCCATCTTGACCGCTCGGGTAGCCAATCAGAGCACGAGATTCGCTTCATCTTGACCGCTCACGGAGCTAGTCATATAATAAGACGCTTTAGTATATACACACTCAGTGATCTTGGCTATTCCAGCAATCTGATTGGTTCGCTATCTCGGGCTAATGCCGCATTATTCACTCGCTACCGAGTGGATAATGCATTATCCCATAAAACAGAAACAAAATGGCCGGCGTAAACTCACGTTTCGCTAGCATTTCGGAATCAAAAATACTGAAAATAAAAGACGACAGCGAGCCAGAAAACACCAAGAAGGCAACGAACTCTGGTCTAAAGTTTTTAAAGATAAGTGAAGAAGTCATGTTTTGCAAACAAGTGTTTTTCAGTTTGTTTATCGAGATAATTACTGTGATCAGTTCGACCTATCACTAAATAGGCAGCAATTAATCTTCACGACTACAATTTGTCTCATTACGAGTATTTTTGTAGACTAGTTTGCCTGACAAACTAGTCTGACACCACTCACTGGGACTGTTGCCTTGACGTGGCTGAGTGGCTTGTGCGCCCCAATGACTCCAAGAGCTATGCCGGCGGGGGTGTTTACACCCCTGGTAGGGCCTCCCAAGCCGGAAAGGTCAAGGAGTAGGGTCCAGACTAAAGTCAGTCCCACGGCCCTCCAGGTATGGGGGTTGGGCTTGAGGTTAACAACCTCATCCCGTAAAAACTACTTGTTACGGAAACAGCAACGAAGATAACCAACAACAACCTGCACACAGACCTTCCAGGGTCTCCAAACCGTATGACTGCCAGTGGTGAAAGCCAGAAGGAAACTACTGGCATGAAGTTGGAAGTGCTGAGTGCAAAAACCAAGATCAGGCTTGGTTTTTGGAACGTACGTACTATGTACGAAACCGGAAAACTTGCTCAGGTCACAGCAGAAATGAGAAGGTGTAGATTACATGTGTTGGGTGTTAGTGAAAGTAGATGGACAGGGACAGGGAGAATGAAGGCAGTGTCGGGTGAAACGGTCCTGTACTCTGGGCGAGACGATGGACAACATCGTGAGGGTGTGGCGATTATCCTGAAGAAAGGAGCAGAAAGATCGCTCATGGAATGGAAGCCTATTGATAGTCGCATCATTAAGGCCAGGCTGAAAGGGAGACATAACAACATAGCCCTGATTCAATGTTACGCTCCGACCAATGATAGTGAAGACGATCTGAAGGACAATTTCTATCTCAGGCTCCAGGCAGAAATTGAGCAAGTATCAATGCAAGATCTTATCATCATCATGGGAGACCTGAATGCTAAAGTTGGTGCTGATAACTCAGGCAGTGATAGGGTGATGGGAAGGCATGGATGTGGCACCATCAATGAAAATGGAGAAAGGCTTGTCGGGTTTTGCACAACAAATGACCTGGTGATAGGAGGCACCCTTTTCCCACACCGGGAAATCCATAAAATCACATGGTGTTCCCCAAATGGCAGGGATAGAAATCAAATTGATCATCTGCTGATCAATGGCAAATGGCGGAGGTCCCTTCGGGATGTCAAGGTGAGGAGAGGGGCTGACGTTGGTAGCGACCACCATCTTGTGACAGCCTGCCTCAAACTGAAGTTAAAGAGTGCAGGGCGCCCAGCCAAAGGGCACAGCCGTTTCGATGTGGGGCAATTGAAACAACCGAGTGTGAGAAAGTCCTTTATCTTAGAGGTGCGAAACAGATTTGAGACTCTTGTGGAAATGGACGAACAGGAAGATAATATTGATGATGGGGTGAACAGGAACTGGAAGAGCATTGTGACTGCTTACAGCGAAAGCAGCAAGGCATGTTTGGGCTACAGGCAGCGAAAGCCGAAGGAATGGATGTCACATGACACCTGGAAAGCAATAGAAAACAGACGGAGATTGAAAAGGAAAGTCATGGATTCAAAATCCCAACGGCTTAAAGAAAGGCATCAAGTGATGTACCGGGCAGCGAATAAGGAAGTTAAGGGTCGAGCAAGAGGAAGCAGCCGCACGCAACGAACAAGGAACAGTGTACAAGATTACCAAGATCATCAGTGGCAAATGCCATACAACCAACATGCTTGTAAAGGACAAGAACGGCACCTTGTTGACATCAGAGCGAGAGCAAGAAATGCGCTGGATGGAGCACTTTAAAGAGGTTTTGAACAGGCCACCACCAACTGTGGTACCAAATATCCAGGAGGCGACAATCGACCTTGATGTTAACACTGATGTTCCAACTAGGAGGGAAGTCATCCAAGCCATAAATTCCTTGAAAAACGGAAAAGCTCCTGGCAATGACAACTTAAATGCTGAACTGTTCAAAGCAGACCCTGGGCTTGCTGCAACCATCCTAACCCCCTTATTTACAAAGATCTGGGAACAGGAAGAAATACCATCGGACTGGGGTACAGGAGTAATAATTAAGATACCAAAGAAAGGGTCTCTAAGTGACTGTAACAACTGGCGTGGAGTTACCCTTTTGTCTGTGCCAAGTAAAATCTTCTGCAAAGTCATTATCCAGCGTATCACCAAAGCTGTTGATGACGTCCTGCGAAATGAACAAGCTGGATTTCGCAAGGGGCGCAGATGTGCGGATCAAATTTTTACCCTAAGGAATATACTTGAGCAATGTTCTGAATGGAACAGGCAACTGTATGTGAATTTCATCGATTATGAGAAAGCGTTTGACAGCATTCACAGGGACAGTCTTTGGCAGATATTGAGAGCGTATGGCATTCCTCAACGCATTGTTAATATCATCAAATGCTTCTATTCGAACTTCACATGCTGTGTTGGTCAGGGGGATTTGAGCTTCGAAATCAAAACCGGTGTACGCCAGGGATGTGTCATGTCATCCGTGCTATTCAATATTGCTATCGACTGGGTCCTTCGTCGCACTATGGAAGATCAGCGTAGAGGTATACGATGGACCCCTTTCTCTACACTCGAGGACCTCGACTTTGCGGACGATATAGCCTTGTTGTCACACACTCATCAGCACATTCAAGAAAAGACCGACCGGCTCAGCATGTTCAGCGCCCAGGTTGGCCTGAAGATAAGCTTGAAGAAGACAGAAGCTATGTGTGTGAATGTCCCCTCCCCGTCAAAGATCAGGGTAGCAGGACAGGATATTTCTTACACCGACAAGTTCACATACCTTGGAAGCATGCTTTGCCAGGACGGCGGTACTGGTGTGGACATACAAAACAGACTAAACAAAGCAAGGGGCGCCTTTATGAGCTTACGACCAGTGTGGAGATCGGCAAGTTATAGCACAAAGACAAAGCTTAGGATCTACCAGAGCTGTGTGTTGTCAACCCTCCTTTACGGCTGCGAATGTTGGCGAATGACTGAACATGACCTGTCAAAACTAGCGTCCTTCCACACAACTAGCCTCAGGAAGATTCTGAGAATTTTCTGGCCGCAGAAAATCTCCAACGACCAGCTCCTGAAGCAAACCAAGCAGGAGGATATTCGCACGATTGTCACCAGGAGAAGATGGAGATGGATTGGACATGTGCTTCGAAAGGGCAACAACAACATAGCTAGGACTGCAATGCGCTGGACGCCTGAAGGCAAGCGTAGAAGAGGGCGCCCAAAAACAACATGGCGCAGAACGGTAGAAACGGAGTTAAGGGAGCTCAATTACAGCTGGAGCACCATTGAGAAACTGGCTAGAGACAGGCAGGGTTGGAGAAACTTCGTTGCTGCCCTATGTGCCACATAGGCATGATGGGTAGTAAGTAAGTAAGTTTGCCTGACAGAACGAATTTCTCACCGAAATCGAGGAAATAGAAAAAGAAGAATTGAAGTTTTATATCTCCGCAAGAAAACAAGACAGGTCATCAGTACTAGAACAAGGTAACACTCACTTCAATTCGAGCCACCATTGACAGGCACCTTCTGAGCCAAACAACAAGCCTTTCTCGATAACTTCGAAAACTTTGTTTGATCAGTTATCGATTTCCAAGCAGACTTTCGATTAAAGTTGCCGATTTGAACTGTGTAAAAGGACCATTTTGACGAAGATTTTATCGAAGATTGTGTATTTGCCATGTTAAAAGAATCTGTAAATAGTTTTGTACGTGTTTCACGCATGAATTGAGACGTCAAATTAGACGTCAATAAAATTGCCTTTCATAGGTTTCCTTTTGAAAATGCCCAGATTGTCTGTTTTGAGATCACTTCGTGTGTATATACTAAAACAATTATTCTTTGAAATCGAGGTGAATAGCGGCAGAATATTTACCTCGCCGCTTCGCGGCTCGGTAAATATTCTGCCACTATTCACCTCGATTTCAAAGAATAATTGTTAAATATTCACCTCGCTTGGAGGTGAATATAGCATTTCAGGGCTTGGTTACTCAGCCACGCCACCTTTGCCATCCAGGCAAGTAAACATGGCAGCCTTTGCTGAATGAAATTTTCGTCCACTCTGAAGAAATCACTCCAAATCCGGAGTATTCAGCACAGTTGGAATTTTGAAAATTGTCTGCAAAGGCTTTTGGACCGAAAATATTTTCAAGAGATGATTCCCAAAGCATTAGAATTGATGGTAAACACGGTGGTTTTGTAGATCGCACGCGGCCATGAGAAACTCAATGCGATCGATTGACCCAAAATTATTCAGTTCTCTTCAGACCAAAGCTGCTCGACTCATTTCAAGAGGATTTAGACAATTGTTCAGAAGTCGCCAACGACTAATCAAAGGTACTAGATATCTGTCTTTTTCTTAGTGTTTGTTTTGTTCCGTTTTATTGCTTAAACTAAAGTGTAAATTCTGATTTACGATGAATTAAACTTGTTTACACGTATGCAAGCAAGATTTGTGTTTGTTGTTTCCGTGTTTTGGTTCTTTATTTTGTAGTTCTTGATATTCACCTCTGAAAATTAGACTAAAACAATTATTCGCCTCAGGCTCAGTGAATCTCGGCGAATATTCAGGAGTACCCAACAGAGCCGCTCTTCAAAATACCCGCTCGACAATCACAAATTTAGCTGGCTGGGAACATTAAAAGGAGAGAAATCTTGGTTGGCGCGAAACTGGCTGTGGTTCTGCTGCTGGGAACTGAAAATTGAATTTTCTGGCTGGTGGATGTTGCAATGCTTTCTGGGAATTATTCGCGTTGCTTGGCACATTGAGGTTTCCTGTATCAAATTTTCAAATATTTATCAGTATTGTCTTTTTCTTTTGTTCTGCTGTCATTTTTGAACTGAAGACAGATCAGCAAATTGGTTTGTGTGTTACACAGTGATCAAACCGTTCAGTTTCTATCGCGCGCGCACGTTTACAGGGTACGGGTTGAGTCAGTTGAGTGCGTTACCGCGTACCGCGTAGCCAGCTCTTTTCAGTAAGGGACTCGATGTGGCGGGGTATTCTGCAGTTACTCCGGAGGTAAAAATTTATTTCGGTCCATTTTGTTCCATTTTTAGTCCCTTAAGGCGGGGTTCTACCTGAAGTTGAGTGAAATTTTAAGAGGTTTAGAGAAGGGATAGAGGAAAGAAAATTATTTTTGAAACACCACCAGACAGTTGACCCCAACGCAAGAGCATCCCAGGTTGTCAGGGGACTGTTTGGGTGTCCATCTACTAATTTTTAACTTCAAATTCCAATTTTAAAATCACATTTAATCTTTAATATTTCTTATTTCTCCAAATTTTACTATTCCTTTGAGAAAAACTATCTCTTCCCAAACATCCCCAAAAATCCCCCAAAAATTTACAAAACACCGCTAAACATAGCTTTGTGGGATGAGCGGAGGGTTTTGGGAATGCTTGAAATGGGAGCGAGATATTCGCATTAAACCCAAGTTAAGCGGTGTAAAAACGGGTTTCAGGTGAACCCCCGCCTTAAACTGGCGGTCACTGCCGATAAAACAAGTCTTTCGTACCCGAGCAACTTTAGTCACCAGATTACTTCAGTGATATAAATGAAGGTAAAGCACATAAGGGCGCAGTGAATCATGTTTTAGCTAGACTAAAAACACAGTACCTTTTTGTTTCAAGGCACTGCATGTTTTATTTATTGAATATGTCAGTAATGCCTATGTTTGCTATGTTGCTGTATGTTGCGAGCGTAATGAAGGGAATAACACTGAGTGGTGGCATAAAAAGCCCAAAACAGCGAAAATAGCCAAAAAACACAACGGACACACAAGAGGAGAGTTTGTTTTATTCATCTTACGTAAAGAAGTCGTTATTTAGAAGTACGTAGTGTTCTAAATCAACGATATTTTATTCCCACAACGTCTTATAAACCCGCGCTTAAATTCTCAACGGTTTCTCGTGTAATCTAATACAGCGTAAACTGAAAGGTCACGTTCCGACTCACACAAGCGTGACGCTTATGTGAATGAATAGATAATTTTAAAATTCTTCGCTCTCTCTCTCTAGACGTGAGTTTGGTTCGGCTGTGGGCACATCTATCTTCTGGAGTTTTTTCCTGTGTTTCGGATGAACGCTGCTTTAATTGCCATGCCTATATCCGGCTTCTGCTTTGTTCGTAAAACATTATCGCGTTAACCAGTCAGACCAGTTTGATTTTGCATGCAAGGGTTTTCAATCTTGAGTGATTTTCGGATCAAAATAGAGGTTACCATTTATATAAAGTGTGAAAGCAATCTCTTCAACTGTTCAATTGCAAGTGAAGTAAGTGACGTTGTGCATAACTGATGGCCGGAAGTGAGTAAATGCTGCTGTTTGCTAGCGAAAACCACAAAATCCTCCTCTTCCGATTTCTTTTGATAATATTTTTGCTGCTATGAAGGGATTGTCTTACCTGCCCAGCATATGCCTTTGATGATTGGCACGAGATACCAAATTGTTTTGACAACACACAACATACGACCGTGGCTTTTGCTGTGAAACTTTGCAGCTTCTGTTGTGAAACTTTTGCGGTGATTGCATTACAACATACGACGATCGCTTTTGCTGTGAAACTTTGCAGCTTCTGTTGTGAAACTTTTACGGTGATTGCATTACAACATACGACCGTGGCTTTTGCTGTGAAACTTTGCAGCTTCTGTTGTGAAACTTTTGCGGTGATTGCATTACAACATATGACGATCGCTTTTGCTGTGAAACTTTGCAGCTTCTGTTGTGAAACTTTTACGGTGATTGCATTACAACATACGGCAATTGCTTTTGCTGTGAAACTTTGCAGCTTCTGTTGTGAAACTTTTACGGTGATTGCATTACAACATAATACGACAACAACCTCGTCCCCAGGGCCTTCTCCGCTTTTCAACATGGCGGGCTTTTGCAGTGAAACTTTGCTACTTCTGAAACTTTTGCGGTGATCGCATTAAGACAAACGACAATTGTTTTTGCTGCTTAACTGAATGTAGCGCAAAACTAATTTTCGAAGCAGTACTGGTGTAGGAAACGAGAAAGGACATCCCAAGTCTTTTTAGCAAAATAAAATTCGCTGGCTGGCTTTGAACTTGCACGCGCGACCGCTTGCTGGCAAGATGGGAACATTTTCTTCACACCGGCTGATTTTGTATTTCTTTTGCTATTTTTAACTTTCCTGGCTCGTTGATAAAGGTCACACTTATGGCTGGCTGGGATTTTTGTTTCCTAAAAGGCTTGCTCGCTGGCAGTGAAGAGCGGGTATTTTTTTGCCAGTAAAGTTAAATGTTAACTAAGATTGACGTGAGGACACTCAGCTGAAGTTTAGAACATAGTAGGATTAATTTTCCCTGAAACAGTCGTTGGGTACTCCTGAATATTCCCCTCGACTTCGTCTCGGGGAATATTCGCCGGGATTCACTTCGCCTTCGGCGAATAATTGTCATATATTAAAATGGCGGTCTTTATATAAGAATTTGTATGGGTTTTTAAACGGGGAACTTTTGAGCAATAAATAAAAGCGAAAAGCATAACATGGTGTTGTTTGCTAACGTTACAGCGTGTTTTCAAGCAATTTGGAGCTATTTTACGTCTGCTATTACTATGTATAATTATAAATGTATAATAACATGACAAGGTAGGAGACTTCAGTCGCTTCCAGCGTTCGACACGTGTTGAAATAAGCTCGAATTTCACTCACAAAAATAGTTTTGGCTGTCATTCGGATCCGCATGTAAATGAAACAATGACACAGGAATCTTTTTCTGAAAACTACTTGCTCATACCTCGTATATCCCGGCAACTAGCCGCTTCTGAAAATCAAAAATCTGTTCAAAATAGCCTGGAAGCGAATGAAGTCTCCTACCTTGTCATATTATCATACATGGCCCTGCATGGTCAGCCATGGTAATAGTAGTTAGACGTAAAATACCTCCAAATTGCTTGCAAACACGCTGTAACGCTAGCCAGCAACACCATGTTATGCTTCTTCGACTTTATTTATTAATTTCGCTTTTATTATTAAAAACCCTTACAAGTTCTTATATAAAGACCGCCATTTTAATATATGCAAATATCATGTGCTTTTACTGTACTGTGCTTTTACAAACATCATGTGCTTTTACTGTACACAACTCAACTCGCGGCGGTCTTGTCACAACAAAGAGAATCAGTGCGGTAAAACAAACTCAGTAAATTCATTGGGAGCCGGTTATGTAAGTTTTTTGTGTAATAGTTTTGCTCAAAATAAATTTATAAAATAACATCTTTTTTCCAAACGTGAAGATTTTGCCTATGGGGAGCATATAGGCGGAGAGGTAATTTTCTTGCATTCGGAGGATCCATACTTGGCTTGGTAACACAATGACCACGGAATTACTCAGATTTGGCTATCACCGCCATGAATGCAAATATCGATAGAAAGCTGGCTTGCGAGAAATTTGTGGCGCAGCATCCTAGAAGAATGACGGCGTCTTCACTTTTGTAGTGTTCTCCAAATCAGGCGGTAACCGGTAAAATTTACCGCTTGCAGCACTATACTCTTAACAAAATAACGCCACTCGTTCTACCAATGTAGTCGTTATCGAAAATAAAAGAATAGGTGAAAAAAAAAACAGCGAAATGTGCAGTATTTATTTACTTGTACAACTTTGTGCCAGTATTTTAATATTCTTTATTTCACCTTCAGAATCTCTGAATGCTGAAACATTTCAAAGAAAGAGCAAGTTCTGGCGGGATTTCGTGAATGCACAACTGGTGTTGCACGGTTACAGAGATAAAGCATCAGCAATCGCTGATGTCCCTTTATTTTGCCTTTCTGTCCATTGGCAGACTTGACGAGGAAAAAGTTCACAAAGGCAAATTGGCAAAGAGAACTTTAGAAGTTAGAAATATTACTTACATGTTAGATTTCAGATTTCGAAAGCATGCAGAAAATCTAAAAATACCGTGATTGTCAAGTTCAACGGTAGTTACAGTAGCTACAAGTAAGGTAAGTGAAGGCAGACAGCTTTCGTTGTGAAATTGTTCACATTAAAGTGTTTAAAACGATCGCGAAGAACACACGAAAGTGGCTCTGACGTTACTGTTCGCCGATTGGGCAGAATAATACAAAGGATTTATTTTTTGCTTAATCAGGAGCCAGCATTCACAGAGCCGCTTGGAAATGATCTGGAGAGACTCGTTTGCCAGGGGCTCTTATACTTTTATAGAAAACCTTCGCCACTACAATTTCTGCCCGGTTTACTTCATTTTGCCCCGACCAACTGCCCCTGGGTCTCCGAGGATGGCAAACACCAAAAGAGACATAAAGAGAAATAAAATTTCACCATCCGAGAAAGCCATCCAGCCATCCGAGGCCAGGCAAGTAAACATGACGAACAATTTTGGTATGAAATTTCATTCGAACGAAATCACTCCAAGTACTTTATCCAAAACACTGGGAATTTTGGAAAATGATTACCAAAGCATTAAGAGATCGTAAACACAGTGGTTTCGTAGATCACACGGCCATGACAAACTGTGTCAGATCGAGTGACGGGCAGCAATTTCAAGACCTTGGTCACAGTTTTTCACTGAACGGACCTCCCAGGCGACGAACAACATATGTTAGCAAAGTGAGCTCCGTGTTGTCACGTAGTTTGATGCTTGTACTGAATGTACTAAAAAGGACCTCGGGATGTTGTAAGGTAAGTAGAGTCGTTCTACCAATGTAGCATTTACCACAAACCGTTTATGTTTCTGTGCAATACTCTAGATGGTTGCCTTGTGTATCTTCAAGTTTACATTCGATACCAACCCCCTTCAGCGCAATTCCTGCTCCTGAAACTGTTACACATACACCTGATTCCTTGAGATCGCCGAATACTTTATTGTTGCGAGTCCCGCAGCACCCCGTTAATAGGCTCCACATGTGGCGTCGAAATGTCCTGTCTTGTGTAGCGTATATAACAGGGTTTATAGTAGAGTTAATTGATATGAATACGTACGAAACAACACGAAACAGTGTCTCAGTAGAACCAATGTTGGTCTCTATTGTCCGCTTATCATTTATTAGTAGGAACATCTCAAGAAAGTAGTAAATAAGGTTTGGAAGCCAAGATATTCCCAGGACGACAGTTATCACTAATACAGTCTTAGTAACACGTTTCCTTGACTTCAGCAATGTTCGCTGGGATATATTTGTGGTGTGATCATTTGTAAACCATAACCGCCGCACCACGCGCCCGTACAGAATACCCATGGCACCTAGCGGGAATAGGCCTATGGCGAAAAGCCACATGACTGCGTCTGCCTTACCAAGCCAATCAGGAAAGTCAAAAATGCAGGTTTGCTTCGTTTCATCATATCGTATCACCCACGTCTCAGGCAGCAGAAAAATAACTGATGAAATCCATGTAATGATGACTAAGTTTCTGAGCCTTCCCTTTGTCATCCGGCCTCGAGAGTTGTGTGGATGGATTATGGCATGGTATCGCTCCCATGCAATAATTAATAATGTTATTACCGCCGCTACTGATGCCATCCAGGATAGGTTTGCGTGTGTAAATGTCTTGCACAAGAAATCTCCAACCCATCCTCCAGGGTGTCTGAATTCTGTGATGAGCAGTCGTCGTGGAATGAAGAACATCGCAAATAAGAGGTCCGCCAGAGCGAGATTAGTCAGCAGATAGTTCATAGGAGTTTGCATTCTCCGATTACGCAGGACGACAAAGATGACCAGTGTATTGCCAAGAAAGTTAACGGTGATCATTAAGGAGAAGACGAATTTAAAGGTGATATCTGCAGTCGATGACATTTTCAAGGAAAAGGTCAAAGGTCAAAGCGTCAAAGGTTGGCTGAACTCTATGAAGAAAAAACGGCCCGGAATTAGTTCATGAAATGACGAAAGAGATGTTTCTCGGAACAAATAATTTTGGCAAAAGTCTCTCAGATTGATCGACGTAAGTCAGCGAATCTTTCCTTTCCCCCGCGTGACCAGAAAGTCACCGAATAGTCACGTTTTATTCAACGCAACGAAAACGTAAAAAAAACACTTGTTTTGAAGCTTGAGGCTTGTTTTGAGTTTGAGCAAGAAAATGTAATTACAATGGGGCGTTGCTATTTGAACGCTTGAAAAAAAAAAAAAGAAAAGAGAAAAGGATTGGAAATAAACTACAACAAAGCGGCTAGAAAACTTAAAAGTATGCCACGGAGAAATTTAGTCGATGCTTCGATCCTTACCGAAAAAAAAAAATGTAAAAAACCTTAACAAATAATTTCAAAAGAAAAAGAAAGAACAGTGCTTTTCAGTCCGAGAAGAAGGTGGTTTAATTAACTTAAAGTTTTAAGGAACTCACAAGCCGAAATGGAGTTAAAAGTGTTTCGTGACTTGCTGATTTTTTATGCTCTACATTATTACTTATTATTTATCATTTTATTATTGATTATTTTATCATTTATTATTTCAAGACCTCCGTCACAGTTTTTCACTATACGGACCTCCCAGCCTGCAAATAACATATATATAGTTTTCTATTCTCTTACCAAACTTGAAAATGACCGTTGAACGGTCGAAACGTCGTTCGAATATTTTAGCGTTCACTTTTATTACGAAGTCGAATTCAAAACAGTTATTTATTAGAGTTAAAAGGAAGTGGAAACAGAAAGAAAGAAAAAGAAGTTGTAGATGTGAATCAGCAGTCATAAAAGAAGATGGAGTTTGAAAGCATAAATAATAAGGTTCCTAAAATTCGAATGTCTATAATTGAAAATTTAAAGATAACATTGTCAAAACATTAGTAAGTTTCAGTCATTCGAAAACAGTATTAACCACAAACTATGATGTTGCATATTTTAACGACCCGAAGCATGACTGGCTATGTTTGGCTAAGTAAATGTTTGGCTAAGTAAATATTTTATGAATTTACAACTTCCTGTTTGCTAATGTTCCGTGCGCTTCAGGACGGTTGTGATCCGTGTGATAAACATTTTTAAATGTTTAAAAACATGCCTGATTAACACGCTTTTTTCTCGCAACATTACAATAAGAAAGAAATTTTTAGAAATACTAGAAACTAAATTAACAACAAAATACACTGAGATGTATTAAAATAAAGGAATCGTTTCAAATTTTATATTTATTTTATGTTTACCTGCCATGTCTTCCCTTGGGGAGAGTGTTTCAACAACTTCCTCGCTTTTATGATTAGGGAAATGGTTCTAACTGACCCAGTTTATTCATAACAAATCCCCGCTAATCTAGGAATCGCTGAAAAAATTGTTTCATTAAAAATATCTTTGAAAATACATGTTTGGATGAAACGCAGAACAACAGAATATACATGACAAAACGATGTTTTGTTTAAGAGACCTTTCGCTCCATTTGATATATACAAAAATCGATCGACGGATCTTTTCTACAGTTTTTGGTAACGAAATGGGTGGTATGAAGTGGGTAACAGGATGTGCAAAGTGTATGTATGTTATATAATTTATCGGCACGAGAAACGACTTCCAGTGATAATTTCCGTGTGAAAAATGTCTTAAAAACAGTTGCATATTATAAATGATTGCATTATATTTTTCACAGATTTGAAACCAAGACAAATAAATTCGAGGTCATAATAAAGTGTTAGCCTGTTAATGTTTGCCTTCTTCACTGTAAAATTTACCTGGATTATAAAAAATACCTGAATATTTCTGAAAACATATTCCGCACAAAATCATTAATTATACCATGCGATTTCGGTTTGTGTTTTAAATATGAATATGTGTTCATAAAGTGTACTCCCTTGTGAAAGAATGAACAAAAAGGCCTTCGACGGAAGAAGGTTTTTGTCGAATTGTTTTAATTTTTTAGCCTGAATTTCGTTTTCTTGTCCCACAAGGACGACGTCTTTTACAGGAAGCGCGCGACTAGAGGACGAAGGCTGAAATTCAGGCTACTAACTTTCCCACTTCTTTTGCATCATCAGTCTGCTCGCTTGTTTCTCAACAGAAACACTTAGTCTAGCTACATGATCTTGCAGAGAAAATAACTGAATGAACACGCATTCAATACAGTTTCGTTGAGGTTAATTGAAAATTTAAAACTATAACTGACCTAAAATTTTTCTGTTCTTTTGTCCTCTCGGCGTCCGCCAAAGTTTGAATGCCTTAAATGCCGTCAATACCACTTCTCGGGGGTTAAATCGCGTTTTCACTTCGAGCCTTCCAAATCAGTAAAATAAAACTGTTTTCCACTCTTTTCACTACCCAGATAACATTTTGTCACCCAAATAATGAGAATACTGGCAATTATTCATGTTGAATAAATTAGCTTCACCACCTTAATAATTGTTTCTGTAAATGAAAGTCTGTATATAATTAAATTGAAATAACATTTGTTCACCAATAGCAGTGTTCGAAAGACATTGCTTGTTTTGGCTTCGCAGTGAATTGCAATATCGATTTACCGCATAAAGACCCAAGCTTGCTAATGCCATGAATAACTTGTTTCTAAAACCATACGCATTTAGCTATAATCAGATAAAATGAATATTCCTGTATGCATATAGAATATTAAAAGCGGAAATTGAATGAACACTCCAAGGGCCAAGTATTATTTTTCTTAGAGATGGGTGCATAACAACAAGCTGTACTCATCTGAAAAGGGAAACAATTTTACTGCCAGGGGTCGCGAGTCTGTATATTTCTAGCTGGTTACAAATCTTTCTCGAAGCTTACTTTTATAGCTCTTTAAAGCCTTTTTAACCTTTTAAAATTAAAAAAAAACAACTTTGGGAGGCCTTTGACCGATTAATCAAGGCGGCTGTTGGCCAACAATTAAAAAGAAAACACGGTGGAACCTGTGTCAACGGCCACCATAATTGCAGCCAGCCTGAGAATTTTTCTGTTCTAAACGTGCGCCGATCCGTTCAGAAATTTACTCCTATTGAAACGTCCCTACAAAGACCAGTTTATTCTGCCAAAAGGTGGCCGATATAGGAAGACATATTTTGATCAGTGACAAAACAAGAGTATTTCTGAGTTCTACCAAAAAGAATCGTGGTGAGCAACCGTAAACATCATTCCAACTTAAACACTTGTCGATGCGTGGCATCTTTAGGAGTCTTAGGGGTCTCTCACGAGAAAGAATGAAAACAATGATTTTTAGCAGATAAAAAATATTGCTTGCTGGTAGATCTACTATAAAACTATTAAGATTACATTATATTCCCGCATACGTTTAACTGCTGGACGGAAACGACGAAGAAAGAATGAAAATCACTTACCCGTGCGAAGCGTACTCCCTGAATGAATGTGGTTTTAAGTATATCGACTCATATAGGTCATCTAACGCAAGACTTTTACGCCAAATTTGTGCCTCCTTTAGCAAAGTCAGTTTATCTCAAAGTTGACGAGGAACAGGAAAAACATCACTCATTTCGTCATACATTACAATTAGAATTAAAATGCGATTCACGTATGTCGAAACACTAATGCCGCTAGTTGAATTAAGTTCGCACAAAGTTTTAAAATAGCTCGCTGTTAAGTGCTTTCTTACAGGTTGTTCTAAATAAAATGCATTGCCAATTATATCTTATGATGACAATAATATGATGTAGCGTTTACTGTGTTGGTTACCAAAATGCTAATATTGTAATTATGTAAAACGGGAATTACTATTTTGAGCACGAAAATTAAATAGTGACATACGTGCTTCGTTTTATATATATACTAAAGGAAATCGCCTTCTCAGAATTTAATAATACTGACATTTTTTTTTTTATTTGGCTTGAAGAAAGTTCACATAAATTATGTGGGGAATCTCAAGAACTTATAATGACATATTGTTTTGCCAAGATCCGGGCGAGGGTACGATTGGACTGATGTCTTGCAGTTAATTTATCATTCGCTGACATTTTGCACAATTTTAAGTCGATTTCACCTTTTGTTAATATCTGGTGCCTTCAAGGTGATATGATTTAGTACCCGGTGTTCGGAGAATCCGAAGTTTTGGAGTGAATTAATGTACACTCAGAGCAGTGAAATCAATTCTTAGCATTGATTTTTTCAACCAGTTTTGAGTAAGTCGAACTTCGTTTTGTTTTGCTTCCGAACTTGTTTATGAATTTCGAACAGTATTTGGCGCTATTGTAACTGGGTCTTGTAAAAAACAGCTGTAAAAAAAGAAGTTTTTAACCCAGGAAATGAACTGCTCACGAGACGCCACAAAGAAAGCATCACACAGGCCAAATACTTGAATTTCATAAATCGAAACATAAAATTTGTCAAGTGCAGTACATCAAAGGACAGCGTGAAGATGCCAGTGGTGCACATCAAAAGAAAAACCATCGTGGCGTTTATTTAAGCAATAGAGCGCAGTTTCTTGGGGTTTACCGGCGCAATAAATCCCCTTGGGATGTTGGGAGAACACGAGAAAAGCTTGTAAATCACTCGCCTGACGGCTCGTGATTTACAAGCTTTTCTCGCGTTCTCCCAACATCCCAAGGGGATTTATTGCGCCGGTAAACCCCTAGAAAGTGTGGTCTATTGCTTTTATGAACTAACTATCGAAAATGGTTTTAAAGATATGGAAATCTATTTTATATTTCGTGATCAAGTGCCTTATTCTCAACATGTTCATCGAATTAACTAACAGGTTCAGCTTCACCGATCGCTCACACCAAAAATCCACGAACCGACGCGACGAAAACGTTTCAAAGTCCGTTTAAAGCTGTAAAAGTCATATTAAAGAAGGGAAACGGAAAAGGCAAACGGTAAACGGAAGAAAGTGTATTCAGCGATTTAAAGTTGCTTTTACGAGAAAATTTAGCAAACTGTGGCCGCAGTCATTCATCGCGAAAGCAAAGGACTGAACGGAAAGTTTGCAAGTTTACAAACCTTACAGATTGCCGAAATTGTTTAGAATAAAGGTTTGTTTCTAAAACTCTGCTTCGAACATTTTTATATTTCGAACTTATTTGCCACGTAATTTTTCGTTTTCGCCGAATCAGAGACTTTACAAGGACGTGAGCTCCTGCCATCAATATAATTCATCGCGATCAATTTGAGGTAGTTTTTTTTCTTTCAAATAAGGTTTCGAGTAAATGTTGAATGAAAACATATCCATGTATAATTTTATTCCAGCCCGGTGAAAGCGTAACTGTTTATTGTGTTCCTTGTCATATGACTGTTTCTGCGTTTTGTTTTGTTTTATTTTCCTCTAGCTATACGCTTAGTTCTTTCGCTCCAAATGCGGTGGGCGGCAAAATTTTAATCATCAGATAGACCAAAATTTAACGTGAAACTAACTTTACGCGCAGTCGAGCGTAGTGCTGCCTTGTCGGGGAGCGGGAGTTTACCGGGTGTCGGTAAAACGCCGACTCGGGGTCGGGGTCAATTTTAATTTTTTTTAAAAAAAATCACCGAATCAGAAAAAAAATGAAAAAATTATATAAGCGTGTGGCGCATTTCGAGTTGATTTCGGGAACTTGATCCTTCCATAAGTTCAAAAGTATAAAAGAAGAAATTTGTGGTCTAGCAGGCGACAGGTGAAATTCTAACAGCTTGGCGGATAGATTATCCTGCCGACTTCTGAGCGGTAGCTCGAATGAATACTCCCTCGCCAACAGAAGGATGACCTTTTTTCAGGTTTATTATATTGTACATGCGTTTGTGTAGGAAGAGAAAAGTTATCCAGGTTTAAATCGTTAAAATAAAGCCGCCTTTCGTATCCGAGTCGGCGTTTTACCGACACCCGAGTTTACCGGTACAATAGAACATATACAGTTGACTCCCGATAACTCGAACCTTCAAGGGAAATTGAAAATGATTCGAGTTATCGGGAGTTCGAGTTATCGAGAGTTGAGAACAAATGACCGAAAATATGTAAAAAACGGTGTTCACTGTATTTGATTCATACAATGTACATTTTAACCAAATTCAATTGTATAGAAGTCGAGTGAAAATGGAACAAGATTACTGTATAAATCAGATCGTAGCGTAACGTGAAACAAAACGAAGCAAAGCAGCAGAAGAAGAACAGGTACTGGGAACTTTGCAGGTTTCAAAGAGAACAATGTTGGGCTACTGCTACCGAGTTCATGTGATTTGACTTTTTCGAGAAATACAGTGTAGTCATAATACGCCCTGCAATGCTTCTCGACTAATCTATTACTATCGATTATCGTTGAAAGTTTTCTTACATTGGATTTGAAAGAATCGGTATCAACCTAAACCAAAAGTAGACTGTACACGTTTCGTGTAATGCAAAAAAAGACAAAGAATTAATACACGGCTGCTTCAAAATAAATTCAATGTTTTGGTCTACAGTACACTGTTTGTTTTGACTTGTTATGTATTGACAAACATGGTTCGAGTTATCGAGGGTAAAATTATATGCAAAATGACCTGAAGGGAAACGAAAATTGGTTCGAGTTAGCGGGAGGTTCGAGTTATCGAGGGTTCGAGTTGCCGAGGGTAAAATTACAGTAAATGTATGACGGAAATCCAGGGGAAATCGATTTTGGTTCGAGTTAGCGCGAGGAGGTCCAGAAGAAACAACCATGTATTATCTTGCTGTGATAATCAAAATCTGATTTAACTATTCTCCTTGATTTATTTTTGATTTATTTTTTTCATTTTCTTAGTATCTGCATTTTTTCATCCCCATTTTATCATCCGCATTTTTCCATCCGTCATCCGCCATCCGCCATCCGCCATCCGCCATCCGCCATCCGCCATCCGCCATCCGCCATCCGCCATCCGCCATCCGCCATCCGCCATCCGCCATCCGCCATCCGCCATCCGCCGCCATCCGGTCACATTTTACAGAGACCCATTCAGGCAGGGCGCTAAAAAGGAAGGGCGGCGAAACGGCCAGAGCGCTCTTGGGCGATGCGTGATGCGGAGTAGGACTGGGTCGAGCGTGCATCACTGCAGCAAAGTTCAGAATCGATGGCTGGTGGAAAAAAGTGATTGCTACGCAAAAACAGTAAGAAGATTCCGCGAAATTCTTTTGGAAATGAAATAACGACATGTTTCCTTAACTGTAAGAAGTTAGAAAGACTTTGATTCTGTGAACGCAGTGTTGAATTATCATAAATAAAACCAACTTGCTCGAAATGTCTTTTGCCCTTTTTTCGAACGCTATAAATCAAGCACCAATTTCAAGGAAGATATGGTAGCAGATGGCTCAATTTTCAAGCAGTATGTAGAGTAGGTATTGCTTTTTCATCGGTGTAAATCTCATTCTGAACTTTTTTGAACTTTTTGAGTTATAGGCTTTGAAAGTTTATACTGTTAATGCTTTTAATATTGCTATTATGACAATAGGTATACCTTGGGCTAATTTTACCACTTTTCAAGCTTCCAAGGTACTGGATTCTAAGCAAACGAATGTGTCTAGGTTTCAGGCATTTACATCAAATTTTATTGAACATCAGAACCTCCCTTGAAGAATTAACAATGACACTTTATATAGCATGGTAGAGTGCATAGTTTGTAGAAAATGGTTTGGTAAAAGACAGACAGGGCTAATATTGCCTTCCCAATGTCAAATAATATCTAAGGTTTAATCAGTTATTTGGTCTATTTCTTGGAGATGAGGAATTTCAATCACTAAATGGTATAACAATGCATTGCATAAGCAAGCAAACAGACCAGTGCAAAACACTGTAATTATTATAAATCATAATCCATGCATGACTACACCTAAATACTGTGTAACTCTGTGTTCCTAGAAAAATCACAGGGAGCATAACCATGAAATCTGGGTGCCTAGTTCTTATTGGTACATACCATAGTTATGCTTTTGTATCATCCCTTTAAGATTTCATGGCCTCGTCCTCCCGCATGACAAATTACATTAGTAGCCCCCTTTTGCAGTGGCTAAAAATTCAAGTACCCCCATTTTCTCACCATCTCCTTCCCATAGATCAATGGAAGGTCATGGCACAGACTTTTCTTTTGGGTATCTTGTTTCCCAAGTGATGTAAGCATTGTTAAATAGATGCACAGCTGTTTAACTCTGAATTAACATGCCATTGGTTTTCAGATTGGTTTAAAAAATATATCCCTTTTTCCCTCTAGAAAGGTTTCAGCTTTACCTGTAACTCTGAAAATTTCAGTTATTCTCTATCCAAGCCATCCCTGGCCCATTAGTACTAGTACAGTGTGACCAAAAAAACAATATCTCAATAAATATGAACTGTTTGTACAAAAACTCATGTGATGGGTTTCTGGTTTATGCTGATTGTGATATTTAAGATGTACTCATACTCTCAGCTTTTTTGTATCATATGACAGGGAAGGTTGTCAACATATGTATGTTTTATCCACGTGCCTTTTATACATTAACAATAATATTTTCTATCAAATTTTTATTTTGTATCATTTTAATATGATCATTAGCTGCATGATTCAAGTCAGTCAGAGTTCTAGTGACTTGGTCTTGTTGTTATATAATTTTTGTCATTCAGCATTCAAAAAGATGGTGAATAGGCTGGTCAGTAAGATTGAAGGTTAATGCAAATGCTGTTAGAAAAGTCCCTTAATCCAAAAGGGAATTTGCCAGTGCAATGAAATGTGTGTGAAAAGAATAATAATATAAGGCTGTTACAATTGTCAAAGCCAAGAAAAGAACATATTTAAATGCTTTTCTTCCATAATTTAACCCTCTGTCTCCATCGAATATATTGCTAACAGAAATTTGTTAATGTTTACTTTTAAGCTGCTTTTGCATGCAAAGGATTATTAGTTTTGCTTTTTATCTTTACATAACCTAAGTAGATAACAAATTGTTGTAATGAAAGTTCATCAACATAATGCCATTGGATATGTGAATTGTGATGGATATTATTAACTAGTAATTGTAACTGTTGACACGGCTACCTTGGTGTTATGAAATAAACTATTGTTAGTACCCTGTAGGGGTTTGGTCTGTTTTGTTGCATTTGCAGAGCATTGATGAGCATAAAAAAAATAAAACTCATTAATGTAAAACTGTAAACAAGGAAAATTTGCAATCTTGTTTACTAATGAGTGCACATTTCTACAAACCACTCTACCATGTCATATAGTGTCATTGTAATTCTTCATTAAAGTTAGATGTAAATGCCTGAAACCTAGACACATTTGCTTGCTTAGCATCGAAGCTGGAAAAGTGGTATACCCCAAGGTATTAAGTACAAACTTTCAAAGCCTCTAACTCAAAAAGTTCAAAAAAGTTCAGAATGAGATTTACACCGATGAAAAAGCAATACCTACTCTACATACTGCTTGAAAATTGAGCCATCTGCTACCATATTTTCCTTGAAATTGGTGCTTGATTTATAGCGTTCGAAAAAAGGGCAAAAGACATTTCGAGCAAGTTGGTTTTATTTATGATAATTCAACACTGCGTTCACAGAATCAAAGTCTTTCTAACTTCTTACAGTTAAGGAAACATGTCGTTATTTCATTTCCAAAAGAATTTCGCGGAATCGTCTTACTGTTTTTGCGTAGCAATCACTTTTCTCCACCAGCCATCGACTCTCACTTGCCGCCATGTTTTGAACTTTGCTGCAGTGAAGCGCGCTCGACCCAGTCCTACTCCGCATCACGCATCGCCCAAGAGCGCTCTGGCCGTTTCGCCGCCCTTCCTTTTTAGCGCCCTGATTCAGGTGAACAACTACGGGCAAAGGTCACGCTATTTTTCACACTTTCCGCTGTTCGTGTTCGACTGAACGTCAGTTGTTGTCTTCGCTTGATTTGCATATAATCGACAAGCATTATTTAGCAAATATCTGGATATTTGTTGTTTCTTTCAGCTTTGCTACATAAAATCTTCAGAGTAGAAGAATGGACACACAACGAGTAAAAAAAAAACCAAGTTCACTAATCAAGTTGTTTTCCTGGGGCTTTGCCGCATTCATTGTTGTCTTGGATTTCTCCCAATTGACAGTTGACGGAAGGCCAATGTTAATTTGAATAACGCAATCTGACTGATGTCGAATTCAAAACTGCTTTACAAAATAAGTCTGAATCGCATTTTTGAACCAAAAAAAAGTATGCGTTGAAACCGTGCGGTAAACTAAATTACTGATATAAAACGTGTCGTTCGCAAATCGACGACTGCACTCGAAAATTAATCTGATTAATTCAAGAACGATGATAATTTTTGGTTGACTAGGTATTTATCTGCCTTCCTGCATCAAGAGATTATTAGCGAAATCTTGTTAAAAGGCGAAAAAAGCCATTCCGGAAAAGTTATATATAAAAACAACGCATTGAAAGAAAATAAGTTTATTCTTATTGACGAGTTCGGCGGTTGTTTACACAAGAGTTCAGATGAAATGTCGGGCAATCAAAGACATTTAACGCACTCCGCGAAATATTTCTTTATGAATGGACTGAAATTAGTATCCCCGACTTCTAGTGGTAAGATGTTGTTTTTGCTCCTAATAACTTATTTTCTTGTTCTCATTTCCATTAAATGACTTTATTTGTCTATTTCTCGTGAACCCCCTGCCCTCCAAAAAAGACTGTCATATGAATGGGACGGATATGCTCGTCGTTTTCCTTAGGGGTGTAAATCACGGATTTCGGTTTTCCAACATGCATCTTCTATAGGTTTTAAGGACAGATTGCCAATGTTTCTATCAATTTGAAGTGACTGTAGCTCTTATTTGGGGGCTCAAGAAAATAGTTGAGCCACGCCAAGGTTGCCATCCTTTACGGGAAAAGTAAAACACAAAACAGCAAGGGAGCGCCAACGATAATGCTGCTAACGTAGGATATACAAGAGATTCTTTCAGCCGAAAATATTAAATAACATTAAAAATAATACAGCAAGGCTGATACTATGTGAAAAAGTAGGCATCAACACGACAGCTGTCCACGGTTGAAGCCGTGCTATATCGGTTCTGGGGGGCCCGTTTCTCGAAGGTCCCGAAACGTTTTCGCACCCGGAAAGCCATACCAAAATCTCAAACCTTGTGATTACAAAGCTGTTTAATTCCATGATATTTTTAATATGCATGAACAGAGGTTTCCTTCATACAAAGTTTTAGGCCTATACATTTCTCTGTTTTTGAGATACAGATAACTAAAAATGGCTTCGGGGCCCGAACTTGAAAATTAAAGTTTCTGGGGCTTTCGAGAAACAAAGTCTACGTTTTCACCTAGTATCCGCCTTTCCGTATTGTTTGTAAAGTTATCCTTTACGGTAATAGATCAAATTTTCCATCGAACATCTCCGCCCCTTTCATATAATCATATAGGGATACTGTCGGCCCTTGTCCCAGGTTTTCCGCCTTTATGACACAATTCTTAAATTGGACTGCATTTCATTTCTTCATGGTAAATTGCAAGGTGTGTTCCTCGAAAAGGCAGTTTTTTCTTTCATTTCTTCTTTCATTTCATAAGAAAAGTTCATTCATAAGTTGTTTTTTTTTATCACCGCGAGTTTCAAGTGACTCTCAACTCATATTTGACCAATACAAGTTTTGACCGATACAACT
Source organism: Meandrina meandrites (assembly GCA_963693305.1). Classification (NCBI taxonomy): domain Eukaryota; kingdom Metazoa; phylum Cnidaria; class Anthozoa; order Scleractinia; family Meandrinidae; genus Meandrina; species Meandrina meandrites. The sequence continues at coordinate 17,167,065 of OY855912.1, read as the reverse complement.
TGCCTACAAGTCGAGCTCACAGAGTGCGAGACGTGAGAGCGCCAGGGTCTACTGCCAAGACGGAAACGAGATGCGAACGACTTTTAGAAAGTCTAACCGATACTGTACATTGGCTCATTCACTCATTCATTATCAAAACAAATGAAAGTCTACATATTTTGCGTATGCAAAAGAGGGAGTTTAGGGATGCGTGGCAGTTTGAGGCCATCACATCTTCGGTCGATCAGATGTGAACAAAAGATGTTGACAGATGGTTGACAGACCTACTGCAACTCTCGTGGTTTCTGGTGTTCTTGGCGTGACATTTGCCGAAGGTTAAAATATATTGATTTTTTCGCCGATGATTACTCAAGTTGCCACGAACCCTAATTTTGTGGTGAAGTCGATGACACATGGAACGATTTTTTTATGGAATTCTATTGTGAGTACATCTGGATCAGGTTTTAAGAGGCAAGTTGTTTTCTTCTCTCTGTAGTTTTATGAGAGTTCAGAAACATATATGAGTACCGGCGCGATCGCTTTTATCTATCGGCACATTTGTTGTGTCTTACACTACAGTAGCTTTGCTGAGCTGGCGGCTGCCATGCATTGTAACATGTAGACAGGAGTTTTAATGTCTTCCAAAATCCGCCATCACAATTTATAACCATAATAAGTTTGATTTTACCTTCTTCGAATGTTGTAAAAAATAAGCGTTGAATAAAGTTTGTTATGAAATCTGCTACGTTTTCTTTGACCTTTGTGGCACACAGCGTGATACTGATAATCTTCTGTTTGCTAGCGATTACAGAAACTTCGCTTTAAACTTTAAAGAAAAACTAGACGCTCTAAGAGCGTTCACTCGGGCTTCGTATCGAGCGTTTCGGCCTCGCATACGGCGACGTTTTGGAGCCATCGCTTAGATTAGACTGTCTGCGACGCAGGCTAGACCGCGTTGCGGTTTGATAAATCCTTGCTTCATTAATTTATTCAACAGTCGTTGCACATAGTGCCTTTAATAAATATCCAGATATTTGCTGTTCAAGTGTAAATATACCAGGATGTAAATTTAAATCTGCTGGGCAGATATATATGACAGAAGGTTCCACATTTTTTTTAAAAGCAACCTCGTTCCCAGGGTCTCTCTTTCCCCTCCCCCCAGAGCGAGAGAGAGAGACCCTGGGAACGAGGTTCTAGAAAAGACGTTGAGTAAACTTGCGACATCTCTGATAAAAATGCGATTTTTATCAGAAGCAAGTACGTCATAAACGTCACACTGAAATGTGCCATATCAGCGAAGGTGTTTGAACGAATTGCAGATGGTCTTGAAAGGGAATTTAAAGTAAATAATTATAATATTCCTACAGTCAACTCCCGATAACTCGAACCCTCGCTAACTCGAACCTCGCGCTAACTCGAACCAAAATCGATTTCCCCTGGATTTCCGTCATACATTTACTGTAATTTTACCCTCGGTAACTCGAACCCTCGATAACTCGAACCTCCCGCTAACTCGCACCAATTTTCGTTTCCCTTTAGGTCATTTTGCATATAATTTTACCCTCGATAACTCGAACCATGTTTGTCAATACATAACAAGTCAAAACAAACAGTGTACTGTAGACCAAAACATTGAATTTATTTTGAGGCAGCCGAGTATTAATTCTTTGTCTTTTTTTTTTGCATTACGCAAAACGTGTACAGTCTACTTTTGGTTTAGGTTGATACCGATTCTTTTAAATCCAATGTTAGAAAACTTTCAAGGATAATCGATAGTAATAGATTAGTTGAGGAGCGCAGGGCGTATTATGACTATTACACTGTATTTCTCGAAAAAGTAAATCACATGAGCTCGGTAGCAGTAGCCCAACATTGTTCTCTTTGAAACCTGCACACTTCTCCTGCTGCTTTGCTTTGTTTTGTTTCACGTTACGTTACGTTACGTTACGTTACGTTACGTTGTGATTTATACAGTAATCTCGGGAGTAATGTATTGTTCCATTTTCACTCGACTTCTATACAATTAAATTTGGTTGAAATGTACATTGTATGAATCACATACAGTGGACACCGTTTTTTACATATTTCGTTATTTGTTCTCAACTCTCGATAACTCGAACTCCCAATAACTCGAACCATTCTCAATTTCCCTTGAAGGTTCGAGTTATCGGGAGTCGACTGGACTTTCAATATTTTTTGGCCATTCTTTCAGCTATAAGTTTACTTTTTTTCTAAAGGAAGTTCAGATTATGTCTCGGATGAAACCTTTTTAAACGGCTATTTCTCGTGTTATTTAATCAGTAAACTCGATACGATGACCTCAAAACTACGGTGTGTTCACAACCTCAAAAACTTGATTTTCGAGTCGCCATATGTTTGAGGCGCAATCTGCCAATCGGTGCTTGTCGTTTCCTGCTGCAAAGCATTAAAGCTGGCAGTTTTATTGCATCTAAGACAAACATAAGCCACTGCTAGGTTTTGAGGCTTGGTTTCCAAGTGGTGTTATTGAAAACCGACACAGTTATAACACTCCGTGCGTTGTTTTTTCTGTTGTACGAAAGGCTCTGATGCTTTGTTTGTTTTGGTTTTGTTTAAAGTTCTTAGTAGTTATCAAGTGAGGTATTGCAGTAATCACTCCAAAACGTATTGAGAATCAAATGGAATAAACTTTATTCAAATCCAGGATTTGAATTGAAGGTTGATTCATTCCGATCTGTGCGCCGTGTAGTTTTCAGGCTTGGGTACGTTCTTTTAACATTCTCAAATATTTTGTGCTTTCTCGGTCTCGAAGCTCTTATAAAATAGGGGTTTATTTTATTATTTTTTTTTTAAAAGAGCGTAATTGAGAAATAATTTTTTTGAAGATTAGCTAAGATGGCGACATCGTCGAGAAATTGTCAGTAAATATATAATGGTACTGAGATTCTGTTCACAGAAAAAATCACAGTTTGCCAAGAGACAAATTACACAGACAATCAGTGAGATAATCAAAGTTTGCAGCAAAGTCACGATTTCTGATTGGATGAGAAAGTGGCGCAGTCATTTCACCAATCACTTACAAAACCAAAGCAAACGGCAATTATTGACCGCCATTATTTTCCACAGGAGCGTGGTGGGCAGTAAGTAGGAAAACACTAATTGAAATAGTCAGTAGCTAAATAGACGACTGTGATAACTTTTCAACAGAGCTAAAGGAAACCATAGGCTCAAGGGCTTATGAAAATGATTGAATAACTAGACAACTGGCCAATACACCACTGACAATTTGATGCTTATGTATTAACAGAAAAAACCGCAGGATTTTCTGAATTCAATGCCGGTTGAACTTGTTTACAAATCAAACCTCCAATCGGTTGACAAATAGTCATGTGGTCGCCCGCTGGTACCCGTTTTACCTGAGAATAAAAACCATATAGGTATCAGTTATCGCTTTTGATTTTTTAACTGAGTTAGGGCCTTACGTGATAGAAAACGCATTGAAATGGATCAATCCAAAATCTGTGGTCATAGGTAAAAGAAGTGAATTTTCTTTGCCCGACACAAAAAATGCTAATAAAAAAAACAAAAGCAAGGGATGTGTTTTAACAATCGAATTCGATCCGAGACTCTGACCTTAAACTGAGCAAACATAATTTATAATCATATTGTTATCTCGTTCAAACATTTCATTAGTTATTTAAACACCTCGTTCCTTTTTTATAATCAGTATGGAAATTGTCATAATGAACACAGAAGAGGAAAATATGCCAACCAGACATATTTGCAGTTGAATACTTTTAAATAAATATCGTCTAGTTTTACGCTGATAACAGACTAAGTGCTTTCATAATGTTTTCATTTCTATACGACATAATGAAGTATTTGTTTTACTCGATTTCTAAAGAAATCCTTTTAGTTTCACCTGCTCCAACACAGAAGCAGGCAGGCTTTTTGTACTCTGAAGTCAACACCTATCTTGCGTTTCCTGTTGTTACAGATAAAAAAAACTATAGTAAATACTTAATCATTTTTTCTACTATTTCTCAGCTTTGATTGATTCTCTCAGATTTGAAGGCGGTAATTTTGACGCCAATGACAATATTTGCTTGACTTCGATTAAAAAAATCACAAAAGCTAATCAGGACAATGACATGTTTTCCCAAAAATACTCACCCCAAGACGTGATGCGAACAATTTCACCTGTTTCAGCTTACTCGGTAAAAAAATTATACCAAACGCTCAGAAGGACTTGGTTGGCTTGATCAGTGTTACTGTGCTTTTCCAAAACGAAGAAAGTGAGTCAGTGATCGAAGTCTAACTGAAAGTGGACAAGACTTTCTGAGCGAAATACACAACTGAATAGGAAAACAATTTGAGGATGGCATCTTCACTGGAGACAACCTTCAAAGTTTTATTCTCTGTTGTGATCGTATCAAACCTTGTTGGCAACTCACTGGTTATCTCTGTTGTTTCGCTGCACCGCAGAATGCAAACTCCTATGAACTGTTTGTTAGCAAATCTGGCCTTAGCTGATTTTTTTGTTGGACTTTTTTTGATACCAAGAACACTTCTTAATGATCTATATTCACATCCTGGTGGTTGGATAGGAGATTTTCTGTGCAAGATGTTGACACATGCTTGCTTTACTTATTTGGCTGCAGTAGCTTCAATGCTGACACTGATGTTTATTGCCTGGGAGAGATACTACGCCGTCATGTATCCTCACAGCTCTCGTGGACGAATTAACGCCAACAAACTTCGTCTGTTGATTACTGTTTCTTGGCTTGTTGCGTTCGGTTACGCTTCCCTTGAATTCTGGATCATCAAATTTGACGAGCAGAAGAACTCTTGTATCTACGATTGGTCAGAAACGTTGTGGAAAACGGATGTCTTTGTGTGGTGCATCGGCCTTAGTTCGGTTCCTCTTGGAATCGAGGTAGGCCTGTATGTACGAGTTGTGTACCGCTTGTGGGGTAAAAAGGACCAAACCAAAGAAATCTCCCAGCGTTCACTGATGATACAAAGGAAGAGACTAACAAAAACTGTTCTTGTTATATCCATTATTAATATTATCTTGCGGCTTCCAATCGACATTCACTACTTTTTATCAACCTTCGCTGGCGACACCTTCACGACAGCGATTTGGTGGAAACCAGTGTCCTTTTCAGTCAGCCATTTGATGCTGGTTCTTAATTCTGCAGTAAATCCAGTGATATACGCAGCGCAGGATCGTACGTTCAGAAAACGTATGTGGAGCTTATTGAAGAATGGATGCGGCCGAAGTGGAAGGGTGATGAACACGAGTAGTCTACAAGCAACCAACTAACCGTTCTTTTCGTCAGGTTAACCCGCGTAGAATGATCAACATCTTCACTGGAGACAACCTTCAAAGTTTTATTCTCTGTTGTGATCGTATCAAACCTTGTTGGCAACTCACTGGTTATCTCTGTTGTTTCGCTGCACCGCAGAATGCAAACTCCTATGAACTGTTTGTTAGCAAATCTGGCCTTAGCTGATTTTTTTGTTGGACTTTTTTTGATACCAAGAACACTTTTTAATGATCTATATTCACATCCTGGTGGTTGGATAGGAGATTTTCTGTGCAAGATGTTGACACATGCTTGCTTTACTTATTTGGCTGCAGTAGCTTCAATGCTGACACTGATGTTTATTGCCTGGGAGGGATACTACGCCGTCATGTATCCTCACAGCTCTCGTGGACGAATTAACGCCAACAAACTTCGTCTGTTGATTACTGTTTCTTGGCTTGTTGCGTTCGGTTACGCTTCCCTTGAATTCTGGATCATCAAATTTGACGAGCAGAAGAACTCTTGTATCTACGATTGGTCAGAAACGTTGTGGAAAACGGATGTCTTTGTGTGGTGCATCGGCCTTAGTTCGGTTCCTCTTGGAATCGAGGTAGGCCTGTATGTACGAGTTGTGTACCGCTTGTGGGGTAAAAAGGACCAAACCAAAGAAATCTCCCAGCGTTCACTGATGATACAAAGGAAGAGACTAACAAAAACTGTTCTTGTTATATCCATTATTAATATTATCTTGCGGCTTCCAATCGACATTCACTACTTTTTATCAACCTTCGCTGGCGACACCTTCACGACAGCGATTTGGTGGAAACCAGTGTCCTTTTCAGTCAGCCATTTGATGCTGGTTCTTAATTCTGCAGTAAATCCAGTGATATACGCAGCGCAGGATCGTACGTTCAGAAAACGTATGTGGAGCTTATTGAAGAATGGATGCGGCCGAAGTGGAAGGGTGATGAACACGAGTAGTCTACAAGCAACCAACTAACCGTTCTTTTCGTCAGGTTAACCCGCGTAGAATGATCAACACATAAAATATTTTTTAATACTTGTTTTGCTATTTCCATAAGAATAAGGAAAAAGTTAAAGGTGCGTTTTAACTTGTATTCACATCTAATGAATTTATCTGGCACTGTAAATTGGATGTAAATGTCGAAAAAGCTATGAACAGATGAAATTCTCCGCCTTAAGGGTCGTTTATGGGGTCGTTATTAGATGGGAACGTTTGCAGCATTTGATATTAAAAATAACTGATGCAAGAGTTTATAAACCAGTAAATTGTTAACAAGAAGCTTCATTTTGAACAGTTGGTGATGTTCTTTAACAAAGACTACACATTTGATGAAAAGGGGAAATTCACGATGAGGAAAAAGGTGTTAAGTGACATATGGCCCCTCATTTTTAAATTTGCTCGATCTTGAGCGAGAGAAATCCAAAATAAATTTGGTTCTGATGTTATGCATAATCCCAGCTCTTATCTCTCTTTATGAGATACTACGCGTACTCTGATTGGTCAAAAACTATGAACTACCCTCGACTACGCGTAACCGGGAAGGACGAAGAATTACTTAATGTTAGTTTATGTCTTATTTTGGTTTTATACGATGATTAAAACAGAGGATATGATTCTCATGAACGATCTTAATGAAAACTTACTGAGGTTGGATCACTAAAATGTGTTTTCCTGCCCACCACAGTTGGAGTTGGAGCGAAGAAACTCGAGGAAAATACTGTAAACGCAAAAACAAACATATGAGAAGGAACACAATTTATTAACAGTTCCGCTTTCGTGTACCGGGCTGGAATGATATAAATAACATGGATATATTTTCATGCAACATTTACTCGGAAACCTAGCCTTATTTGAAAGGAAAAAACTGCTTCAAATTGGTCGCGATAAAAGCCTACTTGAATTTTTTTGATGGCAGATATTTACCCTGAGTCCTTGTACGCGTTTGAATTGATTTTAGTTTTATGAGTTTTCAGTGCCAAAACGAAAAAATACGGAATAAATAAATTTGGAATAAATTTCTGAAGCACAGTTTCTGGAACTAACCTTTATTCTAAATGACTTCAGCAGTCTGTGTAGTTTGTAAACTTGCAAACCTTCCGTGCATTCCTTTACTTTCGTGATGAATGACTCCGGCCACAATTTGCTAGATTTCCTCATCAAAGTACTTTTAAATCGTTCATCATCATCAATCTTTATTATAATACGAAATTTACTCACAGTATAAAATGGTTTTCCTAAGGGTCGTATATTTGCATAAATTACACTTATTAGCTACATCAATAGTAAAATTACTAGTATTGCGAATAATATGACATCGGATGCGAATAATATGACATCAGAGTCATCCTTTAATAGGACTTAATAGGCGAGCACTTAGCTTGTCGAGGCCAACGGCTTTATTCGTTTTTAGAGATCTAAGGACATTTTGTACAAAGTTCACGGTGACACTGTTTAGATGGAATTCACAAGGTGGAGTGCTGGTAATAGGAATGGTAGGGATATTTCGAGATGGTTTCGCCAGCTCTTTACCAACAGATACGAAGTAGTGGTTCATGATGTTGGCGATAGATAAGTTTTCAGTGTGCCACTTTCCTTTCTCGAAGATGGAAAACACTGCAGGGAGCACTTGTTTTATCGCCCGCCACATTTCGCTACCGTCACTGTTATGCTTTTGTATTCTATGAAATAGGAAAGAACACATTCCACATGGCTGTACAACTACAGCTCTGATTTTTATTACATGCAAACGAGGCAATACATGACCGGCGGACACGTGCTCCGAATGGAGACTGGGACTGGGAATTGTATTTCACAACATCTCCTTTTTTTAACTAAAAAACTTGCATGCAACAAAATAAACGAAACTACAAGAAATGAGTCAACAACATACGATCTTGGCGCTTCGGTTACCCTGGTAACTACCCCAGGTGTCCATGTTTTCTGTCCTGGCTTTCTGACTCGCACAGTGTCTCCTGTATTCAGAGGTTTCAGAACTTTTGCATTTCGGTTGTAATACTGCTGCTGTATTTCTTCACGACGACTGAGACCTTCCTTGATGTTTTCGGTTGGATATAGTGGCTTAAGCAATACAGGTGTAGTAGGAGGTTTGGTTCTAGTTGGACGACCCATAAGCATCTGTGCTGGTGAGAGGCCATTTTTTCAATTGGAGTGTTTCGGTAGTCAAGCAACCCAAGCTGAAAATCCTTTCTTTCAACTTTTGCTTTCTGCATAAAGTTCTTAGCTGTTTGCACAGCTCGTTCTGCAAGACCACTACTGTGGGTATCTGGGCGATGAAGTAATATGCTTGAAGCCGTCTTCCTTAGCAAAATTCTGCAAACTCATGGCTACTGAACTCAGAGCCATTGTCACTGACTATCACCTCGGGTATTCCATATCTTGCAAACTGAGGTTTGATGTGGTTAATCACTGTCTTGCTTTTACTGTTAGGCAAGTGCGACACCTCAAAGAACTTTGAGTAGTAATCAAACATAACCAAATATTCTTGTTTGTCAAGTTCAAACAAATCAGCTGCGATCTTTTATCATGGCCTTTCAGGTAATTCATGGCTCTTGAGTGGTTCTTTTGCTTGAGAATTTCTGTACATGTTACAGGTATTGCACTTGGATACTACATCTGCTATCTGTTGGTTCATTTTTACACTTCTCGATGCCTAAATGGCTGCTGTGAATTTGACTTACTATTTTTATAGCATCTCTTCTCTGAGCGAACTAGGTACAATCAATTTGTCACTCCTCAGTAGCAAATCAGCACACAGAAATTTATTCGTTAATGTTTCAATACTCACGAAGCTCAGGGTCTACTTGAGACTTCCTTTCTGGTCATCCACTTTTCACTGTGGTCTTGAGCTTCTGCAGTGTTACGTCTTTTCTTGTTGCATCTTTAAACTGTTCCAATTTCACTTCACTGATTGGCATGTTTTGAAGGGTGAGTACCTCAAATTCATCCTTTGTGTTGGCTGCAGTTTCACTTCTTTCATCTGGAGCACGACTTAGAGTGTCTGCAATGAACAAGTTTTTGCCTGGTTCATACTCCACCTGCAGGTCATAACGCTGTAACCTTAACATCATTCGCTGCAATCTCTGTGGTGTTTGGAATAATGGTTTTTTGAACAAGGCTTCCAAAGTTTTGTGGTCAGTTTGGACTTTGACTTTCTTGCCATAAACATACTGGTGAAATTTGGTACATCCATACACAATTGCCAACAGTTTTTTCTCTATCTGCGTATAATTTTTTTCAGCAGAGTTAAGTGATCTGGATGCGTAGCACACTGGTCTACCTTCTTGGAGCAAACATGCCCCAAGTCCCATAGGATGATGCATCTACTGATACTGTAAGGGGGGTTTCAACATTATAATAATGGAGTGTCGCATCACTTGTCAGCTTTTCTTTAATGGCTCGGAATGCTTTCTCTTGTTTTCGGACCAATGCCATTCCACCTCTTTGTGCAGTAGCTCTCTTAGTGGCTAAGTTAGGTCTGCTAAGTTGGGTATGAATTTACTCATGTAATTCACCATTCCAATGAAGGAATCTTAAAAGTGCTGGCTTATCTGCTGGAGATGGCATGTCCTCCACTGCACATACCTTGCTAGGATCTGGTTTCGATTCGTTGGATGTCAACACATGGCCATTGTATGGAACTTCAGCAGTCAAAGTCTTCATGCTCCAATGATAAATATTATTGTTAGCGCGTGCCTTTCTAAGGTGGTAGTCTCTATCTCGTTTCATATCTGCAAGTTTTGGTGTTGCCCATAGAATAGACGTTCCCATAGGAAAACAGCATCATCAATATTTTCCATGAAATTAACAACTGACCACGGCACTTGATTAAGATCATTGACAAACGCCTTCAATGGTCATCCCGATACTTGAATATGCCAGTATTGTTTTGGGCGATAAAAACAACAAAGTCCTAATGGATTCAATCCAAGTTCTCCAAAGTGGAGGAGCCAAATTGGTCCTGGATAGGTCGCCGCATTCGTCTCCATCCGAAGCACTTTCAGATCTAAACTGGATGAGCCTGTCTGTCAGAAGGCAAATGCAACGTTGCATCCACATGTATAATTTAGTCAATGACAACAGTAGAAATAACATCATTGTACGAGAACAAGACCGTTCATAGCTATAACACTCGCTCCAAGGAAATCATTCGAACTACAAAATCTGTTACCAGCTGGGGACTTCTTAGATTCTTTAACAGTGCTTTGGCTGACTGGAATGACCTGTCACCAACAACAACAATTTTACTACGAGTTTCAATGTTTCAATTTTATATATTTTTAGTTCTATATTTTTTAGCTTCTAGAGGTTTCTACAACGCTGTAATAATTCACTTTTTTTATGCCATCGCTTTTATTTCAGGACCTCCCTGAAAACCACATTAGTGAGTAGAGCCTCCTGTATAAAGATCATTATTATTATTATTATTATTATTATTATTATTATTATTATTATTATTATTATTATTATTTGATTAAAAAGTTAAACGCTAAAATGTTATGAAATATCATTGTAAAAACTTTTAAAAAAGCAGACGACGTTTCGGCGCTACTCTACGCCATTATCAAGTCAAAAGTTATAAAATTACAACAAGAATATATAAAAAACGTGAAACAATAGAAATATTTGTGTGCCCTATGGGTATAAAATAAGAAACAATAGAAATATATATATGTATAAAAAAAAAAGAAAGAATGAAAGAAATTCTATAAAAAGTGTCAAGTGAATAGTTTGGCGCGAATGGAGTCACTCTGGGTGTTGAGAGATGGTTTGATGTCTTTAATGAAGAGCATCTCGTATATTAGGCAGTCCAACTTGCTTCTGCATTTCTTTAAGACTTTGAAAAGGTGGCCGATCTTTGTTCTTTTGTTTTCATGGTGCGTGTCAAGGTGTCGTCCGATGGCAGAATAACGATGTTCACTAATGCGTTGATGTAAGTGTCGAGTAGTAAACCCGACATAATTTGCATCGCACAAATCGCATTGGAATGAATATACAACGCATTGCGTGTTGACAATCGGGGGTTTGTTTTCCTTTACACTCAAAGTTTGCGATAGTTTTCTGCTGGTAAAGACGGGTTTCACGTTGACATTAATCATCGATCCCAGGGAGTGGATTTCTCTGCGGACGCGATTTGCCGATCGTTGATCTTTAAAGGGTAATTTAACATCGTTATTCTGCCATCCGACGACACCTTGACACGCACCATGAAAACAAAAGAACAAAGATCGGCCACCTTTTCAAAGTCTTAAAGAAATGCAGAAGCAAGTTGGACTGCCTAATATACGAGATGCTCTTCATTAAAGACATCAAACCATCTCTCAACACCCAGAGTGACTCCATTCGCGCCAAACTATTCACTTGACACTTTTTATAGAATTTCTTTCATTCTTTCTTTTTTTTTTTATACATATATATATTTCTATTGTTTCTTATTTTATACCCATAGGGCACACAAATATTTCTATTGTTTCACGTTTTTTATATATTCTTGTTGTAATTTTATAACTTTTGACTTGATAATGGCGTAGAGTAGCGCCGAAACGTCGTCTGCTTTTTTAAAAGTTTTTAAAAGTTTTTACAATGATATTTCATAACATTTTAGCGTTTAACTTTTTAATCAAATCGTTTTCAAAATCGCTCCTATTATTATTATTATTATTATTATTATTATTATTGTTATTATTATTATTATTATTATAAACTGTTATGATATCATAACGGTCAACCAGACAGGTTAGAAGGCAGTAAGCTAAGTCTTTATAATACATTAAAAAATGAATTTCGTCTTGAGCCCTATATATCTTACAAACATAAAAAATGTTAATCAAAGAGTGGCAGTTACCAAAATTCAGATTTCTTGTCACCCTTTACCCATTGAGACAGGACGTTACAAGAAGATTCCTAGAACGGATGAGAGATTCTGCCCTTTTTGTAAAACATCTATGACCCATCTATCGGCGATGAGTTTCACTGGTTGATGAAGTGCAACAATTCATCACTTCTCCATCTCAGGAAAACCTTCCTCGAACGTCTTCATTAAATAAACGATAATTTTAGGAAGCTTACTTTAAATGCACTATTTAAGGTGACTCCGTAGTTATTGCGGGCGCACTTGTCGATGACAAACTTTGGGTTATAACTTTTTTTTGACGGCTTTGATGGCTGTGAAAATGTTCACCTATCATTCGGTAATAATAATAATAATAATAATAATAATAATAATAATAATAATAATAATAATAATAATAATAATAATTAATAATAATAATAATAATAATATGAAATACGATTTTACTGAAGAAATATATTTTTAATAATATTCGCATTTGACTGGACCCCACTTTTTTGAAAAAATCGCATCCAGTAAAAAATTTTGCTCATTTTTTTTGCTACATTTGTGGAATCAGTTTATTTTGACTTAATACATACCATGGCCAAGTTTCAGGAAAATCGTTGGAGCAGAAGGGCGGAAATATTAAAGGTCAAATGGACCAAAATTTCGACATTCTTTCTTTTGCCATTTTTAAGAATCCAAACGTTAAAAGAATCCATTATTAAGTAAAATTAAGAAGTAAGTTTGCAGAAAAACTACGAAGATTTCCGAAGGCTTCATGATAACGTTTCCAAAATGACCGTGCACTGGATTAGAAGGAATGGATCGAACACTGAATTTTGTGACGTAATAATTTGTTGACGGCTTTGCGATCGAAGAGACGATCGTCATTTAAAGAGCGAATAATGTAAACTTTGAGAGCCAGAGTCAGTCTGAGTAATTCAAGTAATTCTGAAAGGATCTAAGTTTTATTAAAAAATGGTAGTTATATGTTTTTACTGCATCGGAATCCAGTTTACTCGGCTAGTAAAAGATTCATAATTATTAAAGCACTGAGTAAAATTATGCTGATTCCACTTATCAACTTAATTCAGACTCTTGAAACTCAACGATTTTAATACTAAAACTCCCGAGTAAAACTCAGGAAAACAACCTCCGATTACAATCGATCGACTACTTCCAAAAACAATCTAGATCACATGGTGTAAGTCAGTTTTACATTATTTAGTCTCCCGGATGTCACGCAATCCCTATAAAACGGTAACAACAAATTATAAGCATTGTGTGATATGGGAGGTTCTCAAACACTGGATGGCGTATAAAAATCATGGGTCCGCTCAGCTTGGTAAACAACAAAGTTTGTTATATACCTCGCGCGTTTTTTATTTGCACGTAATTATGGCGTCTGCGGCTTAAAACCCGGTATAGGTTGAGCGCGAAATTATTCTAGGATAGAGCCAAACGCTAAAATTGTATTCACTGTTTTCTTTTTCGTACTCGAGAGTCACACAAAACACACAAAAAAATTGTATACAAAAATTTAATTCGACTCAAACGATATTTCTCAGTGTAAATTCGAAACAGCAAAGCATAACGCAGTGTAAAACTTTCAATGAATAAATTCTGTCGTTTTCATCTGAAGTAAAATTCAGTGGATAATAATAATAAGTATCACCCAACTAGTGGACTAATGCAAATCCTGCATTTTGATTGGCTACGCTTCTAGAGGACTATTAGTAATAGTCATCGAGAAGCGAAATTCGTGACGCTTTCTTTCGTTTTATTCCCACTCCAAATAAATCTTTCTTCAACTTGCATTTGCTAACTTTATTATTGCTTTTCCTGTCCGACTAGTTGGGTGATACTTAAACAATTAGACCCTTCGCCCTCAAGGGCTACGAGTGGTTATTGCCAACTCGGCGCTTCGCGCCTCGTTGGCTTTTTACCACCTCGTATCCAACAAGGGCGAATGGAAAAATTGTTAATTATTCGCTACGTTTCAGCGCACGGGATTCAAAGCTGAAAACAATAACATGTAATTACTAATAAAAAGGGCTTTGCAAATGTGTGTTGATAAATATTTCGTTTGCTCTCGTCCTCAGTCCAGTTGTAGTTCGTGCATACTCTTTAAATAAATACATACATACATAATGAGAGCAAGGGTCCTGCGCGACCTTAAAATAGACATTATACAAACGATTTTCGGTTTCGGCCTGGGCGACTTCCGCAGAAAAAAGTCAGATTAAGTAAAGCAAAACTTTCGAAACATTTGGCGATCATTCGAGCAGAAGCAAGCTTTTGATAAAAGTAACTGTTAACTGTTGACAGTTCTGTTTTCACATGGAGAAACTTCACCCCTTGGTATTGCAACGTATAGTTGGTTTTCTCCATCCAGCGGATATAGTGCGTTTAGGAAGAACTTCCCGACGAATGCATGCCATGATGCCTGAAGTTATTCTCATCACCGAATTGTGGAAAGGGCCGGACTTTGACATCTCTGGTTCCAGCGTTGGACACTCGGTTCCTCAACTGTATTTTGACGGGCCAATACTTCCAAGCACCGTGAAAGATCTGCAGCTTTCCGTTACATGGCGAGACCAAGGGTCAGGGAACAGGAAGGGCGAAATCTACATGACACTGATGCGACCGGTTGCTAATGCAGAACCAACGCAAATTGCTGAACACCCAAGTTTGTTTGGCTTCGCAGAACATCACAAAACAGAGGCTTATAAAATGATATACGCAGATCACCCTGTCGTAGCTGAAGCCAAGGCGGGAGATTTTTACAGGTTTATGAGAAATGCTGGCGGCGGAGGAGGACACGAACTGAAGGTGAAAAACTTCCAAGTCGAGGCTACAGTATTCACAGTTGTGTATTAAAAGAGTCCACAGTTTACAAAATTTAGGCGCATTTGATCATATTTACATGTTAATTTGCGCCTTACTGAGAAATATTAAATATTTTTATTACTATTATTATTTATTATTAATATTATTATTATTATTATTAAAATGTTTACAATAAATGTATTTTGGGGCACCGTAATGTCCCGAAATTAAGACCCCTCACACCGTAAAATACCCCCTCCCCAATAACAATCAAGCCTCCCAAATCTCAACTGAAACACAAAAACCCTTTCGAAAATAACCTCTAGATCTCCCGAACACAATATAGTCCCTCTCGAGGACTGTCTTTCTTTATATTAGTTTAACTCTTACAAAAAGATAGAATTTTCCCTGTTATAAGGCCCTTGCTATGGCTGTCGCACAGGTAAACAAGCTACTATTTACGACACTTCTGATCGGATAGAAACGGAAACTTCCCAATGGATCTTGAAATTTCATTCTTTCTGACATCCGAAATGATTTCCCAGTTTTTTTTTTCGGCTCTCTGGTGTAAATTAAAATGCAACTTCGCCGATTGGTCAGAATAATAATACAAAGGGAATTCGAAGGACTATTTCTGCCCAATCAGGAGGTAGCATTCAGAGAGCTGTTTGGAACTGGCCTGGTAAGACTCTCTCCCCCAGCAACCACACCTAACCACGTTCCCAGGGTCTCCCCCAACACTATTTACAACACAGACTACTTACAAAAATATACTTTTAAGTATATTTTTGTAACTACTTACAAAAATATACTTTTAAGAATATTTTTGTAAGTAGTCTGTGTTGTAAATAGTGTTGGGGGAGACCCTGGGAACGTGGTTAGCTGTGGTTGCTGG
Source organism: Meandrina meandrites (assembly GCA_963693305.1). Classification (NCBI taxonomy): domain Eukaryota; kingdom Metazoa; phylum Cnidaria; class Anthozoa; order Scleractinia; family Meandrinidae; genus Meandrina; species Meandrina meandrites. Next base: position 17,151,196 of record OY855912.1, on the reverse strand, counting down.
GGGAAGAGTCCAAACAGCTCTCTGAATGCTACCTCCTGATTGGGCAGAAATAGTCCTTCGAATTTCCTTTGTATTATTACTTAAATAAAAATAATTACACCATTTACTTACAACATCTTTTTGTACAATGAAAAGTACGCGTAGTGCGACGTTATAAGTTTAATACTTATTATAAACTGTTTTAACTGAAACGATAAGCCTGGATCTCACATAAGGAAACTAAAGCATGGCATCGTATAATTTGAGTTTACTTACTTTTACCAGCACTAACTTGCTTAAGTACAACACTTACGAATAGAAATATTTACAAAATTTGTTTATGTAGCGATTAGAATTATGGTTGACAATAAGCAATTATTGGATGAGGTTGAGCATGATATCGTGAATTATCAAAACCGAGGTCTGTGTTATCACAGATAACACAGACACGAGGTTTTGATAATTCACGATGTCATGCGAAAACCGAATTCAATAATTGTTTTATTATACGTTTTCAAACAATTTGCAAACGAAGACTTATAAAAAAGTCTGCAGCATTGTAGTAGCGAGAAGCTTGGATGTTAAACACTATCCAACACGAAATTCTGGCCCAACTCGGCGGTTTACACGTTTCGTTCTCCTGCCTCCATCTTTAAAATGCATGGCCGGTTTGAAGCTCGCTAACGTCACTCTTTCTGAAAACCTTCTTTGTGCTCTTAGCGGGTGATATACAGCAAAACCCAGGACCAGCGAAGAATTATCCTTGCTCGTTGGGTCGGTCGAACGAAACCTGTGCAGTACCTACGATCAAATGCGGCCTGTGCGCAAAAACTGTGAGGAAAAATCAAAGCAGGGCGTCTTGCACATCATGCCTCAAGATCTTTCATTTGAGATGCTATGGCTCGGATTTCAGTGAATCTCTCTGCAATTTGTGCTACCTTTCCAACAGCGACGGGCAAGGCAAATCCGATCAAATGCGGCCGAAAGTCCTACAGCAATATGATATCCCCGATCTCAACGAATTTTCCTCGAGGAAAGGCCTTAGAATTCTGCATCAAAACATCAGAGGACTGTTAACAAACAAGCATAGTATCTGTCAAATTTTGGATGGCTTAAAGAATCTTCACATTTTATCGCTAAGTGAAACTCATCTATCCGCCGATGGCGAGGTTCAAGCACAGATTGAAGGATACGCATACATCGGGAAGGCAAGAACTTCTGGTCAAGGTGGAGGTGTTGGGGTTTACATCCCTTCATCTGTTCCCTACCAAAGACGAACAGATCTAGAAGCTTATGACATCGAATGCATCTGGATCGAGATTTTGTTTCCAAAAACTAAAAGTTTTCTTATTGGAATTATTTACCGCCCTCCAGATTCTTCAAAACATCTCTGTGCGGATTTCAATTGCAAATTTGAATCGATGCTTTCGACAGTGTCATCAGAAGACAAAGAATGTATTCTTACTGGTGACATTAACTGCAATTATTTGGTGCCAGCGGATCACAAAGAAATTAAATCAATTCTAGCCTCCGTTGGACTAAAACAGCTTATTTCAACCCCCACGAGAATTACGCGCGAATCCAAGACTTTGATTGACATCATTTGCAGCAACGAACCCGAGAAAATCAACCATGTGAAAGTAATCCCTGCTGGCTTGAGCGATCATGAATTGATCTGCTGTTCTCGCAAAGTAAACAATGTGAAACATCATCCTAGAATCATTACCTGCCGAAATTTTGCAAACTACGATGCGAAATTATTTTGCGAAGAGCTTAATTCCATGAACTTTGTGCAAGTCTTTTCATCGTCCTGTGTAAACACTGCCTGGAGTGTTTTAAAGAACATTTTACAACAGTGTATCGACAAACATGCGCCGCTCATTGAAAAGAAGGTCAAAGGGAGACTCTGCCCATGGTTGACTCAAGAGGTCAAACGGGAGATGAACTTGAGGGATGGTTTACTTAGGAAAGCCCGCAGGAGCATTTAAGAAATTCATCTCAAACGGTTTTTGTGACTTTTTCACTAACGCTGCCATCAATTTGAAAAGAAAGTCGTTTTTGCTTCGTGACTTTGTTTGGTGCAAAAACGGAACGAAACCCCCTCTTAGCAAAGAGAAATTCCTTTTCAGAGCTGTGAAAGAAGCAGATATTCTGAGGGAGCTGAAAAAACTTAAACGAAAGAAAGCGACTGGTCCCCGGGGGGGGGGGGGGGGGGGGTACTCCCATATATGGGCTATATAGGTATGTGCCGCGGGATAGGGTATGTTTTTTGAGGTTCTCGGTCCTTAAATAGGGTATCATTTTTGGTCCTTTTGGCATTGCGTTCCCGGTGTGATCCTTAGATAGGGTAGCTAAATTCTATCAGCTAAAATAAACGCCCAGCTAAACGAAAAAAAAATTGTTAAAACTGAACTATCCGTCATTAAGTATTGACAAAGCGATTTTGAAAGATTTGAGCTTTGCCGTGCGCGGTTAGCCGTTATTTGAGTCGTCACGCAATGCTTCTCCTCCCCTTGAATAGGGTGTCAATTTTCGGGTTTGGGCCTTAGAAAGGGTATTAATTTTCGTTTTCTTTATCCTTAGATAGGGTCAGGGTTTGAAAACGTTCGCGGCACACCCCTATCCGAAATTTAGGGGAGTACCCCCCCCGGGGACTGGTCTTGATAATCTGCCCCCTGGATTACTTAAAGATGCCGCAGAAGTCATCACAAAGCCTTTAACTTTTATCATTAACTTATCCCTCGCAACTGGAGTTGTTCCAACCGATTGGAAAGTGGCCAAGGTGATTCCTCTGTTCAAGTCTGGTTCTACGGCAGAAATAGACAACTACAGACCAATTTCAATTCTCCCTACTCTGTCAAAGATTTTGGAGAGAGCTGTTTATAAGCAAGTAGTGACACATCTCGAACGCAACGGCCTTATTTCCGAACACCAGTTTGGTTTTAGATCTAATCGCTCAACTGAATTGGCGGTGACTCTGTTTACAGACTTAATCCGGAAAGAAGCAGATGGCGGGAAAGCTACAGGAGCTGTGTTCATTGACTTAACAAAGGCGTTTGACACCATCAGCCATTCAGTTTTATTAGAAAAACTGTCTTGTTATGGCATACAGGACAATGAACTGAACTGGTTTACGGATTATCTGTTTCTCCGGAAGCAGCTCGTCCAATTTAAAGGAGTGCTGTCTGAACCTAATCCTGTTTTCACAGGTGTTCCCCAAGGAAGTATTCTAGGTCCGCTATTGTTCTTGATTCACTTTAATGACGTCCATCAGCCGCTTCGTTACTCCAAAATTATCACCTACTCAGACGACACAGTTATTTTCACCTCCTCGAAAGACTTGGATGCTATACAACACAATCTCGGTGAAGACATCAAAAGTCTCGCTGACTGGTTTAGAGACAATGAACTTGTCATCAATCTTAAAAAAGGAAAAACTGAAGTTATGTTGTTTGGAACAGCGAAAAGATTAAATTGTTTCGATGGCAAAGAATTAAACTTGACGGTAAACGGATGCCGCATAAACACGACAACAACCTACAAATACCTCGGCGTTCATTTAGATCCCACACTAAATCTTGACACGCACTTTTTAAAAACGTACAAAAAAGCAGCTGGGAGAGTAAATTTATTACGACGAATCCGCTCTAACATTGATGTCTTTAGCGCTGAACGCATCTACAGGACAATGATCATGCCCATTTTCACTTACTGTGGACAAAGTACGCTTGGTTGGTCAGAAACACGCAAGCGCAAAATCAGAGACCTGGAACAACGAAGTCACAGGACCATTCTGCCAAATCCTACATGTCTTACTTGTGTACTCCGCCTACCCACAGTCGAGAACACTCTAATGAGAAAAGCCTGTAATTTTGTTTTTGACTGCCTACAAGGCAACGTTTGCACCCCTTTTAAAAACTATTTTAATTTTTTAACGCATAATCGTGATACGAGGAACTGTAGAGCCACTGTTGTTCTACCTAAAGTGAAACTTGAATTTGCACGAAAAAGTTTTTATTTCTCTTGTGCAAATATTTTTAATTCTTTACCTTTTAAAAACTAGACAAACTAGCAGTAGGGTTTTATTTAGGCAGTCTTTAAACGAATTATTTTTATAGGTTAAGTAAGCATAATTTAATAGATTTTTAACTTTTTACCTTTTATCCTTTTATATGATGTATTTTTATTTTTATATTGTTATATATATTTTTCTTTTACAGGACCCCTTTGATAACAGTACGCATGTACTGAAGGGCCATCCTGTTTAAAAATTCGTTATTATTATTATTATTATTATTATTATTATTATTATTATTATTATTATTATCTGATGCAAAATGGCTTTAATTCAAAGTGTGCACTTATATAATATTATCTTGTGGTTCCTCCAGGTTCTTCTCCCTCAAATAATCATTCAAAATTTTTACACTTGTTTTTGTTTTTGTTGTTCTCTTGGTGTTTTTAGAATCTTTGTTCTCGATCAAAACTTTCAATTCCTCTTCGGAAACGGAGGCGAATCGCTCAGCCATATTTTCAAAAGTTTGGCATTATTAGTTATAGTGATGGAAAGCATAAAAAGCAATGTGAGTGTTACAGTGCGGACACTCGAACCATGAACGCTATGGCTTTTTTTTCACATTATTTGTACTTTTTCTCACTTACTTTGCAGTTAATTTTTTACATTTTCCCAGAACTAACCAATCACATCCGTGAACCAAAGCAATGGCACAGACATTTCTTCTCCTGCTTTCCGTGTTTTTATTGTCCCACGCAACGTTTTACACGCTTTTCGGTGGAAAAAGGGCGGAAAAATGACTTGGCCGTTGCATCGCCTCGTGTCTGTGATTGGCTAGTTCTAAAAAAAGTAATAAAATAAGTGATAAAAAAGTACAAATAAAGTGAAAATAAAGCCTTGGCGTTCATGGTTAGAGTGTCCGCACTGTAAGTTTTGCGAGCGGTTTTGCGCTATCTCACGGCACCATGATTCGTAAATAATTTTATTATCCCCAATTAACGCTTTTCTGGCTGTTAAAAGGAAAGTCGTAAAACTGTTAACGTCCACAGGAAAGAAAAATACAAAGCAACAAAAATTGAAAGTACGTATGGCAAACGTAAATGTAGCTATCAAGGTGAAATATATATATTAAAGCAGTGGCATTAAGATATGGCAAAATATTTACAAGAAGGGAAAAATAAAATAAAAGTGTATGGTATAGGGTAAAGCACCGAGGAGTTAACATTTTTTTCATTGATGGTGAGCTATATTACATAAAAAGAGCTGACTATGAAATTTCCCAATCAATATTTGGACTTAATTTTACTGATAAAATCTGGAAGGATTAGTGCTTCTTCATTTAATTTCTTGATGTTAAAATAGCGACGCATGAATAAAAGAATGTAGTTAAGTTTCTTGCGTAGAACGGAAGAGGAGAAATTTACTCTCAGACAACTTAAGACGGAATCCGCCAGGACTTCGAGTAGTTGTTGGACAAAACTATGTACCAAAATTATTTACACCTTATTGCAAGCTTTTGTGTTACTGCTTCAAATATCTTATCAAAAGAAATCTTTTCTAACAACACCAAACATCGAAAACCAATCTCGAAGTTCCGCTGAATTCCACTAAATCGCTTAAAACACGCAAGCTTTTGCCTATAGCTTGTGAACATTAAATTTCATTTTCTAAGGCTCTGATAAGAAATTGTTGTACCAAAATTATTTACACCTTATTGCAAACTTTTGTGTTACTGATTCAAATATCTTATCAAAAGAAATCTTTTCTAACAACACTAAACACCGAAAACAAATTTTGAAATTTCACTGAATTCCACTGAATCGCTTAAAGACGATTTTACAAAATGGCTGCACGTGAGAATTTCCCTATAGCTTGTGAACTTTGAAATTCATTTTCTAAGACTCTGATAAGAAATTGTTGTTGGTGTTATCAATGATAATAACTTACATCTTTACCTTTTATTTAGGGTAGAAAATAACACGATAGGATTTAAATTATTCTGGTACTCGATTTTTGTCCAACGTAAATAAATATTACTCGACTTCCTGGTGGATTCCGTCTTAAATTTTGAGCTATTCTTTAAAATGATGGAAACAAGACTTCTACTCAACCAGGGCACACCTCCCCCCCCCCCCCCCCCCCAAGAAAAAACGGCTGCGAAGGAGACTACAATCGTAGGTATAACACTGCAGAAATAAAATACGCCTCCATTTCTCCAGGCAAGCTGTTATTCGTCACGTAACACGGGAAAAAAGTCACTACTGAGAATATTTACCGACAATTGCGGGTCTTCTATTGTCTATTGAAACGTCGAAACAATTACAACTGAATTTACATATTTCGCTTCCCAAAGTTAGTTTCTTCACTTGTGCATGTCAATTAGTTCTTGATTATTTAGACGGCTCTTCTCTTTCTTTTCTGTATTTCTTCCAAGTCAAGGCGAGTATTTATTAGCCGCCGTAACTTTTCCGTTTCCTTTCTTCTATAAAAATTGGCCAATGAAAATATATTCAGTGCCAAGAAATTTACCCAATCCATTTCCAGCCGACACATGAACATACAATGCAGAATGTTAATGGTTTCGGTAAAAGATCGAAGGTAAAAGAACGGAGGCAACGAGTGAGTTGCCGGTTACTCATGTACTGGTACATTTTCACCAGTTTCTTTCGCACATGTAGTTCATGGCGGCAACTAAGCGGCTGTACATCTCACAGATAGTCTTTATTTTAAATTCTGTAACTCTTGTTGACGTGTTGTCTCTTGTGTTCATTTCTGAGCGATTACAAATTGTTATCGAAGGAATCGCTCGACTGATTCACTCAAAGGTGACCGACTTGGAACTGATTGCAATTGACTTCATACCTTTTATGGGGCTACGCTACGTAATGACTGCCACAGTAATGTTTTTGTCTTGAAGTCCACCATCCTTGATATTTGAATTTACCAGAGTACTGTTTAAGTCTTTCCGAATGCGATGCTTTTCGTGTTCTCCGGGAAACAATAAAATGATGATGGCAACTGCCAAACCAAACAAAACAAGGGATGAAGCAACACGTTTTAACCAGCGGAAGGACAAGAAACCCATAACTGCTTTCTACAAAGAAACAATAATATTTTTTTTGCGTAAACATGAATTATGTATTTTAATAACGTAAAGAGACTAAGCACAAGTCAATCATGACAAGTTTTGTACAGGTGACAGAGTTTTCCTTAGATTACATAAAACTATATGAAAAACCCGTAAAATATATACCTACTGGGCAATTATTTGCTATTGGGTCAAAAATGTATTACATTTTGCCAGTAAGGCTATAATTTGCGTGAACTTCCAGATGGGCATGGGAAGTCTACAACTTTGAACCAAAATCCCAAAATACAACAAATAGTACCAGTCAGGCAAATAAACTACTAAAGTTAGAAACTTCCCTACGAACAGCTGATAGGGCTACAGAACTCATACTGAAGTACAATGACATTACACTGTGAGTGACTCACGGAAAAATAGAAACTATAACGTCCCTGCTACAACAACTCGAGTAAAGAATGCAAAAAAAAAAACACCTTGGAATAAATAAACAAACGGAGCTGAGCAACCGCAAACAATGAAAACGTGATTAGCACGGAGGGCGTAAAAAACCATGGCTCGTGCTGCAACGATTGGTTGCCATTCTACGGAGGCTTTTCAAATAAAGTCAAGGCTAGCCTTCAAAAGGCGCAAGATTATCTGAAAAACTAAAACTAAAAAGTAAACGGTACCCTCTTGGTTCAGAGGCCTAGATGACTATCACGTGCTTAACTCCCCCTTATGTGCCCCTGGTAAACCACCCAAAATGCACCAGCCTGGAGCCCAGGCCGTGTTGTGTCCCGTGACGGCAAAATAGTTATTTCAGCCTTCCTCGCAAGCTCATTTGTCAGAAAATATAATATTTTTATTTTTCTTCGCATTTAAATTTCAATTGTAATCTAGTTTACGGTCTTTTCTGAAGATGTATGTTGCAGCATACGAAACGTCAAGTTTTTAAAATCAAAGTTTTTTCGGACATGCGTTGTCTTGTCATGTTTGTCACTGCAGTGTGTTTATTATTAAGCGATGACGTCATTCCTATGACGTCATCGGTTAATGTTGGAAAGCGGCAAAGCGATGGAATTTTTGGAATTTTTCGTGTTACGATGTGAGGATTACTCCCTGAATTGAACCGAAGAGCAGTGGGAACTAGGTGCATTGTTTGTATTCCTTTTGAGATCCGCCATCTGAAATGAGAAATGGATTTTTACGGCCGAATCTCATATTTTACAACTTTCATTGCTTTATGTCGTCATGCTTAATGTCTGTTGTCTGTTGCGAACAAACGGTGTAACCAATTTCAAGACAGCGTTTGACCTTGCATCGCTACCGTATAATTATCGGATGTCACGCCAAGATAACGCAACTTTTGTTGAACAATCACTCAGCACAGAAGTTGTCAGCTACTTTTATTTACCTTAATTTTTTGACAAATGTCCTGAAAATTATTAAAGACCCCTTGTGAAACGTCATCGCTTCTGCATGCATTGCGTGCCGTTTATTTTTTTCTTTGTCACGGAAGCGGAACAAGCAGCGGAACACGGGAAACCGGAAACCAAAGCATAAAAGGTGAAAGGCCTGGTAACTAGTGCAGCTTTCAAGATGGCGGCAATCAGAACTTCAAAAACGATGGACGAAACATTCAATTTTTTATCTCCAAAATTCGAAGCAATTAAGGCTCTTTACGCCACAGACCTTCAGCCACCAGTACCCAATATACAGATATTTAACAACCTTGCAGAATATGCACTTGCAATCAAAGAGGGAAAAACGAAGTCGACTGAACCCGTGAAGCAAAAAGGCAAGGATGCATCGCGGCAGGCTACATCTAGAACAAAAAATTTAAAACCAGAATACAAACCAGCGCAGAAAGAGGATTTACAAGAAAGACTCAAGGCCATTGCAGAGTCTAAAGCGAGCAACATAGGGAAAACAAAATCAGAGAAAAAGGGCGACGTCAGAATGGATGATTCAAAACTGCAGGAGTTTATTTTGGTCGAGGAAACCTTCAAATCAGAACAGAGAAAAAAGAAAAGGATGAATGTGGTACAGAGGATGGAAGGTTAGGGCTGCCAGTAGTGAAACGTTTTTCTTTATTGCAACACAAACACACCACTTACAAAAGAAACCATACATGTTCAATTTGCAATACAAAACTATCTACTTACAGTAGATCCTTACAGTACGTACCTTACCAAGTCAATCAGAAACTCATAAGAGATTGAACAACCCTTGTGGGTTTCTGAGTCAATACAATACTAACACTTCTTACAAACTACGACACTTAAACTACTTACAATACGATACTCCTTTACACTACAACACATACAAGTTTTTTCCTCAACTTTTTCTTAGTTTTGCACCTATAAGTTACATACAGCTATTTATTTATCATATTACACAGGTAACTTGACAGGGGAACCACAAATGATTAGAACTGCAGTTTGTTCAAAATACATGTATGTTATTTGCTGGCTGGGAGGTCCGTATCGTGAAAAATTGTGGACCCAAAGCCGGTAAATAACTTTTTTATTTTTTCCTACTTTAAAGGAAACCTCCACTCTTACAACAAGTTGACGTTCAATTGTTTGAAATGATACCAAAATTCCAAATTTTGCAGGTCAAGGGAGAAATAACATTTAATAACAACAATAAATGGAAAAGTTTATGTCTTTTAAATTTCCAGCGCGCTGCCATTTTGGATTTTATGATGTGTTACGACTGCCAGTATTGTTTGGAAGCTTCCAAACAATAGTACTCATGGAACAACAGTACTCATGGAAAAGTCAGAAAAAAAAAGAGAAAAGCATCTGAAGTAATAAAAAAGCACAATGTAGCACCAAAACAGAGTATAAAAATTTGCAAGTCACAAAACACTTTTAACTCCATTTCGACTAACTTAAACCTTCTTCTCTGACTGAAAAGTACTCACAACATATACTTTCTAGCTATTTACATTTGCACTTAACAAGTCAATAACCTCTGTGTTGATTCCCACAGTATTTTGTTGTGATAAAAAGTTTGCGAAAGTAAAATTGAATGAAGCTGCAATGTGTAGTTTAGTTGCCTGCACACGGCACAATATTATGAGAATTAATTTGACGGTTTTTTACAAGAGCATCTCATTTTCTTGAATGGTGATAAGCAGTATTTGGTTTTGGGGAAAAGTAGTAGAAAGGCAAGGTGTTTGAAAAGATAAATCAAGTCTGTAAACCAGCAACTTACAGTAAACCACAATCAGGGCTCAACTTTGAGGAAAAATCTTTGGGGCCAGCTGGCCCCTAAAATTTCAGATTTGGTCACCAGCACAAATTTTCTAGTGGCCAAAAATTTTCGGTCCTTTTGCACCAAAATTTCAATAATAAGGACAATATTTCTTCAACAATAAGGAGGATACAATACACTATCCTTGGTTGAAGAAATAGCTTTCAATTTAGGCTCATGGTTCAACATAAGGCACTCTGCTTTGTTGCTGACAATCCGAGAAAAATGGACGAGAATATGAAACATACATGTACATGGACGGTACCTGACATTTATAAGTTGTTACATGTAAACAACTCCGCCTTCTTTTTTGATACTATTGCGTTATTACTTTGCCGTGTTTTGCTAGATTCCTTGTTAAGGGAAATGGGAGGATATAATTATTTTATCTATTAATTAAAGAAAAACCGTTAATTTTGCAAACCTTGATTCACTAGCTTTAAAAAATATGTATTATAGGAAGAACATTTCCATAGTGATGCAGGTTTTTGTGCTCATTGATGTATGGCGACTGCACGCCGGAGTTCTATGTGTGTGCGTGAAACTATGAATTCAATTTGCGTGCTGTGGGAATTGGAAACATTCGTAAAAGACATGTCATGCTTGTATTCAATCAGTTTTTACAAAACCTTTAGTCCCTTCTTTATAACTTCTGTACATGCTGCCAAACTTTTGATTCACAGTCACAGCGAATAAAAGCCGATTTTAACACTGAAATGGTATGCCTTCCTGATTTGTTTTATCATCGTTGCACGCTACAAATTTGTTTTATCGACAAAGTAGTTTCATTGAGGTAGAAACTGACTCTGGAGCAGTCCAACAAATTTTGATGAGTCAGGATGGGCCAAAAATACTGTATGATAATGTGTAATTGGCGTAAAAACCTTGGAAATGTCTCAAAAGCTGGCTATTTTCATTTGAACTTGAAATGCATTGCATGAAAGAAAAAAAAAACTTTACATCAATAAATTATTGACCTAAATCCTAGTCTCATCATTTAAAAGTAGTGGTAAGATAAATATACTCCTTTGTGCAGTTCGGCCAGACAAGGCAAAATCCAATATCTGTATGCAAATATGCAAATGTTTATGTTGTTTACGGTTCAACATCACTATTTTATTCTTAAAAATTCACATATCCTTCGGGAACTACTGGCCGTAATACCAACGAAAAAATAAAACTATGAATAAGAAAACTGTGATTTTATTTACGAGAAAACATGGAGCACATAAATGTATTGAGGATATACGCACAAAGTAGTCACCACAATTCACATCTGCAATGTGACCTTTCATAATTGAATTAAATTTCCAATTTTGTTCAACAACTTACTGAAATGGAATGTGATTATTCTTGAATCCAAAAAGACCACAGTTTACACTTCCAAATGGTAAATTTATATTTTTTGTGGCAGAAAATTTAATTTTAGAAACAAATATCGCTTCCAGAATGTATTCCATGAAAATGTAGATTTTACTTTGCATTTCCCAGCAATTTTTGATAAGTGAGCAAATAATAAGAAGAGCAGTTTCAATGGCTTCGTACATAAAGATAAATAATTATAATCTTTGCGGTTTGGAAGTAACATTCACTCCATTCATCCCCAGGAGTCTAAAAATCTTAGTGGCCAGGGCCTGGTTGCATAAAGCAACTTAAGGTTACATGAGATTTTCTGTAAACATTCCCTGCGTTCTGAAAGCTCTCCTTGCATCCTCTCCTCTCTCTTGTTGATAAATCAGCCGAAAGTGGATAAAAGAGTAAGGCAAGCACAATGCCGGTGTGAAAAAATCTTCTGGGACACAGAGAACAGTTGCACAAAATCCCACTTAATTTTAAGTTGGTTTTTGCAACCGGGCCCAGATTGGGGACCTGATGTTAAAAGTTAGTCACCACTGAATCAAATCCAGTTGCATTGGCGACCCCACAGGTTGCAAGGCCGAGCCCTGACAATGGTGTGAAAATCAGTGGGAATTGACAAACTTCGGACGATTGACAAGCTACATGTATGGCCATAACTTGATTTTGTCAATAAAGAGAATAAATACTTGCCTTTTGGAGAACTTCAAGGCCTTTAAATTTTGCACTGCTAATTTTTCCTGTCACATTTACAACTGATGTGAGCATTTACATATAAATTTTGGGGAGGAAAACTTTCATGGGTTCGTTCGTCTGGCCGCAAAATGAAAAACAATGTATGCGGGGTCCAGATGGGAAAACCCGGACCGTTGGAGCACATGGAATCAGTTAGCCAATCAGATTCAAGGATTTAGGATTCCAGACCACCAGAATGCTTCAGAAAAAAATAGATATTGTTGAATCACACTTGTAAGATTCTACAGAAATCAGCTTGAAAATCATGACCAAGTGTGTGAATGCGGCATATTGGAAGAATCAAACATTCATGTGTGGAATCATACATGAATTTTTAATTAGAGGAATCAATATTAAGGTTCTCACATTCTAAAGCCTAAACATTGATTCATGGTTTGGTGAAAAAAAAAATTAAAATTGCTAAATGTTCGCGAGACATTGAGGAAAAACGTCTTTTGAGAAGAGTAATACCTATAGGTGTTGTAATCCTAATTAAACATAGGGCACCCTGCTGATTGTTCGCAGAGAAGTTCATCCGGCGACTCAAAAAAAAAGCAATATTTTGTTTACATCAAAAGATGGCTGTGCTGTTTCACATGGGCTAGCTAGGCCATCAGAATCAGAATTAGCAAGAGTCTGTAAAATATTGATATAAGTTCAACAAAAAGAGAGAAGACATCTTGGACAAAACTTCGTAAGAAACCTGGGCCAAAGAAAAAGAAGAAAGACAAGGCTCTTTCCATGAAAGCAAGAAGAAAGAACTTGCTGCTAGTGACAAAGGTTCATGGTTCGACCAACCTGGAAAAGATGTTGACAGCGTTTTATGTCCTTCAACTTCCAGGAAAAGCTTAACTGAGCGAATTCGTTGCCGCTATGTCGTTTTATTCTCAATGCTCCATTCTCTCTTCTTTCACTTGCTAATGCTTCATCTTCCTTGTGTTTTCCCCATGCCAGAATCCTTTCTGGTGTACCTTACTTTCCCCATTACCAGCCCTATAGCTGCTATCATCATTGACAACAATTGATCTAAGCTGTGCAAGCAGACCTTTACATGTAAGTAGCATTTTCCATATCAGCGTGTTTTGTTGCTCATTTGATGTGCACAAGATTCAGAAGAAAAATGTTCAAAAGAAAATGCCAATCATCATAATTTCAATAATAAAAATGGGGGTCACCAGACTTGTATTTTAGATATATAGTTAGTTAGTTCTCTTCACGCCATCAGGCGCATAAGGCTGTAACTGTCTCTCGCCAACTAGCCCTGTCTTGCGCTGCGCGGCCCTGACTTCCGACCAACTGGACCATCTCTTTTGCCTGGATTCTTTTCCCACTGTCCTTCTCCATGTGGTTTTGGGTCGTCCCACTTTTCTCTTCCCTTCAGGTTGCCACTCCATTGCCACCATACAGTCATCATTCCTCTCCTTTCTGAGCACGTGGCCAATCCAATTCCATCTTCTCCTTCGGATTTCATCGCTGATCTTCTTTACGCCTGTTATTTGTGAAATTGTGTCGTCGTATATAAGCACTTAAAAGGAAAATTAAGGTGTTTTAACAGGTGAAACTGTTGCTATAGTAACCAGTGACATCATGAAAATGATTACAACTTATTCAGCAATGATTAAGAAAATAATTTATTTGATATCATTATTGTAGAAGCAACTGAGAAAGATTTGTAGTACTGGCCCATCAAAGTTTAAGAGCCTGAAAGTGCTGGAAACCGTTGTGAGCCTCCTTAAGACAGCATGAAAACTCGGTTTAATACATGAAGTTATTGAATTCTGATCTGATATTATTTCCATGTATTGACTACCTACTGATCTCGTTCATGAAAACAGAACTCTTTTTCATTCAACTGCATGCTTGCAGTATTTATAGACATGAAAATATTTGCTTAATGTATTCTTTGCTCTCATGTGTCAAAACATTTGAGGAAATTCAAATCTTTGTTGAGCAGTCAATTGCATTAAGGCCAAACTAATTGAAAAACAACTTTATTTTGACTCATTTTCATGGGATTTAGGATTTTCAAACTACTGAATGATCATGAACGGCTGTATCTTGTCTATCCAATGGACAGACTGCTATGTTTTAGGAGGGGTGTGTGTGTGTGTGTGTGTGTGTGGGGGGGGGGGGGGGGGGTGAAGATTTTCCAAGACAAACAATAATTATTTTTGTCTGTGTCATTGTCTGTGAAAACAATTTTTTTCCGCTGGCATCATCCTGTAGATAATTTTTTTCATGTCTGCAAACAATGTGGTAGGGGGTGTTTATATTTTCTGGAATCACCCATTAACAGAGAAGTGTTTTGGCATGCATCATTCACACAATATATTCAACTATCAAATATGAAACACCAAAGTTTCCATTGTTGCAGTCAGCACTCTGGTAGTCTGCAGTCTGCATTTTTCCCTGACCAAAATGGTATAGATCTAGTAGTACAAAGGAAATGGCTCAGTGTTTTTAAAACGTTTATAGAGGAAAAGTTATAGTCTGCTTTGAAGTGTTGGGTGTTTAAGTTAAAGAACATTATTGGGTAGTCACGGCATTTTAGCTACAGTGGAACCCCGTTAATACAGACACCAAGAGGACATGCCAAAGTGTCTGTATTTAAAGCAGGCTCTTAGATAAAAAGTCATGGACACATGTTTTGGTAAAACAAAGACTAAGGCAGGAATTTTTATGGCAACGAAACGTTTAATTGTACTGTAACTGTTAATTTATTATGCTCCGGGACTAAAATAAATTTTATAGTTCTTTTCTTGAAATCACTTGAATAAGTCCGTGACATTAACAGCATTAAAACATTGTTGGGTTTCTTCTATAACTGTAACAAGTTTAGACTATGGAAACCTTATACAGTAATCTACTCATACTCCCCCTTACTCTCGGACTAAATTACTTTTACTGTTCTTAACTCGAGAAGGACTCATTTGAAAAAGTCTGTGACTTTACTTTGCACTGACGCTTTTAGTTTGCGACTCAACCAAGTTGGACTGAATATCAGACAAAACCTTTGAAAGGTTATTCACTGTTTCTGTTAGGTTGTCACTGGTGAGCTGAGATATTCAGTCACATCCTCCAAACTTGTCATAGCTTCTCTCAATGACTTGACTTTCGGACTTTCTACCAATTTAATAGCTCAGTAATCGTCCAGATAAACAGTGTCCATGAAGCGAGGTTGGCGATGTATAAGAGTTTGTCAACTGAGACACAGAAAAGTGTCCATTTTCCATATTAATGGGTGTCCTTAATAAGCGGGTTAATTTTAGAGAAAATATATGAGCTTTTCGCTGGGACAAATGAAACTGCCCAATATATCAGGGTGTCCGTATTAAGCAGGTGTCCATAGAGCGGGGTTCCACTGTACTTATTGTAGGTAATTATTAATTCATACCTTCTTTTATTCTGTTTTTAGGACTCACTCGCAGAAAATGTATGAAAACTGTGCTTCTTGCAATACGAAATTAGATTGCCTAAAAGACTGATAATAATTATTATGAGAAATATTAACCAGAACACCAATCACGTGCATGGGCAATAAACATGTCACTTGCACCATCATGCACGACTGTTCACAGCCCTTGATCTCTAGTTTTTTTTATATTTTTATGCCAAAGAAAGTCTTAAAAAATAAATATCACAATATCATCACTTTGTGCTACCAGTTACTGTGAAGGTAGAAGGATTCTGTGGTTAGATATTTTTCACACACCATAAGCTGTTGGTATGTCAAGAGGTATGAGCCTGACCTCCCTGTGGTATCAAACAAGTCACTTGTACCAATTTACTACACTCACATGATTGTTCAAATTTCCAGATAATATTAAAGGTGTCTTGTTAAACATCATCACTTCTGAATGCCTGCCATCTATTAACTTTAGTCAATAGTTTTATAATGTAGTATTGTAATGTAGATGTCCTCAACTACATGTACAGTAGAGGAAAATTTCCCCCCAGCTACAGAAATTCGAAACATGAATAATAAAATGTGATTATTATTATTGTTGTTGTTGTTATTTTTATTATAATTATTATCAACAATCATCTCATATCCAATAAATGTTAGTGGAACAATCATTTTACTAAAAACTAACCACAGAATATTTTTACTCTCGGCTGCTAATTTTTGTCAAAAAATAATCGAAAAAGAAAGACTGGAAGACAATTTTTGCCAACCATGTTTTTCAGGCATGCTGACATCCAGTAGGCACTAATTAGCCAATCAAAACTCTTGAAATACATTATCTAATGCTTTAGTTTTCAATGATAAAAGTAATTTATAATTCCTGCCTTGAATTGACTCAGTTGCATTTCTTTTATCTTTCATAAGCTCTTGCTGAAGGACCATTTAGTATACTTTACACTTGTCTTACTGAGAGACGCAGAGTTAAAGTGTGGACAAGGAGATACAAGGGACTACGCAGTGTATTAGCTGGATACCTTGTTGCTTTTGACAAGCATATGAATCTGGTGAGTGTCATGACAGCAATCTAGTTTTACAATTATTTTCAATATTAATTTCTTGTCAATCATTTGTGACAACAATGAACTTGTTATTTCAATTACATGAAATAGGCATTAGATACCTGTACTTCATAACATAGAGGGCAAAATTACTAAGTGCTGATTGGCTGAGACAAGGGCATTTTTCATTTATTTTGGTTTGGTTGGGACGAGCAGGAAAATTACTCGTTTCTTATTGGCTGAGCACACTGCATTTAGTTGGCCCTTTGATGGTGGGGGTTTGAGCAGAAGTTTCAAACAAAGCGTTCGGCGCTTCTGTCGCTTCTGAGTTATTCAGTTGAAGAAAAAGAAATGGAAACCTTGGTTTAGCTCTAAACGATATTCCGAAAGCTGAATCTCAGAAAGCAGAAAATTATTTCAATTAAAAACTAGAAAACTTGCATCAGGTAGACACTTGGCGAGTTTGCTACGAAATTCATTCATGGCAGCCAACTAACTTCTTCGTTTCACAAATACGGCTTCATCGCATGCAACCCAGAGTAAAGAACACGGAGTTTGTTCAGAGAAAGAAGAAGGTCAAATTACCTGTACAAGTTCGTTGGGGCAAGGTTTGTTGTTGTTGTCGATGTCTGAGGATTGACACGTCAAGCGGCTTGGAGCGGAAAGTAACGAAAAGCTTCAAGAAAGAATGAATAGAAGTACGCATTACTTGGATCATTGAGTTTTCGCTTATTACTTTTTTATATTTTCACGACTTACTAAGGGTTTGCTCAATCTTGGTGTTTTTCTGTTTGACTTTAGGAAGGAATGTTTTCGTTCCGCCGACTACATGTAAATTCAGCTTCACGCCTTGAATGACTTCCGAAAATTTGCCGTCTATGTTATAACCAAGTAATCGCATGTTGCCTGGTAAAATTAATGATTAATATCACTTGTGTTTTCAGAAGTTGCAGAAATTTCTGCAACTTCTGAAAACACGCGTAATAATGTTAATCCTTAAATTTTCTCGTGCGATTACCTATACGAATCATACATGTGCATTTGTACTACAGTGGAACCCCGATATGACGATCTTCGATATAACGATATTTCCGATATAACGATGAGAATTTAGTGGACCGAACGTAAAATCTTCCCCGATATAACGATATTATCAGTACACAGTCACAATTTAAGCAAAACATTGAATTTAATCCAATAACATTACAGTAATCGAGTAACCTCTAACGTTTTTGACAACAGCTTTGTACTATGATGATACGAAAATGATACTGTATTCTAAGCCTCTTCATCGAGTGAAAAAGTATATGTTAGGTTTACCCCGATATAACGATATTTTCTGTTATTTTACGGCCATATCGTTCTATCGGGAATTTGGATATAACGATTCCTCGATATAACGATGTAATTTTACTGCTCCCTCAAGTGGCATATCGTTATATTGGGGTTGCACTGCATATATGTTAAGAGAACTTCTGACTATCGACAGGATTCAAAGTATGATTTTCAACCTCTTTCACTCTTGTAGTTTTGCCTGTCTTTATTCGCCTGTACATGTGGCGTGTCAGTACAGTGCCAAGGCCAGTTTATATGTGGGAGAGTCGCTTAAAAGCAGTGGTCAACCTGGAACTGTTAATATAGAATTTGTCACTTTTATTTTCTAGGCTCTTTTCGACGTCGACGAAGTTTACACTTTAGAAGAGCGAATCGAAAAACAAGAAGTGAAAGATGAGTCCCTAGAAACAAAGAAGAAAAAGAAGAAGAAAAAGAAAAACGCGAAACCACCGTTACAAAATGAAACAGCAGATGAAAACATCGACCGTAAAAAGTTTGACAAAAATTCCTCTTCGTTAACGTCATCCAACGAAGTCTTGTATTCACCAGCAAATAATTCATGTGACGAAGAAGGAACTGTTAGTATGGAACTCGACAGCAGCGATCTTCATATAGCGTCTACTGCTCAACCCGTTACTGATTTCCAGGAAGTTAAGCCACAAGTTCAACTTATCACGGTATGTAAAAGTGTCACCTCTACAGATTATTATATTACAGAAGGCAATTCCTTGTGCGATTTTCCGCTGGACACTTCTGAAGAGTCATCGATGCCTTCCGCAAGGGCTGTTAGCGTAGCTTTACAAACTTCTATCATTCCTCTTGGTGACGCTGAGGGCTCGCGTCTTGCAGAGGCCGCCGGTAACTGCCATTTTGATATTAGAGATTCAATGATAAACATTGGTCCAGTGTTGGAGAGCAGTGATTCTGATTCTCAAGCTGAATCGATACATACAAGTGAGTTGGATGATGAGAAAGGCATTAGCGAGTGTAACAATTTGAGAGCTGAAGTTGAGATATCGCATGAGGAAGAGGTCATACAAACTCAACAGTGTGACCTGGTGAAAGTAATCAAACAGGAAGCTATTAATGAAAATGTGCTCTTGCGTCAGACAGACGGAGAGAATAACGACAAAAGATTTGGAAACTTCAATTACTTGAATATATCTTTATGTAAGACCGATGAACCATATTTTGTTTCGTCTGCCAAAGAAAGAGACTCAGGTGTATCGGAGGAAAGTAGTATTTCTGTTGCCACGTATAACACTGTGAAGACATTTCACGAATCATCGAAAGTAGAACATCGCGATGGTGTAGCAGTAACTCACGACAGTAAATCAGCAGAGCTAACAGTGCACGCTGAGGAGAACGTTGTCACTGTAGATGACAGTCGATTGGTTAATAAAAATAATGGCGTAAGACTTGAAGAGGAACAAAATCAGTTTCAAAATGAAAGGGAACGGATTGATTATTCCCCTGGAACTAACAAAAATTCCCCTTTGATAGAACTTGACAGTTTTAAATTTGGAGAGAGTGAAAACTTCGTTGACGAACAACCTCAGAATAACGATGAATGCGTAACACGTTCAAAGGAGGTTCGAGAAATCCTGGATAGGTCAGGCGGTGAAGCAATGGCACACGATGTAACAAGTTTGCTTGAAGACGAACTAATTTTGTCCATGATCAACGAGAATTTTGGAGTAAAATGTACAACCGAGGAAGAGAAGAGGAGACACGCTACGGTCAAAAGTCATTGCACAGAAGAGACCGTAGAGGATGGAAATCTAACACTTAAAGTGAGCGCACCATTTTCTCAGTTTAAACTAAACACTGCGGATCCAGTAAAAGCTCAAAATGAAAACATTTATCGTCCAGCTGGTAATTTTGAAAACACTCGAGGTGTGGAGCATTTGGAAAGTAGGGAACAGGAGGCTATCGAAATAGCAGTGAGTGAACATTCAAATTCCGTAAGAGCTGATAATGGCTTAGCTGATAAAGAAACAAGCTTATTCAATTTCACGGAAAACACTCCAGCGTCCCGTCTGGGAGAAGGTGGTAAAGGTACCGAAAGTTGCGAGAAAGTAGAGATTTTTTCATCCAGTTGTGCCACAGCGGAAACTAGTGAAACAGCCAAAATGCACCTGCCATCATCCTCTACCAAGCAAGACCCCCCTTTCTGTCCAAATGAAGAGGCAAAAGGTACCTCTATGGCTGTAGATATTGCTACAGAAAGTTTTGTCAAAGGACATATGAGTAAAAGTACTTTAGGTGGAGTTAGCGAGGGTGTTGATATCATCCAACACTTTACAAAACATGCAGCTGCTTGCACTCAACAAGTACCCGAAATCGCCACGAGTAACCATGACATTCTATCTGAAGAAGGTAAACGCTCGAATCGTTCATGTATTTGTTTAGAACTTTCTGCTTCTGTTTCTGGAGAACACTTTAAACGCCCTGAAACTTCATCGAAGAAAAATCAAGTAGTATTAAGCGATCCGCAATGTTCGATTTTGGATCTTAATTCTGATAAATTACTTGACAAAGATGACGAAGAAGTCAGCCTCAATGGTCACACATCTGTGAGAAACCGAGACGAAAATAAATGTCAGCTAATCGTTAGCAAAGAGTTTGGACAATACGATGTAGAACAAAACTCGAGTCCGCTTGTTCACGAACAATCGGAAAAAATACCAGCAAAACAGCAAATAAGGATATCACAAACAGGCCAAATTAAAACACAGTTTAACGAAGCAGAAGTTGATCATGATTGTTCAGTACGTAACAAAGGCTTCAAACCTGATGGTGGTGAATCACTTAATTCACTGCAGAGTCGATGCCGAAGTTCTTCGTCCTGTGAAGGCATTGCTGAAACCTTTGTTCATGTGAATGATAAGAGAGACATCACTTCTTCCTGTGACGTGGAAAATCTGCCAGCCAAGGAGAATGGTGTGAACATCGATTCGGAAACTTTAGCCTCTAACTCAACTTCGGAAGAATCCACCATGAAATCCGAAGGAAAAGTCATCCCTCCTATGAATGGAACAGAACTTATCTGTGACAACCTAAAAACCGTGGAACAATCAAAAGATCAAACAGGTGTTCCATTCACAAACAGAATCGATGAATCAAAACAGAGGGTAGATGAGGAGAAAGAAGAAGGTGAAATTAGCTCAGATGAAGACGACACTTCAAAGACCCAAAAGCCAGCAGAGAAGGAAAGAGAAGAAGGTGAATTGTCCTCATCTGATTCCGATGTAGAGGGTCATGGTGAAGTGTCATCACACGAGCAACAGGGAGGAGCAAGTCTTCTCAGAAGTAAACACTCGGACGACAAAAATGTTTTGAGCAGAAAAGAACGGCGGCTATGCCCTACAAGACAACATTCTTCAAGTGGACTTCCACAAAAGTTATCTAAGGTAAAGGGTAGAGAACCTGAAAATTCAAGAAGTGATAAAAGAGCGTCTTTGTCTTCCTTTAAAAACACAGATTTTCGGAGAAACCTGAGTGAAGCACGTAGAACGCGACCAGCGCTGAAAGGCAGATCTACTAGTATAAGCGACGCAAGAGATGGCCGTGTTCATGAAACACGACCTGTTGAAAAGCGTGCGGAGAGGAATGGCACTGCAAAAAGGTTTTCTGCTTCAAATGGGAACGAAGAGGGAACTCAACCAAGAAAAGGTACGCTCAACCCAACGAAAGTTGAGCACAAAACGAATGTTAAAAGCAGTAAACTACAGCAGGGTTCTCAAGGAAAAAGAAAAGAGACGGGACAGCGAGTGACTGCGACCTCCGATGAAAGCAAACCTGGAAGCAAACAGAGAAGGAATGAAACAAACAACACGAAAGGAAAGTCTAACATTTCTTTGCAAGGAAACAATGTTAAGGTAAAGAAAACAAATCCAACAAGCTCAAGGCACAAGACAGAAGATCGTTCTGTTAAACCTCAACTTGACCCCAAGAAAATAGCGAAAAAATCGACGGATGTGACCGAAGACAAGAAAATTACAAGAAAGTTACGCAGGCGTCAGGGAAAGGAATCAAAAGTCAAACTAAAACCCTCGGTAACAAAAACGACGAGTAGTTTTAAGGGCGAAGACAAGATAACGGCGAAAGATTCACACACTCTATCGAAGGCAAAGTCAGAAACGCCTGCACGTGATACTAAAGAAAAGATAAAACTAAACCCGTCCGCGAAGGTATTTTTCCCTGGCAGCAAAACGAATAAACACCCAAGTGAATCTTCTTTTGGGAGCAGTAAACAGCCTCACTCTGGAAACGAGACAACGGCGAAGAAAGCTACCGTCCTTACTAATCATTCGGAAGGCGACAACAAAAATGACAAGGAAAGTAAGAAAGCTAGTTCACAAGGCAAAGTGCAAAACAAAGATGGGAGACGTTCCAAAGCGAAAGATGAAACAAAACCAGTGGATGCTAGTGTTGTAGTGAAACGTGGCTGCAGTGAGAAAGCTAAACTGACACGTGCCAAGACCACAATCAAAGTATCTCCACAAATTACGCCAAGAAAAGCTCTTAAAAAGTTGCCTTCCAGTATTACTTCCAAGGCGAAAGTACACTCTCAACGTGGTAATAAGGATCGGGCAGAAAATCCTAGAAAGCGTCCCAGAGCCGTAGACGTTACAGAAGTGAGGGAAATTAAACGATTGCGACTCGAGGTGGGAAATAATTACTCTTCAAAGTTGCCAAATCATTCTTCAACAAGTGAGATTTCTAAACCTTCGACGAAACGTGGCGAGAATAACAACGATAGAGAAAATCAACCACCTCCACTCCAGCTCAATGCTTCTGAAAATAAAATCATCACAGCTTTATGTAGGAAACTGAAAAGTGCAGATGAACATATTTGTTTGGATAATTCCAAGAAAAACTCTAATGAAATAGACGGCGGAACTCTGTCAAAGAGGCTCTTTATTGGTCGAAACAAGCGTTTGGTATTTAAGCATCGTCATGTAAACCAGTTGTTTATTAGAGGAGACAATGTTGTCATGGTAGCTTACGTCAACTGATACATGAAGACCATACTGGTATTGACTATTAATTAGTTAATGTCAGTACTATATGGTTTAGTCTTCCGTCACATCGAACCTGTTGTGGGCTAAGCTTTTCTTTAAAATTCCATTATGGCTTCCATTGTTCTGAATTCAGACGTCAAACTGAACATTCAATTGAACGAAATACAGAGAGAAAACACACGAATCGACATTATCATGTCGCCGGGACATGCCTGTAGCAACATGTAGCAAAAACATTCACAACATTTACATACACGTACACAGCTTCAGCACACACGAGGGGACGTGTCGTGCAACATGTCCCCGCTACATTTTCTCAGGCGGTGTTGGACACGCTTCACGTGACATTTTTCGACCAATCATATGTCACCTTGGTATAAGCAATGTCGGACAATTTTGAAATCATCGCTATATTGTAAAGGTTTAGTTAGCATACGCGTTAGACATGCATGAACATTGGCTCATTCCTTGACAGGCAAGGATCAGTACTGTAGATTATTTTTTCATAGTTGAACTGCATAGTCAAACTTTCAGACAAGTACGGTGGGCCCGAGAGGGCCTCGCCGTTCTAACTGTCAAATTTGGAGTTGACGTTGGGGGTTTTTCGTTGATTAGTCATTCAGTTCTCTTCCATTTTGCCGCATTTCGCGGGAGTTGATGGTGTGATTTCTGTCGATGTTTTATCACGAAATTTCTATTTTGTAACACTGCTAACAAACCACCCAGCGAAAGTCCATCAAAAAACACGATAGGGCGAACTGCGTTGGCCAGTAGTACATCGACGTACTTCATACATAACTCGAGACATCTGAAAAAGAAAGCACCGAAGTTAAGTTCGATGTCAGCCCGTTAAGATCGTTCACAAACGTGCCAGAATCGAATATAATTTCCAATAGTCGACTTACCTCGATGTTTCGACTCCGCACATAAAATGGCGCCTTTATGAATCCAGAAATACACATCTATAGCTGCTACTTGGCCCACGAAAATCTGATATGCATTTCCACCGATATTGCTTTCAGCAAAGGAATATCTTCTCACCGCGAGGATGTGTTTACGGTCCGAAGATTTGACGATAATGCGTGCAACCGAAAATTTCTTCCGGCATGCCTTGTGAGTCGTGTCCAACACTACCTGACATTTTCTTGTGTGTGCACATGTTGTCCTTGCAGCATGTCGCTGTGGCATTTCCCTACGACTTATTCCTTCGTTTGTCAGTACCTTAATGTGGGACGCCGGAAGTACAACATACATTGTGTAATTTGTACTTTTAGTTTGGTTCACACAAACATGAGAAAAAGAAACATAACATACGAACTTCTCTTGAGGTGAGTCAGCTTAATATTAGCTCATCGACGTTTCTACTGGGAAAAAGAATTAAGAAATTTAATAAGCGAATGGCAAGCACGCAATGCCATCAAGAACGTTGCTATTTATTGTTCTTTATTTATTACGAGTTATGAAACGAACCCATAACATATTCATTGCCGTTTTCGACTGTATTCACGCTGCATCTGTTAAGCTTAGTTCCCACTAGCAACATAAGGATCATAAGCATAAGCATAATCATAAACAAGAACATAAGCTTCCTATGTTCTAGTGGGAACGGCCGCACTAAAAAGTTAAAGAACGGTATTCCAATGCATGTCCCTGTTGAAATGAACTGACCCGAAAGAACTGGACCTAGAATTTTATTGGCCAAAACACAATGACCCAGTTGCGTCATTATGTTTCTGATTATGTCGTTATGATTTTCGCGTTCCCACTATAAAGAAAAGCAACATAGTCATAGTCATAGACATAATCATAATCATCAGAAAATGGTCGATCATTTTCTTATGATTATGATTATGTTTATCATAAGGGCGCTTATGATTATGTTTCTGGACGTTCCCACTAAGACATAAGCGACATAACAGCGTTATTTTTGTGCTTATGATTATGATTATGATCGTTATGTCGCTAGTGGGAACCAGGCTTTAATAATAAGCATAATGAGCGCGCAAGTCATCTTAAGCCCACTACCTCTCGGAACGAGATACTTCATTGGTTCTTTAAACAATAGATAACAGGTCATAACAATGCCCCTAGCCCTGAATAACAATAGAGGTAGTGTTTACAGCGGGCGAATGAAAATAGAGGTTCCAGAGATTTAGTGCCTTACTGCATCTTAAGGTCGCGCAGGACCCTTGCTCATTAATAAATTCATTAGCCAAATTTCTTGAGGGGGTGTTATCTTGTAAAGCTTTAATTCTCCGAATTTTGAACATCGATTCCTCTAAATCTTATCAAGGATATTAGGGGATGATTGAATTACATCATGGTTGTAGTTTTAATGGCAGCTCGCCGGTTACGGTGATCTTTCAAGCTCTCAAAGCTAAACTACAGATAATGCGATTTTGTGTCCAAGTTTTCTGTTAGAACAGCGCACCAAATTAAATGACTATACAACTTAGAGATAAATCATAACCTCTTTTGTGTCCTGACAGAAAGACATTTCTCGAATTCATAAATTCCTAGAAGTTGTTGAATTGTACAAGAGTAAAACTGTGAATTCTTAACTTTGAAACGTTTTATCTTTTTTTGAAAGGAGTTTGGTAAATTCGCTTCTCTCAGGGCACAATAGAGTACACCAAGTTTACGTTCCTCGCGAATCAACTCCCGAAATTCTGTATCGGTGGAGAATACTTGGGCACAAAATTGCAGGTTTTGCCGTTTCCAAAGGCCTTCCGAGTCAGTGTTTAAGGCTGGTTTTCACTAGCGCATAAGCACAAGCATAAGCACAAGCACTCGCATAAGCAAGTGAGAACACTCACGACATAAGCATAACATAAGCATAACATATTGCAAGGATGTTATGCTTGTGTCGTAGTGCGAACGCGAGTGAAATAAGCATAACCATAAGGGCTGTTATCCGCCATCTTGATTGTAGTTGAGGAAAGCTGGTATCGAGGAATCTTGTTATTACTGCGCCTGCGTATGCTCTTATGCTTATGTCCTGTCTTAATGTCCTGTCTATGTCCTGGTGTTCTCACTTGCTTCTCAATTTCGTATGCTTATGCTTATGCTTATGCGCTAGTGAAAACCAGCCTTTACAACAACCGTGCGCTTTAAGGTGGTGGCAAACGAGGACACAATGTTGCGGACACATTGTTGCTCATGATTGTTTCTATGCTGCGCAGAACGGGAAACATTTGTTGCGGACACAAAATGTTTCTGAAAGAAATCAGAAACATTTTTGTGTCTCGGACACAACTTTTGTGTCCGCAACAAATGTTGCGCGCTCGGGCAAACTTGGAAACATTTGTGTCCGCAATAATGTGTCCGCAACATTGTGTTCTCGTTTGCCACCGCCTTTATTCGAAGCTTCGAATCTAATTATGCTGAATTATGATAATTCGCTACGTTCCAGCGCACGGGACACAAAGCGGAGAACAATAACGTGTAATTACTTATACAAAGAACTTTTAAGAAATATATTCTCATGAATATTTCGATTGTTGTCGGCTTCAGTCGTCGCAGTTCGTGCATACTCTTAAAATACAATGCATACATAATTATAGCAAGGGTCCTGCGCGACCTTAAAAGGCTCAATTCTCTGTGCTTTCTAAAGAAAAAAATCCATAAATGGTAACGACTGAAGCCGACAGCAAACGAAATATTCATGAGAATATTCTTTGTATCAGTAATTGCACGTTATTGTTCTCAACTTTGTGTCCCGTGCGCTGGAATGTAGCGAATTATCATAATTAGATTCACAGCTTTGAATTAGCGCACGATGTTGTGAACATAGACTCGGAAGGTCTACGGAAGCGGCAAAACTTGCAGTTGTGTCCAAGTTTTCTCCGCCAATACAGAATTTCATGAGTTGATTCGCAAGGAACATAAACTTAGTGTAGTCTATTGTGCCCTGGTCAAAGCGAATTTTTAAAATCCCTTTTCAAAAGGGAGATAGCACGTTTAAAAGTTTAGATTTCACATATTTACTCTCTTAGTAACCAGTAACTCCTAGCAATTTTTGAATTCAAGAATTTCGTTCTTACCAGGGCACAAAAGAGGTTTTGATTTCCCACTAGGTTGTATAGTCGTTTAATTTGGTGCGCTATTCTAGTTGAAAACTTGGCTACAAAATTGCATCATCCGCAGATTACAGTCAAAATACTCAGCGCGTGCCGCTTAAAATTCCGGAAAAGTTTTGATTAAAGGCGAACGGATTGCATTATTGGTTTCAAACATTCAAATTTAATTTGAATATTGTAGATCATCCAACCGTGAACACGTGAACACGTGAGCCTGTCAGAAATGAAGCAATTTGATTGGTTTATTTTTTACAGGTTCACGTGCTCACGTGTTCACTGTTGGATGATCTACAATATTCAAATTAAATTTGAATGTTTGAAACCAATAATGCAATCCGTTCGCCGTTAATCAAAACCATTCCGGAATTCTAAGCGGCACGCGCTGAGTATTTTGACTGTAACATTATCAAAGTAAAGGGTCATCTCTCAGTAAAACGACAATCATGATAAAATTCCATCATACTCTAAAATCCTTGATAAGTTTTAAAGGAATCGATGTTAAAAATTCGGAGAATTAAACTTTTACAATATAACACCCGTCGAAAAAATGGTTATTGAATTTATTAATGAGCAAGGGTCCTGTGCGAATTACGGTAATGGACAACAATGGCTGTGGTCACATCACGCCCACTGATTTAGGGCTGAGATAACTGAGCTAGCTATTTCAGTAACGTGACCTCTTCTCTCGTATTCATTCTATCTAGTTAGGAAATAAACTGAAGTACATAACTGAAGTTTTGCACCCATATATCCTGCATGGGTTAAACCTTAGTTTAATTTATGAAACAAAAGAAAATAGGAAAGAAATTAGCATGAAAGTAGGTCTAAAAATGTACGAAAGCCGAGGAGGGACATCAGACTTCCGACTTCCGACTTCCGACTTCCGACTTCCGACTTCGGACTTCCGACTTCAGACTTCAGACTTCAGACTTCAGACTTCAGACTTCCGACTTCCGACTTCCGACTTCCGACTTCCGACTTCCGACTTCCGACTTCCGACTTCCGACTTCAGACTTCAGACTTCAGACTTCAGACTTCCGACTTCCGACTTCCGACTTCAGACTTCCGACTTCCGACTTCCGACTTCAGACTTCAGACTTCAGACTTCAGACTTCAGACTTCCGACTTCCGACTTCAGACTTCCGACTTCCGACTTCCGACTTCGCTTGATTTCCGCTGACCTCCGAGTTGTTGAGTCGTTAGATCAGGCAGATTCACTACAGATCAAGTTAGGTCCACTTTTTAAAGCATTATGGATGAAGAAGTAAGCAAAAGCTCATTACAGTTGCAAATTTCACACGATTCTTTGATTTGGTTATTGAAAAAAAAAGAAAATTACTGTATTATTATACAAAGTAGCCGGACATCGGTAAATTGAACAGAATTTGGAATTTAATGCAGCTTTTACATATACATTCAGCTGAAATCTGAATGGATTTGCGCCAAGATTATGTAGTAAATTAGTTTTTGCTTTGATATAGAGCTGCCTTGGCGCCTTAGAATTCGTAACAATGTCGCCAAAACTGCAGCGTGTTGTTAATATCTGTTGCGATTGAAATACAGTCGAACCTCGTTATTTCGAACCGTCAAGGGGAACCGAAAATAGTTCGAAATAGCGGGAGTTCGAAGTAGCCGATAGTAAATGACTGAAGTGCAAATTTAAGGGGAATCGGTTTTAGTTCGAAATAACGGGGAATTCGAAATAACCGAGTTCGAATTAGCGGGGTACAACTGTACTACAAATATGAATTCTAAACTGCGTGTTGCGTGACATGGGCATGACTTGAGGGATGACTTCACCTTGTTTGTAAAATGAGCCTATTATTATTTGCAGCTCAGAGATTTCCTGGAGGAAAATTGTGTCGAGCTTAAACCGATTTTTGAGGAGCATAGGGTACGTTCAAAGAAATCTATTTATTTGTTTATTTATTTATTTTCTTATTTATTTACTTATAATTTCATACTTTCTTTTGTCAGGTGTACAGTTTGCCAGCCGCAAAAATGATATCAGACACTCAATTTGAGAAGATGGGCTTAGCCATCGGTCAAATAGCCATGTTGAAGGCCCTATTCGGCAAATTAGTCCAGGGTAAGGAATGTTTGTTTAGTTGCAAGTATGCCGCGAAAAATATTTTGTTTTAAAAAGTGAGAAATCTCGAGAAATCTTTTTTTTAGATTTTCATTTAACGTGAAAGGACGGGCATAAAAAGCTTTGTTGCTTGCAGCTTCATCCATAATGAACCTTCGCCTTTGTTTTGTTCTTTCACAAACCTTTGTTTCCTGAAGCCGCTAATTTGAAACAAACCTTTCTGATGTACATAATACGTACCAAAATGACTCACCATATGTGCTTACGAAACATAAGTTATTGTAAGTTAACTGTGGATTCATCTTTTTTTCACAGTGGATAGGGAACAACGGATTAAAGAGTTAGTTACGAAAATTCAAAAAGGAAACAAGGAAGGGAAAAAACAGCAGGGTAAGGCAGTCACCCCAGTCAACCCTACAGTGAGCAAAAAACCAGCTAAAGTGAAAAGTCGCAGGCTCTACATTGGTTGGCTTCACAGAACCAGCAGTGAGTCGCGTTACAAACAGATAAAAACGAAGGATGGCGGAGGGGTTCGCGACATGTATTACAAGGAGGACGAGGACATCAGTGTGGAGTCCCTACAGATGATGGCAAGTAAACTCTTCTTTCCGCAAGGGGTTTCCAAGTATGGTGCCTTAGAAGACATGAAGATCGAGTTGGGCAATTATGCACAAGAGAGTGTTTCCGTTTTTTGCGATCTCGAAGGGAACCAATGTACATTTCCGGAATATTTGAAATCACGTGGCCTCTTTGCTAGCAAATGTTACGTGTACCTGATGTCAACACTAGCAGACACAAAGGAATGTTCGCCACGCAGGCTAAAACAAGCCGAAGACTCTGGCTTGGAATCCACACCTTTAGAAGAGAAGGCCGAAAAAGTATCGTCACCACACCTAGACGCATTCATGGGGTGTAGCAAAACACAGATGTCGGAGGAATTTCAGAACCTGGGGATGAAGACTAGTACCCCTGTGAGGAGCGAACCAAGAAGCCAAACCCCTCTCTACGCCCCCGTTTCAAAAGAAGGGGAAGGAACTTTGTGCACTGTAGAAAACGTCGGTGACCATCGTCTTGTGGTAACTTATGAATCTTTACAAGAATCGTCTTATTCCGAAGTTACCCTCACTTCAGTAACATTTTCAAGAGAACAGTGCTTTGAAATGAACTGCTTTTCAGAACCACTTACCAGGGACCTCGAACTAGACGAGTACGATCCCCTGGAAAACGGTTTTACCGTTGTAGGTATTTCGAAAGGCGAAATCTGCTTTCTCGACAAGGTGCACGATGAATCTGAACCCGATGAGCACGGTTTAACGAATTTCAGGTACGAGTTTCCTGTGGCGACTAAAGATTCAAGTGGTCTCATTCTTCATCACCCATCGGAAGTCTGGGGATATGATGGCCATCAACTTATTATTGGGGTGGTGGTGTCATGCCACATGGCTCTCAATGCACGTTTTGTCTGGTATCGGAATGGAAGCAAGATAAAAGAAGGACACCCCTTTTGCTGCCTGGCAGTTACTGAGCCTGGCGACTATAGTGTAGAGGTGTTCCGTGGGGAGGAGAGAGAGATGTCCAATCCAATTAAGATTTGCCGTGCAAACTGGTCAAGAACCTCGCGCTCATCATTGGTAGCCAAGGCTCAAGAACAAAGCTTAAATGAAGGCACAGGTGATGAAAGTAATGCCTCACAGCAGCTAAAACAGAAAGAAAATCCAGCAGCTCCATCAGTCCCAGTAGTGGATAAAGAGGAGATAACCTTGTTCAACGAAATTGGCCGTGGTTCGTTTGCTGTAGTATACAAAGCGTCCTGGGCGGGAACCGATGTGGCCGTAAAAGTTCTTAAAATGCGAAATGCCAGACGTCTACAATCTGTCATCGAAACTGAGGTTCGTGTCCATGGCATGATTCGCCACCCAAATGTCGTGCAAATTATGGCTGTGTCGATTTTGAAAAATTCCATCTACATAGTTTCGGAGTATATTGAAGGCCTCAATTTAGAGGATGTAATATTCGGGGATGGTGAAAGGTCCACAACAATCACCCTTGAAGGGCACGACAGAGTTTGTGTAGGGAGACAGATTTCTCAAGCGGTTGCATATTTGCACAATTTAAAGCCCCCCGTCGTGCACAGGGATATTAAACCCGCTAATGTTTTAGTGGCCAAAGGTTCCCTCGTCACCAAACTTTGCGACATGGGTCTCAGCAAGGTCAAATCAGCGCAGTCGTTAAGCCAGACAAGCAGCACTACCATCCCAGGAAGTCCCAGTTACATGGCCCCAGAATGTCTACTAGAGAAGAAAAAGGCTACAGTCCATTCTGACGTCTGGTCGTTAGCTTGTACTTTATTAGAACTTTTTACAGAACGCGACTGCTGGGAACATGTGTTTGTCGGGAAAAGCACCTCAAATAGAGAGGACGGTGACGATGCTTCTCAGGTAACCTCTCTAATTTCTGCAATGAAGAGAAGGGAAACTCCGGCCGTGTTGGAATCGATCGATGCCCCTCTGCAAAACATTCTCGCAGACTGTTTTAAATATGAAATTGACCATAGGCCTCGGGCCATCGACATCGTAAATGCTCTACCTCAATAGACAGGTCTATTTCACTTATAAGAGTTTCCCTTTTTAATTTTCCTATAGATCAGATGCAAGAGTTTCGATAGCGACCCACAAGTGTTTCTAACTGACAACAGCTTTAGGAAAAGAGCTAGGGGCCTGGGACAGGGTATGACAAGAACAAACACAACTCCAGGCTTAATAGATCCGATCCAGAATCGGCTCCGTAGGGGAATGTTTCACTTGATAAGTTTTTATTTCATACTTTTAAGAAAATGTTTTATTAGTGGTCAGCAGGGGGGAAATGAACAACCTTCCCATTTTTCATATTCATTATTTTCCACATTGTGAAGTAAAAATTTATCTTGGAATAATTTATCGTGTACAACTGGCTTTATGACAAAAAGAACGTCGGACAGTTTAAGTTTTTCAAGAAAAAAAGACGCCAGCTAGATAAGAATAAAGTCAATCTTAATGACAGGGCATTGTGCCATTTACATTACGCACGTAATGGCTTGTTTTCTTAGATTTCTAGATATCATTCATATCTCGAATCAGGTTTTTGTCTTGTCAAATTAAGTAAAGGTTCAATTTTGAGGTTTTTCTCTTCAAATGATCGAAGGACCAGACGCGGCTACACAAAAACATTTCTCAGTGGAAGATTTGAAATGGTGAACCAATGGGTCTAGCCAGAAGTGGTAAGACTTTTAAGAAACAAAGATGGGCGTCGTTCTCGTTGCAACGCATACTCATACCCAGTTTCGAATTAACGTGTGAATGGGGGGTGAGAAAATTGGATGCATTGAGGCACGCAGGGGTCACGGGAACCGTCGAAGGTCACCGTGGTATTCACTTCCAGACAAAAACGTAAATTGAAGCTGGGTAAGAGTCTGGTGGTGTTTACTGACTAAAATATCATCACAATGTTGTTTGTGCATGTTCCAAAAGAACTATTAAGTATATACTTTTTCAACATACTTTTATTGCGAATTATACGCCGCACAATAAACTTATATAAGCTCATAAGTATATGTTTATTACAATAGTGTTGTGTTACTGTTCGAACTGTTACCGACTTTGAATTCATTGCTTAGAAAAACTACGGTTAATAATCAAATAAGTGAGTGTAACTTTTATTTTGTTAGGTTTTATCTACGAGCGTGTTGATTATAAATAAGGTTGTGTTTCAGCTCCTCTCACTAAGTCGAGGTTTCAAGTTTGTACGTATACGTTACTGTTTTATTATTAAAAGTATCAGCTAACTGAATGCGAAAAAGGTTTTGTTGAAGGCAAAGGTTACAGTCATGGTTAAACGTTCTGGGGGCACCTTTCCAAATAGCACTTGACTTAGCTAGTCTTAACTTTCTTTATTGCCAAAACGTCGAAATCGCGACGTTAACTGTGCACAATACTTATTAAGTTTGAATTATTGGGTTAAGCAAAATTAACTAATTTTGCTAGGCTATGCCCACGCGTTCTAACCATCACTGTTGTCTCTAAGCCAACTGACAAGTAGAATTATTTGTGCAATTAAACAAAAAGTTTAATAAACAAAGAAAAGCATATAACATCGATGTTCCACGCCTGTGGTCTTTTAATTTCTCGTAACAGACTCGTAAGGATTATATGATTTACCAAAAACAAGGTTTGTGGGCTGCGGATTATAAACATCATAGTAGAGCTTAGTTAAAAAAAAGCGGGCAAACGGGTCCTACTCTTTCTTCGTAATAAAATGTTCAATGGACAACACTGATAACAATGTATTTTAAATCGCGGCTTTAGGTTAAATTTGCACAAATGACAGTGGTGAAGCAATGCAGTTTCCAATATAAATTTTTAGTAGTTTTTTAAAACGTCTGTTATCTCGGAAAACAATTTAACAGCCTCGTACTCATTCGATGGTGCAACATAATCAGGCTTAACTAATCGCACTAATTCCTCTACACCCTCATGAAAATCGACACAATTTTCGGTATACATTTCTTTGCACGCCTTTACATCATCGATATCAACTTCTTTTAAGTAGCTCTGTGTTTCGTATATCTCAGGTGTAAAAAACATGACATCTGGTTTACCACCTTCTACTTCGCATCGCTTTTGTCGCTGAATATTGTGTGTATTCCACAGCTCTACCACGAGTTGTAGCTCACGTCGTATGATTGGTAAGAAACAAAATTTCAGGCATTCCTTGGTGAGATAGTCGTCTCTGTAGATACCAGAATCGCGTAAATCTTTAAATAAATTTATCCACCACCCTCCTCCTCCCTCGCGGAGTTTTGACCACCAGGCTTCTATACGCTGGTTTGCACTGCTTTTACCTTCAAGAAAACTACCACTACCTGCAAACTCGTCGTCACCATGCCATCGGAAAAACTGTTGAAGGGTGCCAATAATTGTATTCTCCGTTCCCCTGTCGCAGCGCATCCTCCTGGGAACCCCCCCAAGCTGTTGAACTGTATTGAGGTAGTGAGAGGCAATAACACTGGGATTCTTGTTCGTGGAGTTGACCTCTAGCCACAAAATTCGCCTAGAAAATCCGTCTATCGCACCATGAATAAAAATTCCAAAGGGAGCAAGTTTATCCCATCCATCAACGTGCCAAATAAAGTTAGGACCTGGCGTGACGTACCTTCGTCTCTTTAGCCTGCGTCTTTTACGGCGTTCTACTCCTTCAGGATCTATGACGCGAAGACATTTCATAATCGTATCTCTTCTCACTATCAAATTATATTTTCGTCTCAGCCTCCTTGTCAATTGACGATATCCAGCAAAGGAACCACAAGAGTTTTCTAATTCATCCAGGATAGCACTGACTATCTGCTCGAGAGCTGATTCGTTGGCAAGGCAGGCTCGTTTCAACCTCATCCGATGAAGAATTCGTTTCACTGTACGCACGGATATTGTTATGCCATGTTGTAACGCGAGAAACCCGACTATTTCAATGTTCGTGAAATCTTGTAAGAAGTAATTTCTTATTAACTGCTCTCTATCTAGACCTCTGTCTTTGTTTAACGCAGGCGTGTAGGCTGGTAGAACACACGAAGAGATGCAAACCGCATTTAAAAGGACAAGTACATGTAGCAACCTGTGTAAGAAAAGAATTGCCCGTAATTATTTTCTTACCAAAATTAAACTTTGTAACTCTTCAGCTAAAGACAGCAGTTGAACTCCCGCAATGCAATAGCCTAACACTCACTTACCGAAACATAATTGCACAAATGTGGTCCAGTGAATTTGGCTCGGTTTCAAGGGAAGGAAGGGAAGGAAATAAGGTGGAGGTACGAAATAGAGCATATGTGTTCTGAAGTCTAAATCCGAAGCTGTCTCACTTGGGTGTCTTTTATGTAAAGTCTGAAGTCGGAAGTCGGAAGTCGGAAGTCGGAAGTCGGAAGTCGGAAGTCGGAAGTCGGAAGTCTGAAGTCGGAAGTCGGAAGTCGGAAGTCGGAAGTCGGAAGTCGGAAGTCTGAAGTCGGAAGTCGGAAGTCGGAAGTCGGAAGTCGGAAGTCGGAAGTCGGAAGTCGGAAGTCGGAAGTCTGAAGTCGGAAGTCGGAAGTCGGAAGTCTGAAGTCGGAAGTCCCTCCTCGGCTTTCGTAAAAAATGGGTGTTACTAATACCGGGAACGGGGAACGGGGAACGGGGAACCGGGAACGGGAGTCTGGGAACGAGTGTACAGCGGTAATCCGCATAAGAATTCAAAATGGCGGACGAAATCACGGAAAAGGGTCTGGAAACTAATTTTGAACACTCGATCAGCAGGATAGTTTTAGGATTTATTGAATGGTTTTACATGAGTTTAACTTGAGCGTTGGCTATGTGATCAGTTTCTCTTGGATGTGATTGATGCAGCGTAAACAGTAGTCTAAGTGTGACTCAAGACAGCAAGGGACCGCCAACAATAGTGCTGCCAACGTAGAGATCCCAGCCGGAAAAATGAAGGAACATAGCAAACACGAACAACGTGATGTGCCAGCGCGTGATGTAGATTAAATGAAATGAAGAACATTGTCCAAGAAGGAAAATGCTATTTACGACAAAGAAAAGTAATTTCAACCTGGGTTGGTAAACCTTATACCTTTCGTTTTTTAGCATGTGTTTAAAGCTCTTCAGGGCCTTCCAAAGAAGACAATTGACTAAAATGTTCATGTTCCATTTCTATACTGTTACCTATTTTCATCGATACAAATATATAATGTAACTTGTATTTCCTGATGTTGCTTTGCGTTAATCTGTCGGGTTATTAGGAAGCAAACTCAGTTTGTATTCGCACAAACAAGATAATCTGCTTTGTTCAATGGTAATTATTAGCTCGTTAAGCAGATCTTCACATTGAATTATTTGAATAAATTTGGTTTTTATTTAGTTTCCTATACGACTGCCTTATTTAACTCTGTTAACTCTGCCTTATTTGTGTTAGCACCATCCATTACCGACATCCCTGGCAACGATGTTGGGCTCTGTACACTTCATACGCTTAAAAAAGCATATCATCTAATTACACGCAAAAGGCAACCTAGCGTTAAAAATAATCTAATTAAGTAACAATTAACATTTACTTTTATCAGTAAGCTACATATTTACTCTATTTCCGTATTTTCGTCCGCTATTTTGAATTCTCATAAGGATTACCGCTGTACACTCGTTCCCAGACTCCCGTTCCCGGTTCCCCGTTCCCCGTTCCCCGTTCCCCGTTCCCGGTATTAGTAACACCCAATTTGTAACGCCGCTTTTTCGTCGGTGCAAACGCCTTCTTTATCGATAAATTTGCAGGTGTTCCAGTAAATCAATGTCAACAAAACTTTGGAATTAACTTTTTTTATATATTATCACGCACGTGTTGTCAAAGTTTAAAAAAAGATCGTTGAAGCCGTTTTGGAGATTTTTGACCGTATGAAAAAATCCAATTCTCGGGATCGCGATAAACAAAATGAACAAACCTTTCACGGCGACGAAAGGCAGGTTAAATACGCATTTGGCGTTATTTCGAAGTAATTTCGTCAAAGCCGCGTCTGCTTCGTGGTCCATTTATCATTATCATGCAAAAAGCATTTGCGATTTATTCGTAATCAAACATAGAGGTTTTTTTATTCTTGAATATTTGATGTGCAGTACACCATAGTTTCAGATACTGGTGTTAGTTTTTTTATGTAAAATCTGATTCGCGTAGAATTCAAGTTTAACCAATTTCGTATTTTTCTGTTTATCGTTGCCATGGAGATATTGATATTTCTTAAAAAAATATATTGTATCAAACTTTGATCCAGTTCCAATATATGGTGCAAATTTCACATCGATCCGAGTCCGGAAAGCCTACTAAACGGCAAGTTGAAAATATTAGGTATGGTCCAGAAAAAAACTATATTGAAACACCTTACAACGAAAAACCAATCAGAATGCGGTCTTCGTCGTTTCTTTTGGCACGTGCGAGATGAACAGAAATATGCAAAACCAAAACCCATGCGTAAAAATAACAGGGCGAGGGAAAAACAAACAAAATGTACGGCAGATATAACTGATGTAAGCATAAATAGAGCTTGTATTCTGTGGCGTCTGGCATCCTTTAAAAGTTTTGCCTTATCCGTCAATTTTCGACAACGTTTTCCGGCACAAGGATACGAAACAAAAACGATAACCAGGCATAGCTTTCTCTGGTCAGCCATGAATTGACATTTGTACGGGCTCGAATGAACCATATGTAAAGGCGCGTTTCATTTGACAACTAGCAGGCCAGACCGGTATATTTAAGAACAGAACTTCCGTTGTAAGTCAGCTTTGCCCTGTCAAATCAGTTATGGTTATCAGTTATCAGTTATCAGTTACATTGTTATGGTGGATTTGTGGGGAAATCTCGTGGAAAAGGCCCATTTCACATTCAAAACCACCGGACCAGCCAAACAGTTTTGACAAATGGAAACGTCCTGAGACTGACGTCATCGAAATGCTAAACATCAGAACTAACTGTTGTTAAGGGCCTGTTTACAAGCAGGTAGGGTAACCCTAGTGCTAGGGTTACCCTAGCAGGAGGGTTACCCTGGCGCATCGACGTGTTTACAAGGCAGCTAGCGTTACCCTAGCACTAGGGTATCCCTACAATGCGGGACATAAATCTTGGGACATGTGCCACAATTCTGGGCACAATCACTGTTATCACCCCCCTCCCCCCAAGCAATGTTGAGATTTGCCTATGCCACACATCAAGTTCAGGGCATTTATGTTTTTCAACATTACTTGGGGGAAAGGGGGGGGGGGGGGGGGGCGCTTGGGAGTGGGGAACGGGGAACTTGGGAGCGTATAGACTCTTTTTTAAAATCCTCTAAGGATCTCTTGCACTATTCAATGCTTTTTTTAGAAATGTCCCAAGTATTTTTGACCTCCATTGTATAGCTGAGCGCTAGGGTTACCCTAGCGCCAGGGTAACCCTAGCACGTCATTAAACTTTATTTTGGCTCCAAGAAACTAAATATGTTTAAAAATACCGACAAAAACAGACCAAGAAACATCGTGTTCGTTCCCAATTTGTCGTATTTTTGCACTGGAACGGAATTATTTTCGAATAACAGCTTCTTACGACAAAATTTACAAGGTTAACTGAAGCGTAACCGGTGTAAGTTGACCCGGGTAGTAGGGTTACCCTAGCTACCTGCGAATTTGTGCTTGTT
Organism: Meandrina meandrites; assembly: GCA_963693305.1. Classification (NCBI taxonomy): domain Eukaryota; kingdom Metazoa; phylum Cnidaria; class Anthozoa; order Scleractinia; family Meandrinidae; genus Meandrina; species Meandrina meandrites. The sequence continues at coordinate 17,112,575 of OY855912.1, read as the reverse complement.
AACCCGGGCTATCTTCTAACCAGGGTTGGACATTAGCGCTCGCCCACTCGCCCAGGCGAGTGTCAAAACTGTTGGGCGAGTACAAATCACCGATCACTCGCCCGGTTTGGCGAGCACGATTTTCAGCTCCAGAATATATTATTCAAAATAAGCGTATCTTTCTGCTTTCCACTTAAAAATAATCTAATCGTCCACAGCTAATAGCTTATAATGTTTACCATTTCGAAATCTCCCAAACCTGGCGCTTTGTTGCAAATAAATTTCTGTTTCGCAAACATGCAAAAATAGCCTCGCTTGGTAATCGTTAATGCTTTCTGTGTGTGTGTGTGTGGAGCTAGGAGACTGGGCGAGTGAAAAATTATCTGGGCGTGTGCATCTTGAAGATCACTCGCCCAAATGGCGAGCGCTCCGAAATTTTAGTTTCCAATCGTGATTCTAACCCTCTTGCTAGGGTAACCCTAGCGCTAGGGTTACCCTACCTGCTTGTAAACAGGCCCTAACAGCGTTGCTGTGATCGCAAATTCGACCGCAGCCACTAACTACAGTTAGGTAAGACGTTATGTAACTAAGACAAACCAGAGATAAATTATAGTTACGACGCTGATGTGACCTCAGCCAATATAGACCGACGCTTAAAATAATTTATTACTCAAGAAATTGTTGCAAGTTGTGAAGAAAGAAGAAAAAAAGGAACTCAAAATCGTGACTGTGATTTGGATATGTGATCTTGATTAGTATTACGGTCTTAATTCTTTTTTTTTTTACTCTGTAGTTTTTTGATTTAGAAGATATATCGAACACTAGAGTGTTTCATCACATATACAAACACCTCGAAGTTCGTCAAAAATTCTCCGTCGCGTCGCATTTTCAACTCTTTTCTCGGTGTCTGGAAATGTGAGGAAACTCTCGTGTTTGATATATTGCTTCAGTTGCAGTTGAAAGGGTGTCGAACTAATGCTGCAGTTTATTCTGGGCTTCAGAAAAACCTGACACTACATATATAGGTAAATAGGTTCGTATTATAATACGAAATTCACTTAAAAGTGAATTTATTCTTGTAATACGTTTTTTAATTTTGACACTTTATATCAATCAAGCGCTATCCCAAGGCTACCAAAAGGAGGTATCCTCGTTAATGACTGGACGTGTGCTTTGATGCTTTTCACTCATTCTCAGCTGTTGTCTCTATAAAACGTCTTCCTTGCTCGCCTAGAAAAATTAAGGGCCTGTTTACATGGAGGGAGGGTGTCCCTGCTAAGCGGGTAACGCCTAACCGAGTTACCCTGGGCGAGCCAACTTTTCATATATTTCTTTACAAAACCCGTTCAAGTGTTTACATGTGAGATAGGGTAACCCGCCCAACGGGGCACCCTGTCTGCTTGCCAGGGGCACCCTTCTAGGCGGGCTATCATTTTGCCATGTAAACGGTCGTGCCAGGGCAACTCAGCTACCTGGGATAAGTCTTCTCGCGTGTTCTTAAATAAAATGTGAAGCAAATGTCACAAAATGTACAAATTCTGAACTCAAACAGTGCAAATCATTCAAAATCAATTTCATCTGTCAGCTGGAAAAGGATTCTTTGAAAAAAGCTAACTAATTCACGGTTTTCGCAGGAAGGATTAAACCATCTGCGCCAACAAATTTATGTTTAGTTTTGCGGCCGAAGACTGTTGAAATCCGTTGAAAGATGTACCCGGTTTATTTCTAAGAGCTTGGATATTAACATTTAGAAAACAGTCCTAGGAAAATATGCGCGCTGATTGGTAAAAAATCGTGTTTCTATTAAACAATTAGATTGTGAGCTCGAGATTTCTATCGCGTGATAGTTGACGAGGGCGCAGCCCGAGTCAACTATCGAAATCGAGAGCAAATAATCTAATTGTTTTAGTATAAATCTACTAGTCGTTCAAAACTTAAAAAACAAGACAGATTCATGTTTTTATTAACAATGATAAAAACAGGTCACGCCACGCGAGGATAATTGACAAAATCGCATTTTTAAGGTCGCCACACACGAGGGGACCAGTCGCAGGGACTGGTCGCAGGGACCGGTCGCAGGGACTGGTCCCCTGTAGAGTTTACACGATGGAATGAGTCGCGGGGACCAGTTCCTTGAAGGGTTCACACGCTGGGACCTGTTTCGCAGCAAGATAGCAGTATTTATGCGTTTTCAATATATAAAACAAGATAATCACCTTGTGGAGATGGAAAATTATTATTATTATTATTCCTATTATTGTTCATATCTGAGCGTGCTTACTGGACTGTGTTCAACAAATGTTTTAAAAACATGGAATGTTGACAATGTTCGAAATCCGCTCGTATTTTATAATTTTGATATCAGGTTTCCTTTCGGTGTTTTTATACCTGAAAAAAAATATTGCATCATTTCAACAAACACTGCAAAAGTATAGTATTCTCCAGGCTAGCTGAAAAAAACGTCCGATTAAATTTGCATAACATAAACCGGATGTCACACATTCTCTTCATGAAATGGCGCAAAAACATGCTAGCGACAGCTAGCGAGAAAATTTGGCGGGAACTTTGTTTTCATCGAGTAAAAATGGCTTCGAGAGCTGCGAAGAAAAAGACTGTGTTGCTCCGGTTTCTTATGAACGAAGAATCAATTACCATTAATATTCGTGTACCGGTGACGCTCCAATCTTCAATATTTATGCCAACAGTCTGTTCAGTAGTATTCTGTTCAATCTGTTCACTACTCTGTTCAGGCATCGCCATCTTCAAACACGAACGTGCAGAATTGTGGGAGCTTAAAATGCTGATCAGCGATTGGTTCATTTTTAATTGGTCGCAGGGACCAGTCCCACGACCCTGTTCACACGAGGGACCAAGCAAAATATTGCGGGGACCAGTCCCTGCGACTGGTCCCACGAATTCAAACCAGTTTGAATTCTTGGGACCGATTTCGGGGACCAAAATTCAGTCCCTGCGACCGGATTTTTGACGAAAATTGGCCTGTTCACACGATGGGACTTGGTCGCAGGGACTGGTCCCTGCGACCGGTCCCTGCGACCAGTCCTCTCGTGTGTGGCGACCTTTAGTTCCGTGTGCGCGCACCTTCACATTTATTCAAGATGAGCCAAGCCGATGAGCCTAGTTTAATTACAAAATCAACGATCAAATGATGCAGGTTTTCAATTTAGAAAACGTCAAAGCAAAGGCTTGAGAGACTTGCACTGCCAGAAGGTCGTACAGCACAGTTTAACGAAAGAAGTTGTTGTTGTTGTTCACAATGGCACCGCGTATCGCTTGCAGCGAAGAAACTTTTAATTCGCTTCCATTTTTTCCGTACAGAGGCATAAAAAACCTGTAAGCATCTGTTAAACTCTTCTTTGGATTGTTCTTCAGTAGGGAGAAAGAATTTCTGTTGAACCATTCTAAAATTTGTTTACAAAAAAATGTGTCAATTGAAATGCAACTTTTGAAAATTTAATTTTGTACTTTTTCACCGGTTACGCTTCAATGAGTAATAAATTCATTAACGTCATTTTCGACTGCTGTTCTTACGTGAAAAATCTTCATACCATATTCCGTTGCGACTTTTGTCTTTTCTGGAACAGCTTCAACCAGTAAACTGTCTAAATCTTCTTCACGGACACTTCGAAAACGTGAAAAGCAGTGGAAACACTCGCCTATCGGCTCGTGTTCCCACAGCATTTCTCGTTTTCCACTCGTGTTTCTTAGACTACTTCTTTAAGGGTCAGAGGAGCGCTTTAATAACGGGAACGAACGGGAACTGGCCGAACCACCAGGCGGTATGAACGGGAGAAGCTTGGGACGAGACGAGAAAAAAGCCGACTACGGACCCTTTTTTAATTTTTGAGGATATGCCGGTCAGCCCAGCAACGGAGAAGCTGATTGGCCAATTTGGCCAAATTGTGCGCACAGAATGGCGTCAGGGATCTCGCGATCAACTGCTGTCTTATTTGCACGCGCGCGTTGCCTTTGCTCGTTATAAACCTAGCATATATGGAAAGGACCGCGCGGCACCCGTATAAAGTGTAATTAATTGATATTACTTCACCTTGGGCTGACACCTTGCCGCGGTGGTGAAGCTTGTGTGTCTCCATGACCCGGAGAGCTGTGCCGGCGGGGACTTTGTTCCCTGGCAGGTCTAACCATGCCGGATTGGTCGAAGGGTAGAGGCCAGACGAAGAACAGTCCCTGGTCCTCCAGGTTGGGGGTTGGGCGGCGGGCTGATAACCCGCTCCCAGAAAATGCTATTTATTACAGAAACCGAAGCTAGAACTACCACTGCACCCTATCGGGAAGCAGGGGTAAAAGATGTTAACACCCGGTTGGAACAACGTGCGAAGCAGCGAATGACGCATAAACCGCCGACGAAATTGCTGTCGCCAAAAGCGTGTGTGAAGATCGGGCAATGGAATGTTAGGACAATGTTTGAGACTGGTAAGTGCGCACAGGTGATCAAGGAGATGCAGAGGTATGGTATTAGTATTCTAGGAGTAAGTGAAATGAGATGGAACTCTTGTGGGAAGTTGAGGGTAGCTACAGGCGAAACTGTACTATACTCAGGAATGGATGAAGGTGAAAATCATGAGAGAGGAGTTGGCTTTATTCTGTCCAAAGAAGCTGCACAATGTCTGCTGGAATGGGAGCCAGTGTCTGAGAGGATAATTAGAGCCCGGTTCAACTCGAGGTGGCAGAAGGTTACCATCTTGCAATGCTATGCCCCAACAAATGAGGCAACGGAGGAGGCGAAGGATGATTTCTACGACCAGCTACAGATGGTTTTGGAGCAGGTGCCATGTAGAGATGTGAAGATCGTCATGGGAGATATGAATGCTAAGATGGGAATGGATAACACAGGCAGAGAGGAGGTGATGGGTAAACATGGAGCAAGAGCTGAGATGAATGAAAATGGTGAGAGATGGGCGGACTTCTGTCAGGCAAATGAACTGGTAATAGGTGGAACGCTGTTCCCCCATAGGGAGTGTCACAAGCGGACATGGAGGTCTCCTGATGGTGGTATTGTGAATCAGATCGACCACCTGGCATTTAGCAAGAGATGGAGGAGCTCACTGCAGGACGTTCGCGCGATGCGTGGAGCAGACGTTGGGTCAGACCACCACCTGTTGATGGCAAAAGTCAGGCTAAGGATTGCCAAAGTGAGAAAGGGGGATAGTGGCCGAGTGCGTTTTGATGTCAGCAAGCTGAAAGATCTGGAGGTTAGGAACGCATTCAAGCTAGCACTGCATAACAGATTTGAGGGTCTGCAGCAGTTGATGGAGGAGGAGGAACTGTCAGTGGATGATGAATGGAGGCAGATTGAACAAGGTTATGTGGAGACCTGCGAGCAGGTGCTGGGTAGGGCAAAGGCAAACAGGAAGGAGTGGATCAGCGAGGAGACTTGGGAGTTAATCGAGCAGCGAAAGGTGGCAAAAAACACCACAAACATGGCCAGAACAAGAAACCAGAAGAGAGAGGCAAGTAAAAGGTATCAAGAGTTAAATAGGGAGGTGAAGAGGAGGTGTAGGAGAGACAGGAGGGCGTATGTGGAAGCAGAAGCTGAGAGAGCTGAGGAGGCTGGAAAGAGAGGTGATGCAAGGACTTTGTATGAGATCACTAGAAAGCTAAGTGGGAGGTTCCAAAATACTTGTAAGCCAGTGAGAAACGAGGCAGGCGTGTTGCTCAGGACAGCAGAGGAGGAGATGCACCGGTGGAGGGAGCACTTTCAAACAGTGCTTAACCATGAGGAGCCGATCAACCCGCCAGAGGTGGAGCCAAATGACGAGCTTAACATCAGGACAGGTCACGTTACACGTATTGAAATCAAGAATGCTATAAAGAAGTTAAAAAACGGGAAGGCTGCAGGATGTGACAATATTCCACCAGAGGCAATTAAGGCGGGAGGGGACACATCAGAGGAGGTTCTTCTGGATCTCTGCAACAGGATATGGAGTGAGGAGAAGATACCAGAGGAGTGGAGAAAAGGTTTGCTAATCAAGCTGCCCAAGAAAGGCGATCTGAGCTACTGTAAAAACTGGCGTGGCATTATGTTGCTGAACATGGCAAGTAAGGTGTTTTGCAGAGTGATCCTGGAGCGCATCAAGATTGCGTTGGACGAAAAGCTAAGAGAGGAACAGGCGGGCTTTAGAGCAGGTCGAAGCTGCACGGATCAAATAGCAACACTGCGGATTATTATAGAACAGAGTATCGAGTGGCAGTCCTCCTTGTACATCAACTTTATCGATTTTGAGAAGGCCTTCGATAGTATCAGTAGAGATGTTTTGTGGAGGTTGTTGCGTCACTACGGGTTGCCAGACAAGATAGTCACCATCATCAAAGTTCTCTATGAGGGTTTCTCCGCACAGGTGGTACACAATGGACAGAAGACTCAACCATTGGATATGAGGACCGGGGTAAGACAAGGCTGCCTGCTATCTCCCTTGCTGTTTCTGGTTGCCCTGGATTGGGTGACGAGGACAGCCTTTGACAGGAAAAGAGGTATTCAGTGGACCTTTACGACATCATTAGAAGATCTTGATTTTGCCGATGATCTGGCCCTACTGTCGCACAGAATACAGGATATGAGGGATAAGACACGGGCCTTGGAGGTACAAAGTGCGAAGGTAGGCCTGAAGATCAATGCCACCAAGACAAAGCTGATGCGTATTGGTACCAAACGTGGTGATGGTGTGTCGGTAGCTGGGGAGCGGGTTGAGGAAGTGGATGAGTTCACATACCTTGGGAGCATTGTAAGCAAGAAGGGAGGCACTGACGAGGACATTCAGGCACGAATTGGAAAGGCAAGACAGGCATTTGCGATGCTGAGACCAATATGGCGATCCACGGCACTAACAACCAAGACCAAGCTGAGAGTCTTTGGGTCAAATGTGAAGGCGGTGCTCTTGTATGGTTCTGAAACTTGGAGGCTGACCAAGGGATTGGAGCAGAAGTTGCAAGTGTTTATCAATAAGAGCCTGAGGAACATCTTGCGGATTTGGTGGCCTAGAAAAATCAGCAACAAGGACCTTTGGAGTCAAACAGGGCAACGACCGATAGAGGAAGAGATAAGACAGAGAGCTTGGGGCTGGATTGGCCACACACTGAGGAAACCAGATGGACACGTAGTCAAGAGGGCACTAGAGTGGAACCCACAGGGGAAGCGAAAGAGAGGGAGACCCCAACACAGCTGGAGACGCACAAGAATGGCAGAGTTGGCGGCGAAGCATGTTACGTGGAATGAGGCAAAAGGCACTGCACAAAATAGGGTTAGGTGGCGCGCACTAGTTGAGGACCTATGTTCCACTTAGGAACGAAGAGGATTAAGTAAGTAAGTAATTGATATTTAAGAGAATTATGGTGTGCCGGTAGTAGGCAATACTGCCAATACGCCAAAGCCCCCTGGGTATACACCCTTTAAAAGGAGTTTTGGGAGGGTTTCCACCGGATCAAGAAAATCTTGACCCCGGTGGGATTTGAACCCACGACCTCGGGATTAGATCTTCCGACACTCTACGGACTGAGCTACGAGGCCAGACGGGAGTAGGTCGGGGTAATTTAGATAGTAAATCGCGGTAAGTATACAAATGTTAGCATATAGGATTTCCTTATATGCTATCATTTGTATACTTACCGCGATTTACTATCTAAATTACCCCGACCTACCCCCGTCTGGCCTCGTAGCTCAGTCGGTAGAGTGTCGTGGGTTCAAATCCCACCGGGGTCAAGATTTTCTTGATCCGGTGGAAACCCTCCCAAAACTCCTTTTAAAGGGTGTATACCCAGGGGGCTTTGGCGTATTGGCAGTATTGCCTACTACCGGCACACCATAATACTCTTAAATATCAATTAATTACACTTTATACGGGTGCCGCGCGGTCCTTTCCATATATGCTAGGTTTATAACGAGCAAAGGCAACGCGCGCGTGCAAATAAGACAGCAGTTGATCGCGAGATCCCTGACGCCATTCTTGACGCCATTCACCTTGCTTCACGTATGTATTTTATGCAATTTCACGAATTACGTATTTTCATACGTTATGACAGAAAACGATAGTCGCAAATTACTTGATTTACGTTGCATTTTCTCTAATTTCTCTTGGTAGTAAGATATTTTCCTAGGGCGACTGAACAACCCAAGAACAGCCGGTTGCAATAAGTTAATTGATTAGATTCTCGATTTTCACGAACGTTTATCCATGATTCACGGATCACGGTCCTCAAAATAAGAAGATCACGAGTCACGCTAGGCTATCAATTCACGGATCACGGCTAGATTTAAGGCCCGGTTCATACGTCGCTTTTCTGCCGTGTCGAATTCAATTAAACGAATTAAATTCGACAGAAGTTCAACGTCTGAATCGGCTGTCGAATTTCTGCCGCACGTTCAACTAGTCTTGTCGCACTATCCGACAGAAATGCGACACCGATTCAAACGTCGCATTTCTGCCGTGTCGAATCTAGTAAAAACTACACATATCTTGCGTTTGGATATATAGTTCGGCTAGCCAGTAAACACAACTTCAGTATAACCTCCAAATTAAGTGCGACAGAAGTGCGGCCTATGAATCAACGGTCGCATTTCTGCCGCACTAAATTGAATTAAATTCGACACGGCAGAAATGCGACGTATGAACCGGGCCTAAGCTCTTTTCACGTGTCACGAGCTTATTTTTGCCCGAATCACGCGTCACGCATAACTCCTTTACCAGGCACCCTGTAAAAAGTCTGTAGCTTTCGCATATCCGGACACATGATAGTAAAGATCCCTTGTTATTGCAAAGTGATAATTTTCATGCCTTTAAAAGCCACCTAACTGACTGCAGCTCGTTTCACGTGGTTGTTTATTCTGCAGCGAATCCGAAAATGCCCGTTTGCTACTTCATAGGACAACAACAGAAAACACGCATCTTTGCCTCCATTTTTTTAATAAAAAAATAATTCTGAATACAAAAGTGTACATTTGCAGCAAACGTCAAGCATATTCCTTTCCGTTCACCAAGAACATTTCTCATCAAACTTTCAGCGGGCTAAGCAATTACCATTCGAACAGAACTATGCTTGCAAACCTGAAATCTCTTATTCGTCCAGTGACCGATAGGAATTCCTGGGTAATACAGCCACGTCGGCGGCATGCAACTCTACTTACCTCCCTTTCAGATATTTTTTATAAGTGTCGAGCCACCCAATCCTACCGGCTAAATATTGCACCGATTGCGTTCTTTTCGACTCAAAACTCCTCCAAATTGCCTTGGTAGGTCTCGGAATCCATCCACAGAACGGCCAGAGAGACAACTTCACTCATGAACAGCCATCTTTCGACACGAATATTTTTGGCCTGCCAGTCATCGTCAAATCATCTCTCACCTCTGGTTTCTTTCAGACGTTTGCCTCTACCCACCATTCTAGCTTAATGATGCCAGCCTGGGGGGGGGCTTCTGCAGTGGAAAATGACTCGAAGAAAACACTTAAAAATGAACTTACAAAAACCTGCAAGATTTGAGCAGCTCGTGTGCTCCCCCGCTTATCAGGGCAAGTGACGGCCAAATACTGACGTCACAATAAAAACTTGAGCCCTCGGTGTCTCGAAACAGCACATATTTTTGCTTGCCTTCTTTTATGCAATCACGAAATTCTACAGATTGCCTAAGCCCGCAAAACTCGGCTCGGATTTGAGAAATGTAGTGTGTCGTTCTCGAATTTTAATCGAGGTTTCGGGATTTCGGCGGGTCTAATCCCTACCGAGCCCTTGGCTAAGTCCGATTCCATTAGAAAGAGCCCAAAAATAAAAAGAGAACGGAAAGGAGAGGCCGCGGACGAAAAGCGCATATATGTTTGCAATGTCGGACAAAACGAGAAAAAAAAAACATTAAGCCTTTAGAAGTAGTTTAAAGCAAAAAATAAAGTTAAAACAACGAAGATACCCGAAAAAAAAATCCTGAACAAGCTGAATGCAGTATGAAAGAAAAGTTCGGAGAAAAAAATATCAAAAACAAAACAAAACGGATTTCTGGGGAAGAATTACCCCGCCCCCAAGCCGATGGAGGGTAATTCCTGGTGAGCAGCAGGCTCGAGTCAACACGGGGGGAGAGGTTATTCGGCCCCCAGACCGTATGTGAATAACCCCTGTAACAGGAAGACTCGAACCCGCGACTCCCGCGGCTGTGAGATGATTAAGTTGTATCAGCCGCGCCGCAGCGATACCACTTAGCCACCTCGAAATCCCTTGGGCGCTTCGCAAAAAAAAAAAAAATTGGCTCTGTATACTTGGTTAATAATTACAGGAACACGTGGTTTGAATCGTGACCAGGCTGACTTGCTTCAGAGGCTGATGTTGCTTCAGAGTGCATTTAGTTCAAATTGCCGGAAAGGTGCGTTTACCGCTCTTTGTTACAACGTTATGATCCAGAAAACATCAGTGTTTATGCAAATCCATGAATGTATGTCATTTTTGAGGCAGGGGTCGACTGCAAGAAAATAGAAATTAAAAATTTTTAAAAATGCATAAAAAAAAACTGTGTTTTATCCAAATCGAAAATTTTTTTTGCAGAAGTTCATTGGGTGAAATGTAGAATCGGTTGAGAAATAAAAAAACTTTTGACGTTATGGGCACTTTTAATGGAAAAAATTGTCTAAACACCTATATCGCCGTTTACGCAAAATTCATTATTTCCTTTCAACAAAATCTTAAAGATATTTCTGTTTTGTCAAAATCCAATTGCTAAACCATCTGCTCTAGGATCAGACCCAGACCAGTAAACGTCTCTGCGAGGTCCACGTTTACAAGGTGCTCTCCTGCGAGCGATTATTTGCCCGCGACCAAATACACTCCTATTATGTCCAGATACAGGGTAACTGATATTGTGCCCAAGTTCCGTGAGCTCTTTTGCGACGACTTCTGAAATGCCCTCCTCCAAGAAAACGGTCCCACATTCCCGTCCTTCGCTACTGATACAAAATCTAGAAACATCCAAGGCTTGTTGAGGGTCCATTCCAAATTCAATCATATTGAGCAGGACCTAGTGTAAGGAAAACAAAATTAAGATCAAAAGAACCACATTTGCCAACTGAGCTATGAAGCCACACATAGGGAGCGAGGTCAATTGTGAGTTCATATTTTCCCGTGAAAGGAGTGAAATGACGTATAGTATATGAAATGATTAGTGTGGCTTCATAGCTCAGTTGGTAGAGCATCGCACCGGTATCGCGGAGGTCACGGGTTCGAATCCCGTCGAAGCCCTGAGTTTTTTTTCAGGCTTCTTCATTCCAATTGCTTAAATTGGAAATTCACTGCGACGATCACTTATCACCTTCATACATCCGCAGTTCTTACATGAATCATTTCATATACTATACGTCATTTCACTCCTTTCACTGGAAAATAAGGACTCGCAATTGACCTCGCTCCCATGTGTGGCTTCATAGCTCAGTTGGTAGAGCATCGCACCGGTATCGCGGAGGTCACGGGTTCGAATCCCGTTGAAGCCCTGATTTTTTTCAGGCTTCTTCATTCCAATTGCTTAAATTGGAAATTAACTGCGACGATCACTTATCACCTTCTTCTTTGTTTGCTTGAGCCTGGAGTTGAGCGAGAATACGTTTTTCTAATACGTTTATTTAATTTGTAAGATTTTATCATTCAACAAATTCGCGTGATGCCCATATATGGTCTGGACGTTCTTGTTATTCGTTACCCGTACATAACAGATATCCTGTGATATACGTAGGTTGCTACAATTCGTACGAAGTATCGCAAAGCGCTGCATAACCACAGTATTTTGAGCTGCCTACGGCCTCGTCGGCTAAGTATCAGGCGATCTTCCAGCGCGTCTTCATATCATCTTTACCATCTGTATATTTTTATCTGTTTTATCATACTTCTCTCTCACCAAAATCTTTTTAACACATCCAGAAGGACTTCTAATAGCCCACTTTCAAAAAGAGTGTAAACCTGGGGCGATTATGCGTGAGGGATCAATTATGGGATCGTTTGGGGACGCTCGCGCATTTATTTTCAACCTCGTGCGCCCCCAAAAGATCCCACAACTAAGCGCACGTCTTCTCTCGCCCAGGCTTCCACTATTTTCGAAAGTGGTCTATGTAATTGCGCGATCTGCTGCAAAGAGTTTCGGAAATGATGTTTGCAAATGCTCGACATCAGAAGGGCTATTTTCTTGGGAAATCTTCAGAAGTTCCCAGTTAAGCTTTGACCGGAACTACACAGAACCTCGGCAATGTTCACAAAAAATCACCGAGACTTCAAGTGATGCCACAGGGCACAGAGGAGTCAAGTTTGTCCGCACTTCAAAATATCTACCTTGCAAAACGACCTTGGAAGAGATCTTGTAAGATCACCTGGTGATATCGTATTCTACAATGGTCGCCTGGGGCGAAATTAAATCGTCGCCCTTCGGGCGCCTACAGACATTGCGTTTTGCGGATGTCGCATGAGGGTACGATCTGTAAACAGATACTATCGCATGACGGCGCTGGGTCACGCGTACGCTTACAAGATCGCTTCGAAGGTCGTTTTGCATGCTAGATATTTTGAAGACAAACTTGATTCCTCTGTGCCCTGTGGTGATGCCCGGTAACCGTAAGGGAGCTTTTAACACTTGTTACATTTGAGCTAACTTGTATTACATTTACGGTTGGTCAGCTTATTACACTTAGCGTTAAATTGTATTACATTTACGATGGGGTAAGTTATACATTAAGGGTTGATTTTAATTACATTTGCGGTTAGCATTACATCTAGAGTTAATCTTTATTTCATTTGCGGTTGATATTACATTTAGCGGTGATACAGCATTTTCAAGCCCTTAAAACAAAATACAAATGTAAAACCATCTTCTTAAAGGTCAAATGAACCAAAATTTCGAATTTTCTTTTTTTTAGGCCAACTTGTTGGTTAAGAACCAAATAAACAAATCCCGAAGTTTCAAAGTAATTGGACTTTGCAAAACAGACAAAATTCAAGTTGAAAAATGCTTATTTTAGGCCTTCATAATCGTAGAGCGCTCGGGAAAATTGTCGAGAAATTTTCGGAACTTAAAACTGTGACGTCATTATTGGTGTGCTGTGAAATTACGGGAAATTCAAAGTCTTTCAGTGATGAAGCTCAGAAGAATGGGACATCATGGTGTTTTGTGCAGCACCGAACTGCTTAAATAATTCTAAGTCGAAAGTAAATACGTTTAACTTTCCAGAAAATTCAAAGCTCAGGGAACAATGGCTTTTGAAAATGAAAAGAAAAGAATTTAAGCCAGACAAGAACTCTCGCATTTGTGCGGTTCATTTTACCGAAGACTGCTTCAGAAAAAATCTGGCGATACGTAGGTTTCTGGTTCTGATTTCAAGCCGCTCAGACTCCACCTCAAAGAGGATGCTATGCCGACTAGTTTTTTTGTTCGGAAAAGAAATCACGGGGAAGAATGCCTCCCGAAGCACAAAGGTCCCCCTGTCCGTTCGGCTTTTGCTAAACGAAGGAAGTTAGAGGTATGCATTTTGCACCTTTCTTATTCTACCTAGAGCTAGATAGAGTATTTGTTATGATTATTAGCACTTTTACTTTGTTGGTTTGGCTGGTCATGATCAAGTATTAGAATTTGAATTCGTTAGTTCAATATCCTCGCCAAATAATTTGCTTCCATGCACGTGCACGTGCTTTTTGACGCGAAGAAATTATGCTTCAAAGGTTGTATTTATGTTGGGTTTACAACCGTTAATTTCGAGCACTAAATAACAGGCACCGGCTAAATAAATATGGACCAAAAAAACAGCTCGTACAAACAGAACTCACAGTGTCCACAGGAACAGTGAGTAGACGCTCTGTGCTTATTTCAACATTGAATTTTCCTTCAGTTGAAAAATAAAACGACACGAATTTATTCATTGAAAGTTTTACCCTGCGTGATGCTTTTGCGGTTTCGAATTTGCATTGAGAAATATCCTTACATTCGAGTTAAATTTTTGAGTACAAATTTATTTTTGTGTTTTGTGTGACTATCGAGTACGGAAAAGAAACAGTGAATTCAATCTTGGATGTGGCTTTTGGCCTCATCCTATGCAAGCCGCACACGTCCTGATAAGAATTACGTGCAAATCCAAAAAAAACTGCATTTCACTTGGGGTATATAACACAATTAATTGTTCTATACTAAGCTGAGCAGACTGATGATTTTTATACGCCATCCAGTGTTTGAAAACCTCCTATATCGGTCAATGCTTACAATTTTACTCAGTGCTTTGATAATTATTAATCTTCGAAACCATTCCAATCCATTCCATTCCATTGGAATCCATTCCAATGTAGTAAAAAATATAACAACAATGTTTAAAAAAAGCTTAGATCCTTTCAGAATTATTTGAATTACTCAGACTGACTGAAACTCTCAAACTTAACGTTATTCGCTCTTTAAACGACGATCGTCTCTTCGATCGCAAAGCCGTAAAATAAAACTATTACGTCACAAAATTCAAAGCTCGATCCATTCCTTCCATTTCAGTGCGCGGTCATTTTGGAAACGTTTCCGTGAAGTCTTCGGAAATCTTCGTAGTTTTTGCTATAGTTTGCGCTTTAAGGCAATGAATTCTTCTAGCGTTTGGTTGCTTTAAAATCGCTAAAGAAAGAATGACGAAATTTTGGTTCATTTGACCTTTAAATTACTATCAAGTTACAGGTGTTATTCCGGGCAGCTCGCTATCAAAAAAATCTTTTCCTAAAAATATCTCTGCTTGCATACCGGACCAACCAAATGGAGTGAATGCTTGCCAATAAAAACAGAGCAATGGGATAGAATTTTCACATCAGTGAAGCAAGGTTTCCAAAGACGACAAGTTGAGAGAATTTCACTTCAATTTCTGCACCGAGTTGTTGTAGCTAATAATGAGCCCTGTAAATGTGGTATAAAAGACGACACCGAATGTTTATACTGTGGAGAACGAGATTCGATGGAAGATTCTTGTCAAAAGTGGTGCAATGGTTCAATAACTGTAATTATGCCGTCAGATCAAGAATATTTGTTTGGGATAATCAATGAAATCAAATTCACCTTGCTGTGTGCCCGTTACTTTATTTGTACAAATAAGCTGCATAATAATTATTATCTCATTACAGATTTTGCAAGTAAAATTTCCACTCGGTACATAATAAAAATGTTAGCTTAAAATTAATACGTATCGATACTCCTTAGGATATTACTCCATCTTCAATGTAAAAGCTATTTTTTTTCTATTTTACTATATTTAACTTAGCTATATAAACTGTGAAACTGTAAATACGCAACTATTTTATTGTATTGTATTTTATTGTATTGTAATGTATATAACTGTGAATAACTGTGTGCTTGTCAAAAAAGAATTTATTAATTAAAAAATATAAACAAATTCTGTTTCTCCCTTTTTATGCTGGCATCAAAAGGTTTTCATGTATTGCTGTTATTTGTAAAAAGTGGTGGAAAACATTATTCCAGTGACAGCTTTTGAGCAATACGTTTAGTACAAGTGTGTGACATTGAATGAAACTTAACATGACAGAAATCGAAATTACCTGGACATGTCCTTGTGGTTGCATGAAGCCTCCCATTACACCAAAACAAGCATATAGCTCCCCAGTATCTCCCCGGGTGGCCATTCCCGGGATGATGGTGTGGTACGGTCTCTTCTTTGGCTCCACAACATTCGGGTGTTCAGGACGAAGTGAAAAATTAGCTCCACGATTCTGTTACAAAAGAAGGAAGACAATCTTTTTCTTACCATAAACAGGGAAAACGTTTTGTTTTGCATATAGAGGGAGATCCTAACACTATAATTATGTGGTTCACGTTTTGTACGCACTACCTTCTTTTTTTGTTGACGTTTCCGTTAATATCTCATTAACAATAAAAAACAAACTGATCAATAAAACTACGAAATAACTAAATAAGACGCACGTCTCGGCCTCGCCTTGAGTTACGATTAGTTTATCCCTTCGCGGTTGCGCACGTACAAGCCTCGTGCACTACACACGTTTTTACCACGAGAAACCAGCGCCCGATGTCCAAATGATCTACTTTACCTGAAGAGTGAATCCACATCCCTCAGGAACCAGGCCTGTTCCAAAATTTGTGTAATTACTATTGATAAATGAGCACGCATTACCGTGCTCATCAACCACACTGAAATACACAGTGTCACTCCCACTGAAAGGTGATCCTCGCTGGTAGATTTCTAATGCTCTGTAAACCAAGTACACAAAAACTCATCAATACAAGTCAAAAAGAAATAAGGACCCCAGAAAAGAGCAGGGCTTCAGGGTTCTGTCCCCTCCCACAAAGGTTCTCAAAGCTCAATGCATGCTCTGTTGAAAAGAAAAATATCAGGGCTCCAAGGAACAAACAGTGACGCTCCAGGCTCTGTAGCGACAATTTTAGGACTCCCGACCTCCCCCCACCTTCCCCACCCCCGTTTGAGACCTTCGCAAGTAGAAACAGAAACTAAGACACTCGCTTTCTATGTGAATGCAGGGGTGCCAGGGAAATCACACCCACTCAATCACACACTCAATGCAAAAGAGACTTGTGGGATTCTAGACAAAAACTAGACGCTCTACGAGCGTTCACTCGGGCTTCGTATCGAGCGTTTTGGCCTTGCATATGGCACTTTGCCCGAAGTACGAGTGGCAGTCAAAACTGAGCTGTCCTATCGAAACGACATGATAATATCGTTTTTCTTCGCAGCCAACAAAAATAAAGGCAATGCTAAAGTAGGTTTGGCCTCTTCTAACAGTTAAGTTGAGAATTCTGGGTTTAATTTGACGAGGAACAGCATATTTTGTCCAAAATACAACTATTATCGTACCTGGCGACACTCGACGAACAACAAGCGAGTTGTGTGTAAGATGAGCGTATGACTAATTTATAGTTCAATAAAGAGCTTATCAGCGTTGACAAAATAATCTCAAACCAAACTTGAAAACAGTGATAGAATTTTTTTCAGGCGCCACCAAAACACGAAGACTTCCGCTAAAAAATATAAACTTAACAACACCTCAAATTATTTGACAAAAGGTAGGTTTTTTAATTCCGTACAACTGCAAATTACGTTAATTCGATTGTACAGTTTTATTTTGTCAGTGTACAGAAGCTGTATTAAATTTGAGATGATAAAAATTATTTGCAAATCACAGCAGCGTACAGTACAAAATCACTAATAAATCTTCACAATTTCTAAACCAATACAAAACTGACACAAGCAATGCCTGCTACACTTTCCATTACTTTTATTTTCGGAAGGAATGTAGTAATTATCGATCGAAACTTTCAAAACAAAACGTCAGAACTAAGACGAAGGTCGCGTGAAAGAGTGCGTTTCAGATAACAATCACGTCTCAGATTTGCATAGAAGTATTCTGCTATTCACGCTAAAGCAAAAGTTTCAAAAGATTTTAGCAGATGGCTTTTGCAATCAAATTTTTCACAAGATAGCTTACCGATCCTTCCAAAAATTCCATCCAAATTGTCAGCAATACTGAAGTCTTGAAAAGCAGGATGTCCGTCACGGTAAACAATAAGTGTGTCAACAACTGCATACAAAATACATTCGTATGCGTCAAAGCGCAAGACACATGGCCTGGCCCTCGTTGCCGTCATAAATCCTTCACCAGCAAGGTTTTAGCACTCTGTAATTCACAATCTTCCACATTAGAGCCATCTGGAATTTGACTGGTGTTTCTTCTTTTCATTTTAAGCCCAGGAGAGGTAAATATTTTCCGTACTCAAAAGGAAAAACAACATGGCCATTGACGATCGTGGAGATCGGTCCGAACACGAGGAAAAGGCGACTGCCAATGAACCAACTCGAGGTCCATCGAAATTTAATTGACTGATCACAACGCTGAATCGATTGCATTATTCGTGATCTTATTGGTTCCCGAAGTTTCTACTCTCATCCCCAGTTTCCGCTGTCCACGCAAGGAACGCCTGGGATCACGACCCCCCTTCTGGCGAAGAAAACGCTAGCATTTTGTACTTCGGGCCCTCCTGCGGAAGCCCGAGTAAATATGTGCCATATATACCGAGTTTTTCCATTATCACACCTTACCATGTGCCATTGAAACGCATGCTGCAGTCACTAAAGGTGGGATTAAGTGATTAAGTGACAATTACATCGTCTTTTACATGTACCAACATTAGCAAAACCTTGTGTTTCCACGCATTAAAAAGATGCACTACTCAAAGAACAATTTTTTCAGACGTACACCACATACCGAAATATCTGAAGTAATGTTATGTATTCCGTAGAAGTTGTTTTGAAGTTGTTTTGCAAGGCGTTGAGTGATATAACTTACGTGAATGTATCTCTTTAAAAGCCAACCTCTCCTCCCCCCCCCCCCCCCCCCCAAAAAAAAAAGCACTTAACAAACCTGTCTGGCTTGATAAGAGCTCGACGCTTTGTGGAATATTCCTTGGACAACAACCCACTCAAAGGTACCTTGACTTTGCTTGGGTCGGCATTATACCAGAAGGTGTCAGCAAAGCTTAACGACAGTGCCTCAATTACAGTGTGAAGGTATTTGCTGGAGTTGTGTGCCATTCCTAAAAAGGAAAATAGTGCTAAATATATTCCAAATTTCCACTAGCTACATGTAATTGACTTCTAATAAGTTTTTTTTCTTTCATTTTTCCCCTACGGTGTAAGTTCTTACTATACAAAATTAATTCAGAATTCCCAAATTATCTACATATTATTTTACTAAATGTAAAGTCGATGGGCCACTAGTTTCACTAGCATGAGGTGTTAATGGCTCTGTTCAGGGGTACAAACCAGAACACTTGATTCGGAGCCCAGCCAACACCACTCTTTCTGAGAATGATCCAGCACAGTGCTTAATGTGCATATAGTACTTCTACTGTCAGCGCCTATGACACCAAATTTTATTTTACTATCGTCAGCAGTCAGTCAGCAGATGCGATGCTCATCAGACAAGTTTAGGTAGACTCAGTATGTTACTTGCTTGGCTTTGCAGTATTCCCATCCACACTATAACCAACAGGTTCATACTGTGAGGGGACAGAGAGGGACTTTGAGGGCGTTGGCTGGGATATGTCAATTCCATTTAAGTTGTTTTTAGAAATGCGGACGTCCACGGACGTAGTTCCGGTTCTGGTGAAATCAATAGACCGTGCCAGCGTGACATTTGTTTTGTCGGCAGTTGAATATTGAACATGTCTTTCCAAGTGGAATTTACAGGCGTTTAGACTTTGACGTCGATATTGGCAATGATAGTTTACATGCATCGAAAGCACTCCGACGCTGACGACTTCTGAAGATGCTAAAATGTTGTGAGAATCGTGACGTGATATCATGGCACCACATGATTGAAATGTAGCCCTCCCTTGTGCAAGTCTGTTAACTCGTATTCTTTAAATACTCCCAACCTAGACTGTAGTTTGATAAAACCGCCAGAATGCAAGGAATTTTAATTTAATCTTACATTTTGGAATTTTAATGTAGTCTTACAGTTTGGAATGACCGGAATGCAGCCGAACCACACATATACCTCGTGCCACGCGTGTTACACGCGTGACACGAGTTTCAGTACGGCTACAAGATCAAAGATCTCTTCGAGATTCGACTATTTTGAATGGAGTATGCGTAGGTTTCAATGATAATATTGAAATCGATTTGCGATGCATTAACCCATTGACTCCCAGTCCGGAAGGCCTTTATTAGCGCGCACCCCACCACCAAATGGAAATCACTTTCCAAATGAAATTTATTAATCCCCCTTAAGCTTAGGGTATCGACAGAGACTTCTGTCTTCTCACCTAGTGTAGCGCTCGTACGGCGTTACTATTGCGCCACCTTTGTTTACATCACAAGTCATGCGCAGTGAAGCGCAGTGTGACCTCGTACTTTTAGGATCTCAGTTTAGTATGTCGGCGGTGTTCCATTACCTTTACAATAGCACCAGAAGTTTTCTTCAGTTGTGATATTTTCTGTTCTCCCGTGTACGTTGTTCGCCCCATGATCGGGATACAGGTTTGAACATTATGTTATTGATTTGTAATAGCTCTTAGGTTTTGTCAATCGATTTCTTTTGCCTCGAATACAGTAATTTCACGAGTGATCAGTTTCTTTGTTATGTAATCATTTTATCGAGCAGCTCAGTGAATTTCATTTCTACTGTAACTTGGATTAGTAAAGCTTCTAGTCAAGTTCAGTTGGTTATTGTATCGCTATTTTAGTTATTTCGTATTGGACCATACAGTATTAAAGATCACCGCATTTAATTCGACATCGTGGTGTTGTTTACGCCTCAATGGTGAGTGCAAGGCGGTGCATAATCGGTCTTAATTGCACCAATGTGCACTTGCTGAGAATTCTTGCTTCACCTTCCAAAAACATCACTTGACTCTAATGAAAGACGATGGCAATGGCACGCGACACATGAAAAACAAGCCGTGTTGTGATTTGCTGGAAATACTATCCGCCTGGTGATTGGCTATTTTTTTTCGAGAAAGTTAATTGGGTGTTATGAAGAATAAGCTGAGAATAGAAAAAAATTGACGTTATGGGCACTTTACTCTCTAAACACTCCTCTGTGGATAGCACGCCTTCGCAGGACATTTTTTGTTGCGATTTAACTTCATCTCATTGTTCTCTGGAAAGAAAAAGTCTTCTTTGGTGAACTGGTACTTTGATCTATTCTGGAGGAGAACAGGGACTCGTAAAATTTTTTACCCTTGCAGAGTATTTCTTTGTCTTAAGATATTGTTACATCATTTTCGGTTTTAAGATTTCTTACAGTTGAAGTGGCGCTTTTCCGAACTATGAATGTATTTTTGCTTCTCTACTAACTATGGTAGAATCTAACCTTTGAAATCAAACCCCTCCAGGATATTCAGTGCCAAGAGTGCAGTGATTCCCTGTCCATTTGGTGGCATTTCCCAAACATTGATCCCATGATACGAAGTACTGATAGGTTGGTCGAAAGTGCTGTGATGTTGCTCTAAGTCTTCAAGAGATAACATTCCACCATGCTCTTGCACAACATCAACAATAGCCTCTGCTATGCGTCCTTTGTAAAAACCATCTTTGCCTTTTGAACACAACTCCTAGCAAATGATGTTAGTAATGAGTACAAAGAGCACTGTACTAATAAAATTAGGCAGCAGAAAATTGTGAGTAATCTTCAGTAAAGAGAAAATGAAAATCAGAGGAATATTAAAATGTCAAAGACATCCGTTATGGTAGATTTTTACTTCTGCTTATAAGAACTTAAGCATG
Organism: Meandrina meandrites; assembly: GCA_963693305.1. Lineage (NCBI taxonomy): Eukaryota > Metazoa > Cnidaria > Anthozoa > Scleractinia > Meandrinidae > Meandrina > Meandrina meandrites. Next base: position 17,091,317 of record OY855912.1, on the reverse strand, counting down.
CGCAATAAAAACCGGAACAACACAATTTTTGCTGATCAATTTCATTTTCCCACAGTCTGTACCGGCGACCTATCGCTGACTGAGGACCTGAAGGACTCTGGGCTCGAGATTGCCCTTTGGGCTGCCTCTTGTCACTTTTTTGGAGCTTATTTCAAACTGATCACTTTTCGCGTCTTTTTACGACTATTTTGCAGAATGCAAAATAGCAGTTTAGTAGACGAGCGCAATCACTCGCTAGGTCGGTCGCTCGGTCAATCGTTCCTTGCGTTGTAGTAGACTTTTTGTTTGTAATTCCACTGAATAACTGGACTTGACGAAGATGAAATTAAATGTTGGCAAATGTGAAACAGTGAAATAATGATGAGATAGTTATCAGCTATGTCAAGAGCATGAGGTACGAGCATTGTCTTATTTAAATTGTTTCAAAACATTGCCTAGAAAGTATATGGTGTCATTGTAACGTATGAATGCGGGCTCTAGCCAAGCGTATGTTTTAATAACATAACGCATGCAATACGATAATAAATGGCAAGCACCTATTAGCATCTTAGGGAAAAAAAGAAAAAAAAACGTCGGAGGGAGAAAAAAATATCGTGTGCGTGTGCGTGCCCGCCCATGTGTTGAACTCTCGCCCTCCTTGCTTTCTAATACAGTATGTCAACGCCTTGAGCTAACCTGACACATAGGTCCGCAATGCGTACATGTGTCTAGAAGGTTATGCATTCGTCAGGGCAGCGATATGTAATTTTAAGAGGTTTAAAGAAGAGATAGAAGAAAGAAAATTATTTTTGGAACACCACCAAAATATTTTCATCTTTTCAGCTTATACTGCTGCTCATACATGTACTTCATTATGCAAAATAGTCATTGTCTCAAAGAGACCTTTGATTGTTGCTTGCTGGTGACCATACCCATGGCTTGCTGCAGTGTCCATGATATCAAAAATTGGTAAAAGCAAACAGCTGTCTTAAAGGAAAATTTAGACTCTTCACCCCAAGTACATTTATATTATCATTCTATAGGATACATGTGTGAGCCAGGTCAATCCCTGATGTCAATCTGTTTAAGGACGATAGACATTTCTGTTTTTAAAATCTAAGAGAACTCACGAAATATAATTTCTCTCTTTCGGTTGTACTTTGTATGAGTCCTTTCTAACTATCCTGGTGGGTTTCTTCCCCCACATATTTATTGCCATTGTTTAACATGCAAATTTTACAGACTTTCGATCGACAAGATCAATCAACTAATCGATTTGTTGAAATATTTTTTTATCCTGGTAAAATTACATATCTACATGTAGTTAAGTCGGAAACATTCAAAAATTCAAAATATTGATGCATTCGAAGGACTAGCTGACATAAAATATAGAACTGAGAAAGTAACACACAGAGAAAATTTCAGGCTAGATGGCATTGGTACATAGTCAATAACAGCTAAATCATAAGTTTCACAATACAAAATATGTATCTAACATTATCCTACTCGCAAACTTATGATTTAGCTGTTATTTATCATGTACAAATGCCATCTAGTCTGTCTAAATAAATTATTGTCTATGTCTATGTCTACATATACATGTACCTTACAGTATGTCATGCAATTAGATGCGTGACACGATGCAAAACGGGTCAACAGTCAGGGACTTATGAAAAAAGTGTATTTTGCATGTTTACCTCAAATGTTTCAGCTAAAAGTGGCATGACCATTACATCACCAGCCCGAGGAGGCTGCAGTCCATTCAGCAGCATATCTGAACCATGTTTATTTGCTGGATCTTTGAGACACAAACAACACTTTTGCCAAAAATATGCAGCCACAGGGTGAACAGGGAAGCCATGTTTTGCCAGGTCAATTGCTGGTTGGAGGATATCCCTCATTGATAACTTGCAAACAAAAGTGAACACAAATAACACATTACAATTAAAGTTCAGTTCTCTTTATTTGTGCACTTGATTCTTCCCTTGCCTGATTGAGAAATGTCAATGATGATGTAGCTATATATAGACATTTGTGTAGTATCTCAGATAAGTTATCATTTCAATTGAATATTGAATAAATTTTTGATCTCACTACAGATCATTGCATGTACCATTAAGCTGTGACTTGATGTCCTTGACTTGTTATTTGCCATTGCCGTTTATCTCAAATAAGGTAGCAAATAACAACTGATTTAAACAGCAAATAATGCCACCTTCAATTTCCACATGAAGAAAAAGTCTTTTTCAGCTGAGTGGCAACATCAGGCAGGCATAAAATCCTATTTTAGTACCATGAATGGATATAAAGAGCACATGTTGAATCCCTGCTATTGCAAACTGCACCTCACTCACTTAATAAAGAGCATCTGATATTATGGGCCATTTGAATCAGGTAAATGCAACTGAGGTAAAAATTATTGGTATTTTTTCTAATGTGTGGTCCCAGAAAATATCCATACCCCCCACGGAAGGGATTTTCCCTATGCCCCTCCCCACCCCTCTGGAAATTCCAATTTAGCTTCATACATTGCTTAAAATTTTTGGGTCTTTGAGACCCCCCCCCCCCCCCCCCCCCCCCACTCCTCCCTGGAATTTCCAATCCCTTCTGTGGGGGGAGTATGGATATTTTCTGGAACCACACAATATACTTTGCCCATTAGAACACAGCTGAAGGCCAGCAGCCGCCTAGTTAAGATCAATAAACCAGACCTCTTGATTCCGAGTCCACTTCACTAGCTAGTAATATTAATGCATTTACATGAAGGCCTCAGTCCATGACTTCCACACCATGTACAGACATTACCTTTCCACTGCCAAACTGTTCCACTGTATCACACCATGCAGCAGCAGCTCCAGGAACAGTCACTGAGTGAGCAGAATTGTAAGGGAGGTGATAATCTCCAGACTTCACAACACCTTTATTCTTTAGGAGATTTAGTGTCAGGGCAGATGGGGCCCGCCCACTAGAAAAACATTACAAATTAAAAAAAATTAGCCTGGTTGCTATTTGGAATAGTTCCTAGCATAACAGGTACATCCAGAAGTGCTTAAATGCACACAGTTATATTACCAAACATCATGGACATGCAAACATGTATAAACGGGCCAGTATAGTAGCCCTTAGAATGTGTATTTTTTATATAATAAATACCTTCTGTTGCATCTAATACTGTGTTCATACTAGACGAAACATGATTAGTCTGATCATGAATGAAATAGGTTTCACAATGAGAATTAGTGTTTACATCGATCAGACGGTGCGTTGCACGACTCACCATGATTGAAACATGTTTATTCTGAGCATGATTGAAACAACCTCACGAGGTAGTTTCAATCATGATCTTTATTTTTGTCTTCACAGACAATAGCTGCAATTTTGAACAATTACCGGTATACTCAATGAACAACTTTCAGGCGACTATGGAGTCTTGGAGTCATGTAAACAGTCAAAATACCAAGTTCATATAAAATGCTACAAATAGTTGACTATCGGATATATATATAATTTGACTATCGGAGTGCGATAATTAGATCTTGTTTTTTATCTGGAATCAATGAGGGAACTATGCTCTCCTTTCTGCTTTGATCCATAGCTCAGGTGTAAGAAAGGGACTCAGTTGATGTAGTGAGACAATAGTGAAACACCTGATGACATATTTACCATGTAACACTCAGTTCATGTAGTGAATATTAAACAGCACACCAGTTTGCCTAATTGCACTCCAGTTGGGCTAAATAGCACTCCAGGGAACTATGCTCTCCTTTCTGCTTTGATCCATAGCTCAGGTGTAAGAAAGGGACTCAGTTGATGTAGTGAGACAATAGTGAAACACCTGATGACATATTTACCATGTAACACTCAGTTATGTAGTGAATATTAAACAGCACACCAGTTTGCCTAATTGCACTCCAGTTAGGCTAAATAGCACTCCAGGATGCCTATGCTTGCGGTTAGCATTTATATTGGGGTTAGGATTTCTTGCCGAAAAATTCAGGTTTCTGCCAGCTGGTCTTCGATAGCGAAGTGGACATGACTCCTGCTTGGTAATCCAATGACCATGCAAGGAAATGTGTGCAGATCAGCTAAGAAAAATAAAAACCACCACCATCAGTCCTCACAAGGGCAATTTGATCTGAGTCAACACCTTTTGCATTCAGCAGTTGTTCACGGAGTACAATCAAAATGGCAGCTAGAGTCTGTGTCTGTGTAGCCTGTGTTGCAGATGAACTATAGTCCGCCAGCGAACCAGCGACCAAATGCTTGTTCTGCCTTCCGTGTGTTATTTTCTGCGAGCCCGAAACTTCCTTAGCATTGAAAAAGAAATCAACACCCCAAGAAGGCCCCCCATAAAAATACAAGACAATGAGAACCCTGGAATTTGGCTAAAATTTTTGTCTTTTGTCTGTGGTCAGTATCTGCTGACATCACTATTTGCGGCTATTCATCGCTATTCATCACTATTCGCGGCTATTCAACGACTGCACATACCAGTACTAGTGTTTAGGACCAAGATCTACGGGGGACGCACTTTTTCATCTTGCGCGCCGCACTGTGGAACAGCCTCCCACTTGATGTGAGAAGTGCCCCATCGGTGGATACTTTTAAAATTAAGCTTAAAATGTTTTTATTTAATAATGATCTTTTGTATTTTTTATAATGAATTTTAGTATCTTATGATGAAGTTTAGTATTTTAATGAATTCTAGTATTTTATCATCCATTGTTATTTAATATATTTTCCTTACATTGTTTTCATTACCTCTTTTCATATATTTTATTTTACTTGTAAATTTTTATTCTGTAAGAGCATTGAGATTTATTATTATTATTATTATTATTATTATTATTATTATTATTATTATTCATTCGTACAATTCCCTATTTGCAGTTTTTCACTATTTGGGTTTTCCAGACACCCGTGAGCGGGCGAGCGAGCGAGTGAGTAAATGAATTAATTAATGAATCAATGTAGATATATACTAAACACTGCGGACTATACACCTACAGTAAGAGCAACATATACCAAAAAAAATTAGGCATGTACTAAAACCCAAAACAACGAAACGAAACCACACCGCCGAAACAAGCGAAACGAAACAAAATCACCGAAACAAGCAAAACCCATTACCATTATTGAGAGCTAACCGTAAACAGGCTAACCTGAGTGATATTCAAGCTAACCGGAGTGCCATTCAGGCTAACTGGAGTGTACCTTGCACTCAGGTTAGCCTAAATAGCACTCCGGTTAGCCTGAATATCGCTCAGGTTAGCCTGAAAAACACCCAGGTTAGCCTGTTTACGGTTAGCTCTCAATAAAAGTAATGGTTTTCCTTGTTTTGGCGATTTTGTTTCGTTTCGCTCGTTTTGGTTGTTCCGCGGTTTCGTTTTGCTCGTTTCGGTGGTTTCGTTTCGTTGTTTCGGGTTTTAGTACATGCCAAAACATTAAGCTTATCCAATTTGTAATGGTAATAGGACTGGGTGGAGTCCAATTCGGTCTGTAATCATACGAGTGATTAACAACAAAATCGGATGACCGCGTAGCGGGAGTCCGATTTGTTTAATCACGAGTATGATTACAGACAGAATTGGACTATTGAACTATTGGACTATTGGACATAAGTATAACAAAATTCGAGAAAAAAAAATAGATAAAGCGAAGCCTACTAAGGACTTATCATCACTAAGGCAAAAAAGCCATTCTTGAAGCTGAAGGTTTTAGGAATATCAAGGAGTATTTAGTCACAACAAAGAACCAAATGAAGAGCGCGCACATGCGCAGCACGCGAATTTTGTTATTGGACACCTTGTTATTAGAAACTTTAGCCGCGCGCGCTCCAATTTGGTAAAAAATAGGGCGTGCTAAGAACCAATCAGATTCGAGAATTTTGTTATAGTTTGTTATAGTGATTATCTGAGTAACAGCTCCAGCCGGCCGCATTTGCTCGATCCAAGCGTATGTAACTTTGCAAGATTGAACTTTGGAAAGTCACTGTGATTTGTTTATCAATCATCACCTTCCATTGATCCCTTTGACAATCTTCCTCTCAGCATCAAAGAACATGCAGAAAGCATCGCCTCCTATCCCAGTGCTGCAAGGTTCCGTCACGTTCAAACTCGCGGCAACAGCGACTGCCGCGTCGGCTGCATTCCCGCCAGCTTTTAGAATTCTTACTCCTACTTCCGTGGCTAATGGTTGACTCGAAGCTACCGCTCCATGTAGTGAAACGATTGGAGATCGACGAGAAATGAATGCCGCCGGAGATTCTCTCAAATCCGCCGCCATGTTTGTTTCTCCTCTCTCTTACCCAGAGCCTTGGGCTCAACACTGTTTCTTCACGACTTTTCAGATCAAAGGTCTCCTTGAGACTACGACTATTTTGCATCAGGTGACTGAAGTATCAGAATTTGAAGTACAGTACCGCCTGAAATCATGTGCACATCGGCCATGGAAACATAATCAAAGCCTCTTTGAGGCTACGACTATTTTCAATGTTAAAGTACATGCATCAGTATAAGCAGAAAAGATGAAAATAGTTCGGTTTTGTTCCAAAAAGAAATTTCTTTCTTCTGCCCCTTCTTTAAATCACTGCTTTGACTCCGGTGGAGATGTTTTTGCGAATCATGAATTGCGTGACAATGAAATAAATACGGCTACAGCCGTGAGGCAAGGTCAACTTTAGCTTGGTGACATGGGTGTTCTTGATCTTCTAAAGCTGCAAGGTTGTGCAAGTATACACCCGTATAATATGTACTGTTAGGACACAACATTTCAAGTTCTGCTATCTCTAGTTGTTTTCGGCAAATTTCCTCCATCGTGGTAAAGGACAAAGGAAAGATGAAGATCCCCGGTTGTTCGCCAATTAACACAGACAACAAAAAAGTGCTTGAGTGTTAATCAACATTTTGGCGAAGATTCGAGAAGATTCACATTATTCGCCACCTCGACGTAAATTAAATTCCTTTGAATTTAGTCACGACGCTTTTCGAAACGTACGGTTAAAATGCAAACTTCGTAGTAACTGAAACGTAACTGAAGTTGTCAACCCGTTTACGAAGACTACGAACGAATGTTAAAACAATTAATTCATCTGGATTATCGATCAAATCTAGAGCAAACATATGCCTCTGTACTATACCCCAAATATATAAACAGAACACAATAGTACGGCTTCAGTACAAAACGATACGTAGCAGGGGAGGCACGGGAAGACGCTTTTATTACAAATTTAATGCATAAATTAATAGTTGAACAGGAATGCAAAAACTTTAACAGGAATGGATTAAGGAGGCTCACAATAGTTTCAGCAATTTCCAGTCCTTAAACTTTGATGGGCCAGTACTACAAACCATTATCAGTTGCTGCTACAATAATGATATCAAACAAATGTCTGATCATTACTGAACAAGTTTAAGTCATTTCTATGACGTCACTTGTTATCATAGCAACCGTTTAACCTGTTAAAAACACCCTTAATTTTCCATTTAAGTGCTTATAACTCAAAAACGAGCACGGTGACCCCCATTTTTTATTATTGAATAATGACCAGCATGTTAAGATGCAACTTTTTGCAAAGTTAAAAAAAAATTATCTAGCTGTTTCAGAGCCACCTTAAAATTCCAAAAATTTTCTTTTGCAACCGTTTTAAAATATTAACAAGTACTCTATATGAGAAGAAAAATGCCGTTTACTGTTTTTCAATACCTCTTTTCGTTTCAGAGATATTCAAGTTTTTAAAATATGCAAATTAGCAAAGTAGTGACGTCATACACTCAACCAAATTCTGATTCTTCTTGAAGAAGGTCGTCCCATTAGAGTACGCAACTCGAGCGATTACGCCCTCTGAGAGAAACTGGGCGCAGATTGAAAAGGAAGCCCTATCTGTTTTGTATGGCCTTGAGAGATTTGACCAGTGCACTTATAGTCTACTTATGGGAGACCTGTGAAAGTTGAAAATGATCACAAACCTCTTGCTGCTATATTACGAAAGCCTTTGAGCCAAGCACCCAAGCGTCTCGGTATCACAGGTACGATGTCCATTTCGTATTTGTCAAGGGTACTGACTTACTAATTGCTGACACGCAAAGTAGAGCTCACCGAGACGATAGTGGAAATGATCAGAAGGATCGTGCTCGAATCATGCATGTCAATGTGTTTGGTGACATCCCAGACAAGCAACATCATGTAATGCTGACGAAATTAGTGTTAGAGCCGGATGGCCAGCAGATAAGCGTGAAACTCCTGTGTGTGCATTGCCGTACTTTGATGTACGTGACGTTTTAAGTGTTGTGGATGGAATTCTGGTGAAAGGAGAAGCAGTTGTAATTCCCTTGGCTCTGAGACCTTCAATCAAGAGAAGACTTCAGAGTGCTCACCTAGGTCGTGTCAGTATGTTGCGTCGAGCCAGAGGAACGGTGTATTTGCCCAACATGGCAAGTGACATTAAGCAGATAGCTGATATGTGTGAAACTTGCCAGGAAATGAAGCGCAGAACTCGCGCCAGAACCTCTAAAGCAGCACAGTGATGGTGATGAACCATGGCAGAAAATTGGTCTTGATTTATTTGAAATTGCAGAAATACAGTAAGGTTAAACAGAATGTACAATTTAATTGCTGAAATATCCACAGTAACCTAGTACAAGATAAAAGACTGCGGCTGTACTCGTAAGATTGCGGTTACTTATTTAGGTCTGGATATTATTTTAATTAGGTCTTCTCAGCAAATCCACATTCATATTTCACGCCACATGTGTTCCATGCTGATAAAACTGGTTTTGCGTTTAGCTCCGCTCACAAGAGGAGACTGTAAACTCACAACCCACTATAGACCACTATACCATTTGTAAATTATTGCCATGTTTTGTTGATAATTTAGCTTATTTCACTTCAAATCGTTGGAACACGTAAATTAAAAATATTTAGAAGGGAATTACAAAAATTGGCAAGCCATAATAATTATGTCACAAAACGATCACTCTTCCTTCAGTACGTATACATTTAAATAACATTTAATCAAAAACCCAGTATTGAGGCATAAAAGGACAAAACGCTAACAAAAGAGTGAGTTTTTAATGACTGCTGCAAACTGAACACATTTAGTTTATTCAACATAAAGAAAAATCAAAGTGGCTATGACCCACTGAACTCGAAAAATGAGTTATGAAACAAGAATCTACAGTAAAACCGAAAACTTCGACAAATAAAGGTTTGAACCGATAAGGTCAATCCATATCCGTCAAAGTACCTTTGTGTGTATACTTCCAGCTAAACTTCAATTCCACACTTTCGTATTCACGATAATTTCTGAACACGGAGAATTCCTTTTCAAAGTTTAAAATGAAATGAAGAAACATAGATCAATTTTTTTTCAAAGATCTCTGCTAGTCATCGATTGAATCGCTTAGTTTTAACATGTTTAAAAGCTGCTGCGAATCTTCATTGTCAGAGGATATTGGCCAATGCTATTTTCTATTGTTACAAGTCTATTGTTTGTCGTCTTCACTGAAATAAATTTTTAGCTCGTCACGCAATCTTTCTCGGTAACCAAATGTACAAGAAGATTGGCGCGCCGCGGCACGTATTTACTAACTGTTGGGATCTTTTTTTCTGTATTCTGAACACGGAGAATTCCTTTTCAAAGTTTAAAATGAAATGAAGAAACACAGATCAATTTTTAAGTGGATTTAAAATGGAAAATCATGGAGTACAATGTGCTAGAACCGTTCCGGTGAGAAATGTATCTTTCATTACACGGATAAGAAGACCTTGTGACATGCATGTTTTTGACTACAATTCATGGACTTGATCACGACTTAATATAGCTTCTCAAGACTTCAGAAAGGAAAATGGTAATGTATAATATTGCTTCGAATTGAATGGAATTTTTATAAGGATCGGTAAAGCCACTGAGTGAAAAATTGACTGCAAAAAGCCGTCAGGCCAAAGGGCACAGAGGAGTCAAGTTTGTCCGCAATTCAAAATATCTACGATCTGTAAACATGACGGAGCTGGGTCACGTACGCTTACAAGATCGCTTTAGAAGGTCGTTTTGCATGTTAGATATTTTGAATTGCGGACAAACTTGACTTCTCTGTGCCCTGTGGTCGGGCTAAAATTAAACTTACGCTTTAGCGTGAATAATGCAGGATCTCACGGCTTCAAAAATGTGCAGAATTTTGAAGCTTTTGAATACATTAGTAGGTACATCTTGAAATGAGAATTAATCTAAAACAAAACTTCTTTCAATTTTCTTTCATTTGTCCAGTTTACGTTTGGAATTTTAGGCTTTTGAAGCGAATTGATTTGAAAAGCACATGGTGACATCTGAAACGTATTTCTTCAGACGAGTTACCGTCGCGTTGTTTATATACAAAGATTTATTATCGGCAGTACTTCAGAAATACAATCAAGTATTTTTATTATTAGTTATAGTGACGGAAAGCATAAAAAGCAATATGAGTGTTAATTTTGTGGAAGTAATTCCGTAGTTTTGCAAACTGTTTTGCGCTATCTCACGGCACCATATTCATGATTCGCAAATAATTTTATTATCCCCAATTATCGCTTTTCTGCAAGATAATGCCACTAGTTGTTAAACTGTCAGTGACAGTTGTACAGAATAAAAACCTACCTTTTACAAGAGCGTTTTGAGCTAGTGTTATATTTTGTAGCAAAGATTTCGTGTTTTGCGAGTTGTTAAAATGACGCGCGGAGGTGAAGAATTTTCTCCACGGTCTCCAAGTTTGGTTTGGGATCAATTTATCAAAGTTTATAAGCATTTTAAATCATAAATTGGTCTTTCAGCGTGACTAGAAACGAATTACTTGTCTGAATCTAGTACGCATATGGTTTATTTTTTCAACTCGCACGTTTGTGTTAAATGCCGTAAAAGAGCCGGGAATTTTTGGGGGTGGCGTGCGCGCTAATAAAAGCCTTCGGGACTGGGAGTCAATGGGTTAATGCATCGCAAATGGCTTTCACTATTATCATCTTTGCCCCTTCGCATACTCCATGCAAAATAGTCGAATCTCGAAGAAATCTTTGATTTATCCTTACATTTCCCTGATTTTATGAAATTAATTCATTGGTATTTTGACAATTATAAAAATAGAACCAAGATGGCGGACATTTTGAAATGAATGACGTCATATATAATTGGTCAACACGTTGTAGTAATTGGCACTTGCCACTATAAAATAAACCTATTTTAGTTGCTTTACACATAAATAAGTTTGATTACTATAACGAGAAACGTTTAGGAGATATGCTTGTGAATGAAAAAGAATAAAGAAAACCGATTCCGAAATAATAATGTCAAATTTCCCTGCATGTTCGAAACTTTGAAATCCCGAAAGTCTCATTGTTTCGTATTCAATGAGAATGTGAATAACTCCATGAAATAGAATGAGATAAAAAAAAAATAGAATAAACCTTGAAATAAATCCAGATAATAAGTTCTGTAGTGGTTAGGGGAATTGAGTCTTTCTTTTGTCTCCATCTTACTCCAAATTATCTGGCGTTAACCTACAACTATCGACACTAACTTGCTATTGGCATAAAGAGCGGTTTTAGGCAATGATGTTTATCTTACTGAAATCAATTACTGATTTATGCGAAATAAATTAAATGTAATATTTATCAACAGATCTTCAGACCACCGCTGACCTAAAATTCAGCTATCCGACAAAATTGATTTTCACCAGCGCCATGTTGTTTACCCTCTTGGTGTCTGTGATGGGCAACTCTCTTGTGATCTACGTCGTAACGAAGCATCGCTCCATGAGGACATCAACGAATTTTCTCATAGTGAACTTGGCGATTTGCGATCTCTTAAATACTATGCTTCAGGCACCCAGATTTATTAAGCAGCTTTATTGTGGGGATACTTGGTTCGGGGGCACAGCGGGAACGGTCATTTGTAAAATGATCGCTTTTGGAGGTTCTCTGTTGCTGAGATGCTCTATTTTTAACTTGGTTCTCATCGCCAATGATCGATTTCTTGCCGTCACTCGACCACTGACGTACTTGTCATCGAAGTGGGTGGTAAAAATAGAAATTCCAGTTATATGGCTGATTTCAGCTCTGTTATCTATAAACTCGGTGTTCGTGACGAAAATTGAGGACAATGCCGAAGACGGGCAGCTGAAATGTATCAAGTCTGAAGACAGCTCCCCAGAAGAGCATATATCTGCGTCATGTATAATCGGCTCGTTTGTCATTGTAGTTGTGCTTTATTCTACAATTTGTTATCGCCTTTGGCGAAGAAACATTCCTGGCGAAGTTTCCACCAATCAGCACGCAATTGCTATTCGTACCGCACGAAAGGTCACTGTTTTAATGATATCAGTTGTAATGGTGTTTTTTGTTTCGTGGGTGCCAGCCTTTGTTGTCATACTCGCAGACCTGTTTGATGCAGAATCAGCCATTTATATTTTAATCTACAGGGAATACCCCTTCTTGTTTGCCGCAAGCTACTGGTTAATACTGAACAGCAGCGCGTGCAATCCGTGTTTGTATTTTATATTTATCGAAAGCTTCCGTCAAAGTCTGAAAACTGCTTGTTCAAGATATCGTGCACCTGACTTAATACTGTGCCGCACTGGACAAGAAACGCGATTAGAAACTGAAGACGCAATGAGAATCAGGCAAACTTTGAACATGTTCACCCAGGAAGAAAGAGCTATTGAGTTGACAGCGTACCGCACGGTTAACCACAGCGCTGCACCTCACTAGATTGAAGGTAAAGAATCGACATAATCAATCGGCCAGTTGTTGCTGTCCACTTATCTCGACTGTAATTCAGATGGAACAAGTTTTAAGTACATTTTTAACCTAGAAAATAATTCACTACAGTTAAGTAGAAAAAGTTAATATTTTCTTTTTGTTTTCCTTTACAGAGGGGCCTGAAGGAGTAAAATGGAAACTGGGATTTGAGTCACTGGAATCAAAATCACAAACAAATCAAGGGCTTTTTGTACTTTTCATATCAGTCTTTCATAAATCCATCAGTAGCATTTATGACCATGATAAGTTTGATGTTGCCTTCTTCTGGGTTAGTACAAAATTTGCACTGAATAAAATTTTGAAATCTGCTGTACCTCTAGTGTGTCATGACAGAGGCGGATTTTTTAATTTAAACTTTGCCAGCGAGTACACGTCGTTTAAATGTGCAAATTTAAATTTAACGCCTTCTATCTTTTTTTAAAAGCGCTGTTTTAGAATTCCGCTTCTGTCATGACACACTGCAGTATCCCTGGTATACCTCTCTGCAATGCTAGCTCGTGAAGTTTTAAATCCGCGATGAATTCTTGGACACAAAATTGTCGGAAAAGTCCAAACTTTGAGATTTCCGAAGGTGTTCCGATTAAAACACGAGTGCCAAGGGAGGTAAGGCCCGTTCCAAACGCCGCTCCACTCATGTGCCGAACCTAACTCAGTAAGGGTCGACCTTGGAGCGACTTTGGAGCGACAGCTGATTCAAACGGCGTATTTGTGTCGAACTTAATTCGCGGAAACAAGTCGTTAACAATAATAATGTTGACTGAACGTCTGTGTTGAGGATGATAAAAGGTTTTTGCAGTCGAAATCAGCAAACTATTACGCAAGTTTTGCTATAATAATAATATTTCCGGAAAAGCAAATTCATTCCGCGAGATTTATATTATTTAAACTGGTTTTCTCTCGAGAATTAGTTTGTAAATGCTAATCTACAAATCTGATCTCACAAATTGGGGAAACAGCAAAAAGGAATTACCACCAAAACAATTTTCCCATGAAGTTCCGCTTCTCTTGAGCTGAAACATATTAAAAGATAAACAAAATGCGAGCCCGGTGAGCGAAGTAATTTCCCCGGAATTTTATGCCGTCGTTCTTCATGCATGACTGATCAGACCGAGTCACGCCACTCCACTTTAGACCAATCATGAGCGCTGTTATATCGAAAATACATTACAGTAATTCATGCATTAGGTTCGGCACATGAGAAGAACGCCGTATGAATCAGCCGCCGCTCCAATGCCGCATAGTGCGGCAGACCCTGCCGAACCTAACGTTTTTTGCCGAACCTAATTAAAACTGCCGGACCAAACTGATTCAAACGCCGCTCTTCTGCCGTACTTTATTCACCAGTTAGGTTCGGCACATGAGTGGAGCGGCGTTTGGAACGGGCCTAATTATGGTAATTGAATTCCACGCATTATGTCAGAAAAGAACAATGCGTTTTCAAAGAGAACGCCTTTACTTATGAATTGTAATGCATTAACTCTATTTTTTTTACTTCTAATCTTTGATGTATAAATCATTGTAAGAAGGATATCTATTTTCAGAGCCGATTTATTACATGTTTACGTTTGAGTAAACATTTTGCTCACAGGATCCGTGCCACACGTGAACACTTCAAATCACGCGCCATATTTCAGTCAAGAATTAATGTTTCGTACACTTGTCGATGTCACTCGTTGGACTTCGTGCATACGCTTTATAAATAAATGCATAATAATGAACCTTATGTGTCACGCGACCTAAAATTTAATTCCGTCTTCCTTTGTTTTAAACTCTTCATCATACATTTCCATAGCCAAAAACAGTAAGGAAGAATAAAGTTTAACTGAGGAAGAATAAAATTTAACTGGAGAAACGAAACTGCAACAAAAATTATAAATATAAAAATTGGAATAAAAGTTGAATTATCAAGCATCATTTCCGATCACCTTTGATCAAGTCTCTCAAGATCACATAAAGAAAAGTCTAGTAAACCGCCTAAAATTTGTATGTTATCATGATTAAAGTGAGAAATGATGATTATCATACCGAATATTTGCTTCCAGGAAAAACATATTATTAAGTTCATGACAGGTGAATTACACTCAGTGTGATAAAAGTCATAAAAGAGGGTTGTTAGTAATTCGAGGAACGATGGAACACGGAACGGCGGAACGACGGAACGAGAAACAGCGGAACGGGATTTTTTTTCTGTTTTTTTTTTTTTTTTTTTTTTTTAACAAAAAAACAACAACAAACAAACCATTAAAGGAAGGTTTGTTACCAGAGTCATGCAAATAGAGAACAAGAAATACCGGTAGATCTTTTGAACAATTTGGCACTTTCGTTGCCGAAACTGGAATTTCGTTACCTGATGGCTCACTTGCAAAATCACGTGATTTTGTATTGCGGGCCCATAATGGAAGGACAATTATTTTCAATTTGGATGTACCTTTGGATGTACCTTACTAAGTTTACAGGGTTAACTCCACGGAAAATAGACTGTAATTGCCTAGGATAATTGTAAATATGCTGAGCAAATTCAAGTGTAAAAGAATTCCAGCTTCAACTTTTTTTTCTGATTTAGCTTGTGTATTCTATGCGAAGACTTTTACCCTCGGAAATACGATTAAATGATAGCTTTAAATTTTTTCTGTAGTGATAAGGAGATAATGGAACGCGAAAGTTGTAATAAGAAGGCATGACAGACGAATAAACTGTTATTACAAGCCGCGAATTTAAATTTTGTCCTTCCAATGTGAGCCCTCGCTTCTTTAAGTCCGCGGCAACCAAACAATTTCACGTGATTTTGAAAAAGAGCAATTTACGCGCTTTCTGATACCACATGGAAAGCAACGGTTCTTGTCCGATCGCTGAAGTTAAGCCCTGTTGGGCGGGGTTAGTACTTGGATGGGTGACCAACTGAAAATACCCCTTGTTGTGGGCATTTCATTTCTCTTCCTTTTTTTTCTTACGAAATAAGTAACTTTTCAGGCCCTTCTATTTCTTTTTTTTGTCAACGGCTTTTTTGACTTGCTTCGACTTTGTACGTTTCATTGTCTCGATTGGGGCAAGGCCATCCCCTTTTTTTCTCTGTTTAGCGTCGTCCGACCGACCCAGATTTTCAAAAAAAAAAAAAAAAGTTATGTAGAAGGCAATGACACATTATTTCAAACAAATGTCACTTTAATCCGAAACATAGGCAATTTTTTGCCATACAGTTTTGGTCGTTCATCCTTTTTGCGCTGTTCTCGCTTGAATTTAACCACGACGTCGATTTTTCCTTCTTCCATTGCCGCCATGTTGACTTTATAACCACGTCTTGTTGTTTCCAGGCTCCACGGATATTACGCTGAGATACCGGGCCTCCTAGTTCCAGACTCCTTTTCCAATTTTTTTTTTGTTTCTTTTTTTTTTCTTTTCCGACCGACCGACCCAAAATCAGAAAACGCATTCGACAGTAAACGAAAAAAGGGATGGCCCAAGCAAGTCCGAAGGGCAGTCACACTTCTCGAAATCCTCACTCGAAATAAACTCGACAACTTGGCTCTAGATCGACCTCGAAGGATAAAGAATATATGCATGCCCTTTATTTTGTGAGATATATTTACTGTTTGTTTGTTGTTGTTTTTTTGTTAAAAAAAAAAAAACAGAAAAAATATCCCGTTCCGCTGTTTCTCGTTCCGTCGTTCCGCCGTTCCGTGTTCCGTCGTTCCTCGGATTACTAACAACCATAAAAGAGTCATGAATTTTTTGCTAATGTAAACAATCAACTGGGCTGCCCCAAATTATCTTTCTTTGTATGCCAACATGAACAGAAGACTTCTCTTCACAGGTTAAGAATTATTTATTCGTTGGTCAAGTGGGCAACAGAAAACAAGAACTTAGTTTCAGCTGTTTTCTTTTCTTTGAAAATAGTCAACGTAACCTATTTGCTGCTAACTGAAGCAATATGTTGATGCCTCGTCTCGGTTGCATCATTTTCACGTTTTGCGTGTGGATTTCAGTTGCCATTGGTAAAAAAGACAGTTTACCATATAACCACAATGCAACAGATCGAAAGACAGGTATGGCAGTGTTAGTAATTACTTTTGTCATGGCAAAATGAAAACTTACTGCTCCCACTGAACGGTGAGATAATGATTATAACTCCCTCACTCGTTGACTATGTTTAAGTTATTCAAGAATGCCAAGGACGGAAACCTGATTTCTCGAACCCTTCATTTCTTCATTTCTCCCGATTACTCGAAGTAAAACTCTCTTTAGATTTGCCTTCTTCAGTCGAACACTGCCCATATTTTGAGTTTGAGTAACATTTCGAAAAACGGCTACGAAGGAAACTAGATTTCCGTCGAACCAATTTTCGTTTCCCTTGGAGACCTTGGAGATTCGAGAAATCAGGAATCAACTGTACTAGAAGATTATGCAATGAACGGTTCAATTCGTTTTAAAACTGGAATATTCTGTATTCTTATAGGAAATTAACACCTCATGAAATTAACGCGAATTTGGAAGATTTCCTCATTAAAATTACTTACTTTTAAATTTGCATATAAGTTAATCAAAACCTCATGACAAATAAAGTATTATCAGACATATGTTCGTTAATCTTGACTTCAAGAAAAGGGTAACTTTTCATATTTGGTGAGCATTACCCAATGAGAAAGCAAGACATCAAAAGCGTTAGCATCGTGCAACCAGATTCTAATCAAATAATATATAGATTTAGGCAGGCCTAAAAGCGGAGCGAGCTCCCATTTATATATTTTTTTGCTTGAGTTTACAGTGTTTCCAAATAAGTCGCCACACTGGGTGGCCCATGTAGGCACAAGTTAAATATCTGAATATCGGTTAATTTGAATATCGTATGGCACAAGAAATTTGCTCACAGGAAAATGAAATATCTCAAGGCACAACGAAATAAACCTACGGCACTATAAACCTCATAGTTTTCTTGACGAACGAGACGTCAATATATTTCGTGGTTAACCCGTCCGATTTTTCTGGCCTGTAACCGGTTCTAAAATTGAAATTGCTGTCGCTACACTTTTCTGGGTTCCTCGCGTAAGCACGTACGTGCACACATCAAATTTCAGTATATCTTTTTTACAACTTGTACTACACACTAATACGCCTCTAGGAGTAATTCAGAGGTAAAAGTTCGCAAAAACCTTAAACATTCGCCTCTTGGGTGCCGTCCGTGGCTCAAAAACGCCTGTGCTTAAGGAGGCTCGAAACGGTTTCCAGCGCTTTCCAGCTCTTATTTATGTCAAACTGTCGGTTTAGTCTGCTAAACGATGACGACTATTCTTTGCTAGCTGTGAACAGGCTCTCCGGTCGAGGATGGGGCGAAAAGAAAACGGCAAGAAAAGGTAGTGTCCCCCAGGCCCTTCTCGGCTCGCTTCGCTGGCCGATTTCTTTGGGAGCCTGCTCGCAGGCTAATTCTTTGCAGTCTAAAGAATTCTGTTATTTCCTTTTCAAGAGATTTCAATCACAAATAAACGCCGACTCGTCGCCGGTGGTGTTCAAGATATCGCTTACTGTTTTATTCCTTTCTAAATGCCCTCTGAAAGAGGGCATTTAATTCAGAAAGTTTACTATGCTTATAAAGCTAGGAGAGGCAGCGGTCCGGAGAGCCGCGGTATGGTTTTCATCGTTTGTTGCGTCTGTTTGGCCGATAATTTTGGCGGCTATCGGTATTTTTTGTACGGTATAGCATGCAATTTATGGTTATTTGAGCCGTAGTGTGTATGTCAGGTTTTACATTCTTTGTATCCGCCACCCCCCTCCCCTCCCCCCTTTCGTTTTTCCTTATGCAGCCAGACGTCCGTATAAAGAGATAAAGCTGCCGAGAGTTGCACTAATGCGCCGGTGGCCCTCAGAAGGCATTTCAATAAAACACCGTCTCTTTTCGACCGTTTCGAGGGTATTGAGCTACTGTAAACTCTTGTGCGCCTAGCTAGAACGCAGGCACATAAGCATGAATATGCTGCGACGCTTGAAGTTAAGATCAGGCAACCCGCACTTGATCCCACTCATCTTCAACGACTGATGCTTGGTCTTGTGGGGGACCCTCTCCGCTCAAAGAGAGCCAAAGAGGCAGCGTCTATCCTTCGAGGGATGTTCAAGGCGTCTTCATCGAGTTCCCAAACCAGGCGACTGTTGCGCCAGTCTGCTTTATACTCGGTTCAGTGTTACATTTGTGCGGGATGGGGGCACATTGCATGTAACTGCAAGCCCAGACATGGTGGCGGCCCTGCAAGTGTGCGTGAACGCCAATTATTGTATCTGTAATTCTATTAATCAAGCAATTGTGCGTTTTGTCGTAAATACATTTCCCTTATTTCTTTTAACTTGTCTGTTCTTTGTCTTTGGGTTGGATCTTTGCCCTTGCCCAATTGACCTCCGGACCTAGTTCGGAGCCTGGGGCCAAGAAAAGGGCTGGGTTCCCTTTTTTATCTTTCGGGTGTTTGTTTCAGTTTATTTTCATTCCCCCCTCGTTATGTTTTAGGCAAATTATCCCTTGTTTTCCGCAAGACTCAGTACAGCCCAGCTGCAAATCTGTAGGGGTCTTTCCTCTCCGCCGCATTTCACAGGGAGCCCCTCCCTTTGTTGGCCCCTTGCCTCCTCTGGAGCTAGTAGGTTCCTGCTCAGGATCGGGCAATCTTGCTCATTTGCGCTTCTTCGACTCCGGTCACTTCAGGGCTAGCAATATTCATATTAAGCTGTCCCTTTGGCAGGACTTTCTCGAGAAATCGCCTTGTTCTAAGGTTGAACTTAAAGTTATCAGGAACGGAGTTCGTGTCTTTCGCTTCTTCAAGCCATTCAGAGGGAATTTCAAAGGACAGGCATACAGTGGGGGTTATAGCTATTTAAAGCCCGGTAGACAGTGTAGCAACCCCACGATTAGTTCTACCCCCTAACTGACGAGTCGTTTAAGCCTCGGTTGTGTCACGATTAACGAAATCTCACTTTATGAATCCGTGATCTCACATTCAAGCTTGACCACCACTCTGCAATCTGCTGCGAAGTATGTTCTTCCCGGTTACTTTCAGAGCACCTGTGATGATAAGAGTGGTTATTAGCATGTTTGCTTCATCCTTCGTCTTAAACCTATTTTGGCTTCCAGTGGCATGGTTTCTTTTTCATCTTTCGTAGACTGATGGAAAGCCAGAGCGCGTTCATTTACCATAAACTCGGACTTGTAGTTTCAGGCGCTTCTCTAAACATTTATGATCGGAAAAGACCAGCGCTTGCCCCACTTTACACCTCGTGCAACTCCGAGTTCTAGCGGAATCAACGTTTTTGCACAGTTACTGCCTTCTGACCAAAATTATATGTTTTTCCGCCATTTCTTCTGATTGCACCCCTTCTGAAATTCATTCTTGAGCAGGATTTTCACGGTGCGTTTACTATCATTATCGTTTATAGTTTTCGGGTGGGATTATCCAACACAAGCTTTTAGGTTGCACCCAGGAAGACGTGACCCAATCGTTGGGCTGGAAAAGTGGGGAGGTCGCAAAAGATATGTGCAACTCTCAGATGCTAATGTATCTCTTACAACTTTAGAAAGCGTGTTCACCAGAGTAGCTTCTGATTGAGTTACATCAGTTTCACATTCAGATAATTTGGAGGCTTCTATATAGATCGCCCTGAAATGTACATATTAGGGGCTGGGGTTTCTGAGTAATGGAAGGAATAACGCTTAAGACTGAGTGTGAGTGTGTTGTCCTTTGGTTTTCCGTTCTCTTCGTTCCTCCTTTCCAGAGTTGACCACAGAGTGTCTGGGGCAGGAGCGGGTATCCTCCCATAACTTAGCTTCCCGCGTCAGGGCTATTGTATACAGCGAGAATGATTTACTAACTAAACGAAACATTTAATGGATAATGTCAAATTTTGATTAAAGTTACGAGGTTTGAAAGCAGCATTAATTTATAAGCTTAATTCAGGGGAAGATGTGAATTCGTTCAAAAATGAATATAAACAGATTGTCTCAATAAAAATATACTTCAGGCTTAGTGTATACATTTACGTTTGTTACCTCATAGCTGGCGAAGCCGTGTTAACTCTGCAGCTTAAGCTAGCTTTCAAACCTGCCCAATAATATCGGAGACGAACACGGCAGTTTCGTTATAATCTTAAGCTTACTCCAGCACCACTAAAATGTACATTATATAAATTATCAGCGCAGATCAATCTCTTCCTTCCTTTCGATGTAGCTTTTGACAGTCTTTTATCCATCACTTCAGTGAACTTGATCAGCTCTGGGATCACTTTTATTTCAGCTAAATTAATTTTCCCGCCTTCGTCAGACGCAGAAACGGTAAAGTGTAAGCAGTGCTTTAACTCGCGCTGTTTTTGACTTGTACATGTTCAGATCGGCTATTATCTCGAATCTTCCCGTTAAGGGGTTATCCTAAATCACTTGGCATAAGTTTCCATGCTTTAGATAAGAAAGTAAAGCGAGAAATATTCACGAAGGTATATGTTCTCCCGGACCCAGTTGTTCAAAGGGTGGATAACGCTATCCACCGGATAAATCGCTATCCGCCGGAAGAGTTTTGGCAAAACAAACTACACTATCCACTGGATAATGATTTATCCGGTGGTGGATAGCGTTATCCATCCTTTGAGCAACTGGGGCCAGCACACTTTCTTCATGCATGATCACGCGCCTTTCATCCAACTTAAAAAGTGAACGTGCCAACGATTTTGCGGCCTTTTCATACAATCGTTTAAGGGCCCATTACAGTATCTTTTTGGGCCGTTGCTGGGGAAAATTCAATTGGCTATAACTTGACATAACTTTGCTTTTATGCAACCAAATTTAGACAGTAGATATAGAGTGAAGATGCAAGCCAGTTGATGACGTCATCGGAACACGCCCAATGTCACGGTGACCCAGGACCAAAAATTAAGTTTTAGGCAAGAAACTTACAGTTTTATCCATAGTTTGTAGTATCATGTCGATCCTCACATTAAGAATTACAAGCATGCGTTTTCCGTTGGCACGAAAAAGATAAATAAGGACAAAAATTGTACCCTGTTGACCACCTTTTTGAACACAACTTCCACATTTTTGGATTTTAGTATAACGGATGCTTACGTTTCAAGAAAAATGTATTTTCTTTCGATTTACCGCGCTTTTTTTCCCTTGAGATATTTTGAAAGCACTGTAATTGGCATTGCTGCAGTAAGTTGGCTTCCTCACTGCTCACGTACGCTTCGAAAACGTTTTTGGACGTAATGCAGCAAACTTAAATTTCGCCTTCATGAAGAGATTATCAAGCTCTCTTTTACATTAAATAACTCGTAGAGATATAAGTTAGTTACAGTAAAAGTTGTTCGCACGGCAAGAGATTACCGCCGATTATATCACAGAAAAGTTTCACTAGTGAGCAACCTAATTAGGTGCAGCGACGTCAATTTTAATTTTAGCAGTTTATACAGGCCAGAAAAGTGAGACGGGAATGCCTATTAAACCACGAAACCTATTGACGTCTCTTTCCTTAACAAAATTAAACTGTGTATAAACAGGTAAACGATTCCATTTTATATTGCCCTAAGTTTATTTTGCTGTGCCCAAGATTCTTCCCCTAATAGATCTATTTTGTAATAAATAATGAAGATCAATATAATACTGGTACTGTACTGACTAAAATCCCGTATTTGGGCGATTAAATTATGCAACTTCAAAATGAATATAACAAATGGTATTAAAACTTCGTGTCGTGCAATTTTGGTCTGAAATCATATTAAGTGATTCCAAATCGAACTCGCCCTGCACGCTCTTTCGAATCACGCAAATCACGCGTGTGATTTCAGACCTTACCATGCTTACCGTACCCAAATTCGCAAGTAGCCAATCAGAAGCGCGATCTACTGCCCTGGTATCAAGTAACTGACTTAATATGACCTGATATGCCACGATATCATGGTCACTTAAAAGTAAAGAAGTGTCACCCTACGATGAATTGAAAAGAGCTTTTACCAATAAAACAAAACCTCGTAATTTAAGTTTACCTGGTGTTTACCGGTCGTAAAACGAGTATAAACTTTCCCGCCAAAGCTAAACTTGAGCACGCTCTCCACTTGCGCGATGTTCATTCAGACTGAAGCAATGTAGTCGGAGTTCCCAAAGTTTTCGCTAAATTTTGATTTTAAATATTAAGGTGTCTCTCTACAGTTTTTTCTGGATCATACCAAACATTTTTATTTGGCCGTTTAACAAACTTCCCGGACTCGGATCGATCTGAAATTTACACCAGATATTGGAATTGGATGGCAGTTTGATATGAAATATTTTTTAGGAAAATCGATATTTCCATGGCAACGAAAAACAGAAAAACTAGATATCAGTTAAACTTGAATTCGACGCGAATAAGATTTGACGTAAAAAAACTAACACCAGTATCTGAAACTATGCTGTACTGCACATCAAATATGCAAGAATAAAAAATTCTGTATTTTTGATTTCGAATAAATGGAAAATATATTTCAAACCATGCTTTTTGCATTATAATGATAAACGGACCGAGACGCGGACACTGCTTTGATGAAATTACTTCGAAATAACACCAAAATGTGTATTTAACTTATCTTTCGTCGCCGTGAAAGTTTTGTTGATTTTCGTTATCGCGATCCCGAGAATTGGATATTTTTATACGGTCACTACCAATGTAATTTTTGGTAAATTTTCTACTTTTAGCGCTTTTTCGAAAATCTCCAAAACGGCTCCAACGATTTTTTTAAAACTTTCGCAACACAGGCTTGATAATGCAAAGAATTTAATTCCAGAGTTTTATTAACGTTGATTTACTGGAACACGTCCAAATTTATCCTTAAAGAAGGCGTTCGAACCGACGAAAATGTTGCGTTACAAATTCAGCGTTCGCAATTTATGCTAAAATATTCAAATCAATGTTTTTTACATTCCATCATGATGAATACAATTCGTTGCTATTGTTTTCAATATTGTCTTTTTTTCCCTCACTCTTTTGCTCACTCGATGGAATGTAAAAAACATTGATTTGAATATATTAGCATAAATTGCGAACGCTGAATTTGTAACGCAACATTTTCGTCGGTTCGAACGCCTTCTTTAAGGATAAATTTGGACGTGTTCCAGTAAATCAACGTTAATAAAACTTTGGAATTAAATTCTTTGCATTATCAAGTTTGCGTTGTGAAAGTTTTAAAAAAATCGTTGGAGCCGTTTTGGAGATTTTCGAAAAAGCGCTAAAAGTAGAAAATTTACCAAAAATTACATTGGTAGTGGTGACCGTATGAAAAACTCCAATTCTCAGGATCGCGATCACGAAAATCAACTAAACTTTCACGGCGACGAAAGATAAGTTAAATACACATTTGGGTGTTATTTCGAAATAATTTAATCAATGCAGTGTCTTCAAATCGGTCCGTTTGTCATTATAATGCAAAAAGCATGGTTTGAAATATATTTTCGATTTATTCGAAATCAAACATACAGATTTTTTTTATTCTTGTGTATTTGATGTGCAGTACACCATAGTTTCAGATACTGGTGTTAGTTTTTCTACGTCAAATCGTATTCGCGTAGAATTCAAGTTTAACTGATATCTAGTCTTTCTGTTTATCGTTACCATGGAAATATCGATTTTCCTAAAAAATATATTATGTCAAACTTCAATCCAATTCCAATATCTGGTGTAAATTTCACATCGATTCGACTCCGGGAAGTTTGCTAACCGGCCAAATGAAAATGTTTGGTATGGTCCAGAAAAAACTGTAGAGAGACACCTTAAGAGAATGAAACTTCAAACAGACGAGTCAAAACTAGCGTCAAAGACCAAGAAAGTATCACACAATTTGCACTACATACCTGAGCGATTTTGTCGAGGACGAGAAGAAACCTATTGTAGTTTACAAGAAACAAGAACTTTTCAGATTTTTGGCTGAATTTGGGTACGGTAAATACCTAATCGTACCTTTTTGGTACGCTTCGGCAGCATATCAGACTCATTTGGTCTCGCCATGGGTATTTTGGCTCGACTGCGTCCCGCCAAAATACGAGCCATGGCTCGATCAAACTCGCCTGATATGCCGCCGAAGCGTACCAAAAAGGTACGATTAGGTATAAAAATTGGGCAACCATGTACGCTTACAAATTAATACTGTGGACAGAAAAAAAATTAACAATGGGGAGCTCCGCTTTTAGGCCTGCCCAAATCGATTTATTATTAGTTAAAATCACTTAATTAATGCTTTAGAATGGAAATCACCACTTTGTTCCTGTAGCATGTTACAGGAGTTCAACTCGTTGAGCTTCATTAGACATGGACAAAATTTTACAGGATGCGATATCGATTTTCCTTTGTGTGGGCGGTTGTGCAACATGTCCCTGCAATAGAATTCAGACGGTGACGCTGAGGGTAAAGCCTAGGATAAAAGAAAGTTCTTTTTAATTTATTTTTTGCGGTATCCTTTTAGTGTCTTTCAGTTTTTGAACTTTGTCGAACTGAATGTGTAAAAAGAGCGTTCTAAACTGTACAAATATGAAAAAAGTGTGAAAAATTAATTTAATTGCAATTTGTTCATCTACAGATCGTCAGGTTAATCCCCCGGACCTAAAATACAGTTACCCAACAAAAGTGATTTTCACCGGCGCCATATCGTTCACATTCTTGGTTTCTGTGATGGGTAATTCTTTTGTCATCTACGTCATAACTAAATATAACTCCATGCGAACGTCAACGAACTTTCTCATAATGAACTTGGCGGTTTGTGATCTTTTGATCACTGTGCTCCAGACCCCTATGTTCATTAAGCAGCTTTACACAGGAGACACGTGGCTTGGGAATACCGTGGGAAATGTTACCTGTAAAATACAGGCCTATGCAGGTTCTGTGCTGCTCTTCTGCTCTATTTTCAACTTGGTAACCATCGCCATCGATCGATTTCTTGCCGTCACTCGACCACTGACATATAAATTGTCATCGAAATGGGTGATAAATATAGCAATTCCTGCGACGTGGTTGATTTCAGCCCTTTTATCTATTAATACGGCGTTGTCATCGAACGTTGAAACCAAAACTGAAATGCTGAAATGTTCCTTGAAAAGAAGCTCCATAGAACAGTATGCCTCGGTTATTTGTTTAATCGTCTCGTTGGTCGTTCTAACAGTACTGTATTCCACAATTGCTTATCGTCTTTGGACAAGAAACATTCCTGGTGAAGTATCCAACAATCAGCATACCTTCGCTGTTCGTACAGCACGAAAGGTCACTGTTTTAATGATATCAATTGTAATAGTGTTTTTTGTCTCCTGGGCGCCAAGTTTTGTATTTGTTCTCTTTCCTGTGGATACTTCATTAATCATACGCTATCCCTTTTTGTTTGCCGTTAGCTTTTGGTTAATACTGAACAGCAGCGCGTGTAATCCGTGTTTGTATTTCATATTTATTGAAAGCTTCCGTGAAAGTCTGAAAACTGCTTGTTCAAGATGTCGTGCACCCGAATTAAGACTGTGCCGCATTGGACAAGAAACGCTATTTCAAACTGAAGAACCAATGAGACAAAGGCAAACTTTGTTCGCTCAGGAAGAAAGAGCTATCGAGTTGACAGCGTACTCTACCCGCAGCCAAAGCTTTGCACCGGATTAGAAGATGCACCAATGTAGAGAAAGGGCTGATTCGCACTATAGCGGACATGTTTGGTAACAACTGGTAGATTTCTTCATTCATGTGTCACTTGTTGCAAAACACAAGTGCGAACTTCCTTTATTGAGGCGCAAAACTTGTTCAACAATGGCTGTGGTCACTTCAGTTTAACTCTGGTTAGTCTCAAGTTACATGACGTCACACTTAACTGTAGTTAGTGGTTGTTACAATTATGCACGTGATTACTTTCAATGACTAGGATCAAGCTACATCCGTGTGTCTTACTACGCTGCATGCTAATGAATGGTGGATTAAACGGATCTTGAAACATGGTGACAGCGAAATAAGACAAAGAATCCTTTGCCTACCATTCACAGTGTCGCAAACTACAGCTGAAATCATCCTGTAGCCATGTCTAAGACAGAAGCGGTGCCTGATGCACCACCACCTGGCTCTTCGCAACAGCCACTAGCAAGACAAGGGGTTGTGCAACACCCGTCTTTCGGCGCGACAGACAACTGATCCCACTCATTGGAGCAAAGGCAGCTCAACAGATGGGCCTAAATACAGTCAACACACAAAACTTCAAGATCGCAGAAACACCTGCACGACCGAGGACAGAGGTCAAGAGTGTGAAGACAGCTGATGAATTAGTAGCAGACTACCCAGAGGTGTTTCAAAAAGAGCTAGGAGCACTACCAGGAACAGTTCACCTTGAAGTCGAACAGGGCGCAACTCCCGTCGTCCTCGCCGTGTCCCAACGTCACTCAAAATGAAACTGAAGGAAGAATTAGATCGACTACAGCAGTTGGAGGTCATAGCTACAATCCGTAAGCCCACTCCATGGGTTAGCAGTCTTGCGGTGGCTGTGAAGAAATCTGGAGCGCTGAGGATCTGTATCGATCCCAGGCCACTCAAGACCCCCCTGAAGAGGGAAAGGTATCAGCTTCCTGTACTCACTCCCGGAGCTCCCAAAAGCAAGAGTATTCTCGACAGTTGACCTCAAGTCGGGATAGTGGCACTGTCTCCTCGCCCCTGAATCCAGTGTACTCACGACCTTCGCAGCCCCCTATGGAAAATACAGATGAATTCGTTTCCCTTTCGGTCTCTCCCCCTCATCCGAGATATTTCAGAAACACCTAACTCACGCACTGGAGAACCTACCTGGTGTTGTGTGCATCGCGGACGACATCCTCATCCATGGCACTGGAGAGACCGATGCGGAAGCAACGCAAACCATGGCAGTAGTCTACAAGATCTCCTTCAAAGGTGCAAAGACCACGGCATTGTCCTTAACAGAGGCAAGATGAAGCTGAGGATGAGCGAAGTGAATTTCCTGGGACATCTCCTGACGAACAAAAGCCTGAAGCCTGATCCTACTAAAGTGGAGGCAATCACGAAGATGCCTAAGCCACAAGACGTGGAGGGCGTTCAGCGTAATAATTGACAGATTCGTCAATTGTCTAGCCAAGGTCCTTCCAAAACTGTCTGAAGACATGGAACCGTTTCCTCGCCTGATTCGGAAGGGTACCTCATGGAACTGGTCCTCGGATCAGGACCAGGCGTTCGCAAACGTGCCGCGGCTAGGAGTAACAAAAACACCTGTTCTCTGTTACTACAGCCCTTCACAGGACCTCACCATACAGTGCGATGCGAGCCAGAGTGGCCTTGGTCAAGCGATACTTCAGAACGGCAAGCCTATATAGATAACGCAAGTCGTTCCCTCACCGATACAGAAACCCGGTACGCTCAAATAGAGAAGGAGATGCTGGCGATTGTCTCTGCTCTTGAGCGTTTCAACCAGTATGGACACATCGAAAGTGACCACGAGCCACTGGGAATTATTCTACTTAATCCACTCGCTCGAGCACCTCGACGCCTCCAGTTATGGTGATGAGGTACAGAAATGGCCGACATGCTGTCAAGTGCTTACCTGCCCTATAAAGGCAAAGAAGTAGACGACTTCGAATCAGTCAACATGGTCCATTATCCGACCATATCTGACCAGCGTTTAGACGAAATAAGAGCAGAGACCCGAAAGGACCAGTCTCTGCGAGAGTTGTCAGAGACTATTCTCGTAGGATGTCCTGCAAACAAGGAAGATGCTCGAGCACTGACACACCCTTACTTCAGCATGCACGACGACCTGACCTTACAAAATAGGCTGGTCTTCAAAGGGAATTCCGTCGTGATACCGAGGAGCCTTCGCGCAGATACGAAGCTAAAAATTCACTCGTCCCACCTCGGAATAGAGGCATGTCTGAGGCGTGCACGCGGATGCATCTACTGGCCAGGCATGTCTGCAAAAATGAAACAGTAAATCTCCGCGTGTGAAACGTGTAGAGAACGCGACCACATGACACACGCAAAGGAAATACTGATGTTCCACGAGATCCCATCTCGTCCTTGGGAGAAGATTGCCACAGACAACTTCACTTGATGGCAAGGATTACCTGGTCACGATAGACTACTAAAGCAACTACTGGGAGGTGGACAGGTTGCCAAACACCAAAGCCAGCGCCACCATTCTGATCGACACCCAGTTTACATCTGACGAGTTTGCCAACTTCTTTAGAACATGGGATTTTGAGCATATTACCAGTAGCCCTGGAAATGGCAAGGCCAATGGCAAGGCCGATTCTGGGGTGAAGACAGCCACACGCACCCTGAACCGACCCATACCTCGCTATACTCGACTATAGAAACACGCCCACACAAGGAATGACGACCAGCCCAGCACAACGGCTGATAACACACAACTCAGTCACAGAATCTTAAAGTTTATTTCACTTTGAAAGCCCGCTTTTCTACCTCATTTCCGCTTTCCAATGCTTTACGCATTCTATAGTTTAAGGATTTTTTAAGTCTGAATGATCAGTCGTTGTTAATAACATTTAAGCTTTTGCTTTTGGAGGCGAAATACTCAGGAAATACTCAGGAAACCTTTAGAAGAGTACTCTAGATTCAGGTGATATGGCAAAATCTGCTTCATGTTTACCAAATTATCTCAAATTCATACAGCAGAGATTTGAGCGAGCAACCACGCTACGTCATCAATGCCCACAGTCCATTGCGCGCTATTCAAGATGGCGGCCGCGGGAATTACGAAGAGGCTGAGGGGCTCTTCTTTGAAAATCGATAAAAAAGTCAGTTCGCTAGGTAAGGCATTTTTTTAATATAGGATCTACTAATGAGCACATTCGGAACATTTTAAGCAATACTTGTAAAAACAGTGGAGGGTTACTTTAAATAAACGTTTAATCGAGGTCCCGGCGTTTATTTGCGTTCGAATCAAAATGTTGATTTTTCCATATTAAATAGCACTAGTACGCTATGGTACTAGTGCTAATCTTAATAAACGTTCAAAAGGAAACGTCCGGCTTAACAGAACAAGAATGGAGCTGTACAACAAAATAAAACATAACATGTTCGTGTTACAGTGTTGTTATTAGGTCTCATTCCTGATGACGGACAGACTCAGGGACAGTTTGCTGGGACGGCACGAAGGGATAACTCGTTCCGCGTTGACAAATTGCTCTAGGTCTCGCATGTAAATGCCCGCACGTGAAGCCAACATAGCTCTCTGTGAAGGTGATATGTGATCTTCGCAGTGAATTTCCAATTTAAGCCCTGATTTTTTTTCAGGCTTCTTTATTCCAATTGCTTAAATTGGAAATTCACTGCGAAGATCACATATCACCTTCATATATATCCACAGTTCACATATGAATCATTTCATATACATTACATCATAGCTCTCTGTATCACACAGGTTACATACTAAACTGGTACGCTACGCACAGCAGTTCCAGCTGCGGTTTGTTCTCACATCCTTGAAGGTCCTGGCCAATTTTCCGACTGACAAATACGGGCTTGATTGTGGTTTGGAGTTTAATGAAAAGGTCTTTCAACTGTGTCTTAATAATGTTAGCAGAGTCTTGGTCCTTTAAGGGTATGACTACTCGGGTCACGTCATTTCCCGTCATTTTTCCTGGAGCCACAATGGCTGCTGGTCAGCAACTCTCGAGTTGACAAAGGTATTAATGGTGGAGTTGATAAGGTGATGAGGGTAGTCCAGAAGTGAGAATAAAGACTTCAAGCGCGCTCACACTCCTCCGAAAAGTAAGGCCTTAAACAGGACAAACAGTATGCGCGATGGAGCATTGGTACCGGTTATCAACGTGACTCTGGTCGTGGACAAGTAAACCAGTATAAGTAGGCTTCACGTAAACTTTAGTCTCAATTCGGGGTGCACGGTTTAGGAGATGGGTGCCGAGAAAGGGGAGCATTCCATCCTTTTCGATTTCCATTGTAAAGCTGACAGAGGGATGGGCGTGGTTCAGGGTTTTAAGGAAGTCCGTAGCTGTAGTAATGTTGGGCATTAAAGTGAGAGTGTCGTCAACATATCTGCGGTAATAATCAGGCAGCTTGCCTTCTACCTCTAGCTTCTCTTCCAACGATGACATAAACACGTTAGCTAGCAAAGGCCCACGATTTGTTCATACAGGGCACCATTAAACTGCAACAACTGATCCTTGGTGGACACGTTCAACAGTTCAACAAGGTCTTCTTTAAAGATGTTCAGGTCGTATGTAGAGGTAAACCAGTTGTCCTTGAAAGCTTTCTCGGCCAAGATCGCAATTATTTCATCCAAAGGCACGTTGGTAAATAGAGATGACACATCGTATGATACCAAGATATTACCTTTGCTGATTTTAAGTTCTCGCACTTTATTGACGAAACCGAAGATGTCGGTACTCAGTGTTGGTTCAAAGACAGCGGTTTAAGCTTGTTATCAAGCCACTTGGCCAGTGCGTAGTGCTCGTTGCTGATAAAGTGGAGCGTACGGCTAACTTCTCCTTATGGGTTTTTGGTAGCCCATATAGGTGTGCTAGTCTCGAGCCTGGAGGACTTACGGATTCAACAATGTCCTTTGGGAGGATTCTGCGAAAGGTAGATTGTAGGATCTTTCTTTCGTGTGGTAGTGCTTGGGCGGTCTGCCCTTGGACTTTGGCCTTTCTAGTGGAACAGAACGGAACTTGTTGGTGTCGTTAACAGACGCTTCAGATAGTAAACGTATGTACTCGGTTGACGACACTCTCACTTTAATGCCCGACACTACTACTGCTACGGACTTCCTAAACACCCTGAACCACGCCCATCCCTCTGTCAGCTTCACAATGGAAATCGAAAAGGATGGAATGCTCCCCTTTCTCGGCACCCATCTCCTAAACCGTGCACACCGAATTGAGACTAAAGTTTACGTGAAGCCTACTTATACTGGTTTACTTGTCCACTACCAGAGTCACGTTGACAATCGGTACAAATGCTCGATCGCGCGTACTGTTTGTCCTCTTCATGGCCTTACTTTTCGGAGGAGTGTGAGCGCGCTTGAAGTCTTTATTCTCACTTCTGGACTACCCTCATCACCTTATCAACTCCACCATTAATACCTTTGTCAACTCGAGAGTTGCTGACCAGCAGCCATTGCGGCTTCCGAAAAAATGGCTGGAAATGACGTGACCCGAATAGTCATACCCTTAAAGGACCAAGACTCTACTAACATTATTAAGACACAGTTGAAAGACCTTAGCATTAAACTCCAAACCACAATCCAGCCCGTATTTGTCAGTCGAAAAATTGACCAGACCTTCAAGAATGTGAGAATAAACCGCAGCTGGTTAATCAACAGTGCGTAGTGTACCAGTTTAAATCTAACCTGCGTGATACAGAGAGCTATGTTGGCTACACGCGCGGGCATTTACATGCCCGCGTGGATGGCCATAAAAGCACGTTATCTTCTGTACGCAAGCACTATGGAGGCCCTGTTAGGGGTTTTGGGGATAAGGGATAACAGGAAAAATAATTATGGGGATAAGGGATAACGGGAAAAATATTTAAGGGATAAGGGATAAGAAGATTAGTTTAAGGGATAATTGAAAACTCTACCCGAGATATTTTTGGGGATAACGCTGTTGATACTTTCAGGGATAAGGGATAACTGTGCTCCGAATTAAAGGGATAAGGGATAACCGGACCCCCCCTAACAGGGCCTCACTATGACAACGACCACGCGGGTGCTGTCCCTGAGGACCTCCTCAGTTGTTTCAAAGTACTAAAGAAATTCAGGAACAAATTCGATTGTCTTGTCGACGAGATGCTTTACATCAAGCAATTAACATCGAGTTTGAACGTGCAAACGAAATCTATCCGTGCAAAGTATTTGTGTAGCCACCTCCGCTATGTAAATTTGAGTTATAACTCTTTGAACTCGCATGTAGTTAATTTCTCATTTGAACCCTTGATAATGGCGTCATCAGTTCGCCGAAACGTCGGGAAATTATATGGTTTGTTTTTACCTTTATTTATACCGTGAAATTCCGGTTATAAGCCCCCCCCCCCCCCCGGCTTATAAGCTCCCACGGTTATAGGCCCATCTACCTAGAAACAATAAAATACATCCGATTATAAGCACCCCCCCCCCCCCCCCCGATATAAGCCCCCCTCTGCTGGATGACAGTACTGAACAGGGCTTAATGTTGCTTTATTATGACTTTTTAACTTAAAAACGTATTTCGATCAACACTGCCGTGGCTTGTTTCGAAACGTTTTTTTTATTCCGCTTATAAGCCCCCCCGGATATAAGCCCCTCCGCTTATAAGCCCACCCAAAACCCCTTACGAAGTTGTATAAGCCCAGGGCTTATAACCGGAATTTTATGGTATTACTAAATCATTGTTACAGTGTAATACGAACGTAAAATTAACACATGGAATTAAAACATGGCGTAGCCAGAGGAATTTGAGTTATACGCCTCCTCTTTTACATTTACCCCGTAGAGTTTAATTTTGTTTTTACAGATTGCGTAACGACAACCAGTTTTAGTGTTTTTTGTATATTCTTGTTACCTAAGTTTGATTTTGTTCAATAAGGATGACCTCTGTAATTTTTATATTGCCCACGTTGTCTTGTTTTGACGAGATGTCGTTTGGACGATAGTGAAAATTGGTAAGGAAAGCAATGACGACATAACTTTTCCATCGAAGGCTCGATCTATCGGCACTTACACGAAAGAAAAAAAGTCACGAGAGGATTTTGCCTTTTGTCACCACAGCCTTATACAAAATCAGCCTTTGCTGAAAACAATCTTTAAAACTCCTCCGATCATCTCTTTCAAAAAAGGTAAATCTCTTAAAGACATGCTTGTTAGAGCAAAGATATAATTTGAAGATGTTAACGCGACGCGACCACAAAAGGCACATAGGGGAGTCCGTGCAGGCCTGTCATTTCCTTTATTCCCATTTACCTATTTATTATTTTTATTTATTTTTGTTCAGATTTTTTTTTTAATTTTGAGATTTTTTGACCCTCGACCCTCGACCAGTTACCCTCGACCCTTGACGTAGTTCCCTCGACCCTCGCCCAAAAGGCAAACTCCTCGGATCGTCATTACCAGCGAGCACTTTATAGACAACTGTCTTCACGCTAGTTGTTCTATTCTGTGCGGCATACACTCTGCTGACGAGACCCAATCAGGTCGAAACAGCTGTCCAGAGTTTGCATTTTTGGACTCTATCATGTCGTTGTCCCGTTAAGGCTTTTCATTTCTACGTAGTGTCAGCCTTGCAGTTTATTGTGTTTATTAGGCCATAACTCTTACAATAATGCGAATTTCACAAAAACGATACGTCACATTACGCATGTGCACGTTCTTTATCTATTGACGTTCATTTTAATTTTAAAATCTATCCGCCGCTTGAGTTTTAGGGGTTTTTTCTGTTCTGGTCACGTGAGGTGTTAAATATGACCGTGACCTGAAACTCTTGGAGGAATCGTCAATAGGACAAACTCATGCAAAAAGCTTATCTGCATGATGTTTTGTTTCCAAAATATAGCAATTAGAAACCTGCCTTAGAAACAAATTGGTACACGAGGAGCCGCAAGCGCTATTTTTTTTGCACGGCTGCGGGCGGCACATCAAAGAATTTGGAACTGAATGGCAAATTCCTAGAATATTTTTATCTGGTGAGTTGAACCGAAGGTGTTAAAAATCCACGGGATCCAAAACCACATGTCAATTAATATGACACTCTTCCCTTTCCCTAAATCGATATGCGCTTTGTACATAAAGGCTAATTACAACAGATTAAACAAAAAATGGACGCAAATGCTTGAGTTTTAGAAAAGAATTGTTTCCGTTCCATTCTTTCGACTTTTGGATAAATACCTTTTATCTCTGCCTTGCGCTTTTTTTTCATTTTTAATGCCGCTTTTAGTTCTTGGATTGTCGGTCGTTCTCCGACGAGCAATGTTACTAAAGAGTTCTTCGCATCAAGAACGTTCAGAAAATGTGTGAACAGATCTAGAAATGCCAGCGCGTATATATCGCTTGGTCTAGAAGATGGTTTACCGTACCATCGCAAAATTTCGGCGCATGGTAACTATCGGAAAACACTTTTACCAGAATCAAATATTACGGGGTGAAGTACAGGTCTAATTAAAGCGATATTTTTGCAAAGTTAGTTGTACTTATCAGGTATACGCTACCCAGGACAGTACAGGTCTGATTAAAGCGATGTTTTTTGCAAAGTTATTTGTACTCATCAGGTATACGTCAGAGGTACCCAACGGAACCGCTCCACAAAATATCCGCTCTGCAAGTTGAACTTGAACTGGCTGGCAAATTTAGGAATGAGATCCAGCGCTTGCTGGGACGGTTTTCCTTGGAGAAAATTTGCTGGGATTTTATAAAATATCGATTGTACCTGGGAAAAATGAACCAAAATCCTTTTGCTGGCTAAGAAGAAAACGACGCGCGGACAAACGAGAATTTAATAACTGACTAACTTGCATTTGTAAACAATAAAAAGTAATTGTTAACTTTATTTCTATTGTTTTTCTGCTGTCACATGAAGAGGCAAAACAGATCTGTTTCCTTTTCTGTATGTAATACGAGCATATGAACGATTTAGAGTCAGTTGAACAGCGCGCTCGGCCCAAAGCGAATGTCTGGCTTTCTAGCCAGCGTTTTATGGAATAACTACGCAGAGGATAACCAGCTTGACCGAAAAAGTTCTTGGTGAGTATCGAGTGGTCCCTTTTCTCTGTCGATTAAGAAGCCTTGAGCAGTTTGAGCGGCGTTTGATGTAAATATCGTGTTCAACTTTTCAGCTGGCCGGGACGATGGGATGTAAAAAACACGCGTTATTCAAGGTCATTCAGGTGGTGCATTACGGTATATTTTAAAGCAGCTGCCTCAAATTGTAGGTACAGTGTAAATAGTCTTTTGTGTAGTTCTCACCTGCATGAAAATAATACCATTCGACGAGGTTTTCGTTAGCTGGAGGACACCATTCATGAACACGTATTTTCATTGTTCCGGCGCTAAATCCGAACGAAACAAAATCGGAAATGAAAAGAGACCATTCATTCGAACTCGAAAAGATATTAGCAGATCATTTTGATCCATAAGGCATTGACCTTATATAATTACAAAAATAGATCAACGAATAAAAGCCCGCATTTTATTTTGCAACTGTAACGGTAAACGGACGGCACAGTTTTAAGATTTAAATTTAGGCGCGCGTGTGCTAGATAACGTCTGGATCACTTCTGGATCTGTTTCTTGATGCACGTAACCTTTCATAATGGTCTTTGTGTCAGTTACTTTCTGGCAAAGTATAATCTTGTGTTCAGGTCAGAAGGGCCTGAGAGACGTTAAAACTATAAGCATGATAAGGAGTCGAGAAAACGATCCCACGAACAATTGTCTAAACATGATCGGATATCTGGCAATTAATTATTTATTTCCGGTTTCGTAAATCATTTTTTACAACATGATTTTCATGTTGCTTCTGCCAGAAACATTTTTTGTCATTCATACTCCGATGAGAAACACAATAATTGCAGTTGGTTCAATTTATTTCCCTTTGAAGCATTTTCAGCCAAATGATTCGTTCATTTCCGTTTTCTGAACATCCCCATGACGGGACTGGTATAATCGAATTGCCTAAGTATTTTGTGCTTGTCGCCATGGTTGCAGAATACCGCACCTATTTGTGACTCATACTCCGATGAAAAACAAAACAATTACGGCTGTTAAATTTAAGAGTTTTCTAAAACATCAACAACAAAGATGAGAAGAACTTTCGTACTCGTTTCGACTCGATAATTATTTTGTGCTTGTCGCCATGGTTGCAGAATACCGCTCATGTGAGCAGTGCTTGCATTGGTTTTTGTGACTCATACTCCGATGAGAAACAAAATAATTATGGCCGTTAGGTTAAAGATTTTTCTAAAACATCAACAACAAAGATGCGAAGAACTTTCGAAGTCGTTTCGACGCGATAATTATTTTGTGCTTGTCGCCATGGTTGCAGAATACTGCTCATGTGAGCAGTGCTTGCATTGGTTTTTGTGACTCATACTCCGATGAGAAACAAAATAATTATGGTCGTTAGTTTTAAGATTTTTCTAAAACATCAACAACAAAGATGCGAAGAACTTTCGAAGTCGTTTCGACGCGATAATTATTTTGTGCTTGTCGCCATGGTTGCAGAATACCGCTCATGTGAGCAGTGCTTGCATTGGTTTTTGTGACTCATACTCCGATGAGAAACAAAATAATTATGGCCGTTAGTTTTAAGATTTTTCTAAAACATCAACAACAAAGATGCGAAGAACTTTCGAAGTCGTTTCGACGCGATAATTATTTTGTGCTTGTCGCCATGGTTGCAGAATACCGCTCATGTGAGCAGTGCTTGCATTGGTTTTTGTGACTCATACTCCGATGAGAAACAAAATAATTATGGCCGTTAGTTTAAAGATTTTTCTAAAACATCAACAACAAAGATGAGAAGATTTTTCGAAGTCGTTTCGACGCGATAATTATTTTGTGCTTGTCGCCATGGTTGCAGAATACCGTTCATGTGAGCAGTGCTTGCATTGGTTTTTGTGACTCATACTCCGATGAGAAACAAAATAATTATGGCCGTTAGTTTTAAGATTTTTCTAAAACATCAACAACAAAGATGCGAAGAACTTTCGAAGTCGTTTCGACGCGATAATTATTTTGTGCTTGTCGCCATGGTTGCAGAATACCGCTCATGTGAGCAGTGCTTGCATTGGTTTTTGTGACTCATACTCCGATGAGAAACAAAATAATTATGGCCGTTAGTTTTAAGATTTTTCCAAAACATCAACAACAAAGATGCGAAGAACTTTCGAAGTCGTTTCGACGCGATAATTATTTTGTGCTTGTCGCCATGGTTGCAGAATACCGCTCATGTGAGCAGTGCTTGCATTGTTTTTTGTGACTCATACTCCGATGAGAAACAAAATAATTATGGCCGTTAGTTTTAAGATTTTTCCAAAACATCAACAACAAAAATGACAATCATTCTCGGATTTGGTTCGCCATAATAGAAGTATCATACATTCAAAAGTGAAGTAAAACAAAGTAATCAATTTAATATTGTGTCCTTGTCGCCATCGCCTCCGTTCATCCTATAGACTGTGCCTTGCTGGCGTTTGAACATCTAATTGTGCCGTGTGCCTCGCTGGCATTTTTAAGCTTCTAACTGTGTCGTTCATCAAAAAGACTGTACTTTGCCAACATGTACTTGAAACATCTAAACGTACTATCCATGCAATAGATTCTGGAAGAAAAATCATCTTACACCGCGATGTTGGCCTTTCACATCCCGTCCATCAATAGAATTAATGGTTAAATTATTTCTTTTATATTGATGATACAAATGGCATTTACATCTGAAAAGACAATGAGTTCTAAAAATGTTTTGTTTAGAATTCAACCCGTTTAGCTGACATTTTGTTCTATAAAAAAATCGACAAAAGGATTTGTGCTGAAATAGTTCAAGCTGCATTCGCGTTCAGATTTATTGATGTGTTCATCAGTTTTAATCTTGAGGTAAGTGACAAGTCATTTTTAGTTAAAAAGTAAACAAAGTATTTTGTCTCAGACAGAAACAAGTAAAAAAACACTATTTTCATAAAGAAATTTTCCGGAATTATCTGTTTAAGGGCACAAACCACTTTTTTCGAGTAAAACTACTGGCTGGCAACGAAGGTCATTATCAAAATCCATTCATTAGTGGCCTAGATGATAAATGGGCATGCGCAAAGGCATTTTCAGTTAATTTTTAACTACCGTGGGAAAAAAATATCCGCTCTTCAGAGCCAGCTAGCAATTATTTAATAGCCGTTTTCGCCAGCCAGCATCCATAATGTTCTGACTTTTTCCCAGCCAGGAACATTTGTTTACCCTTTTTTGCCAGCAATGTTTGTTTTTGTCCTGGTTTCCCAGCCAGGAACATTTATTCACCTTTTTCTGCAAGGTATGTTAATTTCCTGTCCTCTTTTGCCAGCCAGTAGTTTTACTCGAAAAAAGTGGTTTGTGCCCTTAAACAGATAATTCCGGAAAATTTCTTTATGAAAATAGTGTTTTTTTACTTGTTTCTGTCTGAGACAAAATACTTTGTTTACTTTTTAACTAAAAATGACTTGTCACTTACCTCAAGATTAAAACTGATGAACACATCAATAAATCTGAACGCGAATGCAGCTTGAACTATTTCAGCACAAATCCTTTTGTCGATTTTTTTATAGAACAAAATGTCAGCTAAACGGGTTGAATTCTAAACAAAACATTTTTAGAACTCATTGTCTTTTCAGATGTAAATGCCATTTGTATCATCAATATAAAAGAAATAATTTAACCATTAATTCTATTGATGGACGGGATGTGAAAGGCCAACATCGCGGTGTAAGATGATTTTTCTTCCAGAATCTATTGCATGGATAGTACGTTTAGATGTTTCAAGTACATGTTGGCAAAGTACAGTCTTTTTGATGAACGACACAGTTAGAAGCTTAAAAATGCCAGCGAGGCACAGTCTATAGGATGAACGGAGGCGATGGCGACAAGGACACAATATTAAATTGATTACTTTGTTTTACTTCACTTTTGAATGTATGATACTTCTATTATGGCGAACCAAATCCGAGAATGATTGTCATTTTTGTTGTTGATGTTTTGGAAAAATCTTAAAACTAACGGCCATAATTATTTTGTTTCTCATCGGAGTATGAGTCACAAAAACCAATGCAAGCACTGCTCACATGAGCGGTATTCTGCAACCATGGCGACAAGCACAAAATAATTATCGCGTCGAAACGACTTCGAAAGTTCTTCGCATTTTTGTTGTTGATGTTTTGGAAAAATCTTAAAACTAACGGCCATAATTATTTTGTTTCTCATCGGAGTATGAGTCACAAAAACCAATGCAAGCACTGCTCACATGAGCGGTATTCTGCAACCATGGCGACAAGCACAAAATAATTATCGCGTCGAAACGACTTCGAAAGTTCTTCGCATCTTTGTTGTTGATGTTTTAGAAAAATCTTTAACCTAACGGCCATAATTATTTTGTTTCTCATCGGAGTATGAGTCACAAAAACCAATGCAAGCACTGCTCACATGAGCGGTATTCTGCAACCATGGCGACAAGCACAAAATAATTATCGAGTCGAAACGAGTACGAAAGTTCTTCTCATCTTTGTTGTTGATGTTTTAGAAAACTCTTAAATTTAACAGCCGTAATTGTTTTGTTTTTCATCGGAGTATGAGTCACAAATAGGTGCGGTATTCTGCAACCATGGCGACAAGCACAAAATACTTAGGCAATTCGATTATACCAGTCCCGTCATGGGGATGTTCAGAAAACGGAAATGAACGAATCATTTGGCTGAAAATGCTTCAAAGGGAAATAAATTGAACCAACTGCAATTATTGTGTTTCTCATCGGAGTATGAATGACAAAAAATGTTTCTGGCAGAAGCAACATGAAAATCATGTTGTAAAAAATGATTTACGAAACCGGAAATAAATAATTAATTGCCAGATATCCGATCATGTTTAGACAATTGTTCGTGGGATCGTTTTCTCGACTCCTTATCATGCTTATAGTTTTAACGTCTCTCAGGCCCTTCTGACCTGAACACAAGATTATACTTTGCCAGAAAGTAACTGACACAAAGACCATTATGAAAGGTTACGTGCATCAAGAAACAGATCCAGAAGTGATCCAGACGTTATCTAGCACACGCGCGCCTAAATTTAAATCTTAAAACTGTGCCGTCCGTTTACCGTTACAGTTGCAAAATAAAATGCGGGCTTTTATTCGTTGATCTATTTTTGTAATTATATAAGGTCAATGCCTTATGGATCAAAATGATCTGCTAATATC
Organism: Meandrina meandrites; assembly: GCA_963693305.1. Classification (NCBI taxonomy): domain Eukaryota; kingdom Metazoa; phylum Cnidaria; class Anthozoa; order Scleractinia; family Meandrinidae; genus Meandrina; species Meandrina meandrites. The sequence goes on along the minus strand of OY855912.1, from coordinate 17,050,675 downwards.
TTTTCGAGTTCGAATGAATGGTCTCTTTTCATTTCCGATTTTGTTTCGTTCGGATTTAGCGCCGGAACAATGAAAATACGTGTTCATGAATGGTGTCCTCCAGCTAACGAAAACCTCGTCGAATGGTATTATTTTCATGCAGGTGAGAACTACACAAAAGACTATTTACACTGTACCTACAATTTGAGGCAGCTGCTTTAAAATATACCGTAATGCACCACCTGAATGACCTTGAATAACGCGTGTTTTTTACATCCCATCGTCCCGGCCAGCTGAAAAGTTGAACACGATATTTACATCAAACGCCGCTCAAACTGCTCAAGGCTTCTTAATCGACAGAGAAAAGGGACCACTCGATACTCACCAAGAACTTTTTCGGTCAAGCTGGTTATCCTCTGCGTAGTTATTCCATAAAACGCTGGCTAGAAAGCCAGACATTCGCTTTGGGCCGAGCGCGCTGTTCAACTGACTCTAAATCGTTCATATGCTCGTATTACATACAGAAAAGGAAACAGATCTGTTTTGCCTCTTCATGTGACAGCAGAAAAACAATAGAAATAAAGTTAACAATTACTTTTTATTGTTTACAAATGCAAGTTAGTCAGTTATTAAATTCTCGTTTGTCCGCGCGTCGTTTTCTTCTTAGCCAGCAAAAGGATTTTGGTTCATTTTTCCCAGGTACAATCGATATTTTATAAAATCCCAGCAAATTTTCTCCAAGGAAAACCGTCCCAGCAAGCGCTGGATCTCATTCCTAAATTTGCCAGCCAGTTCAAGTTCAACTTGCAGAGCGGATATTTTGTGGAGCGGTTCCGTTGGGTACCTCTGTCTGATTAAAGCGATATTTTTTTGCAGAGTTATTTGTACTCATCAGGTATACGCTACCCAGGACAGTACAGGTCTGATTAAAGCGATATTTTTTGCAAAGTTATTTGTACTCATCAGGTATACGCTACCCAGGACAGTACAGGTCTAATTAAAGCGATGCTTTTGCAAAGTTATTTGTACTGATCAGGTATACGCTACCCAGGACAGTACAGGTCTGATTAAAGCGATATTTTTTGCAAAGTTATTGTACTCATCAGGTATACGCTACCCAGGACAGTACAGGTCTGATTAGAGCGATATTTTTTGCAATGTTATTTGTACTGATCAGGTATACGCTACCCAGGACAGTACAGGTCTGATTAGAGCGATATTTTTTGCAATGTTATTTGTACTCATCAGGTATACGCTACCCAGGACAGTACAGGTCTGATTAGAGCGATATTTTTTTGCAATGTTATTTGTACTCATCAGGTATACGCTACCCGGGACAGTACAGGTCTGATTAAAGCGATATTTTTGCATAGTTGCCTGTACTCGTAAGGTATACGCTACCCACGATAGTGCAAGACTAATAATTTTCAATGTATTATATGTTACAAAAAATTACAAGAAAGCTTGCCGGTAGAGGGCCCCCCTCTAGTAGTTATGAATTCAATGAAAAGTAATAAATTTAAGCTTGGTTTATAGGGCATTTGTCTCATTTTGGCGTCACGGATGACCGGAAAACATTTCTCTTCTAAATTACATGTCTTTAAAACAATGTATGGAACAGACTTACCTAGGATCCTCCTTACTTATGACTGATTTAAGCAATGAATGGACCGCGATGTGAACATGACCCAAATAAACAGACTCGACATACAAAGCAGCTTTCAGGAGCACGTGCTTTTGCGCTAAAAACCAAAACGGACCTTCACCACCGATCGACGACAGAACATTTCATTTTCGGTGAGCAAATAAAATCTATTCCATCTGAAATATCTTGAAGCAATTTGAAATCTTGAAGGCAAAGCCGTTCTCGATGAACGGCATATCAAATCGCTGTAACTCGCCATTTCGACTTCGCCAGAACAGGACTGGTTTTTTGTTGTACGTGATCCCACTTGACCAGCAATTCCTCTTACGAAATCGAAATTTTTCTACGACATCGAGTTAGTAGCTTGAAATTATCCTACAAGACCTCATGTTTTGCCGCCAAGCACGTTCCCCGCGAAACATTATAATTTATTCTCCGCCTAAAATGAAAATTGATCTTCGTACGTGACGATCAATTGATCCAAACTTTACATGTCACTTTGATTGTCACATAATAACACCTTCTGCAACCACAACGAAAAATTCTCTGCGTGATCCGCCAAATAAATCTAATTATCTTCGGGACAAAAAAATAGCTGCTTGCGGCTCCTATTCAAGGCGATTCACACCGGCTTCATAAAATATTACGTGTAATGCATGAGAAAACAAAGAGAACTTGTATATTTTTAGAGCACAAAATTTTATTTTTTACTCTGCAGAGGAAGATGTGACAAAGATCTGACCTCGCGCCGTATCATTAGGCGCGTAACAGCAATCATCGCACGGGAATTATCAAATCGCTGTCATCAAGGGGACTTTTTAACGAAGGCGTTCAAGTTCTCGTCTGACAACTTTTCGCACCAAAGGTGTCTCGTTCATCAAAGCGGTTGCCTTTCATCTTCAGACCGACCTGTCAACGAAACTAAGTGTGAAAAAATTAATTCGATTAACATTGGGACAAAAAAAGTAGCGGTTGCGGCTCCTCGTGTAAGAGTCACCCCCCTTAAAGGAAAATCTTTAAGAGATATACTTGTGAGAGTAAAACTATAACGAGAGGTCGTGCCACAAGTATATGTATTAGCGTCACGAAATAAGGGCCAATTCGCACTAGCGGACAAGTTTTAAATGTCGTAACATTTTTGACAAAAACAAAATTGTCGCGATAAGTCAGAGACATTTTGAAGAAAACAAAAGGTGTAATTATTATTACAATAGCTCTGCACGTGCTTCTGGCATCCTGGTACATTTCTAACACGGTCGTCTTGTGCAAATATCAAATAATCAGGCAGGTCCACGTGGTGAAAAAATTTAAGACGATTTGCATTTGAAGTGCGCGTGTAGTGATGTTTTTGTGCTGACCTGCGGGGAAAATGTGGCAAGTAAACTATTTCTTTTCCCCTCCATTTATCGGCACAAACTGGTTCCCTCCGCATTCATTTGTTCCAACCCCGGTATTACCATCCTTCCACGACCACCTCGGCACACAAACATGTTTTGCCGCCTATCGCGGAAAAATTTCGCGTGTTGTTTTTTAGGCCCCTTGCTATTCCTAATTTATATGAACGATATACATAAGTGCTCAGAAATATTATCGTTTATTCTTTTTGCGGACGATACAAATGTATTCTACTCAGATACCAATGTAAAATCTCTTAACCAGGTAGTAAACAATGAACTAATAAAAGTAACTGAATGGTTACAAGCAAACAAACTCACTATAAACATCAAGAAAACTCAAGTTGTTCTCTTTAAGGCTAAAAATAAAAAGATCAAGGAACCAATGACGTTAAGAATTAATGGGGAAGAAATCAAACAAGTAAGTTCTACAAAGTTCCTGGGAATAATCATTGACTCAAAGTTAAACTGGAAACAGCACATCGCCTATATTCAAAACAAAATATCGAAAATAACTGGAATTCTTTGCAAAACAAGACACTATGTCTCATTAAAAGTATCAAGAATGCTCTATTATGCACTTATTTACCCTTATCTTCATTATGGAAATATAATTTGGGCAAATACATATCAATCAAATTTAGATCCATTAATAAAGTTACAGAAGAAAATTATTAGAATAATATCATTTGCAGGCTATAAGGACCATACTCCTCCTATATTTAATAAACTATCAATTCTTCCATTTGACCAAATAAATGAAGAGAAAACAGCTTTATTTATGTTTCGATACTTTAACAAAATGCTGCCAGCAACATTTGATTCATTTTTTACCCTTAATAAAGACTTCCACAACCACTATACAAGGTCTTCAATCAAAATTCATATAACTTATGTCAGAACAAATTACAACAAACACTCAATTAAGTATAGAGGAAGTCAGGTATGGAATAACCTTCCTATGGCTGTTAAAACTGCAAAATCGATTTATATTTTTAAGAAAAAAATCAAAAGATATCTTCTCAATAAATGAATTTCTATACAGCGATTAATAGTTATGTCATTAATAATTCGAAAATATTGTAAGGGACTGAAAAGAGAAAATAAATAGACCTAATTATAAAATGTAGCCATGTAAAGATAGATAAGTATTATCAACAAATTTGTAACAGGAGTTCTCCTTGTAAGCCCAAAAGGGTTTGTCGAGAACTCCTGCTCCTAAGTATATATCAGATAATTTACAATGCTGTAAAATATTGGATGGGGCAAATAAACATTGATTGATACAATCCAGACCAAACACAATAGCCAATCAACAACGTATTGTTATCTGGTATTATGAGGGGCGTTGGAATGCGACTTGTCACTTGTCCTGCCTTGAGGCAGGACATCGGCCCCTGTGAAGATTTGTCCGTTTTGACAAAATTTGCACTTGTCCGACAAGTCGTTCGCACTTGTTTTTGCGATTGTTTTACAAAATGTATCGCGCGTGCAACGCGGACCAATCATAAGACAACTGCTTCTTTGTTTTCCTGAATTGTTTGACAAGTTCTAGGTCTCAAAAAACGTATTCGCACTTGTTTTCTGTAACAAGTGACAGACAAGTGATGAAATCTACCAATTGTTACAAAATTTGTCCGCTAGTGCGAATTGGCCCTAAGACACGAAAAGTCACAACCGAAAAAGCGTGCTTTACACATTTATTACATCCATTTTGAAATCACTGGTGATCCTTGCAATCTGATTGGCTCTCAGCAGTGCGATTTATTCACGAATCGCACTATTTTTTACTCTAAATCGCATCTTTTTGCCAGCCAATGAGAAAAAAACACTAAAACAAAGCAACAATCAGATTTCAAGGCTTGTTTAAAGTAACTAATCAAATTGCAGGAAAATGAAATACAAAGAAAGCAATTGTGTGGTGAATTTTGCAACTTTTTTTTCCCAAAAGTCTGCTTAATTAAAAAAAAAAAAATGGATGAATTCTTACAGTTACAGTTTCTGAATGACCCCTATGAGCTTCTTCAGGCTGAAGACCTATTAAGGGGAGTTTCCAACTTTTGGTTTCTATTTTGACGAATATTTTGGCGATTTTTCTTCAACATCTGCTCAAGATCCGTGTGATCCCGAGTCCATCAAAACAGAAACAAACGACAACCACACAACAGCAAATCCAGAACAAGCACAAGAAGTAGATGTTTCCAGGTTTCCTTTAGTTTCAAGCGATGCAATGCAAGAGCTCAAGTCTATCGCTGTGAATAAAAATACGTCCCGCTCCACAAAACAATCGATGAATGTCTTCACAAGCTGCTGCCAGTGTCCCGCCATCTTGAAAATGTCACTATTCAAACAGGAGCTTAAGCAATGACGACGGCCACGCCGAGGACAACGCCTGGTGAAAAATGAATTTATATTTTGCTCTAGAATCTCGCGATTATTCAGATGTATTCAGCGTATCTGTCGGTTTAAGAACTGGCTCAAGCTAAATGTGTAAAGAGAGCGTTCAACTCCAAATAGAAAAATCAAAAATTTGCCGTCGTGGTTCACGTCGTCCAGAATACGCAGAATTGGGTCATTTCACGTTGTTGTTTTGCAGAGAACGGCTAGGAAATGTATCAAGATTTCAAATGCACGCGCAGAGCTATTGTTCTGCTCATTAAACCTTTTGTTTGGTGACTTTCTCGTTGCCGTTGCCGTCGTAGTTTGCTTAAGCTCCCTATTATTAATGGCGCCGGAAAGACGTGACAAGGTCCTGAGTAAGTTCTCCGCCGAGGTCAAATAAAAGGACGGAAATAATTACGAGCCAGAATCCCTTTAAATCATGCAGAGTGCCATTGAACGGTACTAAAGGAGAAAACTATCCACTGAGCATCCTGCGATCGAGGGAGTTTCACAACTCACAAGAAATCCTCAATGCGAAGGCAATTTCTCAATCACGCGTACACAGAAGAAACAAAGGGCTTACATCATTGAGTCAGTTGACAACGGTTGAAATTTGAATTGTTGAATTTTGAAATGATTGAGCTTTGAATTGAATTGAATGAACTTTGTATCTGAACTGCGTGAATTTCCTTGAATGAAACGTGTTTTTCCTTTGTCACGCTCGACTGAGTTTTTGACACATAACATGACATGTAAGTTTTTGAGATGTTTGAGATGCGTTTGAGATGCGTTTTGAGATGCGTTTCCGGTTCCGCTTTTTTACAAACCGGCTACTGGATCAATAAAATGTTGGTGCTGACTAAAATCCTGCATTTATGGGGCGATTAAATTGTGTGATTTCAAAATGGATGTAATAAAGTGGTAATTAAACTTCGTGTCGTGCAATTTTGGTCTGTGATAACAAGTTTTTTTGGCTCTCTTGACAATTTCTGAATAATCCTGTAGCACTACTTTTAAGTGCAGAGCAGAGCTATTAGAGCTATTATTTTTGTGTTCCCCGACTTAAAAGTCGGGGAACACACGCTGGCTGAGGGAAGTTCGGGATCTGTTACAGCAAACAAAATCTTCGGAGACGACTAGAACAGTGGACAGAACTTGGGTCCAACGAGCCAAATAATACTTTGCAGTACAACTCTATTTAAGCCGAAACTTCGATGCTTACGCATTAGGTAATGTCATAAGATAGTCTAAGGGGCATTATCTAATACATTTCCTGAAGAACTATTGGCTAAAAGGGAATTTCGCTTTTACAAGATTAATCACAACTATAACAAAATTCTCGAATCTGATTGGTTCTTAGCACGCCCTATTTTTTACCAAATTGGAGCGCGCGCGGCTAAAGTGTCCAATAACAAAGTGTCCAATAACAAGGTGTCCAATAACAAGGTGTCCAATAACAAAGTTCGCGTGCTGCACATGCGCGCGCTCTTTATTTGGTTTCTTGTTGTGACTAAATACTTCTTGATATTCCTAAAACGTTCAGCTTCAAGAATGGCTTTTTTGCCTTAGTGATGATAAGTCCTTAGTAGGCTTCGCTTTATCTAAATTTTTTCTCGAATTTTGTTATACTTATGATTAATTTGTAACAGGACTTTGTGTCGTCCAATTCTGTCTGTAATCATACTCGTGATTAAACAAATCGGACTCCCGCTACGCGGTCGTCCGATTTTGTTAATCACTCGTATGATTACAGACCGAATTGGACTCCACTCAGTCCTATTACCATTACTAATCACTTTCAGAACAGTGCGGGTAGATAACAGTTAACAAAAGGCTAATTACAGTTATGATCCACAACAAAACAACAGGTGCTTGCTACGGTTAATGAACTGGAACACTAAGCTGTAACTGAAAAGCTGTACGAAATATTTTCTCCGTTGGCTTTTCAACTTTTCTATTTTTTCTACTCTTCCTATATTTTCTTCCCTCACAGATCTGAAATCATACTTGTGATTTCAAATCGAACTCGCGCTACGCGCTCGTTCGATTTTGAAATCACAAGTATGATTTCAGACCAAATTGCACTCCACTCAGTTCAATTACCATTATTAACTAATCACCAATGCCACCAGTTGCAACTAATCAATCAGCAGTTTAAAAGAAACTGAATAAACTTGACAGTCAGTAATATTCCCTTGACTAAATTACAAAGCGATCAAGTCATTGTGTGTGTAAAAAGCAAATGAATACGAAAGTTGCGGCTTCCTAGTACCCTAGGTAGACCAGTCATGAAATTTGACCCTACCCATTAATACGGCCACCCCGTTAATACGGCCAAATTTCCATCGCCCGTTGGTGGCCGTATTAACGGGGTTCCACTGTATTGTAAGTAATGTTAGTGCTGTTAATAACGTTTATAGTACAGTCAACTCTCGCCTTGCGGACACCCCGCTAATACGGACACTCGGCTATTACGGACACCCCGCTATTACGGACACTCGGCTATTACGGACACCCCGCCAATACGGACACTCGGCTATTACGGACACTCGCTATTACGGACAAAATTCGGATCCCTGGCTATAGAGGTTTGACTGGAAATGAATCCCGCTATTACGGACTCTCGCTAATACGGACTGTAGTGGATGTGCGGATTTAACCGTGGATGATCAGGATTAAACCAATATCAAACAGAACGACGCCATTACACTCGTGTACATTTAATCATCACCACTCCAGTGTCATGCTGGGTAATATATACATGGGGGGTGGGGAGGGTAAGACTTAAGTAACAAACACTACACGGACACTAAACGAAGTCCCAAGCGTGTCCGCTATAACGAGAGTTGACTGTATTGCCAAAAAATGTATGAGTAAATGGGAATGCAAATATAAAATTGTTGTTGTTGTTGACTAATCCTGGTGAATGCGTCAGTTGATTAGCAACTTCAGCACGAAACGATAATTTCCATAGCCATAATACAAGTTCCTCATCAAAAATCTACAAAGAACAGGCACGCACTAAACTATTCTATTAAATTTAAAGGTTGTGTATTTTTCCTAGTATTAAAAACACAAAATCATTTGGTATTTTTAAGAAAAAATCGAAAAAAATTATCTTGATTTACTACACTAATTTAACTGTGCAACCTTTGAAGGTATCTAAATATAGTAGTTTTACAAGTCGTATATCTGTTGATTATATATTACTTATTTTATACTCTTGAAAAGGGGCTCTTCTTATTAACCCACAAGGATTTGTCGAGAGTCCCTGCTCCACTCTATCCTATTTGACTGATAACAACAAATGTATCCAAGGCATGTAATTAGACTTCAATTGTAGAGCGAAATAAAGATTGATTGATTGATTGATTCGCGGCACAGGAGAGAAAAAAAATAATCGTCTTCAAATTACCATTCCTCAAAAGAAAAGCAGTGCTGTGAGAGAGGCTATAAATCACAGTTCATAACATTTGAGTTTTATCGGACTTCGTTCCCTCTTCGATGCTATTTTTTTTTATTGGCCGGCTCATCGACCAAAATCGAGAGAATATTGCCGTGTGTAACAAAGGCTTGTACTATAGGATTGTTCTGATCGGTTGAAACTTCGTCCCTTGGACACAATTACTCATTTACTGTAACATTATTCTACTTCCGTCACGCAACGTTTATGCTGTGCGACAACCCTAATTTCATTTTTCCAGTTATCTGCCACGTCAATACTGTGAGGGCAAGTGAGACTCACAATGTGACATGTGTTTTAAGTGATTTCTGTTAGATTGAAAAGAAACGGTAATTCTCTTGACAGGGCAAAAGATTTTGTGCGTCAAAGGCCTGCTTAAGGGTCGAGTAGGGGCGTTGCTCAGAGCTGTCAACCATCACTGTCACGAGAATGCTCTTCCCGTTAGCTCGCGGCATGGTACTCGGGTATTTTAAAAAATAATCTTGTAGATCAAATCCTTTTGGGCGCTTTAGAATCAAGACTTTGCGACAATGTTAAGACTCACGCTCATAAATATCCTTTGGTGCTTTGGATTTGTCGTTCTGATTAATTGCGACGCTGTGAAAGGTAAGCCAAATGATACCCACACGATTGCTGTATATTTTATATGCAAGACATAAAACCCATCAATAATACTTTGACCCGCAAAAACTTGTGTCCTCTACCAAATCCAATATTCTTTCGTTTGAAGAATGCAAATTAAGTATCCAATACCTTTTATGTTTAATGTATAGAAAGGGACTTTCACTAGGTCTTATCTTTTAAGTTTTTAGACTTTATGCATATTATTACGCAGATATTCGTTTTGGCGAGTCCCCAGTTATCTTGTAAATATTAACTTGAATGTAATCACATTACAACAAGGGATAAACGCTGTAAATGTTCTTACAAATATCTTTTTTCCTTAACTAAACCGTGACTTTTCGACGCTTACAAAAAATATCTGCAGTCTCAAAATTTCTTTATTAAATCTAAACTTTCTTTAGTCTGTCAAAAGTATAATATGAACATGTATTTCAAAATCCGTCATATAAAATTTTAGATGACCGTATAATAATATTTTCCTTCTGTCAGTTAGTCAGTGAAGAACAATGCTGGACGTTTACGAAGGAGATGCTCTTTCCGTTTGTTTATTTTTGGACAACACTGCTATTTCAGTACCATGATTGTTCAGATGGTTTATGAACTCGTGCCACAAAAGAGAATCGGTTTAAATTTAATTTAAAGCGATTACGAGGCGAAGAGAAATTACTCCTTCACTTAATACAGTAACTTGTCAGTGTAGTCTTTGAACAGTTCCTTGGGTCAGTCCCCGGGTCAGTCACTGATAACAGCTAATTCCAGCTCACTGGCTTTCATTTTTTGACACTTTTTATATAAAATCCTTTTTGTCAGCCTCGTCGTCATTTGTATTACCTGCATGTCTCTCGCACGTGGAAAATTGTACTGTTGAACCCAGCTGGAGAGATTTTTAATCCGGGAAACAAAATTTTTGTCTTTAACACTAGAATTACTTAACCAAGTAACAAATTTCTTAAGTTCAATTTCATGATGAATGACTGATGACTGACTGATAACTGATAAGCTACTGGTTTCTAATTATAAGCCCCAATTGTAGAGCTAGTTTTGTATTTACGTTGTTGTAGAATGCTCAGATTTTTTGCTCGATGCACCAAACATTTCAGTCACAGTATCCCGTCCAAATTGAGACCAAAGATTTTTGAAACGCAAATTTCCATCTGAAAATACCCCCATCCCCCCCCCCCCCCCCCCCCCATTAAAGCCCTCCCAGAAAATAAACCCACCTTAAATGGAACGTCGAGCAGATATAATCCCAGGGCATATTTTCGGAATAATACAGAAACTATAACAAAATTCCATGAAAAATTGACAAAGTACAGCTATTCAATGATTTATGAGCTCTGTGATAATGGGAAGGTCTTGGGAATATCAAGAAGGAGTATTCAGTCACGGACGCCTTGTTATCGGATACTCTCACATTGGACACTCATAAGCTGCCCGCGCTCCAGTGGCATATAGCAAGTCGGGAAACCTGGTTTACGTCCTAGTAGGTTACAGAGATTAGTTCTGCTTGAGCTAGGGGATGGAAAGACAAAATTAATTTCCTTTGTGTTTGCAGACTTAAGAGACTCTGTTGTACTCAAGTTTGTCATACAACCTACCGATGTAACAGTCGCCGAGCAGTCCAATGTTACCATCTCTTGTGTGGCTGTCAGCTCATCAGCAGTCTCATACAAATGGACTCACAACGGGAGAGAATTGAAATTGACTTCTAGGTCTGGGCGATACAGACTGAATGATAAAGATGGAAATTTAACTCTTATAAATACTACCCTGATTGATGCTGGAGAGTACAGGTGTATTGCAAGTAATCGTTTTGGATCAGTATTGAGTTTGAAGGCAGAGATAAAGATAGCATGTGAGTACTGTTGAGTTTACTCCTTTTCATAATCTCCAGAGTTCCTTAATCCAGGATAAGCCTTTACTTCCAATTAAGTTCCAGAAGATGTAATAATGCTTATAACATTAATTTGTTTTTGCCTTTAAATTCAAACTTTAAGTTAAAAAGTTGAGGAACGTTTTAAAAAGTAAAACACGGTAATATTGTTTCCCCCCTCCCCCTGGGATTTAGATCAACATATATAGAGCCTCATTTGACGTTGATTTTTATTCATCTTTTAATGTACAAAATAACTTTCATATTGAAGACAAAATATACGTTTTCTAGGGTCAGTAAGGTATGTAGAATAATACCAATGAAAAGACAATAAACCAGAAAGGAACAAGGTAAAGACGGATTTCGAAGAACAAACTTTAATAAGTAATGTTCGCTGATTTGTTCAAGATGCGTCGCTGAAGCTTTATCATTTTAATGACAGTCACTCAAGAAGGCAAGACCGGATCTTATTATCTTAAGTAAAACGTAATGACTTCAGTTAAAAACAAATTCTCCAAGAAATAGTTACAGAAAACGAGTGAGAAGAGTAAAGAGAATCTGTATGCTGATCTGGGAACTTTGCGAGAAATGCTCTCATTACTATTAACTCCGAATTTTTGTAATACTTCATTTAAACCCAAGGATATTTACATCCCTTCTACTCCTTTATTTACTTAATCAGTGTGACCGTTGAAGTTGATTAACTGATAATATCACTCGGACTGTGAAAAAGCCGTATTTAATTAAATGGTAAAAATGTTATATGACAACCGCATTCATATAAAAAAAAGTTAAAAAAGTTAAATCAAAGTTCACGCTACTCCTGGATTAACTTAATTGTGCTTGAAACCGAGAACTCGATCTGATAACACGAGGAATGGCCTTGTATAATATAGATTTGTTGCTGATTTTTTTAGATCTTAACGGGCGTAGTCATGTCAATAATACCATTACTGCCGCGATGTATTCATCGGTTCAACTTTCCATGGACGCGGTGAAAAGCTTCCCTCAAGCGCAGTTTGCTTGGAGAGTGAGAAAAAAACATGGAAGCAGTGAGCTAGACGAGAACATAGTTGATGGAGAGAATGATGGCAGACTGCTTATCTCACAAAGTGGTAATCTGTATATTGTTGGCGTCAGAAGCGAGGATACTGGAACTTATACTTGTGTGGTGTCAAATTCATTTGTTGAGAACGACATCACTATTGAGTTTGTGTTGACTGTTTTAGAAGGTGGGTCTTCTTTAAGGAACATACAAACAGTTCCTGGCTTTCATTTTTAGCTGTTCTCCATTTGGGGAACGGGAAATGCCGCCTCTGGCACCCATCTGTGTTCAAACATTTAACTAGTTTCCCGTTCAGACAGCGAGGACGCTATTCTCTCCTCATCCCATATACATGAGTAGCTAACTCCATCTAACTGAAAAGAATGAAGATACTGTTTACAGCTTGTCTCTAACAGTGTAAAGCTGTGTTCACATTTATCCAGAAACATGTTTAGAGTAAACACGTTTCAACGAAACATGTTTCACCTGAACATGTTCGTAAATGCATTGTTCACATCAGATGTCAGTTTCAAACACGTTTCATGCCTGGTTGTGTAATTTATGCATTCGCTATTTGCATTCACTATTTAGTTTAGTGCCAACATTCAAGCCCTTCGGAGGAGAAGGGCTTTTCAGCGTTTGGCGAGAAGACAGCATTTGCGCTATCATCGGTACAAGAAGAATTTTTGTAAATTTTGGTTTTGTATTGCGCCTGCAGCCGCTTCCGTTAAGTTTCGTGGCGATGTTTTCCCAAATATTCTGCTTTCAACCCATCGTCAATAACTGCCGTTGTATCACAAAATTGGCCCATACTTCATCAAAACATTTGGTCTCGTATAATAGGCCAAATTTTCGATCTTATGGGCACTTGCGGCCTCTCCGCATGTCCGCCATTTTGAACGTGTTTCGGTAGTTTCGATCATGTTCAGAATAAACATGTTTCGATCATGATTCGCGCAACGCACCGTCTGATGTGCGTCTGATGTGAACACTTTTCATAGCGAAACATGTTTCAGTTGTGATCAGACTAATCATGTTTCGGCCTAGTGTGAACACAGCTTATATAATTAAGTCTGAACGGTTCCAAGGGTAAGCAACAACTAATTTCTCCCGCTCTAATTGTCTTGAGCACTCGAGTGCTGCAACACTAAACAGAAAAGTTAACTGGGGATATTTTTTGGATCTTCTACTTTCCAAATTCTGAAACACCACTGAGTAATTGATTCATTTCTCGAGTTCAGATTCCTGTTGCTGAAACACTATAAAAATTCGTAAGTGAGTTTGACATATCACTACAATAGTAAATTGTTTTTATACGTAAATATAAAGCACAGTAATAAAATAATTGCACATTTGTTTCACATAGGAGCTTGTGATCGACAGCTGACATTTCTCTTGCCACCTATCAGTATAGCAGTAACTGTTGGAACTCCACGAGTAATGTTTGAATGCATTGTGGCAGCTGCTGTGAAGGGAAGTAGGTAAGATTTGTAGCATCGTTTACCATGATTCAGAAGCTAAAGGCGAACCTGCACTCGGTGTAAACCAAATGTCCAAAGTCGTCAACACCGCAGGAGTTTATTCTGTTTACCATAGCAGTAAAAGATTTTATAACCATCATAATATTAATGATGACGTTGTTGATGATGATGATGATGATGATGATGATGATGATGATGATGTTATTGTTGATGATGATGATAAAATAAAATAAAAAAATAAATAAATCACTTTATTCAAGTGTCAGGGTATTTAGCACTGTTGTACTAATTTTGGACACTGTAAATAAGCAAACAAATATTACATGGTGATGATGATGATGATGATGATTGGGAGTGATATGCCACTCTCTTCTAGATGGGATCGATCCTATTCCATCGTGTTTAACCCAACATTTTATTATTAAAAGCTTCCCTAACATATCATCAGACACATTTTAAGTTTTGCGTGGAGAGTGACATAACATCATAATATCATTATTTAAAGACAAAATTATGTAATTTAGCAATGTAATTAATTAAAAATTTGTATCGAATTATCGCATATTACATTACTGTTATTACTTAAAGCACAAATAGATTAAAAATCAATCCCCGATTTTTTTTAGGAAAGAAGGCGGCTGTACACAGGCTAGTGAAGTTGGGTGAAAAAAGACCTAAATGTGTCAGTAAAGTGTTTATTTAAAAAAACACGCCACGCAGTGCCATCGGCCAGCGTTCAAATCAGAACCGCTGGATTTGAAGTCCAGCTTGCTTACCCTAACGCCACCGCCCCAACCCACAAAATACTCAAAAGGCGTTCTGTAAGCATGCCTGATTTCTTGTAATTACTTTCTCTTATCAGCCCGCAGATACCTTCTATCACATGGCACAAGAACGATACAGAGCTGGACCCTGATCATGACTCTAAGTACTCTTTCCCTAATGGCGGCATTTCACGGCACAAACTCATCATAAACCACGTAGGATTTAATGATGCTGATGGGTACAGCTGTATAGCTACAACAATGTCTGACGTCATTACCTCTCCATTAGTTCAGCTAATTGTTAATCCAAGGCCAGGTTTGTTGCATAATCGCATCCCTTGGAATGACTGATGTATGTCATACACTACCAGTGATCGAAAAAAAAAGCAACCAATGCATGTTTATTTGCGACACAAGCAAACTTCACTTATTGCTTTTATTATGCATTGTATTCATTCTCTGCCTTCTCTTTGGCTAAGAGCCTACAGTAAATTCTGGGCATCAGCGCAACCTATAGATTTTTCACTAATCTGCGGGCAGATTGGTGAATAATTTGTAGGTTGCGCGCGCAATGTTTGATTACTAAGAGTATGACAAAATAATTATTAGATTCCGTTTTTTTTTTCATATCCGGAACACTGACCTCGACTTTGATTATTCCGGATATCCAATAAAATTTTGTTGATTCATATCTTTGCTAAACATGCAAACAAAGGCAGGACTCATGCAATTCACGATGTTTGCGTGTTAATTTAATAGAGCAGTGGCAACTGCCAGTTCTGATTGGCTGATCCCGAGAGTTTGTCAGTGGTGTTTCTAAACAACATGGCAACAAGCTGACTTGATTTCGGAGTGTTTTTGCTGTTTGTGATTGAACATCAAGAATCGGAAACTTTTTGAGTATTTTACTCACACTTACCAAACTTGCTGCCCCAAATGACATTTCTGTAAACAGCGCGTGCACTTGCAGTCCTATTTTGAGAACAACTACATACATCCTAATCTCTTTACTTTACATTTCAGTCATTCCATCGTTCACGCCAGGATTTCTCGCATTAATCAGTCCCTCTATAGGTACAAATGTTACTATAGGCTGTCATGTATCAGTTGGCAGCTGTACTTGGTACAAGAACGCTATTCTCTTCTCATCAAGCCCTAGACTGTCTGTTGCAGCTAACGGAAGTCTTTTCGTACGTAACGTATCAAAGGCAGACAATGGTCTGTACCAGACCTTTGTCAGGACTTCCGTTAATGAAATCAGCTCGCCACCTGTTCGACTTCATGTAGTAGTAGGTAAGTAAGGTCTCTCTCTCCCTCTCTCACACAACAATAATGTGAAATAATGAAGTTCTTGAGTACCTCTCCAAAATACTCACCCTCAGGCTCGTTTGCGATCATAGCAATATATAAAATTTTAAAAATTGAGAGGACAAGCTCTGCAAATCACAACTTTTTACTAAGAAAACTGAAGAGTAGTCTATCGCACCTTTAAAGTCATCAAGAAGATGTTTACATAAAAAAGCTTAAGTAAGTTTTAAAAATCTCATTGTAAATGGCATGTAACTTTTTTTTTCTTTGATTACTTCATTATCTGTAATGCAGAACAACCTCCTCTGCAGCCTACGATCTTGGCCCCTTCGACATCGGTTTCGACTAAGAGTTTAACTACCATAGAACCAAGTAGTATTCCTATGACATCTGCTCCTGTACAGCAGTCCACAACAGGCATTCGAGTGACCTCTGCACAGCGGTCCACAGCGGACACTCACGTGACCACTGCGCTGCAGTCCACAACAGACACTCACGATCCTCACCAGCCTTCTGCTACACTGCTGTATCGTAAGAGGACTACTACGGGCTCACTCGTATCTTTTGGAACGGAAAATGAAGGTGATGATAGGGACGCTAAGCCCATGCTTAATGTTCTGAACTTACTATGGCTACACTAACCCTCTTTATCATACATACTTTATTTGGAAAAGCAGATTAACTAGGAAAATGGAAATCAGCAAATGCTGATGAAAAAAAAATTGATAATTTTGATTGATGCCAGTTGTGACAATCTTGCGGTTTATCAAGACAGGTTGTTTTGATCATGATGAAATAATGAGGTGACTTCTGTGGGGAGTTCATTGAGCTTTTTCACATTTCCGTTATTTTTCTAAGTTTACATTACGTTTTCAACAATCTCACTCATTCACCACTTTAACGTTATGTTGAAACGGCGTTTCTATATGTAATTTAACAATTCTTGTTGTTCTTTTCCAGGAAAAAGGACGCCATTGTTGCTATATGGAGCAGTAGGAGGAGGTGTTGTATTGTTGTTGCTTGTCGTCCTAGGAGCGTTTTGTCTCAAGACCCGATCAAGACGAAGGTTGGTACATACAAAAGAGTTTAAGTGCTGTTCAGTAACACATTAGGCAAAATGGTAACAATTAAAAGTAAATTAGTTACTTTAAAGCATAAAGTTACCTTGTTTTGTTTTTTAAAAGTTGTCATTAGGGAAGTGGAGGAGGCTAAATAGATAAGGGGCTTATTAAAAAGAAGTTCCATAGAGGGGAGCTTAAAAGAGAGAGAGAGGGGGGGGGGGAGGTAAAACATACCATTTTTGCCAGTTTTGCGTTTATCCCATCTGGCCTCATTTCTCAAACTACAGGGCTAAAGATTTATTCCATTGATCGCAAAAACGTTTGTAAAGAATCACATATCATTTTTCTTTATTATGCCTTATTTGTTAATTTGTTTTGGTTTTGATTCCTATACCATTTTCCATTTTTTTAATTCACAGGTTAAGGCAAGGGAGCATGAGGCTAAAATCCGATCCTGATTCCGAGGAGTTTGAAATGAAACCAGTCGTACCCAGGTGCTAATTCATTTAAGTATTTTTACGACTGAATTTAATTCAGTCGTATCGTAGCTAGCAGCAGATTCACTGGCACGGTTGGTTGGTTGGTTGGTTGGTTGGTTGGTTGGTTGGTTGGTCGATGGCCTGTAAACATTTTTTGCAATTCCTCTGACCAGGCAATAGTGTAAGATGTGTTCTAGCGGCCAATTTAAAGGAATTTAAACCAAAAACGACAAAGAAACAAAATGCGGCTGAAAATACTGTGTGGATAATACTCGACTGCCGAAAAGTGTGCATTGAAAGCCTCAATATAGCGATCTATCGCTTTGTCGTACAAGCACACGAAAATTATATTGGGTTTGACGTACAATCGATGTATAGAAACCAGAGCGTTGGCTATAATCGTGTGCGGGGTTTCATGTTTGCAAGAAAATGATAAGCTTTTCAGATGTATGAATATTATGAATCACACGTTTTACCTAGCCTGAAGGTACATGTCGCTATATAATTAAATTACTTCATGGTTTCAATGCTTCTATCTCCCAATGCGTATTTACAGAGCGAAATAACACACAAAGCATTTAGTAGCACCTCGAGAAAAAAGAAAAGAAAAAGCGAAATAATGAACAAAGCATTTAGTAGCACCTCGGGGGGAAAAGAAGAAAAGGAAAAAAAAGCTCACTTGCCCCCACCAGGAGTCGATCCCGGAACAATTCAGTCGTAGCTCACAGAGCCCTTTGATTTACGACTGTTTTTACGTATGCAAAACAGGAGTATAGTATGTGGAGGAAAATGGTGGTCGGTCAGTCGTAAACTTACGTTTGTAATTCCGCTGACTAGTACGTCATTCACGCAATATATCAAACGGAATTTAATTTTCAAGAACTTATACAACACTAACGCTAGACACGGAGGAAAAAAATCAATAGAGAGCAGAGTATTAGTAAAATTTGATAATACAGGTTAGAAATCGCTCGCACCCCGCGCACGTTGCATAAGAAGTATCATTATTCTTATCTGTCCATATCTTACAACAGTTTTACCGATTCCAAAAAATAAACTCAAAACACTTGAATGACACACGAAAAATAATTCATTTCTCTCTTAAACGACTCTATATACATCTACATGGTGCACTTAAGATAAAAGTGTGAAGGAAAATCGGTCGGAAGACCAAATTGTCAGAGAACGGCAATTCGGCAAATGTCATGCCAAAAGACCCGAAACTACGGAAGTCGCGTTAGATCTGTCAACCATCTGTCACCCCCTTTTTTATTCTCGATCGAAATAGATCTCTTGCAATAATTTGTCCAACCACAAACCTGCGGGACGCAAGAACAAGCTTTTGGGAGCCATTGTGCAGATTAGACTGTATGCGACGAAGACTAGACCGCGTTGCGGTTTGGCAAATCCTCGTTTTACTAATTTATTTTCCGAGTTCAGTGCTCATAGCCACTTCTGCTTCGAAGGCACATAGGGCCCTTTGATTAATGGTTCATGCCTAGAAGTGTCAGTATTTTTTAGTGAATTAGCGTTGTTAGAATAGTCTTACGAAACTGCAAAAACTGTTGTTAGTGACACACACGTTTCGATATTACGAGTTTGAGTCACCTCCAGAGTGAAATGGAATTATTCCTGTTATTTGTAACCAACGTGTAAATATACTAATGTGTGGCACTTTTTAATCTTTAAGAAACTCTTCTCCAGCAAGACCAATCTCAGGTAATGGTAAATTTATTAGTCCAGTTCTGGCGCTCTCTATGTCACGCAACACTACGGTAGAGAGCTGAGAAACCAATCACACGCGACCCTCAGAATAACACGTCTAGACGAAAAGTCTAGTCTCTTGGTGAATGCCAATCATCTTCACCTCTTTGCGGAAAGCTGCACGAAAACTCAGTTGTCTCAAAAATGTATTGAATTTCCAATGTTAGAAGATCATGTTTGAATCCATCGAAGATGATGAAATAAAAATGTTTGATGAATCAGCGAATCAAAAAGTCTTGTTCTATTTGTGACGGCATTTCTTTGTTCGGCATACATGTGTTTATATTTCCGCGTGTGTTTATATTTCCTGCAAATGCGATCACGCGGAAAATAAAACAATATGAAATCTCAGTAAATAATTATAGCCCATCCACTAAAAATTATCCTTTTACTTATGGCGCAACTAACTTGTCATTGCTTAGTAAATACAACGGGATTCAAAGATTCCTACATTGAATCAGTTATAATAAGGAATTTAATTAGATTCATCAACGGCCATTCACACCGAGGTTGCCTGAATGACAATGAAACAGAAGAATTTAACCGAATTTAACTTTATTCAACCAAGCTTGTTTAAAAACAAGATTACGCCATTTAGCGCGAGCTAGCGCACGCTGTGAATTTAATCCAAATATTGCAATTTTGATTGGTTAATTTTTTCTCGTGATTTTCCAGATATGGTACTTTTGAGTGGTTACTTATGAAAGCTTAAAAACAAACTAAACACAGTTGGTAATTCCCAAAAGTGGTTGGGGTCGCTTACGACAACCTTCAATTACAAGGTATAAATGACAAATCCAACCGGGCTTCACAATGGTTGTCATAAAGCTAGTCGCTTAGAGAGTGGTCTGGCGCAAATAGAGCTTCGGCTGTATGACCGTTTTGTTTCTGTTTAGTTCGCAGACTGAGAAACTCTGATTCAAGACAGGATTTACTGGAGATTCTCAAACAGGATGAACGTCGAATATCCTTAGACTCCAATGAGAACCAATTCACTACGTCATGTGACTTTCAGGACCACGTATCAGCTCACGTGAATCCCGCGCAAACCAGAGGTAAGACTGTTCATACCGTGCAGTCAGTTATCGTCATAATAGAACACACGTTTCTTTTGTGCGCCTTCAAGTCAACGGTTGCGTTTTTTCGCTGTCGTCAATCGTCTTAGCCGACCTTGCAGGTAACAGAAGTTTACTTTAACCTGTTCCAAAAGTCACGTCCGTGGGTTATGATTGATAGATTTAGATCCATTTTGTTTGCTTCGTTTTTGTCTCGTGTTACCATGGTAACACGAGAATTTTTTGCTGGTAGCTTTGAGGTAGGGTAGTACTTCGTGTAAGATCTCACGTGTGGTTACGAAGCGACAAGTGAACAAGGTTAAAACAATGGATATATATTTATAGTAAATTTGTGGTACATTATATGTGTTTTTGCTGGAAGAAAAGTTTTAAGGTATTTATTTTATACGCGTTTGACAAGGTATAGAGTAAATTGAGTTTGGTCTTACACAGTTGTGGCAGCTTGGTTTTACTTTGTAATACCGCCAAAAAATGTGAAGAATGTGATTAACAGATTTTATCGAAGTGAATTAAAAAACAGATGTAGTTTTGTCATGTACTGTTTGACTGCAGGGAGAGGTTCGATCGGGGTAATATTTCGTGTAATTACTTACATAAGGTTTGTGATTTAGTTTAAAGGAGTAAGAAACAATTTACTAGAAATTTCTGTAATTTACAATGATTTTTTTTTTCTCATAATATCTTTATTTGTTTCCTGCATGTCGTTAACAAATTACAATACTCTTTTCAAATGAACATTACATTATACATTACATAAATCTATTTACATTTGTTCCTTTGTATTGCAACTATCTAGCTTGCACATTTACATTTCACTTACTTGAAAATTGTCTCTTATAATAAATCTATTTACATTTGTTCCATTTAACATTTCACTTACTTGTATATTGTCTATCTCTTATAATGCTTTGAGGAAGAGCATTTTTTGCACTAATTAATGACAAAAATTTTCTATTCTGTATTTAAATAGTGCTTTATCAACGAAATTAGAAAGGCGAATAGCTTTATTATGCATTTTGCTAGTGTAGATGTAATATCTCATAAAAAGGGTGGTATAGTTAAATTTTCTTAATGTTTCTTTTTCATATGGGCCAGATAAGATACCAAATAGTTTTTCTTCAATTGTTGGACTAAATTGTGAATTATTAGTAACTTTGAACCAGTGGATGACGTTTTTTACAAACGTCCTTACAAATTGGCATTCATAAAATGTATGATCAATCGAATCGTGCTCACCGCAATAAAGACATTCGTCATCCGTTTTAATACCATATTTACAAAGCTCCTTTTTGGTAACTATAATTCTGTGGATAAATTTAAACTGGAATTCCTTCAATTTTGTTTCCTTGCAGATGTTTTTCAAAGAGGCAAATATTTTTTTCCAAGCGTCCCCATCCAGCTTCATTGTGTTGTTCCATCTCGTTGGGCCAGTTTGCTTCTCCGTGTGAATTTTATTGTTAAGTAGACGATAGAAGTCACTGGTTTTGGTCTTTTCTAGATGTATTTGTGTCGAGTCGTCTAGTTCGAAAAGGAGGTTATCTCCAGTGTATAGTTCGCCTTCCGGTGTCTCTGTGTTTTTCGCTTTTGTTACTAGATGCTTCGGTATTGCAGTGATAACCTGATAAAATTGTAGAAAGTTCGTTTTGCAGGGATATTTACTTCTAAATTCTTGGTAAGTCAGAAACTGACCGTTGTTGTTCAGTAAATCCTGGATTAACAAAATATTACTGTTAAACCATTCACTGATGAAAACGGGTTTTCCTCCAACAAGAATCTCTTTGTTATTGAATATTACCATATCCTGTCCCTTTTCATAGCAATAGAGAGTTTTCAGATCGTTAAAGTATTTCAGAATGTCCTTGTAAAACATTGGCAAACCTTCTATATATTTTATGTCATAGTTGCACCTTAGGAGAAATCTCAAACCGCCATATTTTCCTAGGTAATAGTCTGGAACCGTTTTCCAGTTTTTCCTTCCCGGAGTCAAAAGTCGTGGAATCCAAGCTAACCGCAGCGCTTTAGTCATAGTTTCAATGTCTGTCATACGTATACCCCCTTTGTCTCGGTCTTGATAAAGTCCGGTTCTTTTGATTTTGTCTCTTTTATTTTTCCATAGAAAGTTAAACAGCTTTGTCTTAATTGTCGATATTATTTCTCGAGGAACATCGAGATTTGAGACAGAATAGATGAGTTGTGGCAGGCCTAGAGATTTTATTATTAGGACTCTCCCAAATAGTGTAAGGTCCCGAGCCCTCCACATGTCTAGATTGGTTTGTAATTTTTGGAGTTTGGAGTTTTAGTATATACTTTGGTGAGGTGATTGTTGTAATATGATTGTTGTAATGCAGTGTTTATATTTTTTGAGATTAGGTGCACTCGCACGATGATATTAGCATTGATGTTATCTGTTAATAAACGGCACGGAATGCAGAAGCGATGACGTTTTTTTGACGAACTTGCAGAGAAAAAGCAAATTCTTAGCCTTCCAACATACAACATAAATGGAACAGAAATAAGGCCCCTTCTAGCTGGCTAGTGAACCCCGCCAGGAGCAAAGAAAGTTTAACTTAAAGTTCGGTGAGCTACGGTCTGTATTGGAACGAGCATTTGGCATGCTGAAAGCTCGTTGGAGAATGTCGTTGAAAAGGGTTGAACAAAAAACGAGCACCCTAAAAGAGACTGTGATTGCTGCGCGCGTTTTGCACAACATTTTTATTGAAAGGGATGACCTATATTGCACGGATAACAACGATCCCGGCGTTACCAATCGATGAAACCGATGATCAGGAATGCAATCAATAAATCGATATCAATCGATAAAATTAGTTAATTGATATCGATTGGTATCGGCCAATCGATGACCAATCGATAGTCACAAAAAAAATTTCATCGATTGATATCGATTGGCAAATACTTTCATGACTGATGTTCCAAGTGAAATTGAGCCGCGAAGCGCCGAGTTTCCGCCGCTTCGTGCGTCTCACTTCTCGCCTCTTCGCGACACGCTTTCACTTGAGTTTAGAAGAAGGAGCAAGAAGGAACTGACAACACTTCTCTGGCGAGTAAATCACTTATGCATTGTAATTTCTTTCTGACCAAATGATACGTTCCCGGCATGTTTGATTATTAATTAGCCGTGACACACGGGCGTGATAGGAGCTACCGTGGTGGATCAAAAGTACACGGAAGGGGAGAAGAGGCCAAGACAGGGGAAAGACAATCGAGAGAAAAACTGCATTGTGATAATCGATAACAATCGATGACAATCGATAACAATCGATGCCAATCGATAACAATCGATACCAATCGATAAGGTCGCAAAAATCTTCTTCATCGATTGCTCATCGATTATCAATATCAATCGATTAATCGATATCGACTGCCATCGATTGATATCGATTTTAATTGATCATCGATTTCATCGATTGGTAACGCCGGGCAACGATTCAGATGACAGTTCTGACGACGACAACGATAGAAGAATTAGGCTGGGAGTACTTATTTTAAGGCTTATTAAAAGTCAAATGCAACGAAATTGGGAAATTTTTCTTTTGTCCTAAAACCTGTCCTAAATGGCAACACTAATCATAACCAACTCTCAGAATTGGTTTTTGTGCGAACTGTGGCGCTCAGGAGATGAAAATCCGACGATTTCCGACGGCTTTACGAAAACGAACCAGAAATAGCCGCGCTTGGAATGGTAACGAATAAAGGAATTTGTGACGTCACGTGTGGTGAGCTTGTTTTCACATGTTTCCTTGAACCCCATAAATTCCCTTGCAAATCTTTCAGAATCCTCGGGTTTGTTCGATGGATTTCCAGAGTTTATGGACTAGCCGTTGGTTGAAACCGATGAAGACCTTCATTCGAGCTTTCAAAATGTCCAAATACAGCCATATCTGTTCGAATCACAGATATCGGGCAATGTATATAAATCAATTTTTCGGGTGAATCCGACTCGGCGAGTGAACAAGATGGCGGTTATGATATCAAGAACGAAGAAATTGGCCAGGTAGATTGGTGAGCCTAATAAATACAATAACAACTGCTGTTAAGTCTATGTCTTGCTTTTATACTTCTATGCAATTACTTATTCGTCAGTAAAATATGTTATGGATGTGTGCTTGCGTTTCTGGAAATCATGGCCAACCGGACAGCTGTCATGTCATGATATTTTTACTGAAATCCATGCAGTTTGCTCGCTAGATTAACACAGCTTAAAATATCTGACAAACATCTGCTTTAAGCATCAGAGTTCTGCTTGGTGTTGTGTGTTCTTTATGCATCATGTAGGTGATTAAGTAGGTTAGCAGCACCCTTCATGCACCAGTCAATGTATTGCCCCAACCCCGGGACTATGCGCGGGGAATTTATACTTCCATGTAAACTGGCTTTTATATTATATACTAGATGAGTTTTGTGGGGAACGATCTGATGCATGTTGTGTATTTGATCCTCTGTAACTGCTTTTTTATCCTTTACAAAGATTTTGTTTTAGCACTATTTAATTTCCTAAATATATATTGTTAAAATATCTAAATTGTTTTAATGGAATGGGATGGAGTTTTAGGATGAAGTTTAAATATCTGCAAAATATGTATGTTTTTATGGTGCTGACACAGGACACATCACAGCAGCATGTAGCAGGGATAAATTCACAATGTACACACATGATTTGTACCACGTAGTCCCTGCTGTGCATATCCTTGTATGTATATCTGTTTTTGTCCATGCTGCATGCATGTTGCTGTGAGATGTTCATCCTGCAATTTGACCCTTTGTGTGTCAGTCAGTTCCTTTGCTTTATGCATTTAGTAGTATTTGTTACATCATACATTTGTTATAGCTTGTCTCAGCCTGCTAAGGGGGCAAGATAAAAACGTGGCATCCATGACAGGTTTCGTTGTGCTTTGGTTGTCCCACAACAGTATAATTTCTTTCCTTTTGGTTATGGGTGTATGGGGTTGGAGGTTGTGGAGGGGGGGGGGGGGGGGGGGGTGGCATTGTGAACAAAATTTAATCAAGAGGTCTTTGTTATCAGGTATAAATGGTGTACAGTTACTTTTAGAAAGCCTGGGCATATTGATCATAATATTGATTTTGAGGTCAAATCCATTTCAAACACTGCATGATAAGGGATGCTTTACCCAGGACAGGAGAGGGGGGAACTCTCAAGAATTTGGCTGGAAGTATGCTCCAAGATCTTTCAAACCTGTACCCTATTTCAGACTAAACAAAGTATTTCCCCTCCATATTTCAGACCCAACACAGACAATGATCGAATAGTATCCAAGGATGCATTTTCCATTTTCTACCTTAAGTCTCCCTCGAGATCAAGAAGCAGTTTTATTAAATGTTTTATTGTTCTGTACATTAAAACCATTATTATCATTCAATACCTACACTATTTAGTTTGTTTAGACGATCAACGTAATATAGAAGAATGTAGAAGCATCCGACCAGTCACAACACATAGTGCGTGCTACAAGTAAATTAAATTTCTGTAAATTTATTCAATATTTCCTTGCTGTACTTCCAATATTATACAGGCCTCGTGATTCACAGTTCAAGTTATAATTTTGGTAGAAGTTTATGAAGTGACTAGAGTTATATTATTAATTAAGAAAGTAGTATGTGCATCAGTAAGGTTGAATCTGATACAAGTCCGAGGCAATACACCTCCTGTACAGCGTTCATTTTATAAGCGACTTTACCTCTAGCTCCAGTGTAGCTTTCTCCCAAAGGATTTCGCATTAGTGCCTTGCTAAACGGCTTTCTTTCCAAGTTGGCAATAGTTGGTGCAGCGCCAGGTCTCATTCGAGGTTTTTGGAACTCAAACTCGGACAACAGTGCAGAATTCTGCTCGAAGCTTTCAGAGAAAAATATGGCGGATGATAATGACATGCAGTTGGCGTAAAATCTCCGGTAAAATCCTCTCCTTTGTTCTTTCTAAACCATCCTTATATCGCTCCTCGTCTTTTAGAGGACATTTCGAATGTTACAATGGCTTAATCGGGATTTTAAATATTGAAACAACCCAATAGAAAATCAAAACAACAACACTTTGTTATGCTTTCGTTCTTATTGTGCGGGGAAGCTCGCCACATATGACGTGACAAGATCCATTTACGACAATTTTCCGAAGTTTCACCGAACCGTTCCGTTTGTGAAGCGAAGAAAAAGAGCTCTTTTCAACGTCGAAAATCTCGGCGACGTTTTAACCAAATCGTTTAAAACTTCGGATTATGATTATTCTAGGTATTTTCTTTCATTTTAGCTTAAAATGGGTCTAAAATAAAATTTGGCCAAATTTCGTTGCATTTGACCTTTAATACAGACACGCTTTACTGGCGTTTCTTATAATAACATTCTAACATTTACCAGCATGAAAAGCTTTTTTAGAAAGTATTTTCCGATTGTCCTCGATTTTGAAATTGGAGACACAATATGGGAACTGAAAATCAGTGAAAATTAATTATAATGCAACCGCGTAGAACAAGAAAAAAATACACCAGGTTAGTTAGAAACGACTAATCATTGATTATGTATGACCGAAAGAGAATAATTACATTTGATGAGATTTCTTAGGATTGACGAGCAGAAATGTTTATCTAAAACGCAAAGCAATTAACATTAACTATATATTTTTTGACCCCGAAGATTGACCTGAGTCAAGAGGTACTAGATGTAGGTTCATATATCTTGTTGTGAATTTCACACTACAATATAACACAACTTTTATAGAGCGGCAATCAGAGCCCTTTTGTTGGTGGATGAAGTTCTATAGGGGAGTCCATGTAACGTATTTAGGATGAAGAGTCTATTTTTTGTTAAAATTAATTAGCTTTACGCTATTCAATTTTGGATATCTTTGAACTGCAACCAGCAGCTATCATGTAAAATACAGACAAGCTTTACGTTTTTAAAATAACATTCTAACCTTTGCGACAAGATTGTACTATGAGAAGAACAAAATACACCAGCTTAGTTAGAAACGCATAATATAATGTATAACCGAAAGAGAGAAATTATATTTGATGAGTTCTCTTAGCGTTGAAAAGCAGAAACGTCTATCAACAAGATGTCAGTAGATGGACCTGTAGATAGTCTGAAGTGTCAGCCGTCTTCTCTTCCTTACCCCTCAAAGGACGGGCGCAAAGGAAGAGAAGATGGCTGACATTTCAGACAGGACCTGTAGAGTTTTCGTTGTCGTTGTTGTGCATGTCACCTTACAGTATACCGCAACCTAGTGGATGAATAAAGCTCTAAGATCTCTTAAGCTTTGGAGTGTCTTGTCTTGTGGTCTCTTGACGTATAGATTTAATAAGTGCATTTATAGGATGTATCAGAATAACAGCTTTATTTTGCCTATTTAAAGAATAGCGTGCTTTGATATCTACCATGTTATATTCAGTGGAACTATTAAATGTGATGGATTTTGGGAAAGTAGCTGAAAATGAATTATCGTTTCTGTTTACAATGCGTACATTAATGGTGCAGGTTTTACCATTGAAAAAAAGAGTGGTACGAGACGGTTTAAAGTGCTTTGATTTTCAAGGTTCCTTGATTGCTGTCGTATTTATGACTGACGGCAGCGAAAACGCAATCGCCAGTTAGATTTTCAACTTGCGAGTTCGTGTGTTATTGAAAGGCACAGTAAAGCTTCCAGTTGATCTGAATAAATAAGGAACTGTTTTACGATTTGAAAACACGAACTGTATCTATTGATAAAAATGTAAATTTAGTCTTTTTCTTCTCTTCAGAACCTGCAACCGCTAATACACCAGGACAACAACCAAGGGACATTTTTCAAGACGAGATCCGAGTGCTTACCGAAGATGAACCTGATGATTTAGTATATGATAGTGGTATTGAGGAAGAGGTTTCCCACAGTCTCGGAAGATCTCTGGCCAATTCAGAGCTCGAAGCAAGCGAAGGAGCTGTTGGGTGCATTCCGCTTTACCAAACAGTTAATAAAGCTAAAAACGACAACATTTCTTGTCAGGATGACACCAAGAACGCAGGAGAAAATTCCTTAAATGGAACCAACGACGAAGACGTTACTAAAGCCCAAGGAGTTGAACCGCTGTATCATGTTCTGGAGGGACCTGCAGGTGACTGCAGTGATAATATTCAGGGGGAGACTGGTAATGAGAGATCCAAGACAGCGAGTTTTTATCAATCGTTGATGCCAAATTATCAGCATGCCTCTGAAGAGAAGAATTATGCAAGGAATACAGACGGTGGATATAGTCTCCCAGAGGAGCTTATGTCGTCACGTAATGGACTTTATCAGTCCTTGACTCCGCCAAATCATGAAAACGTCTTGAATGTTGAATCCAATGAGAGTTCAGAAGCTGGCGTACATGTAGAGACCGGCGGTGAGAAAGAAGCCACTGAGCCAGGATTTTATCAGCCTCTTCTCTACAGGAACCACTCTCATTTGTTTGCAAACAGTGATAGACCAAGATCGGTCACAGGGATTTATCAACCCTTAAGGAGCAGCCCTGAAAGCATGGTGCCATTTGTAAGATGCTGGTCAGCCCCACAAGGTTCACTATCACAGAATCCACCCGAGCCCCTTATATCTGCTAGTGGACAGGATGACACAGAGCCTGTCTATCAGGCAGTGACTGATGAACAGCGCTGTCCCCTAAACCTGGATGATCCGAGTAGTTCATTTCCTCTGACGGGAAGGAGTTCCCCGTGGGCAAGTCCTGTAGCGCAGAGAAGAACAATCTACGAACCGACATATGTGGCAGTTCATGTGAGACCCTCGCGGCAGAACCGAAGAACGTGCCACCGCGAGCACGAACCCAGGTATAGTCCAACGCCTTGTCGGAAAAGCCCCTCCACTCTTCAACTTCCAGCTTCCAATTCCCTCAGGGGTCACCGACGAAATTTCAGTGACGGTGGTCGTGCTTTGTCTGCAATAGTTAACCCTTCGAGCACTGGGAGCTCAGGTCCTTCTGTTGGTCCACGTCCCCCTAGCGCCTTGCCCTGTCACCTTGGACACCGTCGGAATAGAAGCGATGTCGGACTGTGTCCCATTGATCGAAGTCAGGAACATCTATCGCGGCGACTAACCTCGACCAGTGACGGCGGGATTCCGCGAACACCAAGTCTTGGATCACTGGTGACGGAATATCCGAGATCAGCTAGTGATACAACGCACTGTAGGGTTCATATCGGGCTTTAATAAGCTGAAATTCCAGTTCGAGTGTAAAACAGTTAGACTTTCAAAAACAGGGCTTTTAACCAATCCAGAGCAGTATTTTTTAAAGTTACGACAGGCCTACGACATGACTTAGGACCATTTACACGTGCGCGCGTCGGTTTTAAGGACGTGGTAGGTTGATTTACACGACGCGATTCGTATTTTAGTTATGGCGTAAGCTTCTCGCATGCAAGAAAGTCGTACCATGTATTGCATTTGGGGCCAGTTTAAAGGATGAATGTTAAATTAGCCTGCGAGCAGGCTCTCCTTGCGAAAAAAAAAAAAGAAACGAAAAAGCCTGTTCGCAGGCTAATGCTAAATGTACTTACGTGCTTGAGGCTGGCATCTTGTGAGTAAAAACAGAGAGAATAGTACAGTGTCTCAACACGTTATGCCTGGCAAGCCTGCATTGACCAGGTGAGCATAAGATAAAATTCTTACAGCTTCGGTTTAATCAGCTGTCAAGGGAAAAATGACAGTTAAGAAACAGGACAAAGTGAAACATTGTTAGACATTGCTGTAAGATTTTGTTGGACGCTATTTGATACTTGAACGAGAATTCAAGTATCATTCAAATTTCATCGCAAGGTATTGAAAATAACGATGATAATAATGATGACTCTGAACGATTTAGCGAACCTACTACTGTTAAATTGGCTTAGGTCTAATTCTAGCTTTTTTTCATAATCGTACGTGGACTCAAAGGTTAGTCGAGTTATTTGGTTCAATTAAATCTGGCCTGAGGCCTGATTCTCAAAGCAACATAAGCAGCAAAATTATGGGAGCAAAAACAATAAATGGACAGTTCAATTAACAGTTAATTCTTTTATTTTAAAAATAAGATTTACGTTCACAAAATAGTTTTAACCTCAGTGTCCCTTAAATCGCATGCACTCTAGTATAAAAGTAAATTCCAACTTAATCATCTATTGATGTAAAAAAAAGATAGGGTATCTAAATTCTATCAGCTAAAAGATATGCCCAACTAAACGTAAAAATCGTCTGTTTAAACTATAAACTATCCGTTTAACTAGTAGCAAAGCGATTTTGTAAAGATTTGTGTTTTGCCGTGTGCGGTTAGCCGTTATTTGGATCGTCACCCAACGCTTCTCCTCTCCTTGAATAGGGTGTCATTTTTCGGGTTTGGGCCTTAAAAAGGGTATCGATTTTCGTTTTCTTTATCCTTAAGTAGGGTCAGGGTTTAAGAACCTTCGCGGCACACCCCTATCCGAAATTTATGGGAGTACCCCCCCCCCCCCCCGGGGGGCCAATTTTCACTGTAATTTATGTATAATTAATAAGGGAAAACTTGTATTGCGAATTTCTCGAAAACTATAAATCTTTAGAAACTTACAATAACATTTTCGAAGATAGCTCTCGAAAAGTGTTCTTCAGGCAAAGTATCAGGATTTTCGATACTTCGAGCCTGTCCAGCAACTCTCGATATTCTCAATCAGAGCCTCTTAATACTCTATTTAACAATTAGATTATGAGCTCGAGATTTCTATGAGGTGATAGTTGATGAGGCCGCAGGCCGAATCAACTATCACCTCATAGAAATTGAGAGCGAATAATCTTATTGTTTTAGTAGAATTCTGACTGAAATAAATGCAAATAATGGTTTCTGATTATTTTCCTATGCATTATCGAACTTAACGTTTTAACAAAATCGCACGCATTGAATTTTACTTGGTAAATTTGCAGTTGTTTACGCGCGTGCACCCATTTTTCAATAATTTCAAGCTTTTAAAGTCAAGAAACCGCTAATGTCCTTCTTTTAGTCTTCTCGAGAATTTTATTATCCATTTACATTTAAACCTCCTTCCAAAACTTCGGGAAAACGATAAAAACGTCGCATTTTGTGGACGACCTTCGGCAACTGCACACTAATGGCTGATAGTGTTCAATAGCTCAGCCAATCACATTGCAGCATTTGCATTAGTGTACTAGTAGAATTCTACTAATATCTTTTAGACTTCTTGTAGTCGGTCTTTTCTCTAAGGATCGGAGGAGCGCTTTTATATCGGGAACTGGGCGAACCACCAGGCGGTATGGACGGGAAGGGCTTGGGACGAGACGAGAAAAAACCGACTACGGACTCTTTTGTAATTTTGAGGATATGCCCGTCAGCCCAGCAACGGAGAAGCTGATTGGCCAATTTAAATTGTGCGCGCGGAATGGCGTCAAGGATCTCGCGATTAACTGCTTTTTTATTTGCACGCGCGCTGCCTTAGCTCGTTATAAACTTTGCTTCGAGACATTAAGAAAATTCCGCTCCATAACAAGACGTTAAGAGGCGCTTGGTTGTATTGGATGAATTTTCAAGCTCATTTAAAGGAACTTCGTGAAACAAAACACTGCGTTGACGTGTTGACGCAAACACAAGATCCGTAACGCCATTGCGCGCGCAACTTAAGATTGCGCACATTGGCCAATCAGCTTCTCCGTTGCTGGGCTGACGGATATCCTCAAAAAATGCAGAAGAGTCCGCAGTCTAATTATCTTTCTAACTTTGTCACTTCACATTATGAACACTGAAATGCTGATGATGTTTATGTTTTAGAAGCAAATTTAACAGATTTACTTATAGCTAAAACCCTTACCGTGGACTCAAAGGTTAGTCGAGTTATTTGGTTCAATTAAATCTGGCCTGAGGCCTGATTCTCAAAGCAACATAGGCAGCAAAATTATGGGAGCAAAAACAATAAATGGACAGTTCAATTAACAGTTAATTCTTTTATTTTAAAAATAAGATTTACGTTCACAAAATAGTTTTAACCTCAGTGTCCCTTAAATCTCACGCACTCTAGTATAAAAGTAAATTCCAACTTAATCATCTATTGATGTAAAAAAAAAGCAACTGAGTGTACGTGCCCTTACAATTTGCTTTCAAACTTATGCCCTGACGGGTGATCCTGACTTGCTAACGAAGCATTTGCTGTCCCTAGGGTTGCATGCATGCGAATCTCATAAAATCTAGAAAATTTGTCATAATCGTACGTCAATGAAGTTTCACAGGGAATTAAGTTGCTTTTATTTATCAGTTACAATTGGGTCATTAGCAGTTTATGTTATATTGTTTTCTAGAATAAGAATTTTAGATAAAAAAAAATAGGAAAGCCAATTTCGAACATCAGTCACGCGCAGGAATAATCTTAAACGTTGAAATGTTCGGGTTTTTTAGACGCCGACTTGTAATGGTTGAATTAGTGGTAGAATTTTGAGTAGTCGCAGTGGAAGAGAGGCATCTCTGAGAAAGTGAAACCCAGTATTATCATAATTGCGCATTTTCCATCTGCTCTAAGAATTTATGCTTTTCCTGGATGTGTATTCGACCTCACAGCATGCGCTGCTTTTTGGGGAGCAGCGGCTGACCAAACCGACTCAGCTGTTGCTAAATTGTCGTAAGCCTCAGGCCTAGCTGGCACCACAAGCCTGGCTGCCGCTGCAGTAAGTGACGTCATAAGGGTCCGAGGCTGTGGCTTCCTGTTGAAAACGGCCCGGCCAACACGTTTTATCAGCGGGTAACCATAGCTTCTCATCTGACCATGCGCAAGACGCACGAAGCTCGCCTGTTGTTGTGGAATAGCGTTTCTGTAGTACACCTGTCCAGGCAGGCTTGCAGGATTTGGTGGAGAAGTAACTAAACCCTTGAATGTAGGCATACGAGCACGGGAAACTACAACTCGGTTCGGACGCTGATATGGGAAATGGGGTTGGATAGCAGCTCTAACTTGGCCAGGAAAACTAACAGTGCGTGGGTAGGGATAACGATTGTAAGGTTGAGCCACAGGCGTCCCAGGGATGAGAGCTCTTGTTTGTTGATGAAACTGATCCCGTTGTCTTTTGGGCTGGCCGTAAGCTTTTCCTTGTAAAGGTTCTGCGGACTTGCCGTTGGCGACAGGGAATCCGTGTGCGTCCACGAAGTAGCCTCCATATTGATTAGGGCCGATTACTGTCATTGTGGTGTAAAAAGGTCCTTGTATACTCGATCTTTGTGGTGATGCTGCGAGAAAAGGCACAAATTAAAAAAAAGGAAACTTGGTTGAGTTAATTGAAATACTTCTAAAAATATTTTCAAATAAAATTTGAATTCATTTTTAGATGTTGACGAAGATTTCCGTTTTAATTTTTGTTTTCCCGTTTTTCTGAACTTTGAAAAACATATTTTGAGGGTGATGTTAAAAGCAATAATGAGTATGTTCATAGATTCAAAGGATTTGCAATTGGCAAAAAAACGTTTGTGCAATGAATTTGACGTTGCTGTTTAGTTTGTTTCTTCGCTTGCTTGTTTGTTTTGTTACAGTTAATCACCCAGAAACAAAACCACTTGTGCAAGCCACATCTGAACATTCCTAACGTAGGTCAACTTCAAAGAACGTGCAGCTATTTCCCTTCTGTACCAGAATAGCTTCCATTTTGAACCATCATTAACATCGTTGTGAGAATGCTTGTACACTCGCCATCTCCAAGCTTGTTTATAATACCTCCGTTCTTACAACACCACCGAATTTTACTAATGATTTTAATGATATTTGCTTCAAGTTCATATGGAACTTTAAGCCTGATAAGGTCAAACGCAACACGCTTATAGGTCCTATAGAGAAACGTGGCCTTAACATGGTAGATTTCACCATGATGGACAAGTCTTTAAAAGCAGCATGGGTTAAACGTTTATATGAAGCTGGTGATACCAAATGGTGGGTTTGCGGTCATTTCGTTCCATAGTCAGATCGTTCCAAGTCACTTCGTTCCAAAGAAAAGTTAATTCGTTCCACAAAAAAGTCAGTTCGTTCCACGATAAAGTTAGTTCGTTCCACGACATAGTTAGATCGTTCCACAAAGTGTTAAAGTAGAAAAAACCTTAAACATAGTGAAATTCTACTTAAAAGTTACCTCATCTGATAACCGGCACACTCTATACGAGTACTTTTCAAAATGGAGAAAGGAACAGCTTTGCAACACTGTCCTCTCCCCAATCTCCCTGCACGCTCTTTAAATATGGCGGGTATTATCATTCCAGATTGATAGACCAAAACCCGCGAAAAGCCAACTTGAAAGACTCCGTTAAAACGCAGGGGACCGAACTAACTTTATCCTGGAACGAACTGACTTTTTTGTGGAACGAATTAACTTCTCTTTGGAACGAAGTGACTTGGAACGATCTGACTATGGAAGGAAATGGCCGGATACCAAATGGTGCTCCCTCTTCTCATTGGCTACATCCCAATATGGTGGTTCGTTTCTTTTGGAATGCAATTTTAATGCACCTGATCTAAATTTTGCCTCGTATGTGCCGTCTTTTTATAAGGAAATATTGACTGTCTGGCAGGAGCTACACTCCAAAGACCCTTCTTCTGCTAAAGAATATGAAAATGAAATTATTTGGAACAAGCGCTTTATTAAAATAGATGGGAAATCAGTCTTCTATCCATCATGGCATAGAAAAGGAATAATCGAAATCGGTCACCTGCTAAACGAGAATAGAAAGTTTTTATCAAGATCCGAGTTTCAATTAAATATGGTATGACAATATAATGGCCTTCTTGCCGCGATCCCTGAGGTATGGAAAAAATCAATTGTAAATTCTGAACGAATGCTTACTGATGTCGACAGCAAAGACTTTCCTCCAGCAAATGTCACTGTCAAATGTGCTCGCGAACTGCTTGTTTTAAAAGTGTTCAAAGCTCCAAACGTAGAAACTAAACTAATTGAAAAATTTCTTCCTATTAAAGCCATTTATGAATTGCCTTTTAAGGTTACATTAGAAAACAAACTCAGATGTTTCCAATACAAGATCATACATAACATTCTACCCACCAACAGCAGACTTCATAAAATGAAATTGAAAATTTCTCCAAGTTGCGATCGTTGTAGCTCTCCATATGAAACTTTATCTCATCTGCTTTATGAGTGTTCGACGGTACAAACATTCTGGCAAAAAGTTATTGCATGGTGGAATGAAAAACGATCAGAAAAGGTCACCTTAATTGATACAGATATTTTTTACGGTGATAAATCGGAATCAAGCAGTTTTTATGCCCTGAATCATTTCCTTATTATCGCTAAGTATCACATTTTTCTGTCCTGGCTGAACATGGCATCTCCAAGTCTTGATATCTTACTTCTTTTACTCAATGAAAAAATCCTATATGAACGTACAATTGCTGTTAAAAATAATACTATGGTGAAATTCAGATCAAAACGGACAACACTTTGCGCATGAGCTCCCCTCAAATATTCGCCCCAGAGGTTGTGCCACTATTTTGCTCGTCTTTTTTATTATTTTTGTTTAAAAAAACAAAAACAAACAAAAAACATGTAATACAGCGTGATTAATCAGCAATCTATTTATCTTGCAAGTAATTTTCTGTACGTCATGCAATTGTAGCTATAAATATGTAGGTGTAGGCAAGTTCGTTTATTTACTTATTTTTATTTTTGTTTGTTTTGCTCTTTTTCTTTAAGTGTATTGTGATTTTCTTTGAATAAAGATATTGAAACAAAAAAAAAATTAACATCGTTGTCTAACATACTCTGAGGCAAGAGGCAAGCTTCATTAGCACAAGTATACGAATTTGCATAGACTCCAAACGAGCTTGTGAAACTTAGTGATTGGTGGAAATTTTCAGCTCTTTGCGTGTAATATTGAAGGAGATATTAGCTTCCAAAAACTGCAAAAGTACTGGGTCAGTGGCAAAAGCGTTAAATGCCAATAAAACTAATTTATACATAAGGCTCAAACTTTTTAGGAGAAGTTAATTTTTTATAGTTCCGACACTGTAGCGCTTATGCAAATGAGAAAAATATTGTAAACCAAGATTCCCCCAAAATCATCAAAAACTCTTTCGTTTGTTTTGATGACCACGAATAATTAATAATTGAAATACCAGCCAATGGACGCCGTGCAGTTATCAGAGGAGGTGGTCTTAATGCCCGACCAGTTGCAACTTGACTCCGAACTGGAATAGCTGGTGGTCGCCTACGTGACGCCGTATAACCATATGACTGCGCCCGCTGACCAGCGACTGAGTAACTATTCGTTGTTTTCTGGCCTTGCATAGAGCGTGCATAAGGAGAAGTGTTTGTTGAATCTAATAAGAAAAATAAAAGAAGGTCGATTTACTTCGTTTTTTTTTCCTTGAACAAAATACAGTCATTCCAATTTAAAGCATCCGCCTGAGGAGCTAAGGTGGCCCATTAGTACTGTTTCTTAAATTAACTCCTGTTTTTGCAGCGTGGAGCGACTTATTGCTTTTCACACTCTAGAAGCCAGGCTACCCAGGTTACCCAGATCCATTTTTTCAGGTTGTTCAACTAGGTCCCAGGTACTCACTCATTGCCGGGTGATGGAAAGCGCTGTGAGAGGAAACGGTCCGATGTCCGAAAACACAACACAAACCGAAACCTGTCTAGATCTGGAACCCTGATCTGGCACCATGCTCCCGCTTGTTTTGCTACATTAGAGACTGTGCAATAATTATCAGGGGGGGGGGGGGGGGGGCAGTCAAACGAGAGGGGGGACACAATGTGAACTCCCAGCCTTAGGGAGGGGGCGGGTAACATGTACATTTCTGGGAAAGTGGAGGGGGGGACTTTAAGATTCAAATACCAAAGGTATTTCACTAAACGTTATACTCACTACTTTCCGGACTGATTTAAAATGAATAAAACATGGCTTATATCACATCAGAAATATAATAGATCATACAGTCATTGTCAAGCGAAATTAAAACTTGACAAGATTATCAAAATGACACATGTTTATGATGATGTTTAAGAGGTTGAGGATAAAAACTCTTCAACTAACTTTGGCGACTTTATCGAACACAGTAACGAGGTACTCTTTGTCCCAGACACTGATGTCGAATGCGTCACAGTACAAAACAAGTGCAAGATTCAGGAATACTTACTTTATCTGTAGGTGGTGGTTGAGGGGGGGGGGGGGGGGGGAGGGGTTCGTCATAATTTTTCGGGAGATTCAGAGTAGAGTCAGAGCTAATTTGCCTTAGCTAATTTTCGCCCCCCCTCCTGATGATTATTGCACAGTCCCTCAGTGACCCTCACTGGTTGAGGTACCCATAAACCGACTTACATGTCAAACTTTGGGGATTTGTGCTAGCCATATTACCCGTTGTCCTCTGTGGTACTGTAACAGCAACTCTCTGCCCTCCTTGGTGATCTGCGGTTGCATGCTGGTAAAACGCTTGTGTACTTTGTGGATTTGAGCTGGCAGGCAGACCTGTTGAACCTTGCCGACTATAACTAGTCAAACCTGCTTTGTTCGTGTTTGATGGTACTTGGTCTCCACCATCTACAACAGCTCCACGAGCTTTTGACTCCAGTGGCGCGGGGTCCCTCGAGCTTGTTTTTTCTTGTTGTTTGGAACTCGCAACCGCGACAGATTGTTTTTCAGTCAAACCGGTTGAACTGGAATGCTGTTCAGTAGCCATAGTAACCTGCTCTTGACCTGAACCGTCGCCACTTCCGCTACCGCTTTGTTGTATAGCAGAATCAAGGAAGTTAAACAACTTCTTCACGCCGTCCTTCCTTTTGTGTGGAAGCACGTGGCTTATGTCGTCAGGAATGTTCGACTTTTTGGTATGTAGCTCAGTGGTATCGCTGTCTGGAAGTGCATGAATTTGTTCATAGAGCCACTGGGGTGTAGGCACGGCTGAGACTAAACGGATGCAGTAAATAAACCCATTTTAGTACGCAACATAATAACCATTGGCTACTGCTTTTTCATGAATTCTGATTGGCTACTTAAACGTTGAAAATAAGTTATTCGCAGTTAACAGTGGAGGATGCTCACCATCGCTTCGGTGAAAAATTGTTTATTATGTGCTGCATTTTAAAATTATGTCATGAAGTGTTTCAGGGGAATTTTAAATGAAAATCGACAAAGGATAATATAAGAAAGTTGGCGAGATGCATAATGCGAAGTTGGAGTGGCACTATCAGTCCATATACTACTTACCAAAACTACACGCAAATCCAAATAACAGGAAAGACGAAATCAAATTATGCATTAGGCTATTTGATGTAACCGAAGGCAAGCTTCGTTTGCTCAGTGTTAGACCTGTAATGAATAATAAAGCGATATAGGAATAAGAATTTGATGTAGAAATAGACCGTTTGCATTATGACTTCAAACGGGCAAAGATTCCTAGCCAGTCGCGACTATCAAATAACGCTGATTGTGTGGGCTCACCGGATTGATTTAAAAAGGTCTAAGAATGCAAAAAAAAAAATTCATAGGAATGCTACCTCAGTCTATGTTTTTTTTTTCAGGGGGACGAAACATTGCAGGCTTTCATTGAGGCTATGGTTTCTCACTTGATATTTCGCGCAATTTTCCTTACTCTCAACGAACGCGCGCGCAGGTTATGAATTTACCAAATTCACTTGCGCGAACATGTATGAATGAACGAGGGATAACAAGTAAGTCAGGTACCCGGTTTATGTTTACACTTACTTGTTGTTGTTACGTTTTTGTAAAAACACCAAACAATAACCCCCCCCCCCCCCCCCCCTCTCGCTACTCTAGATCTAATAAGCCCCCTCCGCGTTCAAAAGGTCTCGACTAAAATGAAATGAATGAGTCCCGCCGGGGGCTTAATTGTGCTTATTTTTACGGTACTCTGATAAATCAACGCCTAAATTTTCCTTGTCCTGTTGAAACATTATCAAGCACGCAGGTCATGAAACACCAAAAAATAGCGATATTTAAACAAATTCTCCCAATGACACCAATGAGGTGAGTTCATAAGTTCACATTGTAGCTTAGGTCTAAAAGATATTCCACCAAGTATTTATAAGTGACTCAACCCTCAAAACCTTTCCGATGAATCGAAGCGGAGCCTGATCACTCTTAAACTGCGACACCATGTGCAATTTCCGTTTTGTGCAAGCGGAATAGTTTCCTTGTTGCTCATCAACGTTTCTCTAAGGTAAACTACATGGCAAGTCCGGTGATAAATTGCTTAATGATTCGGCGTTTTATATTATTCAGCACAGGTAAGACATGACCATGGTGATAATTTAGGTCTTGTAAACAGTTGTGCCCGCCCATCCCAAATATGGATTTATCAATAGTTCCGTTGGTAGGTGTAAAAAGAGTTATTGCTTGAAGGTTCCAGATGTAATGGTAAAGCTTTCTTCATGCAAGAGTACCACGACATTTAAAATGATTTTTACAATTGTGTACACAAGTAGGTGCTGGAACGCAATACAACACCTGAAAAAGACAATTAACCTGCAAATGATCGAAAGACACGGATACCTGTAAAACAAAAACAATTTCGATTTCAAAACGCAGATACCGACCGCAGAAATTTTTCTCACAGGCTTACCTTTTCAAATCCTTGAGAAAATAGAGCAAGCTAATTGACTTATTGCGGAAGCCTCAAAGATGACTACAGAGTGAGTATTATGGCTGATATGAACTGGTCGATAAAAATAAACGAGAGTATTTTGTGGAGTTAATCAGAACACCTAAAACAACAAATGACAACATTTCAGTTCTTGGCATCACCTGGTGGTCTATTTGTTTCGCAAATAAACAAACCTGCCAATTCTACCTGTCACTAACTAATTGCTTCCGTCGAAAAATCACATGGCTCACAAGGCCAGAAATCAACCCGTTTCCCGTATAGTTCCCGTTCCCCGGTGAACGATTCTCGTCGATGCAACTTCGACCAATTCCAGCCGCTTTTTATTCCAAACATCACCAGCGAAAGCATGGGTAAACGTTTAAATAATGAATGGATAGCAATCTCACCCAGGGAATGTTGAATTATTGTCTTTATGTTTTATCCTTTGCTATCTTTGTTATCTGTGCTTATAAAATAAGTCCTTAATTCTTATTGTATAATGCACCCTCTGAAGGGAAACGTTTTTCATATAAGGGAAGAATAAATACACCTGGCCACTTCATATTTATGCTACGGAAACGTTTCCTCACTAATCGGCAGCGTGGGACACTCGTGTGGAGACTTAACAGTAAACACACTGGCACGCTTACAAAATGTTCACCTGTTTTCATTGTTGAGCCCGCGATGTTGCTTTAGGTCAGTGAAGTTGCTAAGCAGCATGACGGATGTGAGAGTAATCATACTAGTATACACACGTGCATGTCTCAGTATAGACTTGTCTCAAGTCACTCCTTTTCTTTTTGTCTGGTCAATAGAGTTTCTTGAGTACTGGATGGCTTTGAAATCACGCGTGACAGCCCAGACTTACTCAGGTCTGAGTAAGATCGCTTTGAAATCGTGGGCGTCAGACCGGAATCGCTTTGAAATTGCGCGAGTGAGACCGCGCGGAATTTTGTCCATGAGTAGCGCGAGAAGCGTACATAATCGAGGAATGGCTCGGAACGAACCCAATGCCATTTTGTTATTCAAGCCCGCATCCGCCCTCTGTACCTCTGTATTCAGCGGTCTCCCGCGTATCAAACGAGCCCAGTAAGACACTAGGTCTCTGGAACCTCTATTTTCATTCGTCCGCTGTAAACACTACCTCTATTGTTATTCAGGGTTAGGAGCATTGTTATGACCTGATATCTATTGTTTTAAGAACCAATGAAGTAACTCGTTCCGAGAGAATGTGGGCGACCCACGAGCGACTTGGAGCAAGTCTAGTCTTAGTAGGTCTTCCATTCAAAATAAAAGACTGATGCAAAGATCAAAATCCTAAGAAGATTAGAGCTCCCCTTTCGTTGTTCGTGCACACTGAGATATCTTTATGTATAAAACTACAGTTCATTAAATTAAATTATTCTTTTGCCGTTTTCAGTCCTTTCAGTTTTGCTCCGCGGGCTATTTTTAAAATTTATATTTATTTTTAATTACATGTCAAAACATGATCCCAGTACACTAACGCGGAAACTTATTTTAGTTGTCTACGCAAAACAGTGGAGGCTTCAAAATACAGTTGACTTCCAATTCCTACCGCCCCAAAAAGAAACGAGACTTGGTTCGAGATCTCTAGATTTCATGACTATAGTGTGCAATATTCCCCCCCCCCCCCCCCCCCGCTCCCTTTACAATGATGCTTTCTCGCCAGATTAAAAAGCTGCTCACGTCTAAACGTTCATTAATTGCAATTTGTTATATGTAGTTTCACTTGATATGAAAAGTCTCACTAAGAAAATCCCTTTAATATATTGTAGCTATATAAGTATTGGTTGGACAAAGCCTAAAAAATGAAATGAAGAACGAGGACTAATTGTACATCGCACTTAACGGGTTACTGGCAAATGCCCCAACAATGAACTAACAGCTAACGTTTACATCCCTCTCTCTAGCCACTGTTATCAATATTCCCTTCTAAAGTGTAAAGAAGTGTTCCCCTTCATTTTAATGTTATATAAAGAGAATGAAAAGGTTTTCCATGTTATCCCTCGTGTGTGATTTTTTTTTTGTATTCTGCATAACGCAGGCAAACCATGATCGGTCCGTGAAATGAAAATCTCGAGGATGAATTCTAACATTTGTAAAACCATACTGTTGATATAGTGTTGTCATTTACACTACCTTTGGTATTCACTGAAAATATCAACAATATCACTATCTAAAAAGTACATCTTCCAGGAACTTTATGATTCAGAATGCAAATGATGAAAGGACAAAGACAATATCATTTTTCTCAGATTAATATTATTGCTTTTTTACTTGTTATTGCAAGAGGATATGAACGGGGAAGAATAGCGACTTTGCCTTCCCGGCGAGAAATAATTTGTTTGCGGAAGCGATTTCTACAAAAAAATTGAAATTGGTCCAAATGTAAGTGTCAAGTCATTCAAAACCGCTGAACTGTTGGCGAAAACAGCACAACGAAAACAGAGCTACCGACTGAATTAATTTTGCGAGCTTTGAACTCACGTTTTTGGAAAACGAATGGGGAACCTTTTGGGGACACGAAAAATGGAGTTTGAAGTTGAAC
The DNA here is from genome assembly GCA_963693305.1 of Meandrina meandrites. Classification (NCBI taxonomy): domain Eukaryota; kingdom Metazoa; phylum Cnidaria; class Anthozoa; order Scleractinia; family Meandrinidae; genus Meandrina; species Meandrina meandrites. Next base: position 17,008,175 of record OY855912.1, on the reverse strand, counting down.
CGAAGAATTACAGACCTATCATAGGTAATGAAAAATTTTCATCTTGCGTTTAACGGACTTAAATTTACTTGACATAAATTATTTACTTGGAAATGAAGCTTAGAACCTTACGAGACACTTGCTTCTCTTACTGAAATATTGGGTAGTAAAACACGACGAAATCTTACTACGGAACTGAAATATTTGCTAATTTAAAGCAACTTTTAAAGAAAATGTTTTAAAAGGATTGAGTATGACTAGAAAGGGAAGACTGGTGGCTTCATCATGTCACTAGCTTTGTAGCTCAAAGCGTTTTATTCAAAGCCAAGGTGACCTTCACGATTATTTTTGCCGTAGGTGTGCGGCTGCCACAGTTAATTTGAGCAAAAAGAAGTCTAGGGTTTTTCTATCCAAAACATTCGTCAGCCATAATGCATGCAAGATAAAATTTAAAGCCATACTTTATTAACAAATCAGCCGCATTTCTTCGCATGTTAATTTGCGCCGTAATGTAAATGTTAAATGCTGATATTGTTATAAGCTGGTAATTTAGCTGGAATGGTTCCTGTTCAGCCCTGCTTTGGCAAAGGAGGTTTGGCGTGTTTTCAACTGAACCTGCTTACCCAATAACCTTTAGCAAGACAAGTGCATATTGATTTATTTCTAATATTTGTTTTTTTATTGTTAAGGAATTCTCTCTCAGGACTGCTCTGAAAAGTTTGCCAAATATGGAAAGTCCTACTTAGCGTCGTCCTACGTGAAGTATATCGAGAGTGCTGGGGCTCGTGTTGTGCCAATACGGTATCCTTGTCAGCACATTTGTACTAAAATCGGAGCCAAATTTTATGGAGTATCCGATCAGACTCGGGTTGTCTTCACCGCCACAAATCCATGTATTTGTTCAATATTTTGTTACTGGTATTAGATAGACAGCGTCAGTTCAAGACCAAGGACCAAGCTTTTGCTTTCTTAATTAGTAATCTTTCATTAAAGCCCTCCTTTTAGTAAAACGTTCGATAGAAATATTCAGAACACCTCAGAAGGGAGTCGAGGAGTGAACTGGCATTTTATGTTCCTGAAGATCTTGAAGTAGGTGTACGGAGAAAAGCTGTTGAAAGTTTTTTACAATTCTTGGATTTTTTTGAAAAAGTACGTCCTTGACACTCTGCAGTATTGACTTATCAAAAGAAGAATTGGAAACACTCTTTAACAGCATCAATGGGTACGTCACCATAGCTGGATTTGAAAGTCATTTTTAGTCGCGCTGATAAATTTATGTAGTGTTCATTTTTGATAGGGTGCTGTTTCCAGGAGGAGGCGCTAGTCTGTCTGACTCCGGCTACCTCAGGACTGCAAAGATAATTTACGACTTGACAATACAGGTATGGAATCATGAGTGCTCTATAACGCCCTGTTTAAAAAAACTGTTATAGGTAACATGATTAAAAAAAGTTCCATTTTATCAGGTTCTTCCTGTAATTGGTCGGTACCCGTTTCTACTCCTAACAGTCCCAGGCGAATAAAGGCATTATGCGACCAGGAAGTATCTTGCTCCTGAACCTGTTTATAATATTACAAAATTTTGTTATTGTCTTCAAAGACTTTTTTAATTTCTTGTGTTCATTTCGCTTTTGTGGTAGGCTAATGACAAGAAAGATGTTTTTCCCATGTGGGGAACTTGTCTCGGTTTCGAGCTGCTCAATGTACTTTGCAGTGGCCTGAAAAGCGAGCAACTTTTAGTGTCGTGTGATGCAGAAAATTACTCCGTGCCATTGGAATTTACCGGTCAAGGTAAAATAATAACATGTAGCAGGCACAAAATGTAGCAGGGACGTGTAGTAGGTTTATGTAATAGGGACAAAATAACAACACGTACACATTGAAGGAATTGTAGTCATGCTGCAGGGACACGTCCCCTTGTGCAACATTGACTTTAATAAAATTTAAAACAAGTTTTGTTTTTATTATAAATTAACTAGAACTAACTTTAAAGATATCAAAAGAAAAGTGTAATTATATATACATGTTAAATTACAATCGAGCAGACAGTTGAGGAAAAGCTGCATTAAAGTCAGTAAACTTAAATAAATTGAAAATTTATGTTTGTTTAAGGTATTTTTACAGATTGTTTTAGGGGTTTTGGAAGCCGTATGTTTGGTTTCGCACCTGGAGAAGTTTTGAAAACTCTCAAAGAACAAGCTGTTTGCTTTAATATGCACAAGAAATGCGTTCCCATCAAGGTAAGTAATCATCAAATTACATGTAAAAGTACTCCACAAAATTTACAAGTGTTACGTTTAGGTTATTTCGTTCTTTTGCTTTACCGAGTTTTGCTGAGTTACACCGGTAACTCATTCCAATCATCTATTTTCTGCGTCACACAATACGGTTCTCTACAGGCAATGGTTTACAATTATAACAGATTCTGGCGACAAGGTCTCGTTATAACACCTACTTTCTTTTGGCACGAAAAAAGCCGCCAGTCATAAATTCCACTGAGATGATTAGATAGTTGCCCAAAGAATTACCTTGGACCGGTCCTGTTATATTTTCATGACAAATGGTAATTTTTATGCGCGTGTTTTATATCATTAAACAGAAATTCTGGGCAACAAACAGCCTTGCCGACTTCTTTAATGTCCTGTCAACTAACAAGGACAGGAATGGATTGGAGTTTATATCCACCATTGAAGGTACAGTACGTCAACAAAAGAGTCATATAACTAACAGCATACCGTATATGTTTGAGTAATAATTTATGGTGGCAGGCGCGGTGGCCTAATGGTTAGTGCGCTGGACTCCGGATTGAACAGTCCGGGTTCGAGCCCTGGCCGGGTCATTGTGCTGTTTTCTTGGACAAGACACTTTGCTCTCACAGTGCCTCTACCCACCCAGGTGAATAAATGGCTACCGGCAAATTTAACGCAGAGGATAACCCTGCGATGGACTAACATCCCATCCAGGGGGGAGTAGAAATACTCCTGGTACAGCTAGGCCACTAGGCTCGAATCTGACTTTTCCTGGTTGGCTTTATGATACGAATATTGCTGAGGATCTAATATAAAAGAGAAGATCAGTCGTTGTAATTTTGTTGCAAAATTATCTTTTCGTCAAGTTCTCAGTTATACCCAGTTGTTTTCCAATTTTTGTAGTATAAAGCGGACTAAGTTTTTCCCATTCGACTAACAGCCCTAAGTGAACATATCTAGGAAATGGGACGAGTAAAGGGCTTAAAACGGTAACTGATCATATTGTTTTCAACTGAGTGAAGTTGACATTTTTCTCCTTTACAACCAAATACAGGTAAAATGTATCCGATTTACGGTACACAGTGGCACCCAGAGAAATGCCAGTTTGAATGGGAAACGAAAGAAGCAATTGACCATTCAAAAGATGCTATTCTTATGGGACAGTACATGGCTAACTTTTTTGTGAAGCAAGGTACGGTAATTTAAAACTTTTAACAATGTTGTTTTATTCAAATACATTTCGTATTAAGACGGTAAAGAAAGTACTGGTAAAATCAGCTGGCACGTGATTGCTCAGTTTAATAATAATAAAAATAATAATAAAAAATATTTATATGGCGCCTATCCATGCCTGCTCTAGGCGCTTTACAATATATAATGATAAAAAAACCCACTGAGATTACAAAATAATAAAATCGATAAAAATTCGCTAAAATGATCTGTAAAAATTTTAACAATTAAAAATGTGCATTTAAAGTAATAAAAAGTAAAAATCGCTAAGAATAATAAGAATAAGCGGTCAAAGAATATAGTTACATCATCCTGATAACCATTGTTATCATTATTATTATTATTATTATTATTATTATTATTATTATTATTATTATTATTATTATTATTATTATTATTATAAACAGTTATGTGGCTGGGTAACTTTTCTTGTGAGAGAGATTGAAATGTTAAAACCATACCTATCACTAGAAATGGTGGCAAGGTGATCGCGGAAATTTCAGAGATGGCCATGAGCTAAATATCAATTGGTTTAGATTTTCCACGTGATTGACTGAAAGGAAAATTTTGCTGTGATTAGTTTAACATTCTGCACGAGTTTCTTCGATAAACGAATCACCAAGTTTAGTTGGCAAATCCAGTAAAAACAATCTCGTTAATGATTGGTTGTTTTGGAACGGATTCCCACGTTTTTGAGTGGAACATTCTGAATATTTTGACTGGAATATTCTGCTTCTTACCCGTTCTAAGTCGACAGTTAACAATTGCACCTCAAAATCTATAAATGAACTTTTGATGATACGTTATATTAGGCCATTTTTTCAGATACTCCTGCCATTGAGGTTTTAAATGCTTTAGGCTGGAAAACTAGTTTAAGTAATTAGCGTCTTAGTGTTAGTACTAGTAGTTAGTAATAATTTTAGATAATTTTAATCTTCTTATTGTAGGCACGCACCCCTAGTGGAAATAAGCTTTCTTGAACTATTAAGTTGACGGAGCAAGCGTCAACCTATCTTCCTACCTACCTGCTTGTCCCTAGTGTCCTACTAAGGAAAAATGCCCGTAACCTGAATCTGGTATAACTTCAATTTGCGGCTTCATGTGTACCTTATGTTTTTCATCTTACAGCTCGACAGAGCACGCACCACTTTCCAACTGCAGAAGAGGAAGAAAAGGCACTTATTTATCAGTATAACCCTATTGATACTTCAAAGGAATCCACATTCCAGCAGTGCTACTTCTTTTAGCTTTGGTCTAAACAACTTGTGGTTTTCAAGCCCAACGACTGTTTTGCATGTCAGTGTGATTGTGATAACATTAAGTTAAAATCGGGCGACAGCTTCTGTCAGCTTTCGACTCATTTTAAACTCGATATGAACAATATTTTGAAACGACATTTCTTTTTAATTTACACTCAAGAAAACTGGAGCCAGAGGTTCGTGTTTGTGAAGCCGCAAGGAGAATGGGTCACCTCCTCTCCATTCCTCTCGCGCTTGAAATCCGCCAGTTTTTTTAATTTATTATCCACCAACTAGAGTATGCACACTCTCCTGCCATCAAATATTTTTCGCGCGCGCGACTGGTCTAAACACGTCACGTGATGCAGCCAAACTGGGGAATACAAACATTATTATACATTGTGGTCTCTATTTGTCTTCTCATTGGCTAAGAGCCTACAGTTAATTCTGGGAATCAGCGCAACCTACAAATTATTCACTAATCTGCCAGCAGATTAGTCAATAATCTGTAGGCTGTGTGCTGTAGAATGCATGATTTCTAAGAATGTCAAGCTCATACACGGGTTGCGCACAGCGAAATGAAAACATGGCTCGCCGTTTCGCATCTTCAACAATGCGGTTGTATTAAAACAATTATTAGATTCGGTTTTTGTGATATCCGGATTAATCAAGGTCGAGGTAAGTGCTATCAGCCGAAGCCGAACGACCTTGATTATTCCGGGTATCACAAAAACCTCATCCAATAATTGTTCAATATTCCCCAGCTTTCCAATATTGCCATCAATGTTCGCACGTTTAGTTTTCACCCCGAGTAAATTGTTAAAATAAATAGAACTAAACATTTTTAATAGACTGACAAAATTTTGAGCGCCGACACAATTATACCTTGACGTTAAAACGAAAAGGTCTCCTAAAATGCGGCTTTGTTTAAAATATTTGAAGGATAATAAACACAAAAGCCTCCGTTTGGCTTCAAAACTATGCACAGAAATTTGTCCTTGGATATTATCTGTTCCTCGAAGCTCACAGTTTTCCTCGAGCTTCGCTCTCGGAAAACTGTTCGCTTCTCGGAACAGATAATGTCCGCGGACAAATATCTGTGCATATCTTCGCGCCAAAATAATGGAGGCTATTGTTTATATATCCAAAATGATATCTATAAAGGTTGATCCAGAATAAGTTCAAGGTGGATTGCTTCTTCATTCTCGAGAATGTTTATGTGCAATTTGGTAGGTAAGGCGCCTTGGCTGAGCGCAAATAGAGCGCAGCCAAGCCAGATGCCATCATTAGTAAAGATACAAGAAATTACACCACAAAAGAAAAGCTGAGGAAAGTGTACTGAACTTTAATGTTGACGAATTTAATGAATGGCACACAATAGAGCCATTACTACCAGTACTGCATAAAATCTACAAAAGATAGTTTCAAAATTTTTTAACTCCTTCTGTTCCGTATTTACAGGTCTGTTTGTTTGCACCACTTTGATCATCCTCGGAGACCCAGGGGCAGTTAGTCGGGGCAAAACGAAGTAAACCGGGCAAAAATCGTAGCTGCGAACGTTTTCTATAAAAGTAAAGGCTGGTTCACACTACCGACGGAATCGGAAGCGGAGTTGGAATCGGAAACGCAAGGAGCGTTCCGATCCAGTGTAAATCAAAAAACGGAATCGGAAGCGGAGTCGGAAGCTCGACGGAATCGGAGTCAGAAGGATCAGAAGAGTTTCTTTTACTTCCGATTCCGCTTCCGCTTCCGTCGCTTCCGATCCAGTGAGAACAAGGTGAACGGAATCGGAAGCGGAAGCGGAATTATCAGCCAATCAAAAAACTATGTAGAGGTGTGTGTTATATTTTATTTCATGCATCTGGGACGTCGAACAAGTTTGTAAAACACTCGCAATCACTTTCAAAACCAAAATACAAAACTGACAACATATCGAAAGTAGAGCTCTCTGTCTGACGTACGAAGTTCTCTCACAAGGTTTCCAAATTCGCCTTGACTTTTCCTTTTTAAAAATACTCCACGTACCCACAACCTTCTCCTTCTCTGGTTCCGTTGCAGACGTGTTCTTCGTCGTATGAGAAGAAAAAGCAAAAGCAAATTAAAAACAGCAGTCTCTCTTCATCTCCCGGGTCCGCCATCTTGAATGTTTGCAAATGAAAGCGAGGCTTACGCTGAAAGCGAGGCTTACGATTCCGCTTCCGTCGCGCCGATTCACACAAGATCAAAACTTTCTTCCGATTCCGACTCCACTTCCGTCGCTAGTGTAAACCAGGCATAAAAGAGCCCTTAGGAAACGAGTCTCTCCAGACCATATCCAAGTGACTCTGCGGATGCTGGCTCCTGATTGAGCAAAAAAATCCTTTGTATTATTTTGCCCAATCGGCGAACAGTAACTTCAGAGTCACTTTCGTGTGCTCTCATACGGCGGAAGTCATTTCCGATGTCAGAAAGAAAGATATCTCAACATCCATCGGTATTTTTGTTTGGACCGATCAGAGGTATCGTAAATATAAATTGTGTCTTGTTTACCTGTGCAAATAAATTTGCATTGGGGGCGGTTCGGCATACTCGTTTAACCCGCACTGCGTGCATTTCTTCGCAGCACGGGAATATTCCAGTTGGCCGAAATATCCGAAAATAAAAAATATAAAAAAAAACGAAATGAAATGAGTGATTGATGTAACCTTTTAGGTCTCCATTTTCTGAAATTTTTATTTGGGGTTAAAAGTATTGAAAGTACTGGCTTGTACGTTTGATTTTACGTTTTTCTGACTTTATCTCAATATTTTTCGGCCGACTGCAATTTTTCCGCGCTGTGTACATTGTTTTACCGCACGTGCCACACGAGATCAGACGAGTGTGCCGAATGGCCGCCAATGCGTCACAAACAGGTAAACAAGTCACTATTTTCGATTCCTCTGCTCAGTCCATGTGAAAATATCTTAGCAGATCTTGAAATGTATTTCTTTCTAACATCCGAAATGATTCCCCGACTGTTTTGTGGTTCTCTAATGTAAATTGAAATAAACTGCCGTGTAAGAACACACGAAAGTGACTCTGAAGTTACTGTTCGCCGATTGGGCAAAATAATACAAAGGATTTTTTTTGCTCAATCAGGAGCCAGCATTCGCAGAGTCGCTTGGAAATGGTCTGGAGAGACTCTTTCCCAGGGGCTCTTTTACTTTTATAGAAAACTTTGGCAGCTACGATTTTGCCCGGTTTACTTCGTTTTGCCCCGACTAACTGCCCCTGGGTCTCCGAGGATGCACTTTGATCTGATATTTCCTTCCAAAGGAAAAAGAAAACGTTGATTTGTATCTTCTTCATACATCCACGATTAAGGATGCTTCTCTTGATATTTTACACAATACAAATCTAAGCAACGCGTGCGTTCTACTGTGGAAAAGTTTGATATGTATAAAATACAAAACTACGTTTTAACCCAGTGGAGACGGAAAACGTCTACACGAGTTATTCGTCTAAAAGTGTTTTCATCCAGTTGTCACACTAGACGCCGGAGCAAGTCATTTGAAAGCGATGACCATTTATTGTCCCAACTATAGAAACGACCAACTTTAAAAAAGTCTGTGTTTGTTACTGACTCACATTTGTTGATAGCAAGACGTTTCGGCTAACTGTTTAGCCTTCATCAGTTTAAATTGATCGCTTGTTGTTGTTACGCGTGATTTAAAAATTAAACGTTGCATGTATTATATGCTCGTGACTACGGAGAATGGTTTCTGTGTTATCTACAAAGTAGAAACTACCACTTGTTCATCTTAGACGAATAACTCGTTTAAATTATCTGTCTCAAGTACAGGTAATATGGACGAGGCGGGCGACGACCGGAAATGCGATCAAACTGAGACCGCATACAACTTGTAGTCTTAGCTCTACCTAACAAGGCTAAAATATAAAACATGGTGTCGTAAATTTCTGAAAACTTGCGTTATGAAAGTAAGAGAAAACTGTACCGATTGCATAACAAATACTGCTAAAGGCCTCTTTTATAAAATATTTTTTTCTCCTTAAATTATTGAGGCAATTTATATTTACATTCATCTTAACTTAGTTTCTTTTTATTTTCAATCTCCACTAAAAAGTGCCTTATGTTTGCAAAATTCAAGCGCCGCCTTTTTTGTTACAACGGTATGAAACGAGTACAAATATCCTACATTAGTCTAATTTCCAGAGGTGAATATAAGAATGGGACATTCTGATTGGTCGAAAAGCTCTGGTTTATGTAACCTGAAATCATGCCCTCCCCCCCTGCGACTACTAAGGGGGAAGGAGGGCATGATACATTCGCTTGTCGAAAGTCATGTAAAAAAACCAGATTCTGGTTTTTTGTCTGATTGGTCGAGAAACAATACCTATGAATCGACGTGTTCTGATTGGCTGTCATACTTCAATGAGACTTCCGGTCCACTCGTGGTCAGTAAGAAACAAAATGGCGGAGGCGAAGCGTGTGTTCAGCGAAGATGAGTTTTCTTCACCGTTAGCTAAAGCGCTAACTAATTTCAAGTACAGTTCCCTGAAAGAAGAGCAAATCGAGTGTGTTCGACGCGTAATTTGTTTTCGTGAAGACGTGTTGGCCGTCCTCCCAACTGGTTTTGGGAAAAGTGTGATCTTTCAGATAATTCCGATAATTAAACAGCATTTAAAACTGGCTACCTACCTTCACAAGCGACACCGATTCGCCGGGGCCGGCCGTTACCGGAAGACACATCATGTTTGCCACAACATCTTCAAGTCTTTCATGCTCAGTCCAAGCAGCGTTCAACTCAAATAACGATTTCCTCGCTCGACTCTTGGGTCGTTCTTGAGGAATATCCTTTGCTTTCTTGGAATCTGGCGTAGATCCGCTCGGAGAATTTCCATGTAGCCGTTTAACAGATTGATTCGCGGTCTTGTCGTTCACAATACTTTCCAGTTCGTGAAAAAGTGTTGAACAATTGACAACTTTTCGTGGACACTTTTTGCAAGATGATTGTTTACTCGCATCTGTATCGATGTTCAGCCCAACGCTCCTGAGCAAATCCGACAAGACGATGCTATCAGCAGTGAAGCAGCTCTTGCCCGTGAATTCTTTGTTTTTTGTTAGCGTAAATAAAGGGATGGCAGCTCCAGCTGGTAAATGAACGTTACAGAAATAACAACACTTATTCGGTTTTATCGCGAGCGCCATTTCAGCCTTTTATGAAACGCATTTTTGTAAACACGGCGAAATTTTATATGCAGACTGTACATGTACAATTATTCTGCAGACGTTTTTCGCGCCTCGTGGAAATCCGAGTCCCGAAATTTGCCGCCAAACTACAAATAGTGCTCGGACTTCCGGTGAATCCTTATTGGCTCATACCATGACAGCTCAACCACGCCTTAGTTTATTTAAATCGGGGGGCGGTTGGCGGCCGGTTAAAGAAATGTATCAGGCGTTCTTTTTTTCCCTCTTTCGTCTTTGCAAGGAAAAAAAAAAACGCCTGATCGCAGGTTATGGTTTATGACGCTATATTCACCTCGCTAGGATCTGAATATAGCATTTGAGGGCTTGGCTACTCAGCCACGCCACCTTTGCCATCCAGGCAAGTAAACATGGCAGCCTTTGGTGAATGAAATTTTCGTTCATTCTGAAGAAATCACTCCGAATCCGGAGTATTCAACACTGTTGGAATTTTGAAAATTGTCTACCAAGGCTTTTGGACCGAAAATATTTTCAAGAGATGCTTCGCAAGAATAAGAATTGATGGTAAACACGGTGGTTTTGTAGATCGCACGCGGCCATGAGAAACTCAATCAGATGGATTGACCCAAAATTATTCAGTTTTCCTCAGACCAGAGCTGCTCAACTCATTTCAAGAGGAATTACACAATTGTTCAGAAGTCGCCAAGACTGAAAAGAGGTAAAAGATATCTGTCTTTTTCGCAGTGTTTGTTTTGTTCCGTTTTATTGTTGAAACTAAGGAGCAAATTCTAATTTACATCGATGAATTAAACTTGTTTACACGTATGCAAACGAGCACATGTGTTTATTGTTTTCGTGTTTTAGTTTTTTTATTTTGTAGTTCTTGATATTCACCTCTGAAAATTAGACTAAAACAATTATTCGCCTCAGGCTCAGTGAATCTCGGCGAATATTCCCCTCGACTTCGTCTCGGGGAATACTCACCGAGATTCACTTCGCCTTCGGCGAATAATTGTTAAATATTTGTCCTCTATAGCTAGGAAACCAGCTAAACAGGTTTTTCTGTAGGCCTCTTATCAATCCTGACCATATGATTTCGGGAAGGCAAACATTAGAAAATAAATCTGTTACTGATATTAGAGATTTTAGTGTGAAGTGTATCTATAAATGTTCATTCGTCATTTTCATTTTCTCTCGCCCTACGGGCTTAGTAAAATACTACAAGACTGGTAAAAATATACATTCATACTGCACACTAAAATATCCAATATGATATATTCATGCCACTCTTAATACCCTACGTCACCAAAAACCGGTTGTTCTTGTTATACATTGATCTCCGCTGACCCTCATTAGCAGCTGCAGTAGCAACCTGAATATGAGCCTTCGATTGTTCACCATTACTGAGCATCCGGCTCCTCTGTGATCCGGCTTCCTGTGAACTTTTCAATCCTTCCAAGTCCCTCTGAGCTTTCTGCAAGCGAACATTATCAGAGAAAAACAAAAATGAAATGGCGGCAACTTTCGGATCGTTGTCTGCTACACTTAAAATTAGTTTGCACCAATTCGTACTCAGCCAGCAAAGGAGCACCTTGGGTGAGACTGCAAAGAAATGATTCTTTTTTATGTTTTTTTACGTCTTCGGAAATCGTTTGTTATTACTCAGAAAGCGCCACAAAAATAATTCGTACCATCGTATGGTTGGGCCTTCAGATGGCCGAGCAGAACGTCTGACGTTTTCCGTGTTTTCGTCTCCATTTCGAATAGTCTGAACAAACCTTTTACACTACGCTTTGTACATGTTGAGAAATCGCGCAAATCGCAAGATTCTTTCAGTTCATAAGCGTTAACAGCAACGTGTGTTTTAAGAGGCTCTGACTGAGAATATCGAAAGCTGCTGGACAGGCTCGAAAAATTGAAAATGCTGATACTTTTCCTGAAGAACACTTTTGGAGAACTATCTTCGAAAATGTTATTGCAAGTTTCTAGTGTTGCAAAGTGCTTCAGTACAAACGAATTGAACTTGGCCGATTTCACTGTAATTCAAGCATAATCAATGAGGCAAAACTTGTATTGAAAATTTTTCGAAAACTATAAATCTTTAAAAACTTGCAATAACACGCAGTGTCGGGATTTTCGATTTTTCGAGCCTGCCCAGCAATTCTCGATATTCTCAGTCAGAGCCTCTCAAAAGGGTTTGTGCAAATTATCTAATTCATTTATTTACCGCGTAAGCGCGTCAGACTTACACGAATTTCAGTACTCACTAAGAACGGGATTGTTAGTTATATATATTGGAAAACAAATTGGTTTTTCCTTCTCAATCCCTCCTTGCCAGTTATAACCTATATAGCCATGACTCTAAAATTACTGTCTAGCACAATTATGCCGCCTGTAAATTTGTAGATTTGTATCAGGACTAAATTGGACGCTCCTGGATAAATAATGATTTAAAAAAAAGATGTTGTGTTTGTTTAAAATATTATGTTTCCTCTGCTAGCGTTAACCTTAGTGCACGTGTTTTCATACCTTGAAATTAGCGATGAAGTCAATGAAGGTTTTGAAGAAGTCTGAAGGTTCAACCACTCGAGGGTTTTCACCAAAAAGAGTGCACACCTGCGCATAAACTTCGTCCATCTTACGATAGCGTTCAGTGATGCGCTGGACTTTCTTGAAAGCCGCGTTATAGAAAGTCTGAATAAACAAACACGTCAAGGAGAAACATATTGATACACTACCTCGTTTGTTAACAAAAACATGGTGGCTTTCCACTATAAACTAGCTTTATGTTTGACCCTGTTCACAAGTCTGGAAGCGACAGACCATTGTTGTCAGGCCAAGATGTTCGCTTTCTGGAGTTAGTCGCTCTGAGAGGCTTTCAAATGCGTTCGCCAAATTAAAAGAGAGGTAGTCATTCAGGCAGAGAATCAACATTACATGTAAAAAAAAATTCTGCGCCAGACTACGCTTCCTGTAAACGGCACGCAATGCATGCAGAAGCGATGACGTTTCACAAGGGGTCTAAGAATTTTCAGGAAATTTGACAGAAAATTTCAAGAAAGTTAATAAAAATAGCTGACAACTTCTGTGTTGAATGATTGTTCGACAAAAGTTGCGTTATGTTGCAGGGAGATATCTGATACTGACGACATATCATACAAGGTCAAACGCTGTCTTGAAATTGTTGAGCCCTTTTGTTTTAAAAAAAAAAATTAAAGATTTCTGTTTACTAAATCTTATAAGACACATCAAATATAATTAGTCTCTTTCACTTATACTTAGAATTAGTCCCTTCTAACTGCCCGGGAGTGTTTTGCTTTAAGTTCTACGCAGTGCTTTCTTGTTGAGTTAAACTTGATTTCTTTTCTACTGACGTTTATTCCTGAACAACTTCTGTGTTGAATACCCTGCGAGCAGAGTCTTCTTCGATCTTTCCCGACTAATCTAGGAAGATCGAAGAAGACTCTGCTCGCAGGGTATGTGTTGAATGACTGTTTGACAAAAGCTGTGTTATCTTGTAGCGCGACATCCGATACTGACGACATACGATACAAGGTCAAACGCTGTCTTGAAAATGTTTAGCCCTTTTCTTTTAAAATATGTAAAGATTTCTGTTGACTAAATCTAATAAAACACATCAAATATAATTTGTCTTTCGTTTATACATAGAATCGGTCCTTTCTAACTGCCCGGGAGTATTTTGCTTTGAGTTCTACGCCGTGATTTCTTGTTGAGTTTTACTTGAATTCTTTTCTACTGACGTTTATCCCTGAAGTTAGTTCCAAATTCTATTCGGTTCTAGAAAGATCGGTCGATTGCAACAGACAACAGATCCCGTCCACTCGCACGACGACAAGAACAAGAACACAAACCATGCACATAGTTCCCAATGCTCTTCGGTTCAATTCAGGGAGTAATCGCGCTCACACAGTAACACCAAAAATTCCATAAATTCCATCGCTTTTCCGCTTTACAGCATTAACCGATGACGTCATTCTATGACGTCATCGCTTAAAAAGATACGAAAATAATGAAGTTGGCTGGTTGTTTATCCCTCTCAGACTTGGTCAGGTCCAGGCCTTTCCGTAATCCCTGCACATCAGCTGCTAGGGTCTGCATAGAAACTAAAAGAAAAAAACTGTCTTAATCAATATCAGCTGTCGTTGGCCAGTAAAGGTCCGTCTGTAATATCAACATTCCCCAGTGTTAACCGCCTTGCATTTTCTTTTCCGACTTACTGTGATTTTTATCCTGTTTTCCCACCTTAGTATTATTTATTTTCAGGTTTTGTCTATTGGTCATTACCAGTTATTTCGTGTATCAGTATTTTAAAAACCAAAAAGCTCAGAACTGCTATACAGCTTAGAGAAATTTCCAACGGCAACCATTGTAGTTTGATACACAAACGACGAATGCGACTGTTAAATTAAACAAGGCAAGTTTAAATAAAGTGATTTGCCGGATACAAATACTATCCATTGATGGATAGACAATATTCACCTGTAGTGGCTCCGTCGAGATACAGTTCTTCTGAAAAGTCCTGGAGATCCGGGAACTTTTTCTGCACAATTTCCACAATATAACTAAGGAATGTCTGCTTTCTGTCCGTAGTCCGAGTGTCTTCCAACTAAAAATAAAAAATAGCTGGTTTTAAGCCGCAGTTCTAGTCAGATTTTATGATAGTATAGAGACATAAAATGGTTTAATTTCAGTTCTCTTCCTGCTGTCATCACAAGAACATATTCTTTGGGCCATTCGGGTTAATTTCAGTATTAATCAGGAATTATATCATAATTCAAAACGAAAAGGTCTTTTCTCAGTTTTACCTACCTACTACTATGTCCATGTACATGTAGGTTCTACCTTACGTTCATCCAGTTCTGATTCTGTTCGTCCAATCAAAACATTTAACTTAAGCACTCCGAAAACTATTACGTTCACATTGCTTAGCAACAGCCTTTCCAGAAAACTGCAGGCTCAATTAATTCTTGGAGTAACGATTTCAACTCAAACTCACCTTGTTTAAAGATTCCAGTTTAAAGCCATAGGCAAGTCCTCTTCTGCTGCTGTTCATGTAGTTTCCATACATCAGTATAATCTTAATGGACCAAAGAAGAGTGTTACAAAACGTTCTCACCTGTTAAGCGGTATTATGGGACCGGCAAAGCCACAGGTTCACTTTCTGTAGCATTAAGTGACCAACAATATTGCTTCTCACCCAAGGGTGGCATGCCACACCAGTACCCTAGCCAGGGCTAGAACCCAGTCCTCTTGATTCGCATAAGGACATCGCGCCTCCCATGCCTTGTGAACACAAACCGCCGGGAAGATATGACAATTGTTGGCTTTTAACTACTGATGAAATCAGAGCCCATATTTCATAATTGCAACTAACAAGAAACATTACATCTTAGAAGGCGTTACCTTAAATAACTTTTTTAACTTGCCGCTGTTCACAATGGAAGTAGCCGCTCTCAGAACAGCATCCACTTGCTGAAAAGGAAATCAAGAAAATGTACGACCAGTTTATTCTACAAATGTACAATGTGCGAGCTGCAAGGAATAAATACTACATATATGCATCTAAAGTGATATATAGTGTTAGCATTGCCGTATATCTTTATTAATCCTGCTGTAGGACGGATTAAACAAGGTAAAAAAGCAAACTCGTAAAACCGTAGAACACCTTACAATGTCTATTAAACAAAAGGTTTAGTTGGGTACACGGACGGCAAACCAGGATAAAACATATAGTTTGAAACGGTTAAAAGCGTTTCCTGCAAAGGTTTAAAATATCAAAACATTTTACATATTGTTTAATAATCTATCTAAAACACAAAAAGAACAAACTTACCGGCATCACAGTTCTCATCAGTTCATCAAACACGCCAATAAACGCCATCACACTGAGTTTAGCCTCGTACCGCTCCACTTTAGCAATCTATGAACGAATCAGTAATAAGAACAGCTCTTATATTATTATCCTACAGGTTTACTACAGCGCAAACGGTTAAGGCACTCAACGAGAATTAAAACAACTTTGACTACATCATCGAGTCTAGTGCGTTATCTTCTAATTTGAACCTGCTCAATTTTACCTGCCTCCTTACCTCAAACAGAAACTGTTCAGCTTCAGCCAGCTTTGAAAACTGATCTGCATGTTGAGCCAGTCCTGCCAACTGAAGTTAAAGCACAAACATAAAACAAGGAAAATGCACACAGTACTAGTCACACTTGACAAGTGACTTCTTCCACACGTCCTCTTGAAAACGTTTCCGATCGTTTATCACAATATCATCTACTACATAATTTAAAAGATCAGGAGCCCTGGTCAACTTGTATTCAGATAATTCTCACCTCCTCCTTGGTGGGTACAAACTTGAGCAGCAACTCTGCATGTTCAGGCGGGAGTTCTACCAAGTCACACTGGTCTATCAGGGTTCCAATTGTCTCTGTAGAATGCTGTATGCGACGACGCGCGATCACTACGTGACAAGTAAAGAGATGAATCTTTAGACACGTTTCCAAACATAGGCACGCTAAGCGTGCAGGAGTTATTTTTTCAAGTGATTGGGTGGCTTAAGGTAGAACTGGGTGTTGGTCCTGTTGGGATGGTCTATTTCATGGGTTGAGCTATTTGTGCATGGTTCATGTGCACGGTCTATCGTGCCGACTAAGAGCTACTTTTGGAAAAATAACTCAAAAACAATTTAAAAAGAAATTGTGCAAATGTTCTAAAATTAGGCTGCTTTCCCTTGTAAATATGACTATGGTGTGCAACCGATCGATCGAACCATACCGTTGAAGACAATAAATACGTCAGTAATTTCTTCAAAAGTAAACAGAAAAAAATATCTGGTAGTCACTTTTAAGGTTACCTTGAAGTTTAACTATCCATCCCCTTTCATTCCAAGTCGAAAGAAAACCGCTAAGTACATCAGAACATGGATTGAAAACTGTTGACAACATTTATCGTAAACATGATCACAAAATCGCAAACACGCTCTCTAAGAAAGTCAAATTGACCCAGAAATTGCAAACGAATAGCCAGAAGGAACAAGAACAAAGTATTGTCGGGTTTCTGAAATGGCTCCGTTATTTTCATCATCAACATAAAACAGAAACCTTTCTGCAAGCAAGTACGTGTTTCTTTCGACGAACGCGAGAAACAAACAACTCTAGTCACCAGTGCATTTCGGCCAAACCACGTGACGATTTTACTTGGACTGGTACAATTTTAATTAGCCATGTTCTAAACGAGCAGGGGACTGGGTACGAACATATTTTCTCTTCGGTACAAGCATTCAATATCGATTGAATTGAAAAATGGGGCAGGTCATCTGAAAGAGCATCCAAAAATTAGTAAATTCACCAAATTTGACGGTTATTGGTTTAAACCCAAAGGCGCGGTACACTTAGTGTGGATTGGAGGGACAGGCGTCCTCCAATCCATACTAAGCTCTCTTATTTTAAAATTGTACCATGCCTTTGTGTTTAAATCAATAACCATCAAATTTAGTGAATTTACTAATTTTTGGATGCTCTTTCAGATGACGTGCCTCATTTTCAATTCAATTGATATTGAATGCTCGCACCAAGAAAAAATATGTTCGTAACCAGTCCCCTGCTCGTTTAGAACATGGCCAATTTCGCAACCAGAAGCAGAAACGTGCCCTAACTTGTAAGCGTAACATCATCAGTACCAATATTCCCACGGCCGTGCTAAAAATAGCTTTCGATGAAGTTGTGTGACACGCGTGACTGCACACCCAAAAAGCTCAGCCGTTGTTTTTTGCGTGACGAGCCCAAACAACGGCTTCAAAGGAGACTACCAAAAAGCTTCTTTTGCCTACGAGGAAACGCAACTGTAACCGCTTTGCGTTGGGAATATTAAATACACTAAAAAGGTATTGCGTCAGCCATGGAATGCGCTGACGTTGCAGCTTTCACTTTCGGTACGTGACAAACAAGATTATGTTTACTTTGCATGTTTATTTCGCCAGAAGCGACGGTCGCTAATTTGTTTGCAATTTTGCGACTATTTCTTGTCGGTTTAGCCAGTTGAAGTGAATCTTTTGGCTGTTTCATCGAGGCGAGTTCAGAGATCTGAAGAAAAACATAGGCACGCTAAGCGTGCAGGAGTTATTTTTTCAATTGATTGGGTGGCTTGGGGTAAAACTGGGTGTTAGTCCTGTTGGGATGGTCTATTTCATGGGTTGAGCTATTTGTGCACGGTTCATGTGCACGGTCTATCGTGCCGACTAAGAGTTACTTTTGGAAAAATAACTCAAAAACAATTTAAAAAGAAATTGTACAAACGTTCTAAAATTAGGCTGCTTTACTTTGGTGTGCAACCGATCGATCGAACCATACCGTTGAAGACAATAAATATGTCAGTAATTTCTTCACAAGTAAACAGAAAAAAATATCTGGTAGTCACTTTTAAGGTTACCTTCATGTTAAACTATCCGTCCCCTTTCATTCCAAGCCGAAAGAAAACCGCTAAGTACATCAGAACATGGATTGAAAACTGTTGACAACATTTACCGAAAACATGATCACAAAATCGCAAACACGCTCTCTAAGAAAGCCAAATTGACCCAGAAATTGCAAGCGAATAGCCAGATGGAACAAGAACAAAGTATTGTCGGGTTTCTGAAATGGCTCCGTTATTTTCATCATCAATATAAGACAGAAACCTTTCTGCAAGCAAGTACGTGTTTCTTTCGACGAAGCGAGAAACAAACAACTCTAGTCACCAGTGCATTTCGGCCAAACCACGTGACGATTTTACTTGGACTGGTACAATTTTAATTTCGCAACCAGAAACAGAAACGTGCCCTAACTTGTAAGCGTAACATCATCATATTCCCACGGCCGTGCTAAAAATAGCTTTCGATGAAGTTGTGTGCCACGCTTGACTGCACACCCAAAAAGCTAGTCTTCTTTTCAGCCGTTGTTTTTTGCGTGACAAGCCCAAACAACGGCTTCAAAGGAGACTACCAAAAAGCTGTCTGTCTTTTTTTCTTTTGCCTATGAGTAAACGTAACTGCAACCGCTTTGCGTTGGGAATATTAAATACACTAAAAAGGTATTGCGTCAGCCATGGAATGCGCTGACATGGAGCTTTCACTTTCGGTACGTGACAAACAAGATTATGTTTACTTTGCATGTTTATTTCGCCAGAAGCGACGGCCGCTAATTTGTTTGCAATTTTGCGACTATTTCTTGTCGGTTTAGCCAGTTCAAGTGAATCTTTTGGCTGTTTCATCGAGGCGAGTTCAGAGATCTGAAAATAAATTTGGCCGACGTAAACACTTGCAAGCATTACGTCATTGGTACGGAAATAACCGCATTGCACCACCATACTACTAAAGATAGCCATCAACAATGCGAAGCTTGAAACGCGAGACTCGCACAACGACTACTATACCTTCCTACAGCCCTCACTCGCGGCACAAATGATGATTTTCTCTTGCTGCAACCACGTTGTCAAAACACCTAATTTAATATTTGCCGAGCAGACAAAACGTGCCCTTGTAACATCATCACGTCATGAGCTTTTCAAACGATCGTACAATAAATAACTCATGACCGCCCATGTGAAGTCCTACTATTCCTAAGCAGGAAACGTCGAACCGTCTCCGGCCACATTCCAACCTCACGAAAATACCAATTATTTGGCAACTCTCAAACCAAAATAAACGCACATGCCTCGACATATTACAATTACGTTATTCTTAATTTGGGGGGAAAATCTTGAGAGATTTGTGGTCGCTCGTGTTATTACTTAGCCAAAGCTCCTACTAATAGGAAAACTACTAATGCTATACTTTTAACCGAGAGAAAACAGTTTAAACACCGCGCGGTTAGAATCTCAAAGATTTCTCGTTTAATTTCTTTAACACTCGCCCTTACAAACAACCCACAGTGCATCAGTTTGTCCCATTTGGGGACCAAAACAAAACGTTGCGCAAACCCACAACACTGACATTAAAAATGGAAGTCACAACATTTATTCTCAATACACATATTTATTCTACTCAAAAACATCATAAAATTTAAAATAAAGTGGTCAACAAATACTATACCCATATTCTGTCGTCAACTGAACTAGTTGATTCGGCAAACCGAGAGAATCACCTTCACCACCATCAAATTTCCAAACACTTTTCGGTTTCAGAACCCACACACAATGTTCTCACCCAAAGCTACATAAAAATCAAGAACTGGAATAGAGACTTCAGACCAACACGGCCAAATAACGTTGAATCTATAGCAAAACAAAAATGGCCGTACCTTGAACCGAAAACAAATTATTCATAAAAACGATCCATACATACAAGCCGCAATTTGATTGGTCCTTGATAGAATCCCAAATCTGATTGGTGTGAAATACATACATGAATGATCCACCCAACCAACATCCACTTAATAGCCAAATACGTCTTCACGCCGACTAAGAGTTATTTTTTTGAAAAAAATAACTCAATAAAGGAGTCGTGCGTGTTGGTCACGTGAATGAAGGAACTGATCAATTTAGGGGAATGGTCTTGGTATAGAATGAACCTTGAAACCAGACTGCTGTGGTCATGCAAAGCTTCAGCAAGAACTGGGTTTCGGGGAGTGCATAGCGAGGAGCTACTGTGAACGAGGTGAACTTACCTAGATTTCTTGCCCTTTTCGGCTCGATAACTGTGATTTGCTCTGCAGCTCGCTTTAAGGCTGTTGAGTGAAATAACAAAAAGATACAAACATATTAACAAACTTTATCATCCACCGGCTAATTAACAATTGGTTCACTGACTTCCTGCGTGCACCATAACTCGATATTGCACAGCTAAAAGCATCAACCAATTGTTTTATAACATGGTCTAACATGGCCGGTGCAAGCGTACATCATAACCTGCGCAAAGACTCGCGCGTGCAAAACAAATCCTGGCGAAGCGATTGCTCACGCTATCAGCGTGCGCTATTGGATTATGGTGACAGCTTAAATATACTAAATTTGATTGCGCCGCTCTGCCAGCTATGCTGTAAAGGGACCTCTTAGTAGAAATTTTAAAGTAATGCAAACTTTTAATTCGACAATGACAATGGGGATTTTCCAGTTAAGTGCACAAGAAACAACCGATCAGAGATACGCCCTACGTTATCAGTATGGAATGTAAGTTTTCGGAAACAAACAAAAAAAGAAACGTAAGTTGCGATATGTATGGTCGTTGGCAATGAAGGGGTTAATAGATCAGTAGCAAGAACACAACTTGGGTTAAATTTTAGATTAAGGAAAACCAGTACATGAAACTTGCCTTGCTCTTTCTTTGCAATAAGATCCTCTGAAGCTTCATTAATTTTCAGCTCGAACCTTCTGTCAAAATCAGCAAAGTCCAGCACTTCCATGACTTCTTCATCGCTTATACCCTGCTGGAACAACATATATCAGATACGGGGAGAGAAGAAAAAATCCTAGCCTTTTTGCTTTGTGTGATGTAGCTGCTTTCCTCAAGTTGTCAATTATACGCTGTTTTCACACCCTTACGTGGTTTGTCCTTCCAAACCAGACACGGCTGCAACCTTGAAACGGAAATCAAAACTAAGGCCCAGTCCACACCAATCCGGATAAATTTGAAAACAGAGTTTTCGCCCCGAAAACGGATAAAATGTTTTCCGTCCACACTAGCGTTTTCGTATCGTTTTCAATACCTTCACCGTCCACACTAATCCGGATAAACTTGAAAACAAAACACGGCATCGGCCCTAGATGAATTGCAACTAACTCCTATTTTAATTAAGAACTTTGCGATAATCCATAGATTTCAGAGCTATTCTCAGCTATCCCCAGACAGATCAATTCCAAAAAGAAAGTCGAATATTCACAGAATGCAGAATTTAATGATTTCCCGTTGCTCAGAAAACAGCGAAAGAAATGTACCAAGATTATAGCTTACGTGCCGAGTTATTTTACTGAATTTGAATAAATGGTCGAAAAGGGACTGTGACAGAGATCACATGGCCATTTGTCGTCAGCATTTTTGAAAAGCTACGTTTTCGGCCGTCCACGCTACAAACCGGAGAAAAAAAACATGCGTTTTGAAATTTATCCGGATTAGTGTGGACGCGCGGGATCTGAAGCCCATCCTGCTTAGCTTGTGTGTATTTTCCGCACTTGGCCCGGTTGCACGTATTTCCCGGCACGGGTTGCATGCCCTTGCTTTGAGTTCTGATTGGTTAACCGCGTTAATAAGGGGCTAATATAACTGGTTTCGGGAAAGAATTTCTCACTAAGTATAAATCTTCAATCAGACTTTGCGTTTGCCGTTTACCTTGAAGAACGCACTGGCGTCTGACTGTGACGTCATAGGAGTCCAGTTCAGCATTGGAAGTCGACTTTTATTGCCAGCTGCACGCCGTCTCAAGGATGGAGTTCCGTCTGAAAAACAAATAAATGCAAAACCTTTGGTACTGAGAGTACGGTGATCAAACAAAAACAACAAACACCAGTCTGCACAAATTTAATTTCACTTTTGAACAGGTGTACACAATGTTTACAATTATTAAAAGGAGGCTCTGTCCCTATCACTTTAACTCACCTAACTCAGGGGGAGGTGGTGGAGGAGGAACAAGCATACCTGTAAAGAACATAAAAGAAAACCATAAGTAATACACCAGTGCAGCTAGAAAGTGAACTTCTAAAAGGTCTGCTTCAATAAGTGAACAACACTACATACGTACTTAGCAGAACATAGCCTTGGAAGCAGCGTAACTTCCAAATTAAAGTCTTAAAATGATGGATATTGCCTTGATCAAAATTGCTAAACGCGCTCTCGCGTTCTAGCTTAATTATTTCACAGAACTCTCTTACCACGACTAGACCAGAGGCTTATTGTATTATACACACGTGTAACAATGTGGATAAGCCACAGTTAACGCGGACTGTGTGTCGGTATGGTGCAAATAACACCTCTTTTAACTTCGTTCAACACCTCGGTTAAACCTCGCTTAAATGGGCCGGAAAAGATTGAATTAAGACAAAACAAT
This sequence comes from Meandrina meandrites, assembly GCA_963693305.1. Lineage (NCBI taxonomy): Eukaryota > Metazoa > Cnidaria > Anthozoa > Scleractinia > Meandrinidae > Meandrina > Meandrina meandrites. The sequence continues at coordinate 16,985,256 of OY855912.1, read as the reverse complement.
TGTAATTGAGAGCAGGATCGGAAATCATGTAAGTGTCATATGGTAAAAATGTAATAATAGAGAGGTTAAGCATGACGTTTACGGCAAACGGCAAACGGCAAAAATCGATCTTTTGGTGTCTGATTTTAGCCGTTTGTACAATTTAGGGAAATTGTTTGCATTTACTGTGATTAAGGGATTTTTTCCTATTTTTCGACTGGCTTTATCTAAGTGCTTAAGAAAAAGTGAGAAAAATCAGAATTATTTTTGCCGTTTGCCGTTTGCCGTAAACGTCATGCTTAACCTCTCTAATAACAGCTAACACCTACCATCTGGTGCTGGTGGGGGAGGGGGTGGTGGCGGTGGTGGAGGGGTGGGGGGTGGAGCTACAGCTGCTGCAGCCTCGGTTACACTGGTGATGAGTTCATTTGGTAACTCAGCTTGGTCTGCTTCGTTCTTTACTTGTTTCTACAAATAACGACACATTGCAAATGCCAATTAACCATCTAAACAATAAAATCAAATAAATCTAGCTTCACTCTAGATCTGTCACCTTTTGGATAAATTTCGAAGTTAAGGTATACAGATCATGACAGATTCGACTGCTTTGGATTTGAAAGTGACAGGCTAAATTGCTGGGTATTTTCCTAAAATGTACTATTACTTTGTTCAATAATCATGTGCTATCATTGGCCTTTACAGAGTAAAACATGCATTCTGCAAAATCATTTACACTAAAAACAAAAACAAACAACAACTAAAAAAGTTAGCTTACCACAACATTTTCTAAAGTTGTCTGTAATTCTGCGGATCGCAGTCTGTACTCTTCAGATCGCACATCAAGCTGAATACGATAAACACGGTTAAAAACAACGTTACTGACAACAAAATAAAACTGTTACAGTTTTTTAGTTGCAACCTTACGTTCTGTTTTTTACTACAATAACAACATACTCGAAAAAAATTACTTAGAAATTTTTTTAATCTGACCAGCAATGAGCCATTACAAATCTACAGGCCATATATCATGTAAACAAGGCTGGGTAAAAGAGTGGTGCAATTAATCACAAATTGTATCGAAAGCTCTCTAACACAAAGCATCGAATGATGATAAGTAACCTCTCACCTCAGTGTTCTGTCTCTTGAGTTCACTGTTCTCCCTTTGCAATTCCTGATGGGAAACAAATCAATAACAGTATGACAAACATGACTTTGAATTGACTAAATTTAACAGAAAACAGTAAAAAATATTAATTTATGAGGTGTGGAATTGGAGGATGTGCAAAACTTTCCATATCTAGATTAGCATTGTTACATCAGATGGAGGAGCAAATAAATATGTCAACTGCAGTAGGATAAATAAAGCCAGGCAAGCCAAGCGCTAAAGAGTTAATGTTTAATAAAGATCTTTAAAATATTTAAATTGGTCAGAGAAAAACAGCAACCAGGAACTTTGGATGAGGACAGAAAAAGAAGTACATCCCAACAGAAATTTAATGAGGCACAAGTGAAATTGGACTGCTCACGCACATCCAGGAATGGATGGAACCCACACATTAAAAGAAGGTGGGAAGGCCAGTGAAGACTGTAATGACTGAGACTTGATAGTCCTTGATACAAATGCAGACTGTCACCGGGACCATCACGTACTCATTTATAACGTGTACTTACCTCCAGTTTTGTTTGCAAAAGATCAACCTATGGCAAAAAAGCCAAACTTGTATTACAATTTGTTTATAACCTCTTTAAAATTAATGATCTCACAATATTGACTGATATTCACAATTTACATGAGTTAAAAAGTTACACTTCAATTCAAGACTCACTGCTATACAGCACGTATGATCCATGACTGCACATGCAAGTACACAAATAAAAGGACTAATTCAGAACTGACAGTTGAGATGATTTTTTTACCTCATCTCTTAGGTACTTGGTTCTTTCTTTGAGAGTAACAAACTCATCCATAACACCCTGCACATGAATATAGTTGTCCTGCCACGTTTTTAGAGCTTCTCGTACAGATCCTGCCTCCATTCCCTCCAGGGTCTACAAAAAAACAGCAGACCATTAAATTTATTCTTCTCTTACAAATATATAGGTTTTATTCCTGATAGAATCCTCAAGGGATCCTCACAAAAGTCTTTAAAGTTCCTAGAAGATACTTGAAGGATTTTTACCAGGGTTGCTTACATCCTTATATATCTTGGTATTGATGTTTGTGGGCAGCACAGAAGTCCAGCAGCTCAAGCCCCTGGACTCCACTGCTGTCCACAAACACCATCGATATCCCAGGACATGCAGCCTGCAGGCTCCAGGTGTTCTGTAATTAGATAGTTACTTTAACGTGACAGCACAACCATGTATATTCACATGTTGTTGCTTCTAAAAATGCTTGAATGACTAATTTAATGCACCACTGACAATTTAAGACATAATTAACTAGCTTTTGGTACAATAATGTAGCTAATTGTATACCCTTTCCAGTCGTTCCACATCAAATCCAGCATCTTCAATCTCTTGTTGATGAAACACCTTCTTGTTAAATGTTGGTGAGATGCCAATTAAGGAGTTGAAAAAAGTCAAGCACAGTGTCTGAAAAAGATACATATTAATTGTAAATATCATCAAGTCAACTGAAACTTGAGAACAGGTAAGATGACAACATAGGCAGGCAACTAAAGTCTGACATTTCATTCTCTCAAATGACTGGTCGAATCCTGGCTTGTGGCATGGGTCAGGTTCAGTTTGGGTTCTCTCCACCACCTCCAGAGCAAAATTACATGGCTGAGAGTATAAAGGTGTAAAAAAGGGTTGTGGTAGTTTACATGCATACATGTAGCTTTGTTTTTACCTGGAACTGGGGTGATATAGGTCTCTTGTACATCAAGTTTATTAGCGTTTCAAATGTCCGGCCCTCTCTTGTTGTTCTTGTATAAAACCTCACCGCATCGATAACTTTTTCATAATACTCTGACTGCATGCAGGCTTGTGTTAACATCTGGTCAAGGATAGAAAAAATGCATCAATGAAAGAATTTTAACTTTATACTGTGCATTGGAGGGGTTTAGGATGGTCCTTGGCAAATCATGGGTCTCAGCAAATTTTAGGCAAGGCTCGAAATTTTGGTGTTGCAAACTAGAGTGTCGGAATCTCCAGCTCACAAAAAATAAACTGCATGGTCTTAGAATCTCGAATTTTGAAATTTGAGTCTTTGAGTCCCGCAAACCAAGCGAAAGTTTAATTGGCAACAACAGCAAAATAGAGAGCTACAGAGCGGTAGACTGGCGTTGTAATAATCTTGAGCTTGGATTCTAGATCATGGCATCTCAGACTCGGATTTTTGTATCGGGGTGTCAAAGGCTCGGATTTGAAAAATATAGTCAAGTCGGCGAGTCTCAAATTTAACCTTTCTATATGCCCGTCATTGAGTGTAAAAGTGTCTGTGTCAGTTTAAAAATAAAATAGGTTAATCTTTGTCCAGTTTCGAAAGTAAATTTTGCAGTCATCCAAACTCAAACATGCAGTGAGAGAAAGAACGATAAAGCACTTGACATTTGGTGTTGTTTACGCCACTGCAATTTTGATTGTGAAAGACAGATGATGTTTTGGAAAAAATGCTTATTCTGATTTTTGGGTGTCCGATATTCAAGGAGTTTTCTATTTTAGTTAACTATATATGCTCTAAATGCTTTGCATGTACAAATTCTTCTAAATCAACCACATTTAACTCTTTCCTGGGAAGTTCTGTAGCCAACTATATGAAGACTAAAATGATAGATGATGATCACAGCACCTTAACAACCAGTGCCCTTGTTTTCAAACTGTCAATTTTTAAACAAAGGATGATGGATTTTAGGCAGTCGTCAACACTCATTACTGACTGAAAGCCATACTGGGAAAAGAAAGCAAAAAAATCATTATTTTATATCTTAATTAAAGAAAGTTAAATAAATGTTACAGAGGTACCAATTTAGGAACAAGCAGAGAAAATAATCAAGAACATGGGAGTTGATCAGAGCTTGAGATTACAGCATCAAACACAATTATATCATCAAGAATATTTGAAAATATTTTCTCAATCCATATGTACACATAATATATTTATTTAGCTTAACTGAATAAAAATACATAGTTTGGGAAAATGTTTTGCTTTCCCCTGTAATTAGCCACATCAGATCAGATAGAAATAAAAAAGGTCTTAAGTACGTATTCTAACTTACTTGATTTTGGGACATTCTAAAACAAACATTCTAAAACATAAACAAGTATCTAACTAACTCTGTTCTTTTTTTCCAACATACCTTGTTCCTCATTAAAACTCTTATACACATAAGACATAAATGTTCATCAACCTAATGGAAACAGAAAATGTTATTGTTTGGGCTTGGGTAGAAACTGTCAGTGATACATACATTAGGGATCCTTGAAATCTTCAGATCTTATATGCTTGAAGCGCTAGCATGAATGAGACTCTCACTCTGAAACAAATTTAATCAAACATACCACAAAAGATCTATTAGGCCCCCTCTCCACCCCCATCCCCACTAGATTCAAACCATAATGTCCAATAGGTAGGAAGGAAGGAAACTTAAAAAAGATTTTCATCCACCACGTACATTTACTAATTTAAAGTACTGTTGTTACTACAGCGTGTTACCAAACAGCACTAGAACATTAAAATGTCCACTTCATTTGTTTTTTTCAAGCTGATACATGTTTTAAAATAAGTGTTATCTCTACCAAGCTCTTCTCTGCTACCCCTGATAAGGTGTTGAAAAGAAATATTAGCCCCTGGGATCGGAGCTTAATTTTGGTAATTTAAAATTTAAAATCAGCCCATTCAGCAAAAAATATATCAAGCTTAAAAGGTAATACTATAGGAAAATCCATTACCTGACTTGTGAATTCCACGTTAAATTGAAGGTGTGAGGGCTTCAAAACAACTCCAAATTTCGCATGCGAGTTTGTTTACGTGTGTTAAACACTGTCCTGTATTTTTTCCCGCTTTTGTCTGCCTTGTTTCCAGAAAATTACGCATGCAAAAACTGGACTTTGACAAAAGAAACCTTTTGTTCCGCGAAACAATGAAATCAGCGAAGTTCAACCGATTACTGTTTTAACTCTACAAACATTAACCCTAGCCCTAACCGCTAAGCCCAACCCCTAGGGTTATTGTACTAACTCTAGGGTTGGGGTGGTTAGGGTTAGGGTTAGGGTTAGGTTAGGGTTAGGGTTAGCATAGGGTTATCCTAGCAAAAATAAAGAAATCTCTTCTTTTGAATTGCAAGGCATGAGTCGGTATCTAAATAAAGTCAAGGATTAGTGTCTAGAGAGTGAACGTTTTGCAATCTGTGAAAAAAGAAAACACTATTATAATTATAAAAAGAAATTTTCTCATGCGCTGTTTTATGGAAAAGTAAAAAAAGAGCAAGATGTGACATTTCGTATATGCTACTGTGATGCTGCAAAAGGCTTTGAAATTTAATGATACTATCAGCAAAGCGCTTGCCATTTATGCTTTGTCTGCACGACGAATTACAAAATTATTACGGAAGAAAACATATTCGAAATTTCTCAGCGGTAAATTTCGCTAAGGGAAATGATTATTTTTTGTGAATAACACTGCTGTTAGCAAAGCAAATTCAGTTCATTTCACTAAAAAAGATACTTCCATTCTCGAACTACCGTGAACGGCGAACTTTTTTCCGCGAATTTTCACGCATAAAGCATTCAAGTTTGCCTAGACAAACCGTCGCGTTTTTCAACCGAACCGGCAACGTTTGGAGCGTAAACATGTCAAGTTTTGGCAACTCGGCCTGTGTGTTTCTGGTCATGAAACACAGGTTTCGAAAACTTTTGCATCGACATTTTTACGACTGTTTTTGCATATGCAAAACGGGAGTTACGGAAGGGGTGGCGATTTGAAGTGGTCGATCCTTCCCTCGGTCGATCAGATGTAAACAAAAGGCCGTTGACAGATGGTTGGCAGACCTACATGTAATGCCACTCTCAGTTTGACGTTGCGGTTTATTAAGACCGATGACAGACCACTGTACTTTACGCGCTAATGATTTTGTTTTGATGGGTATGTGATGATAATTTGAAAATCGATTGTGAACATATTTTATTTTTGTTTTACCTTAAATCAGGTGTATGTTGTTTCTGCCCTATAGAAAAATCAACAGAATTTTCTTAAGTTTGCATGTGACAGTGAAAGCGAAATTGAAAGCGAAGTTTGTGTAATCGCTAGCTGACAGATGATTATCAGTGTCACGTGACAAAGGTCAACCTAGCCGATTTCAAAATAAATTTTATGCGACGCTTAATCTTCACAGCAATCTATCAAAACACATTCCGGAAATTGAACGTCAATCGTACACGCTGTACAGGGAAAAGAGTACACATGCTAGCACGAAAACACGCAAACTTGAATTTGTCTGCTTGGAGCTTGCTTCTTTTACAACCAATGCAAAACAAAATGAAAAACAACGTAAATCCGTATAGATCTTTACAAGTGATGCACGTTCGACTCCGACGATTTAATTCGTCACTTGTTAAATAGAAGCGACAGAAAGGAACAATTACATCGTGTGCTTCACAGCGACAACCTAAATCAACGCATTTCAAGCACCTTTTATAGGCCTCGGAGTTAAGAAGTACCCTTGCTGAGTTTTATAACCCACAACAGATAAATGTTCATCGCATGCAAGCAAAATCATCAGCACAGGTCGCAGCGGAGAACACTCGAGTTTCAACGACGAGATAAAATCTGGAGCGAGATTTATTTCTAGCAGAAGACTACCTATCCCAAAAGCCAGAGGACCCTACCGCAAGTAAAGAAGGAACAACAAAACTAGCAGTATAAGCAACCAAAATAGCGGTCGCAGAAGACAGGCAAAGTCATATTTTAAAAGCATATTAAAATAAAAGACGATGCGCGGATCGTTAAAAGTGATCATATGTTTTCAAACACGAATAGAAAAATACATAGAAGAAAACAACTTGCCCCCAAAGTTATCCAGATATACACGCAATTGAATTCCACCAAAAAGTCGTTCCACGTGCCATTGAGTTCACCACAAAATCAGACTTGAAAGCGAAGTTTGTGTAATCGCTAGCTGACAGAAGATTATCAGTGTCACGTGACAAAGGTCAATGCAGCCGATTTCAAAATAAATTTTATGTGACGTTAATCTTCACAGCAATCAAAGAATGCAATGTCAAACTTATCATGCTCATGGAATTATCAAAACACATTCCGGAAATTGAACGTCAATCGTACACGCTGTACAGGGAAATAGTGTACACACGCTAGCACGAAAACACGCAAACTTGAATTTGTCTGCTTGGAGCTTGCTTCTTTTACAACCAATGCAAAACAAAATGAAAAACAACGTAAATCCATATCGATCTTTACAAGTGATGCACGTTCGACTCCGACGATTTAATTCCTCTGTTGTTAAATAGAAGCGACAAGAAGGAACAATTACATCGTGTGCTTCACAGTGACAACCTAAATCAACGCATTTCAAACACCTTTTATAGGCCTCGGAGTTAAGAAGTACCCTTGCTGAGTTTTATAACCCACAACAGATAAATGTTCATCGCATGCAAGCAAAATCATCAGCACAGGTCGCAGCGGAGAACACTCGAGTTTCAACGACAAGATAAAATCTGGAACGAGATTTATTCCTAGCAGAAGACTACCTATCCCAAAAGCCAGAGGACCCTACCGCAAGTAAAGAAGGAACAACAAAACTAGCAGTATAAGCAACCAAAATAGCGGTCGCAGAAGACAGGCAAAGTCATATTTTAAAAGCATATTAAAATAAAAGACGATGCGCGGATCGTGAAAAGTGATCATATGTTTTCAAACACGAATAGAAAAATACATAGAAGAAAACAACTTGCTCCCAAAGTTATCCAGATATACACGCAATTGAATTCCACCAAAAAGTCGTTCCATGTGCCATTGAGTTCACCACAAAATCAGACTTGAAAGTGAAGTTTGTGTAATCGCTAGTTGACAGAAGATTATCAGTGTCACGCGACAAAGGTCAACGCAGCCGATTTCAAAATAAATTTTATGTGACGTTAATCTTCACAGCAATCAAAGAATGCAATGTCAAACTTATCATGCTCATGGCATTATCAAAACACATTCCGGAAATTGAACGTCAATCGTACACGCTGTACAGGGAAAAGAGTGTACACACGCTAGCACGAAAACACGCAAACTTGAATTTGTCTGCTTGGAGCTTGCTTCTTTTACAACCAATGCAAAACAAAATGAAAAACAACGTAAATCCGTATAGATCTTTACAAGTGATGCACGTTCGACTTCGACGATTTAATTCGTCACTTGTTAAATAAAAGCGACAAGAACTCGCACGAACACATTAAACGATGACGTCATCGCTTAAAAAAACAGTCGTGGCCTCATAGGGCCTTTGATATGTTTCTTCAATGAATGTCGACAGCAAATGGCGGCTTTATTTTTCTGGTAAATGCTGAGACAGCGATCTTCGTTGACTGATCTTTGGTTCACTTGTAAAACGCGACAGTTTGTCTAGACAAACTTGAATGTTTTGCTCGATCGTGAGAAAACGCGTTAAAAAGTTAGCCGTTCACGGTAGCTCGAAAATGGCAGTAAAAGTCTGGTTTCATAAAACGGTTTTTTCAGACAACACAAAAGAAGTTAGTTTTAAGCTGAATAGGCTGTTTCTCCTACAGGCATGTTATGAATACACTGAATCGAATTTAAGCCGGCTGGAAAACCGATGGAAAAGAACAAGTAAGCTTAAACAAACAAAAAACTTACATGCGAGCCCAGGTTCAGTCTTGTCCTTTCATTCCTCTCGACAGACAGCGATGAAACAAGCAATGGAATTCCATGATGCGCACTCACAAAATCTAAACGGTTGATTTTCATTCCGCTTGACTTGCAGTAAGCTCCTATTCTGTTCTTTTTGGGCATACTATAAATTCGCGCGAAAGCGTTTTGCACAAGTGAAATGAATGAAGACTTTGCCGCCGCGCCTTTCGCCTGGCCCAGTTTCCAACTGTCAAGTCACGCTCAAAAATAACGAAATAATCACGATCAATGCATTAAAGATTATTATGGGATATCCCTGAGTTTCTTCGACACGGACAGTCCTACGCTCAAAATTCAACAGAAAATTATAGAGTCTAAAAGCCAGTCTTCATTTCCAAACATTCAACACGCCAAATGATGGCAAATGAGCCCAAACAAACGAAGGTGAACTTGGTTTGGAAGAGAAGTGCGTTTAAACTCTTTCCGTCTGGAATCAGAGTCCTGATTATGGAACAAACGAACCTCGCTTCTTTGAGGCTCGCTAGCGATCTTGCGGGTATTCAGACTTAATGATGTCCTTCTACCACCAGACGGGCGCAAATATATGTCAAATAAGCGAGAATCAGTGGAGAGAAGTGCACTTCATGCGCGAAGGTGAGCATTCAACTTGTCCGATTATAATCTGACGAGGCTTTGCGCGCGAAAAGCTTACGTCACAATATTTGCTGTACCGACCATTTCCAGATCTCCCAACTGAATTACAAAAACAGGACGAGAAACAAAAACCCTTTTGTTACTCTGAACAATGAAGCCAGCATAAACATTTAGATTCGTTCTGGAACAATGATTCGCTAATAGTAATATTCTCTTCTTTTTTCTCCAAGAACAAGCTCAAACTAGCGAAAATAAATGCAGGACAGTGTTTAACACATGTAAACAAAACCACAATGTTCAATTTAGCCAAAAACTTAATGTGCGCTTCTTGCCTTCACCCCTTCAATTTCACGCGAAAAACCGATATCGCACGAATCGCGAAGCGATTAGTGCGATATCAATTTTTCAAGTGAAATTTAACATGGAATTCACAAGTCAGGTAATGGATTTTCCTTGAATCGCATAACCTTTTAAAATGAAAATGTGGTGAATGTTGCGAATTTAAGCACAGCCCCACTTTCAAGTCGCAATACCGTGCTGAATACCCTCGCATCTCTAGCCAATCAGAGCGCGAGAATTCTTTGAGCTATGCGATTCACTGGTATATATAATAGCCATGTAGAATTTTAGTTTATTAATTAAAAATATTTGAATATTACATATTCTACCATTAATTGTTATAATAAATTAGGATGGAAAGGATGACACCACCACTTTACTTTCAATACTTTCTGTGGCAGGATAATGCTACATGTACATCCAGCACCAACCAACTGCAAGCTTGTCTTAGTGATCATGGTGCTAAATTAATATCTATTGTGTGGCTAGAAAACTTAAAGCACTTGAAAACATGCACTCACAAAGTCTCTGGCAAGAACGTCTGGTTTTCCTTTCTTCTTTGGAACATTCTCATCTTCAGGTGAAGGCTGATTTAAGTGGAGGTACTGTAGGAATTCTATTAATGCAATGTGGCCTCTGTAGGGATCATCTATAAATTCACGTAACCAGCTGAAAGCAAAATGTCAGACCCATTTTAATTTCAAAGTTGAGGTTTAAATTTATTTTTGGCTCAATTTTTTCAAGCCAGTTTTAATTAATTAATTAATTTATTTATTTTCCTCTGTTTACCCAATCACTCCTCTGGCCTGGAGTTTTTGACCTTTTAAGGTCTATTATAAGCTAAAATAACTCCAAATCACTCAAAACGGCCCTTAATGCAAAATGCGTCCTTGTTTTTCACAAGAATCATGTTTAACAACTTTTTCGCTCGTGCATGCACACAAATCAAAATTTTGAGAGTTTTTTTTTGGCTTTTCCTTTTCCTTTTCCTCTTCTTCTTTTCTATTTGCTGCAGTTTTTGACCTTCTACCAGGCTTCTTTTGAGTAGAAGAATTTCTGAGAAAGTGTTAAGGAGGGGTGACTCTTAACTACCAATTTGTGTCCAAGGCAGGTTTCTAATTGCCAATATTTTGGAAATCAGACTTCATATGGATAAGCTTTTTGAATGAGTTTGTCCTATTGAAGATTCCTCCAAGAGTTTTAAGTCACGGCCATATTTAACCTGTCATGTGACCAGAAAAGAAAAAACCCTAAAACTCAAACGGTGGATAGTTTCAAAATTTAAATGAATGTCAATAGATAAAAAACATCCACATGCATAATGTGACGTATCGTTTTTGTGAAGTTCGCATTATTATAAGAGTTATGGCGTAAGAAACACTCATATTTATTACAGACTTTCACTGTAGCGTTTCCTCTTTTTGTGTAAAATGGTAAAAGCATACGTCAGATTATAAAGACAGCGACATTTTTTATCTCTGATTCGTAAAAGAAATCGGAAATTTACCTAATGTTTCCTTGGAGTTTTAGGCATTTTACATTTTAACACAGGGTTTGGGGCTGGCACTAGATTCACATGCACAATGATATAATTTTCAAAGCAGGTATACCCCCAAATATAATTCACCATTTAGCGTTACAAAAAGCTTCAAAATCGCTTGCTTCAAAATACAGTCTTCAGCAGTCCCTTAGCAACTGCTCTGGATCTGTAGTTAAGAGTCTCCCCCCCTTAACAATGCAAGAACTACTACCATGGACAAGCAAGGGGTGGAAAGGGAAATTTCACTAATTTTTTTTTCACTAATATTTCAAGCTCCATCATTCTAATCACACTGATTTAGATGTTGTTGGAAAGGTCTTGTTCACAGTTTGAGCATAGATTTTGCCTTTAAGGTGATGACGTCACAAGCCGGACAAATGCCTGGATCCTTTACGGCCAGTTTCGGGTGGTTCAGGAGTCAATGGGTTAATGAGCATGAAACAAAAGAAAATTAAGCTGGTTTGAAAAATTTTAAACCAAAATTACATTAAACCACAACATAGTAAAGGCACATCACAGTTTCAGGAGTCATTGTGGTTTGGGGAAAACTAAAAGATAGCAAAAGTTGAAAAATATGTATGGAAAATGTTGGGTGGTTAAATGTTACCTAGCTATAATAGGGAGCTTAATTAAGGAATGACCATGGAAACCCAGAGGACAATGCCTAGTGATAATTATGAATTTATATTTTACTCGAGAATCTCACAATTATCCAGATGTATTCAGCATGTTTGTTGGTTCAGGAAGTTAAGCTCCAGCCGAATATGAAAAGAGAGCATTCAACCTCAAATAGAAATATAAACACTTAGTTGTCGTCATTCATGTTCAGAATATGGTCATTTCACGCTGTTGTTTCGCTGAGAATGGCTGAGAAATGTACATGTACCAAGATTTCAAATGCACATGCAGAGCTATTGTTCTGCTCATTAAGCCTTTTGCGTGGTGATGTTCTCATTCACACGTTACCATCACAGTTTGCTTAAGCTCCCTAATTTGAGGAAAGTAAACATTCTGAAAATTTCCTGAACAAATTTACAAGATAAAGACACTCAGCAGAAGATTATTGACCTTGTTATTTACTGTTTCCTCAAACGTCCATACCATGTGAAGTTTACAAGCTCACAACAAAATTCACAACTTTCTTCTGAACTTCATATTTTGACTGACAACAACATTTAATAAAAATGCCACAAGTTTGCAGTTAACTTGGGATATAATGAGCATACTTTGGATTAGAGATGGGACTAAAGTTCATGAAAGATGAAATCCACTGCAGTTTAAGCATGGCACTGCAAAAAAACAGCACAGGCTTACCATCCTACATGTGAATGTGTGGTCACAGTTTGCCAATATAAATATTTCAAATTTCTTCACTAATTAATTGCTATATTTGTAAATATTGAAGCTAAGCTTCCAAGAATCAGCTTTTTTATGGCTGTGTATTTGTAATGAAATGAAGTAGTTGATGCATTTTCGGATTGTTTAAGTCTGCTTCGTTTTTGAAGCTTGCAAAAGCAGTTCTACGAGTTAAGTTAGTTTTTGGACTCGTATATAAAATTATACAATTATATTTACACAAGGCGTGCAACCTTGACATTGGAAAATTGGGTACCACTTCTGGAATAAAGCTGAAAAATATATTTCCTCCACTTGGCTTCATTAGAGCTCCCAGTCCTCAAAAGAACAGCCTGGCCTAATTTGAGTCCAATCAGTTCACGGATTGTTCTTTTAAACCTGGCTGAAATATCAAATTAGGTTGTAAATTGAATTATTTTGCAAATTTACTATGACCTGTAAAATGAGCCGCGACAATTTATGCAATTTTCACTGAAAATTATTGGTCAGTTTCTGCCTACGCCCTCTCCCTAGAAAGCAAAATGTGTTCCACTACAAATGTCTTCTGGGGTACCCCATAGATGAAATGCTTTGTAAATCACATGTGCAGCGAAGCTAAGGACAACATGAAATGGAAAACTAATTTGTTCTTGCTATTATGTAGATTTGTTGAGCGCACTAACAAATTATAAGGTGTAAGGTTATCAAATAGTCTTTGCGGGCATATATGTGTATCATGCGAGTGCAGCATTTTTCTTTGCAAGCACTGCACAAGCACTGACAAAAGTTAGTCCTGCAAGCAACAAGCACTTTTGAAAAAACCTCCTCCGGTTCACTTAAAAAAAACCAAACATTGTAAAAATATGCAAGCAAGAGCAAACAAGCACCCACTAAAATTTTGCAAGCATTTTGAGCAAAAGTCTAATTTTGTGAACTTTGCAAAATTTTGAGGGACCATTCATGCAAACCCTTAGGTGTGAAAAAGTGTTTAATATATCATGTGCATTAAAAACATGTAAATCAAGTTGAGATGCAAATTAATTTTCCAGTTCAACAAGCATACACATAGAGGGTTGAAGCTGCATGGGTTTAGAACTCACGTGGTATTAGGATGTGTTCGAAGGTCAACCTCTAGGGACCTCAATATCATCTCCACAGGCTCCAGGCCCTTGAGAAGTTTCTTGTTTAACGTTTTGTTGAGTGCGATATCCCTGTGGGTCTTTAACTGTTCAATATAGAAGCCTGAAGAGTACTTAGGCTGCATCAATTCCTACAAAAACAGACAGAATTCTGTCATTAGTTCTGGACCAACATGCATATATTTCCTGTGTTATTAGTGCTTATATCAGATGTCAAACAATATAGCAGCTTGAAGAGGTTACAAAAACAGAATTCTGTTTTCATTTGATATGTGACTCCATTTGGTAGTAATATGTTACATATTTCCTGTATCAAGTGCTTGGGATATTTGCATGACGAGAAAAAAGAACTGTATATAATTTATTACTTTATTTTAGAAGATACTATATCAAGGTATATGTTGTGGTTCAATTTTATCAGCGGTTCAAATTTTATTTTCCTTTGTCTTAAACTCATTATAATACATTACCATACCCAAAAACAAAGGAAAATAAAATTTGAACCAAGGATAAAATTGAACCACAACATATACATAAAAGTAACTGAGATAAATATGTTCTAGTACAAAATACAGGGTTCATACTCTTTTGAGCTTTTGAAATTCTGACAATGTATGTATGCCACATCTGATACCTTTCCAGAAGTCTGATCATTCTCCTTTTATGTTTCTTAATTTATACATTGCAACTAGAACTAGCTGAAAAGAGATACTGGAAATGTCCCATTTTTTTTCCTTTTTTTTACAAGAAAGTGCCTTATTAAGTTTAAATTTTTTAAGGATTTCGTTTATTACCATTCGAGGAAAGAAAACAATATTAATGGTTAGCTGATGTTTATTAACAAGAGGGAGTGTGAGGGCAGGGCCTGTGTAGAAGGGGGGGGGGGGGGGGGCTAGGGGGTTTAGCCCCTCACTTCTTTACAATAAAAAGAAAAAATGATAAACATTTAAGTAAATATTAAGCACATAAAGAAAGAAAGATACGAAAAAATAACTATTATTGAACAAAATTACTAAAAGTGTTTCATTTGAAGGCCTTTCCAGAAGCTGGTGATAAATTTTGTTTTTGATTTAGTTCCATATTGGTATATACGGCCCTCTGCACAGCAGTACTGATTTGGAGTAAATTATATTGTTTCAAGCAGGATTTGAATCTATAGGACTGGTTCTAAATGTTTAGTATACTTATCACATACGGGGCAAAATTACTGAACGCTGATTGGTTGAGACAGAGGGCATTTTTTCTTAATCACGAGGGCACTTTTTGGTAATCAAGAGGGCATGATTACTTGATCCTGATTGGCTGAGCGCACGTCGTCTGCACTGAGTTGGTTTCCCGCTTAAAACGACTTTGAAAAAATTCAAAAACGCAGTGCATCATCCAAGTTTGATGTAAATGCGGTTATTTCATCAAATGTGAAAGAAAATCAGTAGGCAGAAATGAGTGGTGCCTTGGTGGAATAGAGAGAGGACTTTTCAATCCAAATTCGTTTGTCACAGCCCGAAAAAACTTCTGGACGATTGGCGCTGCACGGAGAATAGAAATTCATGGCGGCTGAGACCACTGAAAGATAACATTTCTTCGTTTTGCTTGCTTCGCCTTATTAGAAACAGAGCCTGGAAAGGCATAAATTTTGTTGGTACTTACAGTTTTCGCTGTGGAAAGGAGAATGTTAGGTTCAAGAAGTTATTAAAGCTCGCTCAGACACTTTGTTTATGACTTTCATCGATGCAACATTTCTGCGTGGTCGGACGCCTCGTAAACAAAGGTAAATAAAATTTAAACTGCATTCAGTTTTATCTGTGAAGGAACTATTATGAGTGAATTGCACATGCTGTGTTATGCTTACTTTTACTGTTTCTCAACATAAGTTGATTTTTTATATGGTCATTTTGCTACGAGCAAATATTCTTGCCAACCGGTTACGCCATGGCGGACCTCGTTTAAGTTTTCTTTTGTACACAATTTTTCCCTTTATGCGATAAACACGTAATCGCAATGTGCCCTCGTGCAATTAAGGATTAATTTCACTTGCATTTTCAAAGTTTTCCAAATTGCCCTCGTCGCCTCGCGACTCGGGCAATTTTTTGAAAACTTTGAAAATGCGCGTGAAATTAATCCTTAATTGCCCTCAGGCCCATGCGATTACATATACTAATATTACTGTAAAAAAATATTACAATAATATAGCCAGGGCTTGACACTTACACTTTCCCGATTTCCACTGGAAAGTAAATTTACTACTTGGAAAGTAAAAAAACGAAAATGAACCAAAATATTTACCCGATCTGGAAAGTAAATTTTTGGCTTCAATGGAAAGCAAATTTATGCTTAAAAGGCTTAAGTGAAAAAAAAGTGCGTAAAAATTTAAGAAAATGATACAAAAAACCATATGACAATGGCTACTCGTCTTAAAAAGACAAATTTACAACATTCTCACATTCTCCGCCATATTGGATCAAGAGAACTCCTGAGGAGGTCTGGGTACTATAAACACACGTGGTATGGTGCAATATTGAATACGTATAACGCCATTTTGGATTCCTCTTCGGAACACATATGTGATATCGATACAAACAAGTGTACCGCAAATGAGTCTATTTCAGTTCAGTTTTTCTCGACGTAGTGGCGATGTTGGAGAAAAAGAGGTTGAAAAGAAGTTGACGAGTATTAGACTGCCTCACGAGGATTCGTATTGAAGGGCCTACCATTACGGAGTTTGATCCTCAACCTGGACTGAATTTTTGGTGGTCAAGTGGATCTAGGATGAGGCGTCCCCTTTTTAACAACTAAAGTAAAACAATGCTGAGACACAATAAGATTTTTTATTATTAATTAAACATGGTTAGCAACTATGAAACTGTAATCCATTTTGGATAGTAAAATTTTGAGATGGAAAGTAAAATTTGAAGTCTACTTTCCAAAGTGGAAAGTGGTTCAAAAAGTTAGTGTCGAGCCCTGATAGCAAGGCTGATATTACGTGAAAACTAACTTTGCGAGACACCAACATGACCAGAACTGATAAAGCAGGGTTGCAATCGCGGACAGCTGTTTTGTCCTTTTTGGGACTCATCAGCGTGGTGTAAAAATGCCATCTCGAAGGCCAGTGCTAGTAATTTGCAATAATCTCTTGAAGATCTTACGTTAGCAGCATTGTTGTTTGCAGTCCCTTGTTTTTCAAGTTGTAAAAAACATTGTGCTTTAAGCTTGTATCTATCTACAGCATTTGTTAATTTTAAATCCACTTTCCGGTATCTGAGAGTAACTTAAAACCCCAAATTTTTCCAGGGAGGCATGCCTCCAAATTAAAGACCCCCTTTCCCCCTCCTCCAAAAAGCTGGCTAATGATTACATGTTCATGTTTAAGCCCCCCTCCCCCAGGGGAGGCTGGTTCTGTTGGAGTTTGCCAATTACCCACTCTGATCTGGCCTAATTAAGAAAGTAAGTCAAGATGAGGTAATGTATATTAATCTCAATGTCCTGTTGAATCTTCTCTTTGTCAGTTGCCTTAGAACAGTGTGCTGGTAATTTATTATGTGCCTTACAGCATTTTTAAAATTATTGTTCTTGGACAGGTGCTACCTATGCTAAAACCATTATACACTTATAAGAGCTTACTCGATTTCTCACACATACGTATGTTCTTATGGAAAGCCAAATGAGTGATTGAAGAGAAAGTCCAGGGTTTTTGTGCATTCAAACTTAACCATAAGCTCTTTCATCATAATTTTGCACCTAAAACTATTCTGTGTGTTTACATCATAGATTCCTGTCTCTCAACAAAGACTGTGAAATAATATTCACAAAATTAAGCACCAGATTATAGAAGGTTCAATTCATCATGGTAATATGCAAAGTGCAATACTAACATCCTCTTGTTTGTCAATACCAGAATCATCGTCTGATTCAGACATAATTTTTTCTTCAGGATTTAACACTTATTGAGTTTGCCTTTCACTGTAAGAAGTCTTCAAAACTACTAAGTTCACATCATCCATAACATCAATTACATGAACTGTGGACAAGTACATGTAAAATCACAATAATTTGAACTTTCTGAGACCTTCTCTGAAAGTCAACTTATAACTTTTTTGCTGCAAAACATGTTTGCCACCTGCAAAGTTCCTAATTAGACTTCCTTTCAAATTAACCGCAAGATATTTATAGCAACTTCTAGCAATTATATGCAAGACTTGTAAAGAGTTATTATTTCATGTTAACGTATTAACATCACTCAACAAAAAGCTGTCAGTGTTTAAATCTGTTTTTCTGCAGTTAAATTCAAATTCATGACAAGGTGACCGTGGGAAAAGCAACCGATATAATCCTTGCAATCGGCTCTATTGTAGTGATATTCTTTGTTGTGTCAAACGCATTAATTAAACTTTAATGTCAAAAGCACTTATCTGTCAATCTCAACTGACGTAAATGTTTTGGATACGAATTAACGCTTCGTGGGTGTGAAATAATAAATTCCAAAAAGTTTTGAGAACGTTATTTTAATTTTACACACCATCTCATGTGCACAGAAAAATGTTAAAAAATACACATAATAACATGCATGCCGGTCCACACGCGTAACTGACTGCATGTCAAAAGGCTGGCCAAGACACGATTGATATAATATTACATTTATTACAAAACAGTGAAACAAATTTCATACCTTCGCTTGAATCATTTTCCATTTATGAGCTTTTGGACTTTTGGCAAGTTCCGCCGCTCTTTCTGGTGGTAATGTCATCTTTTCCTGTGTTACAAACAGAGAAAAGCATTAGAAAGTTTACAAAGTAATCAAGAGTTGTTTACCTATCGTGCGCCGCATAAATATAAGCCACCAAAACTCTTGAACTAAGTCGAATCCAGCTTACCAACAAGGTGGAAAATCTTCGCTCGATTTCTTCATCATCGGGTAATTCGTCGTCGACATCAAACTCTACAATAACAAAAACAAATTTTGAAGTTTGCAAAACTGAGAAAAGAGTTCGCGACACAAATATTGAAAGAATCCGTGAAAGAAATTAGGTTGGTTTCACATGGCGAGTAATCTAACTTTGCTCCGTTAGCAGACTTAACAGAGTTCGCCTTTGTTTTGAATAAATGATTTCACTTTCACTTATATCACAAAAGGGAGCTTCCAAATGGAACAACAAGAATCTTACCAGTATCGTCGCCACCTGAGGAACTTTGAGACACTGATACAGCGCTTGAGGACGATCTCACTGAATCGAACATACTGAGCCGAGATTTTCGAACTTCTCCGTTCTTCTTTTTATGTCTACGCTTAGCTTTTGCATTACCAACTCGATCTTGCACCATGCTGTTATCTGTCAAGCAAGCTGTGTCGCTACAAAGGGATCAAACTGAATACTCCAATTAGACGTTTCCTGCCATCTGTTTTGGATGCTGTCGGTTTACCTTTGACTCCCTACAAGAGTGGGGTTAGTACCCGTTGTGCATGGTAACGGAGCAACTTGGATTATATTGTTAACACTGGAACCTTCTAAATTTAACTTACAATTGACATCAGTGACTTTACCATGGGAATCGCTAAGTGCTTAGAGTTATTCAAATTTAAGCTAATTATCTTGCAAAAACAACGTGAAAGAATGACAAATCTTGAAAGGGCTTGAAATAGTTTGTGAAGGTACGTCATCACCGATCACTTGATGTTTTTTTCTACCAGTCGTTTTGCGTTTTTAAAGAAAGAAACTAACTTAATTTTGTGCAGAAAAATTAGGTTTACGTGAGTGCACGAATAAACCGCAATTAAAAACAAATTTGTGATGGAATATAATTTCTATTAGTATTTTAGTAGCTTATTTTTAATACTAGTAGCTTTAGTTTTAACTTTTATAAATACTACTACTAGTAATCAGCGATTAGGGGAGTGCGTTCGACCTAAGTGAATATGCCTCAAATGGAGCGATGAGAATAAGTGGGAGCGGAATCTCATCACACAACGTTTTGAAGGAAAGATTGCGTGACGAGCCAAAAGAACATCTGTCTGCAAAATTAAGAGCTGCGTTCCCCCCTATTACGCCATCTTGTTGTTGTTGTCTTTATTATTGCGTTACTGAATATTGGGTTACTCAAGGTGAATACGCGGAACAGTGACATTAACTGAAATATGTCGCATCAAGAAATGGGTTGTGCTGTTTTCAAAGGGGTTTAATAAACTGTGAAAAAATTGTGACACTGTAGCAGTTCTTGATATGTTAAAGCAGAATTTTTCTTTGCTTGGGTGAAGCCATTCAAATGATTTAAGGACGGTGCCTACTAATAGCGAGGTATTTTTGCCCGGCCGATGACTATGCAAGGGAAGTAGATGTTACCAAGGGCTATTAAAATCCAAAAAGAAAATTAGGGGTAGCCACGCAAATTTTCGAGATAATTAGGTTTGAAATCTTGAAAAAAGTGCTGACGTGGCATTTTCAAAAAAAGTAAAAGGAAATAAAATTTCCTTACAAATTACCTTTGAATTTGGTTTTTCTTGAACAAAATCAACACTAAATATAACGATCTTAAAAATAACTAACAAATACTATCTTTGAAACTGCGTGAACCACGTTTTTATTGACAAAACGATTGCACTTGAGCCATTTTTGACTCTAACAGCTCTCTCTTGCAAGGCCAGAAAAACAGCCTAAACAATTTTTGCACTGAACAAAAAATTAATCATGTGTTCTACAGACTTACCACTTCCATTTTATAAAATAAAAAGTATGGGTCACCACGCTTTTTTAAAAGTTATACGAGTTGTATGGAATCGCTTTTGAGGTCAGTTACACTTTTCCTACCCCCTCCCTAGCGCGCGAGTTAAATATTTGCTTCTCGCGCAATTTTTCACGCGTGCACCACGCCATATGTAGCTAGCAGTTTGCTGATTACGTTTGAGCGATTAGCGATGTGTTTCAGACTGTTAAATGTGAGCCATTCTATCGATAAGCGTTTAGGGCTTACTGATATGTTACTCTTTCACTGTTCCTGGTTTAGTACGTCCATTAACTGGATTTCGTTGCAACCGAAATTTTCTTGCATTTTAGTCGCGCGCTTGGTCGCGAAGTTGAATTCGTCATTTTGAGCGAGCAAATTCCCTTAGCGCGCGCGTCTAGTGCGATCGATGCCTTGCGTGATGCGCAGAAGATGTGCGCAGTAACAAAAGTAGGCACCGTCCTCAATACAGGTGTATTGGACCGGTCGACGGAAACATGATCTGTCATCATAGCAGTAATTGTTTGCCAAAGGTCAAAAAGAACCTCAAATAATGAATGGAACGGCAAATAATTCTCATTGATGTCAAAATATTCATGGTAAAACAAAGTGAATAGAAGTCGCTCCTAGCACTTCATGTGACATTCACAAAGCAAAAATGTACAAAGTCATAAATGAATGGGCAATTTGCATTCATTTCTTTTACACTAAAATAGATATGGAATAGAAATGAATTATCATGTACACGACAAATAATGATTTATTTATTTCATTTTAGTTGTTATCTTTTGACACTACACAACTTCTAAAACTCCACAGACTTCTACAAATACTTTCACCTACATTTGAAAATAGATCGAGGCACAGCACATCAACTTTTCGTTCATAGTCAATAGACTCACAATATTAAATAATGATTTCCTCATCAAAATGCATAAAAATTCTGCAAATAACTATACAATACAAATTCAAAGAAGCGATAAAACAATTTTCATTCTTATTTTACTTACTCGTTTTACATGAAATGCTAACAATTTGTAATTTTAGCTAATTTGTGAATCGTTTTGCATGTAAACACGCTGGTTTACCTTGCCCATAAAACAACGAATCGACTTACTCGATTTCCACTCCTTTTACGACGTTCGGTGGTTGATTAAAACTCTTCTTCCTTGGATGAAAACCCTCCAAACAGCAGCGATAACAGACCATAACAGAGGACAATTTTGTCGTGAGAAATCACTCCAAACAGCGAAACACGCAGATGGCATGGGGATGACGTCATTCGCCCATGAAAAATTTTCTGGGGGGGCCAAATTGACAACGTTGTATGGTCCATAAAAATGTGAGTATTTCTCGATTAGGGTGCGTTCTCCTTCGTCGAACGCAATCAACACTGAAATCAACAAGAATTCCATTCATGACAGAGCTTACCTTCCTGTACTGCTTCCGTTTGTATAAAATTACAAATTATACACTCGACATCCTTGGCACGAATTTCCGTTTCAATGACACTTCTCGTCTTTCGACGGCACGCAATGCTTGCAGAAGCGATGACTTTTCGCAAGGGAGTCTTAAAGGGAACCTCCACTCTTGGGACAAGGGAGAAATAACACTTAAAGTGCTACTATGATGAAATTCGCATGTTTTCTTTCGCAACCGTTTTAAAATATTAACAGGAACTCTATATGAGAAGCAAAATGCCGTTTACTGTTTTCCAATACCTTTTTTCTTTCCAGAGATATTCAAGTTTTTAAAATATGCAAATTAGCAAAGTAGTGACGTCATACACTCAACCAAATTCTGATTAAATACTAAGAAAGTGATATCTCAGCCAATTTGTATTGAAAGTCTCTGATTCTTTGGAGTAACACTCTGCTAGTTGTGTTTCACAATATGAACTTGACAAAATTGGTTTCCATGGCAACATACTAGGTTCCAGATCCCCCCAATGCTTAAGGTCTTTCTGGCTAGTTCTGGTATTCTCCGTTAATATTTGTAAATAATGCTTTACATGCGAGATCTAGCAAGTATATCAATGGATTTGGCAGACGTCTTGCCTGGGTTTAATTTTTCCGAACTGAAAAATTCTGAAATATTAAAAACAAAATGATGGGGACTGGAAAAGATTGAGTTGCCATGGTGACATAATTGGTGTGTCACCTGAGGAACTATTAGTCTGCCAAGCTTCATTGGTCTCTGCAGAAAAATGACCGAGATAACTTAATTCTTGTACTTGACAAAAAATTGGGTTGAGTAGATGACGTCATCAGTTCCCTAATTTGCATATTTTACGATTTTTTAAGCTTAAATATCTCTGGAACTAAAATAGATATTTGAAAACGGTAAACGGCATTTTTAATCTTTCATTAAATACCTTTTCAAACACCTAAAATTGCAAGGGCTGAAAATTTGATCATAGTACCACTTTAATAATAACAATAAATGGAAAAGTTTTGGAAGCTTCCAAACAATAGCGGGAGCCATATAAACACGTCATAAAAATCCAAAATGGCGGCGCACTGGAAATTTTAAAGACATAAACTTTTCCATTAATTGTTATTATTAAATGTTATTTCTCCCTTGTCTTGGAAAATTTGGAATTTTGGCATAATTTCAAACAATTCAATGTCAACTTGTTGTAAGAGTGGAGGTTTCCTTTAACTAATTAACTTTCAGGAAATTTATAAACGTAGCTCACAATTTGAGAAACACTGGCAACTTACATTTCTCGGTAAGAGGCAATGTTCGTAATTGTTTTGGGAGTCTGGTTGTCATCCTCCAAGGAACGGGGCTCACAAAAGGAGGAGTCTCTGGAGGATCTGTTAAAATCCAAACCTCGTTCCTGGGGGGCGGGCGGGAAAGGAGAAGGGAAAAGCCATGGGAACGAGGTTGTTAAAATTCAAATGATGCAAATATGATTTCATAGATTTGCTGTTATTGGACAACGGTAACAGTTTTTTTTATTTTATAGTATATTTTCTAGACTTTCCATTGTTGTTGTTCAACAAACGTTGCGTTATATTGTAGCGTGACATCCGATATACGATTCTTGTGATCACCATAAAGGTCAAACGCTGTCGGTGATAAAATGAACTCATGATCATCAAATATAATTTGTCTCTTTCGTTTATACTTTGTATTAGTCCTTTCTTTTGCTTTGTTCTACGCGGCGATTCCTTGTTGACTTTGTTTTCATAATTAATGTGCATTTCAAGGCTGTTGCTTACGTGTAGACGTTCTAATCCAGCCTAAACTACCTCCTTCCTGCTTCAGACACAGCAAAAGGGATGTCTATACGCAAACTGTTCATGCACGTGCGCTGTAATTTACTGGTTTTTTTGTATGATTCACAGAACATGTCGAAGGATGTGCGATACAAACGCTGTATAAGCACAATACGCACCAGTTATTATGAATTATTTAATTCTCAAGATCAACCTCGGATATTGCATTTCTATCTTTGTGATTGGTTCACTGAATCCCGGTTATCAGCCAATATACCTTGTGTGACCTTACATGGGTAATGAGTGCGGCAAGTGTCGCGAAGTGAAAGTTCCATCAGAAAAATGGCTGAAAATAGCAAACTAATGCAGTTGGCAGCATTTCCTCAAGACACAGTTGTACCACTCAGGCATGCACCCACTGCACGTGAGAAAAATTTCAAGCGCACGTGAAATTTGATCTCAACTGAGCTATTGGGTCGACAAAATTTTATTATCACACTTGCCTCATGAGAAATTTTAATATCAATGAATGCACCAATTGCGAATTCCCACAAACCTGACTTTATTTGTGACCAATGATAAAAATACAAAACTCAGTTACATCACAATGCAAATTTGAACAGCAGATCTTAAGTGACAATGAATGAAAATATGACATGCACACTCTGAGCTAACTATTCCATGCTCCAGTTATTCTTAGCAATTTCTGCATTTAACTGTTTGTTCCATTCTGGATGTGCTGCAGCATACTCATCAACCTTGTGTACAGAAAAATGAAATCATTTATTGCAAGTTCTGTTGTTCCCGTCAAGAGAGGCCATCCATGTCCAATACACTCGCACTGATACACGGACCATCATTTACCATTGAGTGACGGTCCGTAATTCCTTTATAGGAGACCCAGGCGTAATGTATAATGTAGATGTATTTTACTGTTTAACACTGCCTGGTGTCATTTCTTGTAATTCTACAGGGTTTCAGCGAGATTTGAGTGATTTTAGGCTTTTTATCGCTGTAGGATTGAAAAACCCAAAATCGCTCAAATCTCGCTGAAACCCTGTAGAATGACAAGAAATGACACCAGTCTTCTGACCAATTCTCCTTCACACTTTTATCTTAAGGGCACTATGTATATATATATAGATTCGTTTAACAGAGAAATGAATTATTTTTCCTGTGTCATTCAAGCGCTTTGAGTTTTTTTGGAATTGGTAAAACTAATGCAAGATATGGCCCGGCATATCCAATCGATGAAGTCCATAATCGATGACAATCGATATCAATTAATCGATTGATATTGATAATCGATGACCAATCGATGGCGAAGATTCGTGTGGTTATCGATTGGTATCGATTTCCAATAATAATCGATAAATTAATTGGTTGCAGATTTCATCACGTTTCAAAATCTACAAGCTGGCAGAATAGGCGCTTAAATATTACACCTTTGTACATCTTTGTACGCATTAATTGTCAACACATTTCATTTTCATGCTTTGAGCGTTCACAGGAGAACAATACCCGCGCAAGTTCTCCCCTCTTCTGTTTACCTCAAAACGGCAAAGATGAAAGCTATTTGACGATACACCTTATATTCAGTAGAACCTCTTCACGGACTTCTTGCGTCGACATAACAATACGGAAAGACAATGACGGGGAAGTGGTAATTCGAGTACATGTGCAACGGGGTAAATTCTTTGCGTCGAGAAGACTGCAGGGCCTCCTAAAAATGGCGGCAGATCGGGTAAGTAGCGTGCGTGACAACTGCTCGACGTTGCTGTGCCAATCGATAGCAATCAATGAGCGGTTTTTGTGTGGTTATCGATTGATCATCGATTCACCAATCGATACCAATTAACTAATTTTATCGACTGTTTTTTTTTTCATCATTGATTTCCATCGATTGGATACGCCGGGATATGGCCAGATAAGAATAATGATGCTACAGTGGAACCCCGCCTTACGGCCACTTTTTTTTGTCCCGGCAAAATGGCCATACATTTTCTTATAATAAAACCCCGTTAATGCGGCCACAGCGTTAATACGGCCAACGGCCACATTCTGAAATCCCAAACTATACAATCCTTTATAATATTACCCCACTAATACGGCCACTCGAGCCAAATATCCGTTAATAATTGACCAAACGAAACAAATACAGTACTTGAGAAACAATATTGAATGATATTATTATATTCAAAACGCCCATGGATCTCTTTGAGCTTTTCTCCTCTTTGTGAACATCCCTTGCAGAAAGGTTGTTATCAAGGTCCAATAGATTTGTTAGCATTTTGATGTGGCTCTGTTCAATTGTGATATGTATCTGTCAAGACGTCACTTGAAGTAGACCAGTCATGAAATTTGACCCTACCCCGTTTATACGGCCACCCCGTTAATACGGCCAAATTTCCATGGCCCGTTAGTGGCCGTATTAACGGGGTTCCACTGTACTTATGCCACATGTGCAGATACCTGTATTATCAAATTTTACTAAAACTTTGCTCTCTATTGATTTGTTTCTTCCGTGTTTAGCGTAAGCGTTGTATAAGCACTTGAAAATTAACTTCTGTTTGATATATTGCGTGACGTAATGGTCAGCGGAATTTTCAATTTTCCTCCACACACTATACTCCTGTTTTGCATACGCAAAAACAGATGTAAAAAGTAAAACCATTGAAGTTTAAAACATCAAGAATTTGAAATGTTATTGAAGGTTAATACATTAATACGAAAATAAACTGAGTTATCTGTCATGATGTTCCACATAAATGTAAAGAGCTCAGTATGCCATATCGGTGCGCTGCAGAGGGGCACCAATGGCACAACAGAGGAAGACAGACCTCCATCAAAAGCCAAGTTTTTCTGTACACTTCTTGTTCTGTGGGCCTTGTGGTAACTACTGCAAACCATTTAACCAGTATGTGCGTTTCGATTTTGTAAGTTATCATTGCCATCGTTGCTTTCCTCTACCCTTTCACACTACTATTCCCAGTTTCTGGTCCATTTAAAATTTAATGTAATATTTCAGAAAATTAACTCTTTTAACAAGAAAAGGCTTTCATCTGTTAAATTTGAAGTGTACTTACTGTCATCTCTTCAAAGGGTTTCAAAGACCTGATTTCCTTCAACTAAAGATAGAGGGAGATAAATTATCAACTAGACACCTCGTGATGTACTTTGCACACTGTCTTATTTTTTAAGCAATGATGTCATCACTTAATGCGTTTTGATAAACATCATTGCTTCTGCATGAATGCATCTCTCCATGATGCATGCATGGAATGGTCTAAACTTCAACATGTCACTGTTGACAGTTGCAACAAGATCATATGGCAATTTGGCACTAAGGTTTTACATGTGTATTAATTCACATATTGACCCTGGGACATTGCAATGTCACTAAGCATGAAGTCTACCTAATGATGGCCAGTAAACTGTTATGGACTTTATTTCACAAAGCAACCCATCTTGAAAAAGTAGCACTAAAGCAAATTTTCATATTTTGCCGAGTATTGTACATACATGTATTTCTTACAGGTTTCACTGTACATTACAATATATACTTGCTTGTAACTAATAATCTGTACATGCATACATACCTCAGCTTCATACTTTGCAATCTGTTCATTTGCTAACTTGATCACTTTTATAGAATGCGCCTCCTGTGAAAATAAAAAATACATTACCTTACAGGTAAGCTTACCATACAGTGGTGAGCTCAAACAGAGCTGAGAATGATCTTGTTTAAGGTAGCTGACGACAGTTTACAGCACTTTTCAAGACTTAGATTTTGCTGGATCATTTTAACCACTCTTTATCAGTTGCTGCTACAGTCATGGTGTCAAGTAAATTCAAATAAATGCCCAATGATTGGTGAATACGTTGTTATAATAGCAGGGTTGGAAATTAGTGCCCACCCGCTCACCCAGGCAAGTGCCAGAACTGTGGGGCACTTACAAATCATGGATCACTTCCCCGGTTTGGCGAGTACAATTTCTATATCCAGAATACATCATTCAAAATGAGCATAACTTTCTACTTTTCACTTAAAAGAATCTGCAATTTCCACATTACCATTTTGAAACCTTCCACAAACCTGGCGTGGAGTCGTAAATTCATGGTTCATAAATATACAACTCAGAGACTCGAAGGACAGTGTAGAATGCAAAGTGACATTTCACTTTCAATAAGACGTTAAATGCCAGATGTGATACTCACACCTATCCTTACTACCAACTTTTTTCATTTGCAACATGATACTTTTGTTTTTCTGCAAAACACTGTAACATGATATTTTGTTTTCACCTCAAAGTATGTCACATGATACTTTCGTCTTTCTTTCAAATATGTTTTTTCCACTTATTTGTTATTACTTGTTATTTTAATTATCGAAATGGTTGGGACCAAGAAACCAGAAAACTTGAATTCCCTTGAATTCAGCTGGTAAAACAATTGAATTCCCCTTCTGGTTGTTTGAGCTGTCACACTTTTGGCCAGTCAGCGCAATCCAGCACAATCCATAAAAGGTTGTTTTAACACCATGTACGATGTTTCAATTTAAGGACGTTCGCACTAATTGTTTATGCGCACCCTCACTGCGCACGTAATTCCTGTCGCAACGCTACGCCACGTCATGCATCGAGCGCGCGCGCTGAGGAAACTTTCCAAACACATATAGGGTGAGTAGCCGTTGCGATAACTTCGCTTGCAGTTTGCTCGCTTAAATGGTCGGTGACCCCTACTTTTTTCTTAACAGATCACTTTTGTTAACGATTATCTACGTTTTGTGAGGAAATGAAAAAAATCTATCGATTAAAAGGTTGATTTTTTTTTGCCCCACGCACATTCGAATTCCGCTTTTTGATCTTTTCGTTTTGCCATACGACGGGTTCAAATGCCTCTTCCAGGGCTAAGTTTTGCATAAAAGATGGCAACACTTAAAATTATTTTCGCAACAGATGCACTTCTTCAAAATATCACCAAGATCGCTTGCCTCCGTTTTCTCATCATCGATAATTTAAACTACAAACCTTGAAAGCCGTGCGAAATTACGTGCGCCAATTTTTCAAAATCAGGGTAGTTTTCTACAGACTTTATCTCTGAAACGAAGTCGGTGACCCCCACTTTTTTTTGTATTTCTGACACAAGTAACTCATTATTCGTCCTCAGTAAAAATTTTAGAAAAATCTATCGACTACAAAATTTTCGCACGAACGTCCTTAACTGCCACGAAAGTTGTTTCTTGAAAAGTAACAGATGGATCAAATAAAAGAAAAAACATATCTTTAGGTAGGATTTTCAAAGTCGCGAAATGTGCAAGATGGCCATTTCCCATTGCTTTCATTGAGCTTCACTGTACAATTCCAAAACTGCTGGCAAACAACCGGAATTTAGGAATATGTACATAAATATGAATAAAAGTTCTTTTTAACTTTTTAATTAAGTGCCAAAGTTTATTGCAGAGTTGAGGTCTGTTTTAGGGGAAATTCAGCAGAAGAAATAGGCAGTTTCAGCAACAGGTTTTTATAGTGATTGACCACCACGGCAGCAGGATGAGTGAATTTACTTCCAGTCACCAAGTTCAAATACCACTGTCAGTACTCTTGGATTTCTTAAGTTTAAAATGTAGACAGTGACTGTATTTGAACTCACTTAGCATTAAAATGTTGAGATCTCTTACTGGGGTGTCTAGAGTATATGATAGTGAGACGAATACGTCAACAATGGTCCGTGAGTTGGTCACACCGTCATTGCGAAATAAAAAAACGGTAGACACAGATATCAGAATTATGAGTCAGAGCCTGAGATGTCCGAAGAATATGTGCCAAAATACCTTGAAAATGAACTGTAGAATGAAAAACTTGACACCGATAAACTGTAAGCTCCATAAACTCCAAACCTTTGTGTAAAACATGATAATTAAAGTTGAATACTTCATATGATTGTGGGGGGGGGGGGGGGGGGGGGATATTTTCTGAGTTTATGTGGAGGAGACTCAGCGAGTGAAAAATTATCTGGGCAGGTGGCGAGAGGTGGGTTTCCAACCCTGCAATAGGTTACCATAGCAACAGGATAACCTTCTAAATACACCCTTAATTTTAGCTTTAACTGCTAATAACTCAAAAATGAGTTCAGTGACCCCTATTTTATATTTATTTATTAAATTTTGATCAGCAATACAAGACACAACTTTTGGCAAAGTTTAAAACAATTGTAATAATTATGGGGTTTTGAGCCACCTTAAATTTTCATAAATTTAAGGTGGCTCTGAACCCCACATGCAGATTTTTTTTAACTTTGCCAAAAGTTGCATCTTATCCTGTTGATTACAATAAGGGGTCACTAGACTTGTTTTTGAGTTATAGCCACTTAAAACTAAAATTAAGGGTGTTTTTAACAAGTTATACCATTGCTATGGTAACTTGTAATGCCAAAAGAACATTCATAACTTGACCACCAGTGACTGGGCATCTGTTTGATACCATAATTGTTGCGTAAACTGATAGAGAGTCTTATTATTGATCCATCAAAGTTTGAGGTGCTGAAAAATGCAGGAAACTGTTTGTTGTTTGTTGTTTAGGCAGGAGCTGAGATTCATGATAAGGCAAAAAAGGTATTAATTTTTATTTTACATTATTCTATAATTATGTTTTACAAAAATATAGTAAACACCCCATCCTTAATTAAGAGTCCTGTCTCCAATGAAAGCACTCCCTTGAACAGTTAAAATTTAGTGAGTGCTTCAGGTCTCTCTCCATCAACCATCATCTGATCATCTGCTTAAATTTATATGTTATTTTTAAAAATACTTGCAACTCTCACCAGTTCCTTCTCTTTATCATTTATCTTTGGTGTTTCAACATCTTTTGGGTAAGGTACAGTTACAGCATCATACTGCAAAGTGAGCCACAATCAATTAACAGTAGACAAGATACTAATGATGACTTATTTTTCCTCAGACAATCATGTGCTTGTACATAGTTTACATGAATATTCCCATCTTAAGTTGGAACCTTAGTGCAGGCCATTCTAAGCACATTCCTACATCTGACATTTGCAGAATTTGGTCTGCAGCATGTATGTGCCTGAGGAAAAGAGGTTAGGTAAAAGTGACCAACACTGCCAGAGCTCATTCTGTTAAATTGTATATTATAAATCAGATCTAAGTCTTGGAGAATTTCTACTCCTCCTGGATTGGACGCTAACTATTTTACCACGGGTTTCCCTGAGAAACATCAAACAGACCTTTAACCAGACAGCAGTCTGCACTTCGTATTGCAAACTGAGAGTAGTTTTTTTGTTTATCAGTTAGCTTTTCCAGGGTCCGAAATTGCGCCTTCCTGGTCGCCAATGCGACTAAATATTGAGAGCTGGCGACCAGAATTTTACAACTGGTCGCCAGCAGGCAACTAGACTTTCAATAAAGTCCTTCGTCTTTAGGTGACTTGTTATTCATTGCACTGCTATATTTGCTTTGTTAAATGTATTGTGGGAGACATTGATTGGGATTAAAATTCAGAGCCGTTCTCCAACAATTGACTCATTTTCTGTCCTGGTGAAATAAAACTGAAGTAAATTTCCCCTTAGTGTACCTCCCAAACAGCTGTGATCAACACGAGTCGAACATTGCGTAGCGGCCATGTTGTTTTCCTAATGCCTTGTTACTAAGCTATGACATTTCGCGAACGCAACAACGAACTGTTGTCACGCAAAATTCTACGGAAAAACTGTGTTGAATGAAGAGATATCTGTCAACAAATACCAGGAAAAGATATCATATGTAAAAGTTGGGTGGGCATGCTGTTTATTCTATTAAAGAGCTGAAATTGTAGGTAAGACTTTGAAGTAGAGTCCGTTTCAATGTTGGAGAGTTTTAATTCGATGAAGAAGATTTCTTCATTTCTTGTCATTATTGTTTTCTGGTAGGAATATAATTGATTTTTTAGCATAAAAATGGCCAAAAATACACTAACACAACAAGTATTTTGTCTTTTAGTGCAAGAGGAAAGATCGAAAAAATTTTGGCGACCAGAAATTGCCATCTGGCGACTAAAAATTTTGGTCCAGTCACCAGTTGGCGCCAACATAAAAAAGTTAATTTCAGACCCTGTTTTCAATTAGGCTATCAGAATATAATTAGTTCTGTGCCCAGGTAAAGTCTTCAAAATACATGTGGGACATAAAATGCCACCATTTTGTTTCACAGCCGGGTTATGAGGGTAATGATAAGTTCAGTCACTGTTGTGATGTTTACCCAGGAAGGCAGGAAAGAAAAATAAACTCAATTTACATGGCTTGGAAAAGGTACTGTCTGGTCATCTGGGACAAGTACATGTAGATCTTTCTACCAGGCAAGTATCTTTCACTTGCCAAATGGGCAAGGATTTTAGGCAAGTCATCTGCCGAAAAAATCATTGAAAGTATACTTTGAGAAGCATGCAACTGTCCAAAGCAAGCAAGAAAGATTTGAGAGCTGTTTGTCCAAGGGGCAATCTACAAAATATTGAAAATTTTTTCAAGCACTGGATTTGTTATGGATATTTGGAGTAGCAACTTAAAATGTTTGAGAATGTCAAGGCTGCTGCCTAACGGGCGCCCGGTCGCCTATGTTACGAGTGCGGGCGACTAAATTTTTGTTCAAGGAGCCCACATGCCGGGCGCCTAAGCATCGATTTTCCATTCTCATGTAATGACTTCAATTTCCGTGTAACTTTGTTCCACTGGCGTAAGATATATCCCGTTCAAAACAATAAGTACTTCCTTTCAAAAGGGAAATACTAAAATAGCCCTTTTTACAGTTCCCGGCGCCATATTG
The DNA here is from genome assembly GCA_963693305.1 of Meandrina meandrites. NCBI lineage: Eukaryota > Metazoa > Cnidaria > Anthozoa > Scleractinia > Meandrinidae > Meandrina > Meandrina meandrites. Next base: position 16,952,702 of record OY855912.1, on the reverse strand, counting down.
GATTAGTAACCGCGCCAACATGCGAACGAGGTCGAGGTTGACTCGTGTTGTGACTCTCAGAGAGATTCTAGTCAACGTGGCAAGGAAATAGCGATTTTCATCGAATTTTCAAGAAAATGGACGGCGATAAAAGCAGTCAGAATAGTTCTGCCACTTCTTCTAAAAGAAAAGGAAAGCAATGTGCCGCTTTTGGATGTCCTAATACGTTTTATGGTGCAGGCGGTTTACCTTCTCCTCTTCATTTCTTCCATTTCCCGAAGGACCCAAAGCAAAGAAGTCGATGGTGCAATTTGAACAAACGGCAGCACGGAAAAGATGGCGTTTCAGTTACCAATTCGACCGTGGTTTGTTCAGAACACTTTAAAAACGAAGACATACGGAAGATTTGACCGGTCGCTGGGTCTTAGTGTCAGGTACTTGCCATCTACCATTTGTTTATTTTTGCATTACTGAATTAAATAGATATCAGTGTTGAATCCATGTACATTCATGCATAGGTAAAGTATTTGTCATTATTATTGTTATATTTTTATTATCATCACAAACAAATTCAACTGGATGCAACAGTGATTTCAATATACAGGGACTAGATATAAAATTATTATTATAATGGCATTTTTCATATATCTAAGGAGTCTGTTATGTTATCTTCAGGTGCAGAACCATCCATATTTTCATGGACAGTGGACACCGCTAAAAGAAAGCCCCCAAGTAACAGACAGCCCACCCCAACATCATCGAAAAAAGTTAAAGCAGCTGAAACTGAGGAAGAGTTGTATATGGAAGCCAGTTCTATTTGTGATGGGCAAGCTCCACTGGAATCTGTTGCAAGTGAAAGCACGTCACCAGTAACAACACCAGTTGATCCTGAAATTGACACAGTGCAATCACTGCTGGAAAGGATTGAACTGTTAGAAAGGCAAAATTCGTGTTACGAAGAAAAAATAGCGCAGCTGGAAAAAGAAAAGAGAGTTTTGTTGGACCGTCAGTTTTCTTTGGACAAAATAAAAGACGATGATGCAGCCATTTTATTTTACACTGGCTTTCCAAATTACAATGCTTTAATGAGCTTTTATGATTATCTCAAGCGAAAACTTGACAAAATTCAGTACTGGAAAGGAGAGAAACGGTTAAAGGAAAGTCAACCTTACCAAGTTGATGACAAAACCAAACCTGGGCCTTCAAGGAAACTGACCTACCTCAACGAAATGCTTCTTGTTTTAATGAGACTCAAGGCTGGTTTATTCCTATAAGATTTTAATAGCCGATAGATTTGGCATCAGCACCAGCCTTGTGTCACGCATTTGTATTACATGGATTAATCTGCTCTATTTGGAACTAAATGACACATTTCCATTTCCATCCCAAGAACTTGTCCGCAAGAACATGCCCCAGGAGTTTGCTGAATACCCAACAACAAGGATAATTTTGGATTGCAGCGAAATTTTCATCCAGCGACCTTCAGCGATGCTCGCTCAATCTGAAACATGGTCTGACTACAAACACCACAACACCTGGAAGGTTTTAGTTGGTGTTACCCCAAATGGTCAGGTGTCTTACCTGTCAGACCTGTTGGGAGGGAGGGTATCTGATAAACAGATAACACGTGAAAGTGGTGTACTTGACTTGCTGGAGGAAGGAGATAATGTAATGGTTGACAGGGGTTTTGACATTTCAAATATTGTGCCTAATGGTGTGAGTGTCAATATACCACCTTTCTTGGCTGGAAGGGATCAGCTGACTGCAGCAGACACTGAGGAAACTATGAGTATTGTGTCTGTCCGGATACATGTGGAGCGTGCCATTGGGAGAATTAAAACCTATCACATATTAGATGGTACACTTCCAAACACTTTAAGTCCATACGCCACTCAGATTGTTACAGTGTGTGGTTTATTGACAAACTTCCTTCCTCCTTTACTAAAACCAGCCATCAGGGAAGGTAACCCTTAAAATGATAAAAAAAATTATTTGGTTCCCATCAATTGACTGGAATATTTAGTATTAGTATATACCACACAAGTGAATTGTGCTTTTTGCACACGCTGATTGGTTAACTCGGAGGTGATTAGCAAATTCACTTCCGGAAAGCTAAAAAGAAACAAACTGCCTTCGCGTGTCGCTTTGTTTACCGAAAGTGAAGTTTGGTCTGCTAGTTATTCAACTTGTGTGCTACAGTACCGCCCAAAAGTATTTACCCATTAGCACGCGGTGAAACCTCGTCCTTGCCGCGCGGTTTTGCCGCAAACTCACCGCGGTGCTGCGGTAAGCTCAACCTCATCTTGGACGAACGTGACCGAACGCCGCGGTAAGGAAGAGGCAGTATACCGCGGTGAAGAAACAATAGTTACTAATTACTCCCATTGTTTCCCTCAAGCTGTGAAAAGTAATTCATGTAAGTTCATGGTTAACAATCGCTCGAGCGAACTTTTTGTGTTTAAAACTTTTAAAATCGATAGATGCGAGCTGTAAATCAAAACAGCGAACGGAAAACAAAGATCCCATGAAGTGAATGATAGTGTTCTTTTATAGAAGTATGTTGTTATTCATAGAGGACCCTGTTGTTATCCTTTCAATGGCCTGAAATTGCTGCATTTAAAATTACAAGGAAGACTGAGTAAAAATCGTGCCGCGCCGAATAGAACTTCCGTCATTTCCCTTACCATATTTCAATTTACTCTCGATACACATCAGTTTGCAACAGATAGCCTGTTCAACTTGGCATCGGGTTTTTCACTGTAACGAGAAGATTTCACTGTTCCTTTGAATCATCAATTTAAATTTACGTATATGTATATTTGGACGTATTATTACTCGGCAAAAGTCTGGATATTTATTGTTTCTTTCAACTTTGCCACACAGATCAGATAAATAAGAAGTGAAATCAATTTTAGATCATTGAGTAGTTTCCCAGCACACAGCATGTCGGGGACAGCGGGACATTAAAAATGAACATGCTTCATTTCTAAACTTTTCATCAAGACGTAAATATCATAACTGCACTAATAATCGCCGACCGAGTAATCTGAGTGTCAAATTTTCAACTGACCGAAAAACCTTACTTTTAGTCGGAATAAAATAATTCTTATCAGCAAAAGAAACAAAATGTCTGGCCTCACGACAAATAAACAACTCGTTGGAATTAGCAGAAATTTGCATAATCAACTATGAATGTGTCCCGAAAGATAACACATTTCCTGCAAATGTTATTGATTCCTTGTTCTTCTGGAAAACTTATATTCGATCGTAGTAAGCGTTCGCAAAGTTAAGGTGATTCCTCAGAAATAAAACTGCCCGATCGATTTTTTTGAAACTTTCACAGAATGTTCCCTACCAAGCAATGTTTGGAAAAATACAATAAAAAGACAGGTCACCATTCTCGCTAGAGAGATTTAGTGGGCCAGACTTACCTTATTTATGCCTGTTCTGGTACTAATCGCGTGTGTCATTTTATCAGTCCACATTACGTTTTACGGTAGCTGGAAGCAAAGTTTATTAAAGTAATACTTAAGAAAAAACTCGATAGGCAGAAAGTCCCTAGCATAAGGAACAATGCTATATATATCTTATGGATAAATTCAAAAAATCCAAACAACATCGAATCAATACGTTCCTCGCGTCGTTGTTTTCAAGGTCATAATTTGCGTCCTCGAGTAACGATTTCGTGCACGCATCGAGCTACATCTTTTTTTCTCCCCGATGAAATTTTTTTAAAATTGTACAGCTCAAAGAGGGCAATTTGCACATCAAAATTCTACAATAAAAAATATAGGTCACCATGCTTGTTTACGAGAAAACGACGATATATCTCTCGCGAGCCAAGCCGTATAGAAAAAAGCCGCCATTTTGTTGATGTGCGCTCGCTAATCACGCGCAAAATTCTGCGCTGAAGGGATGCGCAATGCAATACTGAGAAATCACCTTAAGAAACGATCTTTTGTAAGTTGTGCTTGTGCTCATGACTGCACATTTCAACTTTACCGCAAATGTTGTTGTCGCAGGACATGCTGTCACACTCGTTGTTGATAGCCGTATCGCAACTTATGAATTCATCACTGTAAAATCTAACTTAGATGTCTGTTTATCTCGAAATACCGAACGATATTCGTTATAGAACTACGTCCTTTAAAGCCAGACAAGCAAGTTTAACCCATTTGAAAAGATGTTTTTAAGACAACGCACTGAATGAATGCAAGTGTTGCGTTGTTTACAAACTCCCGAGTATACGGCAGGAATATAATGCGTGAGCGTTTCCACGAACCATTTCTTTCTGAATCAAAACTTGATAGTTGTCGGAGAAATCTATTGGTTTCGTTGACGACAATTCTTTTTGGTGTGTCGTTTTATTAGTCTAGCGGATGATTTTCTTTTCCTAGACAAAAAGACAACCTGCAAGTATTCACAGCCGGAATAATTCATACTCGCCGGTTTCCAAATCGGTATCGAGCTTCTCTTGAAGCAGTGGTTTCATTGAATTTATGAGATGAGTGATATATCATCAAAGCGTGAAATCTTGCCTGTTGTTCTTAATGAACTCTAAACAAAAGGTACGTAAGCCTATTCAACTCTACCACGTCTCACCGATTACCGCGGTATTGCTTGCCGCAAAAAACCCCGATAAAACCGGAGATTTTTCGTGGCACACCGCGTCTATGCCTGCAGTTTGACCGAGGTAGGACCGCGGCAAATGGGTAAGTAGTTTCGGGCGGTACCGTATTATACTAAAACAATGATTCACTTCGTTGTTTCTGAATGCTGGGAGGAAGCAGCTGGGTGAAACTCCACCACTATTCACCTCCATTTTGGTGAATAATTTTTGATTAGTAACATCAATCATGTTTATTTCATGGTGATAATGGGGAAATAGATTTTTAGCTGGGTTATGTAATGACATACAAGAACTTCTGCCCCCACCCCAACCCCCTAAAAACAAAACACAGACACAGAATTGAACTGTCTATACATGTAAGTGTTTTTTGTATGAAGCAGGTTATTGAGCAGAGTCCTGCTATAGTCAATAATTTAGGGTGTTGTTGATCCCATGCATTTCATTTCACTGAATCCAAACATTTTTTTGTGAACATTTGAAACGGAATTTTCTTTCCCAAAATACATTGACTCAATAGTGTATCAAGAAATTTATACAAATACTATGCTTACAGTGTAAATGTTTATGTATATATATGTAAATATTTTGTGTATTTTTATATGCGTTAATGTAAATATCATGCATGCTTTCATTAATATAAAAACTGTGACTCTTAATTTTTTTTTTCTCTGAAGTAAAAAGGATTTTAATTAATAGCAGCCATTGAATGTAGTTGTGGGAGCAGTTCCTCTTAGCTCATGTTTCAACAGTTCACTTGAAGCATTCACACATGTTAGATAACTATAAAAAAGTATTGAATATTTCCTATTCCATAATAACAAAATAATATTAGGAGAAAGTAGGTGAAGGTGTTGGTCATTCTTGGGGTTAGAAGTGCTGCCTTGAGTGTAGCAACACAAGTGCATGCCCTCTACATGTATGTTGTCATATCAAAATATTATTTTGCTGTTTCTATCCTACCCCCAAGAGGTATCAGCACCTAAATTCTCCTTAAATGATGTTACTGGTAATATAAAATCTGCAAGGCCTAGTGGCAAGTTACTGTGTTAAATGAACATTACATTTTATGATTTGAATTACAACAAACCGTCTAGTGTGTCATTGGGCTCTACATAATCTTAATTTAAGTCCATTTGCTGAACAGGAGTAATGCCCAAATGGAATCCATCCACCATGGAGATACAAGAGCTTTCCTCTCTCCACCCTCTTTGTCAACATTTCAGGGAAAAAAGCCCTTTTGAAAAAATACTCCAGTCTGGGGAGAAGTTCATCGTTCCACCGACTGCAATCAAAGTGGATGTTTTCTATGAACAGGGGCATTTCTTCACCAAAATAAACAACAAAAATAATACCTTTCAAGGCCAAGTTCGAAGCTGCGTAGAGTTGGCCTTGCACTTGAATGTAATAATCATGATTTCTTTTCAGTCTGATCATTCCATCACTCAGTTTTTCCAAGAAAAAGGTTTTGTTTTTGCAGGCATCTTCTACTCGCATTCCTGCTTTGCTTAGTGGTGATTTAATCTCCATCCCCCACTTTTCCTTTGTAACTAGGTTTGTTACTACCCTATCCAAGCTTGCTGCAAGGAAGGGCTTTTCCTTGGACTGTAAAAGTCCCACCTCCTCCACCTTTACAATGATTCCCTTCTTCGCCATCTCTCTGATATATAGGGCTGCAGCTTTCTCCTCGCTCTCAATGCCATATTGCACAGCCTCCATAGTGAAATTAGCATAAAGCATAGCTTTGATTTTTTTGATGGCTCAACTTTGGTTTTGGCAGCTTTGCCAAAATTGGAAGCTGTCAGCAGTTGCTTTCTTTTATCAAACCAATGTTGATTTTTGTTTTGGCCTCTGGTAAGTCTCTCAGTTTCAAAAATCTCCTCTTCAGTTATTGTCATGTTTGAAACATGTTCGTCCACGATACTTTAAAATCGTTCAGTGGCAATGTCATAATTGTCCATGAAAGGTGTGGGGTCTTGACCCCCCTCACCTTCATCTAAGGTTGAACTCGATTGTACACTTGCGCATTTCGATTTCAGGTCGTGAAATAAAAAAAAAAGAACTGGAGTGCAGACAGTTCTGAAGGTTTTCACATAGCGCTTTAAAACCTTCCTCATCACGAGTGTGATGCTGTGGAACCCTTGCATCAAACTTGATAATTTTTGGTTGAGTTCTAATGTTCGTTTTGCCGAATCTTATTTTGCGGATCAACACTTTGTCGAGCGGCTTTGCTGCCACACTTTGATTTCTAGGTACAACCCAGACTGAGAGCCGCGAAGTACAGGTAAGAGGCTCTGGATTATTCTGCAAACCACGTCTAATAAAATCTTCTATTGCGAAGAGTACTCCCCCAACGTGGTTGCATTTTCCTTTCCCATTCAATCTGCGGGACACGTGCAGGCTGCGCGTAAAACATCGCAAGTAGGTGAGAACTCGACAACAACCCCGTATGGCATCCTCTTCATGGAAGGAAGAACATTCGCTCTTACATAAGTTTTGTTCTCAAAAAGTTTAACTTCCAGCTTTTCGACATTTCCTTCGAAAAAAAACTGATAGGACTTCAGTTTTTTGTAATGTGTCCCTTTCAGAACGATGTGGCGATATTTCCGAGTGGAAACAACGAGGTAGTCGTAGAGTTGAATGAAGTTCATCTCTGGTAAATGTTGGAGATCACTTGACCATCCAAGGGCTGAAATTTTTTGCATGATCGCATCATATTTGAACTCTTCTCCGACTTGACCTTGATCCTGATCTTGTACTGAAGGAACTTCTTGATTATCTTCGCTGTAACACTCCCAAATATACTCAAGCTTGATGTACACTCAAAAGCACATGGTTTAATTCTCACACATACTTCATGCAAGTCACACTAAATATATCATCTAACAACTACTTCGTGTAAGTCGCACAGGATATAACATCTCCCCCTTTTTACGGTTGTCTACAAAGTCCACATCCTGCATGTCCATCACCCATTTCTCGATTCGGGGAGGAAGCTTTGCCGTTGGCTTATTAAACAATGGCAGGAGTGGTTTGTGTGCAGTAATAATCGTAAACCTGGGCGCTCCAAGCAGGTAGATAGAAAATCGATCCTTGGCCCATTTAACACATAAAGCATCCTTCTCTGTCTGGCTATACCTCTTTTCCACATCTGTCAGAGTACGACTTATGAAATGCACTGGTTGCCAGCCCCTAGTAGATTGCTGGAAAAGGCCAGCTGACAAGCCTTCATTGTAACTAGCTTCGACTCTCACCATGATTGGTAGCTTGGGGTTGAAGAATGCCATTGTATCCTTGCTGGAGATGTTGGCTTTCAATTCTTCGAATGCATCATCTTCCTCTCTTCCCCAGTGAAACTTAGCCTCCTTGTGAGTAAGCTCTCTTAGTGGTTTCGTGAGCGAAGCATACCGGGGTATAAATTTGGATAGATACCCAGTCATACCAAGGAAACTTCTTACTTCTGCCTTCGATTGAGGGGGTTTGCACTCATGGATGGCCTGTACCTTCTCCGGTGTAGGTCTTAAATCACCCTGGCCAAATTGGTAACCATAGAAGTTGATTTGTTTCTGGCCAAATTCACACTTAGGCTCGTTGAAGGTGATTCCATAATCTTCAGCTTTCTGAAATACTGACTCCAGTGTTTCATTGTGTTCTTTCCAGTTGCTCGCTCCAATTAAGATGTCATCCCTCTGGTTAAGACATTGGGGAATGTCGCTGAAAATTCTGTACATTGCCTCATCAAATACATCTTGTGATGCCTTTGCGCCAAATACAAGCCTTTTAGGTCTAAAATTACCCCAGGGGGTACTGAAGGTAGCGACTGATCTCGATTCTGGGTGTAGTACTAACTGGTGGTACCCCTGTCAGAGGTCCAATTTTGTCCAGATAGTGCAATCAGGGAACTTGTGAATGAAATCTTCCACTATTGGTGCTTGTGAGATTCGGCTCCTTTCCATGTACTGGTTCGGAACTCGTAAGTCAACACTCGCTCTGATCATGTGTGGCTCCAGCTGGTCCGATCGCAACCCTGCAAATTTCAGCTTCGGTTGCACCACCAAAGGGGAGCACCAGGTAACTGGTTCATCGTCAGGTACTTTCTCAAAGATGTCTTCTTGAATGCCTAAGTCTAACCACTTTTTCAGCGGCTCTTGAAGATAGTATGGTACCTGCCTAGGTTTCTGTGCTACCGGCACTGCCCCGGGTTTCATATGGAATCGGCTTAGGATCTCCCCACCATTCTTCTTGTCTTCTATCTTGCCAATACCTTGAAATAAGTGGCTGTACTTGGTGATTAAATCTTTCATATCCTGTTCACCCTCTGCCTGTTTAACGGTGTTAGCATTATGTGTCTCCTCAGATATGGCCAGATCATTGGGCTCAGCGAAGCTGCCATCTGGTTGAATCTTCAGCATTCCTAATGCTATTAGTGTTTCCTTGCTAATCAGTGGAGGTGATTGGATCCTTCCAGACACCACAACAAATTTGGTTGGTTTCCCACATGTTTCATTACGAATCACAGTTTGAAATTCTCCTTTGACCTCGAGTTTGTGCTGGAGAGTACGCAACTTGACATTACTGTTTGCAAGGATTGGTTTGTCATGTGTTCTGTGGCTGAATGCCTTAAACTGGTGTTCGTCCATAATATTAACATCCGCCCCACTGTCAGCTTCCATCAATACATCCACATCATTTAATCTCACCATAACAGTTCGATAATCATCACCATTTTTGCCCATCACTCTTATCTTCTTGGCCTGTTTTAAGTGTTCCACTGCCTGGCCGAAAAAATCATCATCTGAGCTTGTGGATTCAGCATCTTCAGTTGTCTTCTTAATTCTCCCACTGCTTTTCCTTTTACTTTGCTTCTGTCTTCTGAACTTGTGGCTATGAGTACTCTCAGATTTGCATACAGAGGAGAAATGGTTCAACTTGTGGCATTTATGGCATTTCTTACCATAGGCAGGGCAATCTTTTCCTTTCTCATGGACTCCAAACAATCCACAATATTGACATTTGTGCTTTTTCCCAGGCCTCTGTGTTTCGTTGGATCCACTGCTTTGTTGTTTGGGGTATTGCAAATCGGAATGCACACGAGAAACATTCTCACGGGAAACACTCTCACTTCCCATATCTTTCATTTGCCTCGCAATATCCTCCATCTGGCTTGCTTCGGTCAGAAATCGTGTTAGATCCCACGTCTTGCTAATGGCTTTCTCAATCATCTTCTTGTTATCAATGGTTTGAATTATGTGCTCCAAAATTCTCTCGTCGAATGTGGCTCCAAACTCACATTCCTTCGCTTTCTCTCGCAGCCTTGCCGCGTATGCACTTGTGGTTTCACCCATGTGTGGCCTCATTTTCAAAAATAAATACCTCGCATGATGCTTGTTCTTCTTTGGAGTGAAGTGATCATTCAGCTTAGTACGCAACTTCATGTACACATCTGCCACCTCTGGATCCGGTAGACTCTTTTCTAATCGAGCTATCTCTTTCCCGCCGTAGATTATTATAGCATCCTTCTTATCGACGGCCTCCGTAATTCTGAAGTATCGGAATTCTCGCTCAATTCCCTCCAGCCAATCTTCCCATGCTTTGCCGACGCTGTTCGCTTCGTCCGGAATGATAAATGGCTGTGTTCGAAGGTTTCTAGTTTCTGTGACGACTTGAATCGCTTGTGCTGCTCCACCACTTGTTGCTGCCGTTTGTTCAGTCATAATTCTCTCTTGTTTTTATCCTCGTCGCCAATGTAACACTCCCAAATATACTCAAGCTTGATGTACACTCAAAAGCACATGGTTTAATTCTCACACATACTTCATGCAAGTCACACTAAATATATCATCTAACAACTACTTCGTGTAAGTCGCACAGGATATAACATTCGCTGTTTGCGTTCGCTGGTAGGACTTGTTGCATAAGTAATGCATAGACTTTAAGCACTGAATTGGCTTTCGCTCCGCCCGTCGTTTCTGAGTGAGATCGCAAAATATCTCGTAGATCTTTCGCTGTGAGCTTTTGAATGTCATCTAGAGACGATATTTCCTTATCCTTATATTTTAAAACCATTATGGAGGGAAAAAATTACAGGAGAATGTTGATCGCACTCGAAATGTCACTAGATCAGCTGTTTGGATCTGGCGCCGGGTCAACCTCGGCCTCGCTCTCATGTTTGCGCGGTTACCAATCCAATATGGCGCCGGGAACTGTAAAAAGGGCTATTGTCCACAATCAAGATAATTTTAGCGTATAAATACGTAACGTGCCTTTGCAAAACTCGGCAACTTCGAAAACCATTTATTTTCAACTGTTTAGGACTGGGACTGACTCCCAAATATGGAATGAAGAGTGAATGGTATTATGGGCTGCTTCACATTTCGTTCGCTACATTGATGGAAACGTTGATGTATTGGAGGAGTTTATAGTGAATTTGAAAGTAAACATTTATGGATACAAAATTGAAATCAATCTCCTGGCTATCCATGCATCAGGTCTGATCATGACAATTTTAACCTGCAAAAGCTTGATACAAAAACCTTTTCAACAAGCCTAAAATAATGTGCAGAATGTTTTGATGTCACACTTATGAATTACTGTAATTAAGCTTATTAAGCTTATTTAACTCAAACTTTTATTTTTTCACTTTTGAGAACGCTTAATTTCATAGCAACAGAAAATATGTGCCTTTACTGTGACATTCATATCAGCTACGGCTTTTTGTGGATCAAGTTTGTTTGTTTCTTCATTTGAACTGTTTCGTGTTTTATCTTGGTCATTGAACCATGAAAAGGAGAACATTACTCTTGAAAATAATAATGTGCTAGAAAACTTTGCTGAAAACAGTTTGAATAGCATGAATTGTGTTTAAATCTACTAAAATCTATTGTATAAGCAACTCATTTGATTAGCCTAGAAACTGTTTTTTTTTTTCACAACTTAATTTTTCTGGTCTATTTTTGACAACTGATTATGAAATGTAGATAGGATCATAATTTAATTAAAGTGTTTACACAGGTGTTTTGACTTTTTATTACCTTTGCCTTAACCTTCAAATAGACCTGCTAAATTGTAATCTTGGTCTGTTAAACCTTAATTACTAACAATAATTCAAGTTCTTTAGTGAGCTTGCTGTACAAAAGTGAAATTAATTTTGCTGCTTCATGCTTCATTGATTTTGCTTCAAAACTTTGGATGTTCAAAACTCCTTTTAAACAATGTTTTATTTTGCTTTACACATTTTCAACTTACTTTATCCAACATTCATCACAGCACAATATACTCGTTGGATTTTCAAACTCATTTTAAGCCTACAGAAACTTTCTAATATACACACTCCTGTTCATGTCACCCAATCAGTGTAAAAAGGGTTTTATTGAAGGAGAGGCTCAGCTAAATAAACTTTCAAGTTAAGAAAGCTAGAATTTCTGACACAACTATTTGAGGGAGGTTACCCTCAGAAGATCTAAGAAAAAAATCTTGTCCGAAGGAGTTTTCTGTTCACATACAATGGCTCTACTGACAAAAAAAAACGTGTGCATGTGGAAGGAGACGGGAGCAGGGTGGTGGGGGGCTCCTCCCCAGGCCCCTCCCCTAGATTTGTTTTTTTCTTCTACCCCACCCCCCTTCCCCGAGGTTGACCATGGCAACTTTTAGGCTGGGCTCCTAACTTTTGATGTTAGGAGCCCAAAGGGCTCCTTAGAAATTTCTTTAAACAGCAGCCTTGAATGTGAGAAGTGTATTGATATGAATTACAGTTTCCTCTCAGCCTGTTTTCTTCACACCCAAACAAGCTGATTTTCTTCCTATTGCTCAACTGTAGTCGGCATGCTTGCTAGTCTTTTGGCTGCACCTCAACCAACTCTAACACTTCAGGCTAACTCTCAGTGGACATTTCATAAATAGAACTAAGCCTTGAAATAAAGGTTAACTAAAACCTTGTTGCTGGACAGATGAAACCATAACTGACTATGGTCTCAAACTTAACAAGGGAGGAACAATAGGCAAAATAATGATGTAACTCACAGCTTTCCTAAAAGCTTCAACCATTCCTGGTTTGGATATATTCTTGGTATAGAGGTCCCAGCTAATTGGTTCAGGTTTAGCTGCAATTGAATCCAAGCTAGCAGAAAAATATATGAAAGAAACAGTAAGATATTGATCAGTAGACAAAACTTCTTAACAGCCTGAGTTTTCAGCTGAGAAGACTATCACTCATAGTAGCATTACTCTTTAAAGGGGCAATTATTCTTGACTTTTACCTTAAGGGGGAGACTCTTAACTACAGATCCAGTGCACTTGCTAAGGGATTATTGAAGACTCTATTTTGTGACAAGCGATTTTGAAACGTTTTCTAACACTAAATCGTCAATTTCATTTGGGGAGACACCAAGTTAAAAAAATATCATTGCGCGCGCAAAACTAGTGTCAGTCCCAAACCGTGTGTTAGAATTTCAAATCTCTAAAACTCGGAGGAAACAAGGTAAAGTTTTTACAAATCAGATATAACCTACAGTAGCTGTCTTTATAATCTGACATATGCTTTTAAAGAAAATGCTGTCAAAGAAAGTCTGAAAATACGAGTGTTTATTACACCATAACCTTTATAATAATGTGAATTTCATAAAAATGATACGTCACATTAAGCATGTAGACATTCTTTATCTATTGATGCTTATTTTAATTTTCAAATATATCTGCCGTTTGAGCTTTATGATTTTTCCTGTTCTGATCACGTGACTAGTCAAATATGGCCGTGACTTAGAACCCTTGGAGGAATCTTCAATGGAACAAACCTGTGCAGAAAGCGTATCCATATGAGATCTGGTTTCCAAACTGTGGCAGTTAGAAACCTTCCTTAGAAACAAATTGGTAGTTAAGAGTCACCCCCTTAAAAGTACTTAAAAATGTATGTTTTGGACTTCAATCCTTTAGAGTTGATACTAAAACAATTAGAGTACCATAATGATTCGATTTAGTGTCCGGGGTGCTTAATTACTTTTGGCACCTCAAGGGAGGGCGCTTATTCGAGACAGGCGCTTATTTAATTTTTTGAGAATCAACCAAATGTTCAAAACAAAACTTAAATAAATATTAAAACAACTAACAATAACAGAAACTGTAACACTAACAAATTGTTGAAAGTTCAGTTACTTTTAAAAGAATTGTTCATTTTAGCGGTAGATATATACATGTACGGTACAGTGAATGTTCATGAGTTTATCCACGTTACTTAACAATAACTGTAAGAATGGGGGCGCTTATTTAGAATGGGGGTGCTTATTGGAATAGGGGCGCTTATTTACAAAAACACATTCTATGGGGGGCACTTATTTGGAAGGGGCGTATATTGGAGGGAGGGCGCTAAATCAAATCATTACGGTACATGTACTTGCCCAAGATTGAAATGACCTATAGTTAACTCGGCTGCACCTTGTTGAACATTTACTCATAAAAAATTTGGGCTTGTAGTCTAATAATGTTAAACAGAAAGTGATGGAAGAACCAATCAGATTCACAGATTTCAAATACTACAGGCTGCATAGTTTCTAAACTAGCATAGCTGCATAGCTTCTAAGCAGATTCAGTGGCAGGGTATTCTACAATTTTACCCAGTTGTCAGGGTTGTAAAGGTTGTGGGGGTTGTCAGAGTTGTGGGGGTTGCAAGGGTTTTGTGAGGGTTGTGTGGGTTGTGATGGTTGTGGAGGCTGTGAGGGTTGTGATGGTTGTGGAGGCTGTGAGGGTTGTCAAGGTTGTGAGAGTTGTGGGGGTTCTGAGGATTATGGGGGTTGTCAGGGTTGTCGGGGTTGTGAAAGTCACACACTTTGAAAAGAAGAAATTGTGATCCACACTGGTACATACACAGGGTCGAAGAAGTAATTCACATTTCGTACACAAATGTATTCTAAGAGGGCAGACCATGAACACAATAGTAGCTCCTGTAAATATCTAATTGCCAAAACTGTTCATCAGTACGATACCTACAGTAAAATGCTTGCACTTCTACAACTAGTTTTGGCTCCATTGTCACAACGATTTTGTTAACAACTTTATTGCTGCTTCGTTTCACTGGGTCGCTCACTTTTCAACACTTTTTCACACTCTCCTCGTGCTCACCGGAAAAACCGGTTTTAACCAGTCCGATTTACGTCATCGTGCGTGACTCTAGTCACGCCACTCTCATCAGTCCCGACACCATTAAATTCTAAATCAGTTGCAGAACATTTTAGGAGGAACCAACCACGATGTTAGCACAGTAACAGATTTAACATATTTCATAAGGAAAACAACGCAAACCAAATGTAAACTTATAACAAACGTAGTTTTAACACTACACAGCACTACATTGCACACTTGTAAAATATTTGATCTCAGTACTGTTTAAACTGTACAATGATAATAATAATAAATATGAATGTTATCATTTATTTGTCTTTTAAGTATCGAATTTACTAGTAAAGGCTAACATGACGCTCACAACGTTTGGGTTCTCTTTGGTGATCTAATATCCTGATACTCGGCACACACGCTGTACGATACACCAGCCATAGCTCTTGGTCACTAAACTTACCTCGTTTTAATAGTCTCATATTTCGCTCTCATAGCACTCATATTCGGTCTCGCCTCGTGGGGAACTTTTGTAGCAATCTTAATCCAATCTGGAACATACTGCCCAATCCTTCTAGCTGCCATATTTCGACAAAACCACTGATGGGCCGGCTAGACGATGATCCAAGATGGCCGCTAAGTAAAATTGTACTGCAATGCACTCTGGGTTTGAAATTGTGGTCAAGGGGGTGACACTGGTGTTAGAATTGTTGCAAGACTTGCAATCCAGCCAGTCCTTAATTAAGGGAGATAAGTAATAAGAAATAATATACGGTAGTTCAAATTTTAAGGTTATTTTCAAAGAGCGGAATTCAGGTTACTAAAATTCCCTTTTTAGGCACCAGTTTAATGATTACTTGCGAATCCCCCTGCCTCCCCTAGTCGGGTGAAAACTTCAAGGCAAGATGAACGCCTGGTCGATTTTCGTCTTACGGTGAGTGGTTTTACTGGAAGCTACATCGATTTTTTAAAACTGTTCTGCAATTGCAGATCTTTGCAGGAAATTTCTTTGCCACAATGAGCGTATATAATTTGGGCGAAGAAGATACAATCCCAATAACCGAACGACCAAATGAACTAACATTTGACATCGATGTCGCCACTGCAAATGACATAACAAAAACTCTAGGCCAATGCGACTCGCAGATATTTTCAGGCTGGAAGCATTTTCCAAGTATCTATGACGAGAAGGCAATCACTGCGATGGATAGAATAGCAGAGAAAGCAGCAGAAATGTTACAAGGCAGCCGCGGTGATACCGCTATAGTGTTAAGTGGGTGTGGTACGTCTGGAAGGCTCGCGTTTTTCATAGCTCAGAAGTTTTCGCAGCTTGCCGAAGCCCAGCAGTTGTCAGCGTGTTATAAATATCTTATCGCAGGGGGAGACATTGCTTTGTTCACATCGCAAGAAGCGCCCGAAGATAACTGGAGAAAAGGCCAAGAAGATTTGATAGAGGTGTCCCGCAACAAGAAGCGTGTCTTGTATATTGGAATAACTTGTGGTCTGTCGGCACCTTATGTGGCTGGCCAGCTGGACTATTGCATAAGGCACTCAGATATCTTCATTCCTGTTCTTCTGGGATTCAATGCTGTAAACCAAGCAAGGCGGATTACCATTGAGGGTTGGGATAAGTCGTTCTTTGATGTTGCCAATTCCTTGAAAGGTATCTGAGTTGGATGAAGTGGGGGGGGGGGGGGGGGGGGAGGGGAGGGGGGAGTCCTGAGTAACTCTCAGAATTTTGGGGGAGGTTAGTGCCCGTACTACTTGAAACCCAACCACACTGTGACATCTTTTTCAGACTACTGTAAAAAAGTTATTATTAAAGTGCACCTAACGCCAAATATTTTTTTTAGCCCCCCAAAAACTCCTTGTGCTCCTGATTACAACAGTGAAAAAATTATCATCATACGACTTGTCTTCGATTTTTTGTGAATTTTCAAACTTCGCAAAATTCGCGCCACTTTGGTTCACCGCCGAGTCCCAAGGGAAACTGGGCCCTAGGAAGGTTGTGACGTTGGCTGGGGAATCCAATACTCTGAGTCTGAGTTGTCTGATGACATCTTTTGAAGGCCTTAAATTATTTCGGTGGCTGATTTTCGAACTAAGAAGTTTTGAAGCGAGAAATTTCACGAACTGCAGATTTGTCGCACCATCGGCACGAAAGCTGAGAATTTGGTTCCCCAGCCAACGTCACAACTTTACTAGGGCCCAGTTTCCCTTGGGACTCGGCGGTGAACCAAAGTGGCGCGAATTTTGCGAAGTTTGAAAATTCACAAAAAATCGAAGACAAGTCGTATGATGATAATTTTTTCACTGTTGTAATCAGGAGCACAAGGAGTTTTTGGGGGGCTAAAAAAAATATTTGGGGTTAGGTGCACTTTAAAAAGCCACAGTGTTATATTTAGATAAGGAGTACATATATAACAACTTCTCCCATTATGCACAGTTACAGTTTGTTGTATCAGCTAGTAATCTCACATTAAATTTTCGGAAATTTAAGGTGGCTCTGAAACCGCTAGATAATTGTTTTTAACTTTGCAAAAAGTTGCATCTTAACATGCTGATCATTATTCAATAATAAAAAAATGGGGGTCACCGTGCTCATTTTTGAGTTATTAGCACTTAAAGGCAAAATTAAGGGTGTTTTTAACAGGCTAAACTGTTGCCAGGGTATCCAATGTCGTCATGAAAATGACTACAACTTGTTCAGCAATGATTGGACAATTGTTTGATATCATTATTGTAGCAGCAACTAATAACAATTTGTAGTACTGACCCATCAAAGTTTAAGAGCTGGAAAGTGCTGGAAACCACTGCGAGCCTCCTTAAATCATAGAATAAGGGATTTATTACAGGGGCGGATCCAGGAATTTTTGATTGGGGGGGGGGGGTCCAAGCTTTGGTTCAGAAAGGACTATTGAACTATTTCTCTCTTATTTCTTTTTTTCCCCCACCCCCCACCTCGGCCAGTCGCAGTTGTACGTTATAATTCCTTGGCCCCTTATCGTATAAGTGAATTCTACTGGTAAAGGGTGCAGCCTTGGATCATCCTCTTCTTGTGCTGGGTAACAAAGATTGTACAGATTTCCAATCTCAATCTGTGAACGCCGGTCACCGTTGGTGCAGGAAATACTACTTTGTGAGCAGAGGCAAACAGATCGTAGGAGGATACCCCAAAACAATTACATATTTGAATATCCCAGGAATTTAGTTTAGAAGCAAAAAAAGTGATATACGATCTTGTCGATGTAAGAATTTCAGTTTCAAACAAGCGTCAGGTCTGATCTGATAGGAGGGTCCGGACCCCCCAGACCCTCCCCCTGGATCCGCCACTGTATCATTCCACTAAAAATTAAAGTTTGGTTCAGCCATTTGTCGCTCCGCTTTGATCAGTCCGTATTTTTGCCCTGTTCTACTAAAGCTTAGTTCCCACTAGCAACATAAGGATCATAAGCATAAGCATATTCATAAACATAAACATAAGCTTCTTATGCTCTAGTGGGAACTTCCGCACTTAAAACTCAAAAATGGTATTTCAACACGTGTCTCTGTTAAAATAAACTGACCCGAAAGAACTGGACCTAGAATTTTATTGGCCAAAACACAATGACCCAGTTGCGTCATTATGTTTCTGATTATGTCGTTATGATTTTCGTATTCCCAGTATAAAGAAAAGCAACATAGTCGTAGTCATAGACATAATCATAATCATAAGAAAATGGTCGATCATTTTCTTATGATTATGATTATGTTGATCATAAGGGCGCTTATGACTATGTTTCTGGACGTTCCCACTAAGACATAAGCGACATAACAGCGTTATGTTTGTGCTTATGCTTATGATTATGATTGTTATGTCGCTAGTGGGAACTAGGCTTAACAGTATAACAACGTGGCATATTTTGCGTGTTCTTTTGCCCTAATATGGTAAAATGGTGCAATAGTGGAATAATAATGTACAATTAATTTTATTATTTATGCTTCTAATTAATTTTATTAATAATGAATAAACCCACCCTGAGGGCATATTTTTTTTATTTCTATGTACAGAACTTGACCAAATCATCCTCAACCCAGTTGTTGGCCCAGAAGCTATTACTGGTTCATCGCGTATGAAAGGAGGAAGTGCCACCAAGATTCTTTTGGAAAGCACACTGCTCAAAGCTCATGCCACTCTGTCCCAGCCAACATTGGTATTTAAACTACCTCAAATTCTTATGATGTATGAGAGGATGTGTAGGATAACATATTTGGGTCACTGCAGCATCTCCAGAGCTATTGAGCTTGCAGCAGAGAGCTTAAAGTGCAAGGGCCATGTGTATTACATTGGATGGCACTCACTGGGATTCATGGGCCTTTTGGATGCCTCGGAGTGTGTTCCTACATTTAGTGCTAACTTCAATGATGTTAGAGGATTTCTACAAGGAGGTTATAATACTCTTAACAACAAGGAAGGGCAACTTTTCTTTGGTGGGTCAAATAAGCTGTGCATTTCCCTGGACGATTTTCAAAACACTTTCTTGCCAGAACTGTCAGCACATGACACAGCAATAGTTATTTGTCCCCATGCCCAAGAAATCCAAGACATTGAAACAATTGCCAAGCTGATTGAAGAAAAAGGAACACATTTAATTGGCATCATTCCTCAGAAGCAAACTGAATTAAGCACTCTTTTCAACAAGTGTTTTGTTCCAGTCAAAAATTCAACAGGTCAAGAAAACCTTCTTGAAGAGTTTCAATCAATGTCAGCATTATTTGCTGATTTTTTGAAAGGATGTTTTCAGGAGATTTCTGTGAAGTGGATTCTGAATGCCATTTCAACAGGAGCCCATGTGTTAAAAGGCAAGGTCCTTAGAAATCTCATGATTGATGTCAAAGTTAGCAACAATAAGTTGTTTCATCGTGCAGTGTCTATAGTTTCAACCTTTTCCAAAGTTGATCACAAAAGAGCTTTGCATGCCATTTTGCAAGTAATATACAGAACAGATGCCATTGATGATGTTCCAGATCAACAGGTTTCTGAACATGTGGCTAAGGGCACTGAAATGGATCAAGTGGTACCAGTTGCAGTGCTAGTAGCTACAGGCAAGTTTAACATCGAGTCTGCTGTGGAGATCTTGAAGACGATAACTGTTTCTTGTGTTCTTAGAAATCTTGGTCTTGTGTGCTGAACCAACTTGTTAATAATCATCAGTCATTACTATTTCAGGAAATTTTAAAGTGCTACTATAATCAAAATCACACCTTTCCTTTCTAAGCAGATTAAAACTAGAACAAGTAGTCTGTATGAGAAGAAAAATACTGTTTACCCCTGATGCTAAAAGCTTTTCTGGCCAATTTTGGTCTTCCATTTTGATATTTGGCAATGATGCCTCATAAGCATGATCTGGCAAACATATAAATGGGTTTGGTGTATGCCAATTGGCTTGGTTTTATTTTTTCCAAGTTAAAAATTACTAAAATATTGAAAGCAGATTGATAGGGACTGGAAAAGAGTTAATTGCCATGGTAACATAATTTTATTTCATGTATGAGAGATTCAGCTATGGAACATTGCTTTTGAAGTAATAATGTTCAATTCCAAGGGTGATTAAAATGTAATTTCTCTTGGCAATATTTATATGTTCCTGAATAGACAAGTGACAAGAAAAAAGTTCATAATGACTTGTCATTAAAGGGGCTACATCACAGGGATTTCGCAGATTTTTGGTCTAAACTGTCCTGAAATTAGTGGTAGGCAACTTAACCCATGAAAAACATTATCTTTGAACATCTAAAGGAAGACATGACCTTAATTTTGGGATAGAAATCAAACTAAAGCTATAAATATTGATTTTTTGATGACGCTTGGAAACAACTTGAAAAGCTTAGCCTTAATTTTTCAAGGTGCAATCCATTTCCATCCAAGCCATCTGCACCTAAAGATGCTTGTTAACAGTTTCAGTGCTCTAATATAGCAATTGTTAATAAAGATGGCGCATTATTTTTAGGTTGCCTACACCACAAATATAAATTTTGGCTCTTCAAAAATCTATTAAAATTCGTGACAAAGCCCCTTTAAGTGGTGAGAAATGTCTAATATTCACCACTTTGTCCAGTCTTAAATAACATTTACTCTACTCAATAAATAATTATGGAGCTTGAAGAAAAGTTAAATAAATGAAGAAATGTTTGACAAACACTGGGGTGTTTTATTAAATGAGGCCATTACAAAACAAAATATCCTAATTCGTTGGTTTTTATTTTTATCAACAGCCACATTAATTTCAATGCCAAAGTGGCATGTTGGATTATTCTGAGTTAAGTGGCATTTTTCTTCGTTTGAGGATTATGGTAATAAATTTGAAACAAAGGAAAATAAAAATAAATCTACTGGTAGTTTGGAATTATTTTGACCTGGAGTTCAATTTAAACTTTAATGATTCTGCTTCAGTGATTATCCCCTTTGGGGTATATTTTTTCCTGCATTCTAATAATAATAATACATAATATTTTAAGAGGAGGCCTCCAATCACCTAGAGGTGGTTTTCAGGAGGGTCCTCTGAGAAAATAAATGTCAAACCTTTAAAATACATTAAAATCTAAGATACAATATAAAGGACAAAACCTATGCGGTAATAAAAACTAAAAATATCTAAAACTATAGCTAACTAAGATTAAAAACTAGAACAAGAATTAAAATACTACTAACTAAGGTTAAAAATGGTTTAATAAAAACTGTTTCAGTTTGTATTTAAAAATAGTTTTCGGCATCATTTCTTTAAAGCACTCGGCAACGTGGCCCAGTCGTCAATTTATTTTATTTTATTTAATAGCTTTATAATATGTTTTGCTTCTTCCCCATTCCGTTCTTGGCCTGCTGACTTTGGGCATGTAGCCATTTCGGGTATTATAACCGTGTTGTTGGTTCATGGTGGATCTGAATACACCGAAATGCTCGGGGATGCTACCTTTCATTGCATCTTGCACAACACAACAGGTCACAACACCGATGACCGAACCCCCTGGCATGTAAAGACACCCACCGCAACGACGTCAGGGCCTCTGCTGATGACATTTTCGACTTAACGATCTTCTTCGCAAAGCGATTTTGAAAAGATTGTAATTGT
Source organism: Meandrina meandrites (assembly GCA_963693305.1). NCBI lineage: Eukaryota > Metazoa > Cnidaria > Anthozoa > Scleractinia > Meandrinidae > Meandrina > Meandrina meandrites. Next base: position 16,930,886 of record OY855912.1, on the reverse strand, counting down.
TTCATCTGTGTTGTAAGACCAGGCTGGTCATCCCAGACAATATCTGCATAATCTAGGTGTGGTAGGACAAGGCCATTAAAATATGCTGTGAGACTTTTCTGATCCAGCATATGATAGAATCGATTGAAGACTGAAAGGCGATGTCCTAATTTTTGTAAGAGGCTATTGACGTGCATCTTCCATTTCCATTTCTCATCCACTAATACGCCTAGATACTTAAAAGATGAAACACGATTTATTTGCCCTTCATCAGTAGAAAACTGAAAGTCATTAAACGGAGTCAACATTGTCTTGCTACCTGAAAGCATCAATTTGGTCTTCTTTACATTAAGCGTTAATTTGTTGTCGGTATACCAGTCGGAGATTAGGGTCATGTCGAAGGGCATCATTAAGCTCTTGGAGTGTCGACGCAGCAACTATTAAAACAGCATCATCCGCATACAATATGAGTTCACTCTTCGTTACAGCAGCTGACAAGCTGTTAATGTAAACATTAAATAGAAGTGGGCCTAGGATACTTCCTTGTGGAACACCCAAGTCAATAGGGCGAGTCTCTGATACCTCCCCGTTTATACACACGCATTGCCGTCTGTCTGCAAGATACGATTTAAACCATCTCAGACTCCTTCCTGCTAGCCCTATGTGTTCAAGCTTTCCCAGGAGTATCTTGTGATTTATAGAGTCGAATGCCTTGGATATATCGAGAAATAGCATACCAGCGACTTTTCCTCCATCAATGGCATCAAGCACAGAGTTGTTTAGTTGACCGATCGCTTGTGCCGTACTACGCCCACGTCTAAATCCGTCCTGATGTTTGTATAACCAGCCCAAGTGATCTAGATAAGAACTCATTTGTGTGTGTATCACTCTCTCCAAAACTTTACTTAGAACCGGCAGCACAGAAAGAGGTCTATAGTTTTCAACCAAAAGTTTGTCCTCAGCTTTATACAGAGGGGTTACACGTGCAACCTTCCACAAGGCAGGAACAGTTGCGTCTGTGATCGATTTATTAATGAGATATGTTATTGAGGGAGCAAGCTGCGCTTCGGCATCTCTCACTAACCTTGCCGGTATTTTGTCTAGTCCAGCTGCCTTGTTGACCTTCAATGAGTGCAAAATCTTACAGACAACTTTGGAACTGACGCATTAAAGTTCGCATAGATTTTCATCATCAGTTTGAACAGCAGATTCGTATTTCTTCCAGGCATCCTTTGATATTAAGAACAATTTTTTGGCAATGCGACATCCAATGGTTGCAAAGAACTTGTTGAATTTAGAGGCGACAGCTTTAGGTTCTGATATAATAGGTTCTGTGTAAAGAGGGGGACATTGGGGTTTGCGGTATTGCGGTATTGGCCAATTTTTCATGCGGTATTTCGGTAATTTTAATCTTGAATTGCGGTATTGCGGTATTCTCCAAACCTGCGGGACGCGTTTTCTTTACGTTTTGGTCGACGAATTTCGGTACAAAAACGTATCCTTCACTTTTTAACGAGTATTTTAGCCGTTTCTGAAGCAACCTGAAACAGCCTTGTTTTGTCACACATTTTAATCTACAATTTAACTGTTTTAACAACCCGTTTAAGGCCGTGCCATTGTTTCCACGGTCCTACAACTTGTTTTTGCCTCTATTTTTGCCCTCGCGTCAACGAATCCACCAACTATACAGGCTTACTATAAAATTGCGGTATTTTCCGATTTTTTTTTCGGTATTGCGGTATTTGTCGAATTTTTCTGCGGTATTGTGGTGTTCAGCAACCCCCAATGTCCCTCTCTGTAAAGCATCTCTTGCTTGTAGTTAATGTGTCGAGTGATGTTTCCAGTCCGGCGGCTTAGCTCAAAATTTCAGGTGAATTGTGCACTTTTTGATACAAGCATGAAATTTGGCACACTGAAAGTGATCACCAACACAAGTTTTTTTCAGATATAGTGCCAAGCCGGAAAAACGCCAGTTTCCATGGAATCCGTAATTTATTAAAATCAATAAAATTTCGTCAAATTTTTGTTTGTCCTGGTTTATCGACAAATACTCTTATGTCTGGTAGTGATACCAAGTCGCACGTACAAAATTTTGTATGAAATGCTGTAATTGGGACTGTTCACAGCCCTCTATATTTTCGCCTTTTTCTTCTATTAGCGAACGGCGAACGCGGGGATCGGGGAATGAATCGCGAAAGACCTGGACGCTAGCGCAAAACAAAAGACGCGAGGGGCACCTCAGAGGGCGGGGAACGAAAAATCTTTCTCCTTGCAATAATTTCCTAGTAAATTATTGGTATAAAAAGATGGTAAAACATAACAATTCTAGCAATTGTATGCCTAACTTAAAGCTTCCATATCTGTATTTTAAGGTTATAAAAGCGCAAGAAGAAGTAAAGCATATGCGAGTTGTTAAAAGTCACGCCCAATTTGGAGAAAAATGTTAACCATTTGAATCATTTCACGCCAAACTTTAAGTAGCCTGCGTGCAGATGTCTCATATTTCCTTGCTTCTCTCGGGACAAGCAAGGAAATAGGAGACGTCTGCACGCAGGCTAAAACTTTAAGCCTCTCTATGGGTACACATTGTCTTCGTTTTCTTTGCAATTTTTTGCAAATCTTCGTTTTTTTTTACATCATTAATATTATTAAGGATGACATTATCAGTGAAGTATTTTTGTCGTGTTCAGCCTTGCAATGGCGTCATGTGGTTTCGTGGCAGTGAGAGTAACCTAGTCTTGTCAGAATCGCAGTGAAATGGGAAATGCCAAGATTCAGAAATTACAGATATTTTCTGTCGGTAGTGTTTACGAGTTTTGACAGTTTCATATCTGAGTGTTCAATTTGATCACGCGAATTGTGGTAAATTACAGATCTTCGCTTCAATCTTGAGATCTTCGTTTTTACGACTTTTGCAGAATGCGAAATAGGAGTTAAGTCAGCAAGCGCGAATTCACTCGCTTGGTCGTTCGCTCAGTCGGTCAATCGATGGGTCGTAGACTTTTGTTGCTAGTGGGCTACAAAGGGTCGTGTTGTCATTTATAGAACTATTGCAATCCAGATCGGATGAATAAAAGAAAAACATAAAACTGTTTACCGCGCAATACGAAGTTCTTTCAATATTTCTGGCTATTTTTCGCGATTCGGGCATGATACGCTTAAACTTATGCAAATTTGAGTTGAAATACGATTTTGGCGCGGTTGGAGGTAATAATTTAGGCGCACCTTATTACCTGTCACCACCGTTACAAAAAATGTAACGCTAGAAAACCCGTGAAATCCAGTGATACAATGCAAACTCCGAAAACAATTAAAACTACAGTCTATGTGCATTCCACTTATGAATAATGAGATACAGTACATATACAAAATCAAGTTTTGTCTAATAAGGAAAGAAAAAAAAATTATCGCGTGAATGCTGCTTAACGGCAGCATCAGATAAAAAGGATCAAGAAAATAACCGAAGTTTTATCAAAGGAACACAAGCAAACAAGAAAAAAAAACAAGGGAGCGAACACAAAACTGACATCCGAGACGCTTTTGTAAAGACTTTCAAATATGCAAATTTGCGACCTGCCAACCGCGCCAAAATCGTATTTCAACTCAAATTTGCATCTTTTCTGCTTATACCGATGCATGCAGTTCATCATGCAAAATAGTCGTCGCCTTAAAGAGGCCTTTGATTTCCACGGTGATCTTCGCGCCTTCGATTTTTTCGGAAATACCCATAGAGAGGCTTAAACTTTGGATGCTGATAGAGCCGAAGTAGGTGTACATTTTGATATCCATCGAGATTCAGTTATACTTACTCAGATTTGCTGAAAGTGCCATGCCCGATTTGGGAAAAAATTCAGATTGCAATATTTCACGCCAAACTATAGAATTTGAGGTAGGCTATTATGTGCCTGTGTAATTACTACACTTATCAGTTGAGTATGCAACGAGGGAAGTTTCGTGCCCAAGTTTTACCATTAAAACTCTGCTGTCACGTGCGACAGAGCTAGTTTCCATTGGAAACATCTCGTGCTAGTGACGTCATCAGTCTGTTGTGCGTGCGAATTCTCCTTACTTCTGACTCTGCTTTCGTGCGTTCCAAAATCTTCAACTCCAACTTCAACTTTATTGCTTCAATCACCTCTTACAACATATACGAAATATCACCTATTATGACTATTTTGTTGATACAAAACAAGTCACGAGGGAGTCTATGGAAAAGCAAAAAATGCTTGATATTATAAAGAAACAATTGTACCTGCTTAACGTTGTTGTGAACATTGCTACAAAGCTATGATTTGGAAAAAACCCTCTTAGGATGTGAAAAGTTTCTTTGATGATGGTGATTCAAAGGTAATTACAACGCTTATCATTCTGTATATTTCTTCTCAGCTTTTCTACAAAGCAACGTTCACATAATTTAAATTGATCTATTTGTAGTCATTTTTTCACTGTAAACAACCATTGCTATGGTGTTAATATGTAAAAATACTTCTACCACCATGTACATAATATACATTAAATGCTAAATGAATTTCACACTCATCTATGTTTTCAACAGTGTTCAAGGGTTGTAAATCTTATATTTTCAGAAAATAACTTTTTTATCAACTTCGTCATATTTTAGGGTACCATTCCACCTTAAAAGAAGCATCTGCAACGATTGGCTTAAAGATTAACATCCGAAAGATGAAGAGCTTGAGAGTGAATCAGGGAAATGGCGCCATCTTCAGCATTCAGAGAAGACGAGATCCAGGACATCAAACAGTTCACCTATCTTGGCAGCATTGATCTTATGGATGAACTTAACCTAATTGACATATATCGACATTTACATCCGAATGCTAAAACATTTACATACGAATCAAAAACTTTAAAGTTAAAATCAAGAATTGATTTTTTCCTTGTCTCCCACGCGATATCTCTCGATGTGCTGAAATCCGAAACCCGCGCTTCCATTGCCCCTGACCATAAATCAATTTTCCTATGTTTAGAAATCAAAAGTGAATTCAAAAGAGTACCCGGTTTGTGGAAATTCAACAACACTTTACTAGAAGACGATAGCTATAAAGAACTTATCGCATTTAAATATCCACTGATACAAGAAAAATACTCTGAGCTTTCAGACAAGCAATTGCTATGGGAATTAATAAAAATGGAGCTCCGCTCAACAACCATTAAATATTCAAAACAAAAAAGAAGCGATCTTAAGACCAAAGAACAATCTCTTCAGAAAGAATTACAAGAACTCGACTCTAAAATTTGTAATGACTGCAGTGTGCTAGATAAGGCCATATTAGATAGATACGAAACCGCTAAAGAAGAGTTGAAAAAAATTCACGAATCCAGAGGAAAAGAGGCTATGTTTAGATCGAAAACAAAATGGATGGAACACGGTGAAAAACCAACCAAATATTTTTATAATCTAGAGAAGACAAATTATGACAAAAAATGTATACGTGAGATTAAATTAGAAAACGAGGAGATCACTTCGAATCTCACGCTGATAAACAAGGAAATTGAAAATTTCTATAAAAATATGTATACTTCTAAGGAAGATAATATGCAATCATCGCAGACAAGCAAAGGCTTCAACGATTACATCAAAGATATCAATTCACCGCGATTAAGTATGGAAGAACAAGAGGACCTGGACCAGAGTTTAACATGTCAAGAACTAAAAGATGCACTGAACTGCCTTGCTGAAAATAAAACTCCTGGTGAAGATGGCTTCACAAAAGAATTTTACGCTGCTTTTTTTGACCTTCTCTGGAGTGACCTTCTAAACTCATATAATGAAGCTTTCAGCAAAGGCACACTATCCATCTCCCAGAGAAGGGGAACAATAACACTCCTTCCTAAAGGTGATACTTACCTGACAGATCTGACAAACTGGCGACCTATATCTCTTCTAAATATCGACTATAAAATTCTGGCAAAGATATTGGCGTTGAGACTAGAAAAATTTTTACCTAAGTTGATTCATAGCGACCAAACGGGATTTGTTAAAGGGAGATATATAGGTCAAAATATAAGACTCCTGAGTGACTTAATGGAAGACTTGGATCATAAAAATCTCTCTGGAATTTTTCTATTTATTGATTTTGAAAAAGCTTTCGACACTTTAGAATGGAACTTTATTCTGGATACTCTTAAATTTTTTAACTTCGGTCCAAATTTCATCAAATGGTTTTCTACTATCTATAATGGCTCTCAAAGCGCCGTTATGAATGGTGGCAACTTGACAAATTACTTTGAAATATCTAGGGGGGTAAGACAGGGCTGTCCTCTTAGTCCCTTTCTTTTTATTCTTTCGGCAGAGTTACTTGGTTTAAAGATTCGTCAAGACCCAGCTTGCATAGGCATACCACTTCCAAATAATACAGGTGCAAAAATTTCACAGTTTGCGGATGACACAACCATTATTGCCAGCGATACAACTTCCCTTAAGTTTTGCTTACAAATTGTAAATTGGTTCGGGTCCCTCTCTGGACTCAAACTAAATAAAAAGAAAACTCAAGCAATGTGGCTAGGATCTATGAAGCAAAGCAACTCCAAGATTCTTGATTTTAAATCCACAAAGGATCCCATTAAAGTTCTAGGAGCCTTTTTATCTTATAATCAAGGAAAGAACATTGAAGCAAACTTTTTCGCTAAAATCCGGAAAATGAAAACAAAATTGAACCTGTGGCTATCCAGAGACCTCACACTTTATGGAAAATCCCTTCTAGCTAAATCGCTAGGTGTCTCTCAACTTATATATGCAGCATCTATGCTTTCTGTCCCTGGAAACGTCATCAAACTGGTTCAATCTCAGCTATTCTCTTTTTTGTGGAACAACAAAAAAGATAAAATCAAGAGATCTGTCATGTACCAACCGCTCAAGCATGGAGGGGTAAGTTTCGTCAACTTTGAAACTGTTGTCAAATCTCTCCGCCTGGCCTGGATAAGCAGACTATTGAGTAACGCCGATGAGGTATGGAAAGCGATTCCAAATCACTATCTTTCACAATATGGGGGTTTATCATTCCTTCTTCGTTGCAATTTTAATCCTGCCTCCATAGACAAAAATCTGCCTCTCTTCTACAGAGAACTTCTGTTCTATTTTCAGGAATTAAAACAAGGTAAAGACCTCTTCCCGTACGGCGAATATATACTTTGGAATAACGAAACTATAACTATAGAAAATAATTCTCTGTTTTGGAAAACCTGGTTTGACAAAGGAATTTACTTTGTTCAAGACCTCTTAGACCCTAGAGGAAACTTCCTGTCTTTTAGCGATTTTCAAAACAAATTCCATGTAAAGTCAAATTATTTACATTACTTTCAGTTGATTGCAGCAATTCCTTCATACTTAAAAAAGAAAGCTAAAGACTGCAAGCCAACTTTAGATAATCTGTATTCGACCATCATATCTCCTTCGCCTGGGTCAGAAACCACTTTAGATTTAGCAAATATGCGTTGCAAACACTATTATAAACTCTTCAATGAGAACTGCATCAATGTACCTAGTGGTATCAAAAAATGGAAAGATAAGTTTCCAGAAGACTTTACCGAATGGAAAAACAAATTTTCTTTCATCTATAGATCTTCAAGAGATAACAAGCTAAGGCAGTTCTCCTTCAAACTACTACACAGAATAATCGTTACAAAAAAAGAACTTAAAAACTATGGTCTAGCTAATAACGCAACATGTATTTTTGTCAAAACCCTGATTCGATTGAACATGCTTTCTTAGACTGTCGTGTTACAACATCTTTTTTCTCGGATGCTTTTGCATGGTTTAATCAAGCTCATGGCTCTGATCTCCATTTTTCGAGTAAAGAGATAACTTTCAATGATATTACCGGTACTTCAGCATCTCAGGTGCTTGATCCCGCAACAAAACATAGATTACACTTGTTCATCATTTATCTTAAACAATACATATATAACTGTAAAAGCTTTGAAAGAAAACTCCATTTTCCAGAGTTCAGGAGAAAAATGTTGCTGCAGTGGCAAATAGAAAAATGCGCTCCTCCTTAATGCCTTTCCAGTGTGTTTGTTAACATATATTGTATAATTAATACCCGTCATAACACTTAAATGTAAAGTAAAATTGTATTCAACGTGCCTTTCCCTTTTGTCTTTCAACTGTAATTTTTATATCAACCTTACCTGCAAACCTTGCTGTAATTTCTGTTTACTGAAGAAGTAGTATCTTGTTAGTTACTGTGGTTATTACTGGCGACTTTTTTTTTATTCATAGGTATCCTAACTAGTTATTATTGTTAGTGTTTTATCATTATTAGTTTAATTTTTTTTTGTGTGTGTGAATGTACTTTCCTTTTGTATTGTTCCAATAAAAAAAAATAAATAAAAATTAAAAAAAATACAAAATACAAAATACAAAATCAAGTTTTGTCTAATAAGGAAAGAAAAAAAAATTATCGCGTGAATGCTGCTTAACGGCAGCATCAGATAAAAAGGATCAAGAAAATAACCGAAGTTTTATCAAAGGAACACAAGCAAACAAGAAAAAAAAACAAGGGAGCGAACACAAAACTGACATCCGAGACGCTTTTGTAAAGACTTTCAAATATGCAAATTTGCGACCTGCCAACCGCGCCAAAATCGTATTTCAACTCAAATTTGCATCTTTTCTGCTTATACCGATGCATGCAGTTCATCATGCAAAATAGTCGTCGCCTTAAAGAGGCCTTTGATTTCCACGGTGATCTTCGCGCCTTCGATTTTTTCGGAAATACCCATAGAGAGGCTTAAACTTTGGATGCTGATAGAGCCGAAGTAGGTGTACATTTTGATATCCATCGAGATTCAGTTATACTTACTCAGATTTGCTGAAAGTGCCATGCCCGATTTGGGAAAAAATTCAGATTGCAATATTTCACGCCAAACTATAGAATTTGAGGTAGGCTATCATGTGCCTGTGTAATTACTACACTTATCAGTTGAGTATGCAACGAGGGAAGTTTCGTGCCCAAGTTTTACCATTAAAACTCTGCTGTCACGTGCGACAGAGCTAGTTTCCATTGGAAACATCTCGTGCTAGTGACGTCATCAGTCTGTTGTGCGTGCGAATTCTCCTTACTTCTGACTCTGCTTTCGTGCGTTCCAAAATCTTCAACTCCAACTTCAACTTTATTGCTTCAATCACCTCTTACAACATATACGAAATATCACCTATTATGACTATTTTGTTGATACAAAACAAGTCACGAGGGAGTCTATGGAAAAGCAAAAAATGCTTGATATTATAAAGAAACAATTGTACCTGCTTAACGTTGTTGTGAACATTGCTACAAAGCTATGATTTGGAAAAAACCCTCTTAGGATGTGAAAAGTTTCTTTGATGATGGTGATTCAAAGGTAATTACAACGCTTATCATTCTGTATATTTCTTCTCAGCTTTTCTACAAAGCAACGTTCACATAATTTAAATTGATCTATTTGTAGTCATTTTTTCACTGTAAACAACCATTGCTATGGTGTTAATATGTAAAAATACTTCTACCACCATGTACATAATATACATTAAATGCTAAATGAATTTCACACTCATCTGTTTTCAACAGTGTTCAAGGGTTGTAAATCTTATATTTTCAGAAAATAACTTTTTTATCAACTTCGTCATATTTTAGGGTACCATTCCACCTTAAAAGAAGCATCTGCAACGATTGGCTTAAAGATTGACATCCGAAAGATGAAGAGCTTGAGAGTGAATCAGGGAAATGGCGCCATCTTCAGCATTCAGAGAAGACGAGATCCAGGACATCAAACAGTTCACCTATCTTGGCAGCATTATCTCTAGTGAATGTGAGAACAGAGTCAGACCAGGACATCGTTGCAAGAATCAGGAAGGCCACAACTGCATTCCACATGCAATAACAGTGACAATCAAGCTCAGAATCTTCAACACCGTGATGAGTGTTCTTCTGTGAGTGTTCTCCACCTGCAAGTCAGGTAAAGAAAATGGCACTGGCTAGGTCATACGCTGAGAAATCCTCCTGCCTGCAATGTGAACAGGCATGCCCTTCGATGGACATCGCAGGGGGAAAGAACCAAGGAAGGCCGAAAACAACATAGAGAAGATCAACTGAGACTGAAGTACAACAAACTGGACTGACCTGGAACCAACTGCAGAGTCATAAAGGACAGGGGAAGATGGAGATCTCTGACTGGAGGACCTATGTTACAACAGGAACTCAAGGGTTTAAGTCATTCCACCTTGAAAGTGGTTACACGTTTGGCCTCCTTGCTGTAAAACTCACATTAAACTGCCTATTATGAGTTGCAACTTCCTGGTGGGAGGTGGGGATATGTAATTATGGTAGTCGTAAGAATTAATATTTTGAGTTTGGAAATGAAAAACGTTTAAAGAAATTTCAAAATAACAAATAAAACTAACAAGATACATGTAACACACTTTAAGCAAGAGATTTGCTTTAAATGAACAATAATATAATAATCTTTATTGAATAGATTTGTTATAACATATTAACATGAAACATGGATGACTGTTGATTTTAAGTGTAGCATAAGTTTGGAACCCTGTGTAAGAATACAAAGATTTGGGGATGGGGTGAGATATTAAGGTTTATGATACTTTATGCCAGATTTTGTTGCCTAACTGAATAATGTTTTTCTTGAAAATTGATTCCTTTTGCTGTGAAAAAGTATAATTCAAACAACAATAAAATGTGATACTTTCTAATATAAATTCCATCTTTAAAATTCAGTTCTTGGATTGATGTGACCGATATTAAAATAATTAATCATCTGATATACTTCTTTGTTCAACATCGACATGAGCAGTTCCTTTCATCCTGCCGGGGATCTAGCCATCAAAATTTCGGTCCCTTTCCCTGACACTGAAGCAATGCACGATGTTTCTCTCTTTTCTGAAATTTTCTCCACCACCACAATATAGAAGTTTAGATAAGCGTTGACAAAATCTGAGGATCGAGCAAAATGAGGATACCTACAATCTACAGCATGCGTAAAGATCAAGCTCTAGCGGTTGCTCTGGTGGATAATTGGCTTGGGGCAAGCAAATGCGAAAACGGCATAAAAGAAATAAAGAAATAGAAAAGCTCTGTCTTTAAATTTCTTGGTTTTTTTTTCTTTACAAGCTCATGATAAAAGCAGATTTGTGATAGTTTTCAGTTTTATCTTTAAAACTCAAAAACATCCTTTTTCTGAAAATTGCTCAATTGATTTATAAAACAAATCGTTTGCAATTTCCTTATTGCCTGTTTTAGCTTTTGCTCACCCTGTTTATATGTTCCGTTGCTTATGTGCCATCATGTTCCATCATGTCTGTCTTCATTTCTTGCATACATGTTGTCAAATATTTCATCCGGATATAAATTTCATTAATTGCCAGGACACATTACACACTTGGCAAATGTACTCTTAGATTGAGAACTTTTAGTGCATCTTCTGAAGTTAATCTGTACACTCCAGCATCTTGTAACGCAGCACAAGCTGGAGAAATGCCTTCTCCTTCACTAATGTTACTCTCCGAAGACTTGAGCAGATCTCTTAACAACACAGCAGATCCAGGTAAAAGATTTAATAAGATGCAAGCTTCCTTGACCCTGTGAAGAATTAATGCAAGAACAGTGAGTTTGCAAGTCTATCTCAATGCAAACTACTTCTTCCACCCTTACCACCCTCCCAGAAATAAGCACACCGCAATGAAAAAGCCTTTTCAAATTGAAATTTTGTTGTGTTATAACAAATACTGGGGTTAATGCATGAAATTAATTAAATACTCAATCGGTCCTTAACTCTTCCCAAGTAGACGACAATTTACAAGTCAGCCCAGAAAGAAGAGCTAACGCTTTTGCAGTTTTTCCAAATCTGGCAAAGGAAATTGACTTAATACCTTTATCAGTTACAAGCAGTTTAGTACATAAAACATACAAGTTGCTTAATACGCTCACTTGCTGGTCTGCCAGTGCAGCACAACAATATTAAACTTACTCTTTGAAGAAATTCTCAGGCTTTTGAGTGTATTCCAGAAATAACGTGAATAGATTCTTTGTTAAATCAAACTGCATTTGCGCTGCACCTCCTTCATTATAGTGACACTCGAGAATGATCTATGAAGAGAAGCAGCATGATAATAAACTCACCTTGTTAAATTAATCAATGCTATTTTTTTGGCAACATTAGTCTGGTTACTTCCCTGTTACAGGAACCTGGCGGTTCATCAGTGCTGGTTTCTGTAGCACCAACTGACTAAGTATTTCTGCTCTCTTTTAGCTGGATGGGCAGCTAGTCCATCACAGGGTACAACCCAGCATTATGAGAGTTAACCGTAACAAATGAATTCAACGGTATCCATTTATACTCCTAGCTAGGTGGCACTAAGGGTCTCAGGGAGTATAGTGTTTTGGCTAAGAACACACTGCAATAACCCTGTCAGGATCATAAGGCCCATTTCATCAATGCCCCTCTTACTTTGTATAGCTACGATGGCTAGGAAAGAAGCAAGGAAATGCTACACTAGAGAGGAAGTAGTGGGTGTCTGGAAAACCCGAATAGTGAATAGTCGCGAATAGTGATGAACAGACGCGAATAACCGTTAAATAGCCGTTAAATAGTCGTGAATAAACGTTGAATAGTCGTGAATAGTGACGAATAGTTGCGAATAGCAATGAGAAGTCGTTGAATAGTCGCGAATAGTGACAAACAGTCGCCAAAACAGTTCATCTAAACTTGAGAAATTGCAGCACAAACATATATTGTTCTCAAGGCAAGTACGCGTTTGAATTTTATCGTTTGTGTAGTTGCAGTACAGTTTGTAGTTATTACAGTCATGAAGCGAAGCATACCCCCCTAGAGTTACTCGAAGTTTGAATCCGCTAGTCAATTTCATGAATGCATTCATCTCGAAGAGTAGAAGCTCGAATCAGAGTTTGGCTTCTAATCACAGCTGCCAGATACGAATTAAAGAGAAGGCGAGAAATTGAATCATCCCAAAAAAAATTGGTTTTCAAACGTTGCATGATTCGTCATCATGCTTCAAGGTTGGGGTGTCAGACATTTCGCACGAGCGATGAAGTTGAACTGGTGATAAAAAAAAAATTCCGTAAAGATCTGTAAACCGTCCAGTTTCATGCGGTTTACAAAGGCAGGACACTAGAAATTGAAGTTAAAGTTTCACAAAAATATAAAACATGACTGTGCCTTTTACTGCAGACTTGATCTTGAAACAGTCTGATGTCTCACTTCCGTCAACAACTGCGCACTCGAAGTCCTCGTATATACGTGGTATCCCATAGCTGCCGGCTTCTCATGATGTTCCATAGCCTTTCTCTGTGTACCAAATCAAAGGCTTTTTCAAAATCCACAAAGTGCATATACAGACCCGCCGACCACTCATCTTCCTGCTCCAAGATGTAGATCTGTTCAGTTGTACTTCTCTTTGATCTTAACCCAGCCTGCTCCCTTCGAAGCTTCTTGTCTACATCTCGCTTGATCCGCTCTAGCAGCATGCTCAGAATATCTTACTAATAATGGGTAGTAAAGTCACTCCTATCCAGTTGTTACAATTGCGCAAATCACCTTTGTTGAATATCTTGACAAGTCCCTTCTTCCACACTTACGGCCACCGCTCAGTCTCCCAAAGCCTGTTATAGCATCTAGTCACCCTACGTGCAGTGTCTTCCATGCAAGCTCTCAATAGCTCTGGGCCCACTTTATCCACTCCAGCCGCTTTCCCTGGCTTTGTCCTCTTCAGTGTGTCCTTAACCTCTACTTGTAATTGCCATCTTCCTAAATTTATTTCCCTGACCTCTTCTGGTTCTTCCACATGATTCACTGGGTCATCTCTGTTTAATATTTCACTACTTAAGTGCTCCACCATCTCTGCAGCCTTTCTTGCATTTCTGTCAGAAGCACGCCCGTGTTTGTCTTTCACGCCTACTTTTTGTCTCTGCCATATCCCTGCTATTGTCTTGGTTATGCTGTATAGTTCCTTCTTTCTACCATTCTCAGCGGCCTTTTCTGTTGCTGCAGCCCTCTTCCTATCCAATTCCTCTCATCTTCCCTAGCACTCCTTTTCACTTCCTTGTCCTTCGCATTATAGTCCTCTGTCCTTCTCTGTTTTAGCTGTTCCGATCTAGCACCCCCCATTTTCAGTTTTGCCCCTTTCCTCTCTGATCTGCCTGATCTTTTCCCACGTTTTGTCTGCTATCCATGGCTTGCTCTACTTTTTAGACCTCCCGATAACTTGCTTTACATCTCTGTATGTTGCCAAAATTAAATCGTGCTCTTCCTCAGGATCTTCTATATCTCCTAGGGCTTCAAACCTGTTCCTCACCTCAATGCTATATCTCCTCCTGATCTCTTTACTTTGCTGCTTGCATACGTCAAACCTTTCCCTTGCTATCTTTTTCCCCTCGATCCTTGCCAACTTTAATCTTATTCTGGTTGTCACAAGGTAGTGGTCACTGTAAACGTCTGCTCCTCTCATCACTCTAGCGTCAAGGACCAATGTTCTCATGCGACCATCCACTAAGACATGGTCAATCTGGTTTACCGTCCTCCCATCTGGTTGCCTCCAGGCCAAAAAACAAACACAGCTTAAAAGCTACACAGATCTGGTTGAATGTCTGGCAAACATGGGCAACAGAAAGAAAAGTGGAAGAATACGAGCACGAACAACTCGATAAAATGTTGCAAAAGACAGGTTTAAATACAAACTTGAGAGAAGAAGAGATTGGCTAACCACAGCGCAAGGAAGACAGTTGTGAAGAAAGTGTTGAGAGGCAGTCGATAATCCAGGTGACTGGACAGGTAAGCGAAAACGCTCTCAACGACTACAATGAAAGTAGCGAGAAGGAACAGCAACAGCTCTCTAACATTATTATTCAACAAGCTCGCGCGATGCCCATACATGGTCAGAAAGCCATTGTTATCTGTAAAGGCTGGTTTTCACTAGCAACGCAAGCATAAGCGCAAGCAACATACGCAGACGCAGTAACGTGTTGTTCGTTAGCACTCTTTGTCCTAACAAAAGACACTAATGAACAACACGTTACTGCGTCTGCGTATGTTGCTTGCGCTTATGCTTGCGTCGCTAGTGAAAACCAGCCTGAACAGATATCCTGCGATATACGTAGATCGCCAAGATTCGTCCGAAATCTTGCAAAGCGCCGCACAACCACAGTTATTCTCGCTACAAAAAGCGTTTCGTTGACAATTTGTTGAATAATAAAACAATCATCCTGCTCAATCTTGCGGAATATCGTCTGATTTTAGCCTACTCGGCCTACGGCCTCGTCGGCTAAGTATCAGGCGATATTCCGCGCGATTTCGCAGGATAATTGTTAATTATCAGCAGTTTCGCTGGTGTACTCGCAATGTCGTCTCTTCCTGCTACAACTTCAACATGTGAGCAGGTGAACACAAGCAGCTACGCTTTATGTCGTAAACAACTTTCACAACTGTCAAGTCACATTTAACGTGATTCAGGAGCAACGCAGTTCACCAAAGAGTGTAAATCGGAATGTTATTCACTGAGACCGATTAAGATAAAAAGCATTTAAAAACTAGTATTCTTGCCACTTTTAAAAACTGAAATTTAGGTTTTGAGTTCAGCTTGTAAGCGTAAATTTTCTCAGAAACTTTTAAAAACTGCACGCTTGAATTGCCTTGTCACAATATATTCTTGATTGGTTCAAATAAAACATGTGAGCATTTGGGAAACCACTGATTGGAAGCGTTTCACGTTGTACGTATGGCGTACAGAGTAGCATGGCGGTCAGGAGTAATTTTGTTGAGTACGTAATCATAACAAGACGCCCGTTGGGCGTATACTCCGGCCATTTTAGGGGTATGTAGATTCGCGCTTGAGATCGATGTTGGGGGGTTGAGTTATGTCGAAATGATATGTAACTGTTCAAATCACTGAAAATCCTTTTGTTAATCGTTCAGAATCACAGTGTTTACGCTAATTTAAAGCTGTAGCAGACAACTAAGGGTAACTGGTGCGAATTGAGAGAGAAAAGTCGTAAAAACATAAAAACATTCGTTAGCAATAGTCTGTTATTAACCGCCTGTTTGTCACGCCGCATCCATTTTGTCACGCTTGAGACGTTATGGCGTGACGCCACTTCTTTCACGTAATCCCACTCAAAAACGCGTGCAACTTAGTGCATTTTCGTTCTTTTCCTATGGAATGGTAAATACGTTACGTTTTGGTTTGTTTTCTGTACTGAACGTTTCGTTTTATGACTTTATTTGTGTGAATTCTACTCAGTGGTCGTTTGAATGTACAGTGGAACCCCGTTAATACGGCCACCAACGGGCCATGAAAATTTGGCCGTATTAACGGGGTGGCCGTATTAACGGGGTAGGGTCAAATTTCATGACTTGCCTACTTCAAGTGACGTCTTGACAGATACATATCACAATTGCATTTCTAAACAGAGCCACATCAAAATGCTAACGAATCTATTGGACCTTGAGAACAATCTTTCTGTAAGAGATGTTCACAAAGAGGAGAAAAGCTCAAAGAGATCCAAAGAGCAAGAAGAAAGTCGCAAGAAAAAAGCAAGCCGTGTTAAAAACTTTTTATTTATTCTCTTTTTACTACACGCTTAGTAATTTCGCTAAGCAGGCGTTTTGGATAAAATAGTATCATTTAATATTGTTTCTCAAGCACTGAATTTGTTTTGTTTGGTCAATTATTAATGGGTATTTGGTTCGAGTGGCCGTATTAGCGGGGTAAAATTGTAAAGAATTGTATAGATCATTTTCACGTGACGTCATCAGGTACCAAAATCCAAAACTAAAGAGACACCATAGTTTTTAACCACATCAGGCATAAGAGGTACTAAAATTATATCTATTTGCGACTTTTCAGCTCAGTAGCGCCCTTCGTTTGAAAACCAGCGCAATTTGAATTTCAGAGTAATGGCGGTGCGTGACACGAAGTTACGATCGTGTTTGTCAAAAAATATACCTTTATCTTGCGATTTTTAGCCATTTGAGAAGTTAAAGTAGCAGGAAATATGTTTATGCAAATGTTTGTTTGTCAAATACCGATAATCAGTGGCCTAGATGATCAAAGTAAGTTCCAGATGTTTACAGTATTTTCCGGCCGCCATATTGGTGTACCACAGATGTACACCAATATGGCGAATCCATACTGGGCTCTGTAAATTTGTGCAAAACATTTCGACGAATATCTAAAGTTTGGGACAGCGCACAGACCTAAAATTTGGAGAAATTACTTCTTTACTTCTCTCCTATAATATCCTATTTTCTTGAAATCATTCACTCATTAGTTTTTCGATTTATATTTTTGTTGTGTGACAGTGAAAACGATCTATAGTTTGGGATTTCACAATGTGGCCGTTGGCCGTATTAACGGGGTGGCCGCATTAACGGGGTTTTATTATAAGAAAATGTATGGACGTTTTGCCGGGACAAAATAAAGTGGCCGTAATAACGAGGTGGCCGTATTAACGAGGTGGCCGTAAGGCGGGGTTCCACTGTATAAAATGTATCGATTAAAGCGTTACAAAGTCTAATTACCATCAACGACGCACATAAAAAACAAACTTTGCATTTTATCTGAAGTTTGAAAATGCAGACATTTGATGGAAACTTGCATCAGCCCTTCAATAAAGCCATTTCCTATTGAAATCCTTGAAAGACAAAAGTGTTCGCTCAGTACATAGTGTTCGATCAGTACAGGTTCACTCCAAGGCGAAAGGTTCGCTCACAACACAATGTTCGCTCCCACAAGGCGGAAGGTTCGCTCAGTACACAGTGTTCGCTCCATTGCGGGAGGTTCGCTCAGTACACAGTGTTCGCTCCAAGGCGGGGGGTTCGCTCAGTACACAGTGTTCGCTCCAAGGCGGGAGGTTCGCTCAGTACACAGTGTTCACTCCAAGGCAAAAGGTCGCCATTAAACAGTACTCGGCCAGTACTTTTCCACGAGTTTTTCCACGAGCGTGGCCTGTCACGTTGAGCACGTGATAGGTCCGTGGAAAAGCTCGCCAGCATGCAAGCAAAGCGCCCTGGGATTACGTCAAACTATTGCGCAAGAATGCAGAATTCTGGCGACGACTACAGATCAAGCCGAATTTTCAACTCCTGCCCTGGCCCTGAGGGCCTGGGCCGGAGTAAAAAATTGTATGAACTTCTTCGTGCATTATGTGATTTATGGACACTCGTGATGTTTTGAGAACTTTCAAAACATCACTCGTGCCCATAAATCACGTATTGCACGAGCAAGTTCATACGATTTCCCCTACTTATTTCATTTTGAATGTTCAATATTTTTGTTAAAACATCAC
Source organism: Meandrina meandrites (assembly GCA_963693305.1). Taxonomy (NCBI): domain Eukaryota; kingdom Metazoa; phylum Cnidaria; class Anthozoa; order Scleractinia; family Meandrinidae; genus Meandrina; species Meandrina meandrites. Next base: position 16,912,593 of record OY855912.1, on the reverse strand, counting down.
CTACCTCTTCGTATATACACTTGTTTAGAGCCTGTGCAAGATTTTTCCATATCATACTAAAGATACTGCTAGCTAGCTGCTCCTGAAGAATTTGAAACCTTCCCTTTATAAATAACAACATCTCACAAGCTGATGATGACAAAGTTAAAAGAATGACATCTTTTGGAGGAGGAAATGTGTGCCACCTGAAAAAAAAATATATTGCAATGGACTGTTAGCTTGTTATTGGTAGCAAAGGACATTTAAACCACAGTAAACCAACAATGATGCCATGCTGTCTTATTTCATGCAGACAGTCTATTCTTGTTTTTTTTTTTAGGTATGTGAATCAAAGGTCTCTTGGAGACTACGACTACTTTGCATCAGGTAAATAAAATGTCTATCAAATAATGTTATATGGTTCATGCATAGAATTTGAAGCATGAGCAGCATTTTAAAACAACAGCAACAAAAGGAGTCCATAGGGTTGATAGTCGTTAAAAAACCGACAAAACCTTATTTTGAGGGCACCCGTACCATCCATGTGTTGGTGGCACAGCGGTAACGTATTGGATGTGGAACCAGGTCAGTCAATCATTTGACACCTGCAGGTCGAAAAAATTCACGTTTTTAACTTTTTATTTATTTTTTTAAATTTTTTTTTCTTTTTTTTCTCTTAAAAACAAAATCTTACCACAGAGGGACCTCAACCAGGCTGCATTTTACTAGGTGCACAATCGATGTACACAAAATGCAGCCTGGCACAGCAAGACATGTATAATTGATCATTCGCTCATTCATTTTTAAAATTACAGCCACAGAAGGAGTAGATAGGGTCGACAGTCATTAAAACAAGGACCTAAAACGTCCCAACCTAGAGTGAAAAGACCTAAAGCGTCAGTCACAGCTGGCTGTGTGTCAGTCAAGGTTGGCAGGCAATGGTAATGCACGGGAATTTCCCTTGTTTAGGTCATGTCAAATTTCCGCTTAGACTTACAAATATCATTAATACCGTATTTATTTGATGAAGTGTCCTGAGCTCTTATTAAATTTTTGGACCTTGAGAGAGGGTGCTTATTCGAGACTGGGCACTAAATAAATTTTCACCATTTTCAGCAAACAGTAACTTCATTTTGCAACAAAACATAAAGATGTACCAAAGCAGAATGTTAACTCGTCTGTTCATTAAAAGTTTCTTTAAAATACTTAGAACACTCGGTCTTCTGGGAAATCTCTTAGTAGTTCTTAGACAATTTAAATCTCGTTGTCATTAAGAATCAATACTCCTGTTGTGCACTTCAGTTTTTTAAGGGGCGGGTGTGGGTGCTTATTCGAGGCTCCTAATGGGTGGGCGCTTATTCAAGGAGGGCACTTATATGAGGTTGGGCACTTAATCAAATAAATACAGTAAAAAAACTCAAACTCTTGAATGGCAAGAAAAGTATTTGGAAAATTAAAGAAGCTTAAAACCGATCTTTCAGTTTGTTTGCTATTATGCTTCAAAAAGATGGTTATCAGCCAATTTGGAAACAAAAAGATAACAGTTCAAACTCAGAGTCTCAAAGAATAGTGCAGAACGCAAAGGGGCCGTTTTATTAAAAGTGGGGTGTTTTTTTGTTTTGTTTACCTTATTTCCCTTTCAATACGACCTTGAAACACCAGACGTTATACTTTCGTTTTTCTGTGCAACCGTAACACAAAGGTTTGTTTGTAACATGATACTTTAATTTGTTTTTCTCTTCCTATTTTGTCATTTCTCAAAATGTTAACTAGCATTTTAGTGGTCTAGCAGGTTAGCAGACGACAGCCCCACACAACCATCAGAAAAGTGCATAGATCGACACATTGCGTGAATGATGTAATGGTCTACATCTAAAAATAGCTTTTGTGAATGATGTAACAGTCTTCGTTTAAAAATAGCCTCCATGTCAAAACTAGTCCCTGTTTCACAATGAATATTCAGTTCTCGCTCCAAAGTCAAATGCTAAAATGATGAGTGACACAAAAATATGTAATTCACACTTAACAGAGAGCAGAGTATTTGTAGAATTTTAAACAGGTGCATGATTTTTAAAATAGCTCCTGGCGAGTAAACATCAAAAGTTGTGTGATTGAAGTCTGCCCAAACATTCAGCGTGAATGCCTTTAGGTGTCTTGCTACTTCTGTTAGGACACCCACGTTCATTTCATAACATGACACAAAATATTTTCTACGTTGTGTTTTCCAAAACACAGAATCTGATTAGAATGCTGTAACACCCGATGCTTGTGACATAGCTGATTATCATCTCACTATCATTTCACTAAGTTTCACATTTATAATAAATAAATAAATAAATAAATAATAATAATAATAATAATAATAATAATAATAATAATAATAATAATAATAATAATAATAATAATAATAATAATAATTGATTCACATACCTAAAAAAAAAACAAGAATAGACTGTCTGCATGAAATAAGACAGCATGGCATCATTGTTGGTTTACTGTGGTTTAATTACAACACTTTGCGGGGGACTTAGACAGACTGCAATTAAGCAGTTTACAACGAATGAGGATTTATTTTTACAGATGCCCCCAATGTAATTTCAGAACAAGACCAGACCACAACACCGGGAACTCCATGCCCTACTCTTTGCGATAAGTGTGGGTTCTTTAACGTCCCCTGCTGACCATAACTGTGAAGATGCAGGAGACGAGACCTACGGTTTATCGTCCTTATCCGAGAAGACTAGAATGTCTAACCATTTGCAGATGTCATCACAAAGGCAGCACATTCTCCTCATATTTATCAATATTTAATTTCATCTTTGCCAAAATTATTTATGTGTTGGTAAGTGGAATTACAAACAAAAGTCTACGACCCAAGGATCAACCAACTGACAAACCAACCAACCAACCAACTAACCATGGCTCCTACTATGCTCCTATTTTGCATTATAGGCATTATTATGCAAAACAGTCGTAATAAAGGGGGGGGGGGGGGGGGGGGGGAGCACAGAAAATTAACAATCTGTCTAACATCATAAGTGCACATTGCATAGCCCTATGCATGCATAAAATGCTCTAGTACATAAGGCTGCAATAAGGTGAAACAACTGAATGTGTAAGTTCAGAACTATCAAAGACTTACTTTTCTTTCTTGTATGGTTTGCTTAACATCCTAAATCCCTGTACAACATGCTCTACAATAACACTGATCATGTGTTCCTTTAAATCCTGCAAGGACTGAGTTACTTCATCGAATACACTTTCCACTGGAGGAACTTCCTGCTCTTGGACATGACCATCGTTCTCTTCATGGCATTCCACGTCTGGGATCTTTGAATCGCACCTTTCAGAGTTAGTGGATGGATTGCGGTGTTGACAGAGTTTGAGAAAAAGCTGAAAAGAAGAAAGGTTGAATCTGAATACGAGTGCAAGTCTCAGTGTAAACGTATTTTAGAGAAATGCTTAATTCTGCCACAATTTAAGTGTTTGACAAAAATGCTTAATTCTGCCACAATTTAAGTGTTTGACAAAAACTGAAGCCTACAGAATAAGGTAACAATAGTAAATTATGTCAGAAGTCCATAATTCCTAGGAATTATGAACTTCTGTCAAGGCTTATTTTTACATGTTTCTCTCAGGATGCAGAAAGTAAGTATAAATTAGTACAAATTAGTACAGATTAGATTTAACAGAACTGTATACCTTCGCGGGTGCCTTGTGCACTGTCTTAAACACAACCACCACAAACTATATATCAGTACAAAGTGCTAAAAGCCCAAAACCACTGATATCTACTGCATTATATCAGTCACCAGGCATCAATCTTCAAAAACTTGTGAGGATTTGTCAATATTCTTATTGGTTACTTCGTAATTTTTCTGTCAATTTTGTTGATTAAAAAACTTACTCACACGTTTTAAGATGAAGGCCATTGCAGAAGATCAATTATAAGAAACAGAAATGCCTCACACTGTTTTTTTTGTTCAATGTCTTGGAAATCTTTGGGCCAAATTTCATGGCATCAATCAAATATGCATACCCTATAAATTTGTTTAAGGTGAGCCCACTCACGAAAAAACGAACTAGTTTTTTTTTGCTTCTAAAGGTCAACAAATATTTCACACCCTTGCTGCGCCATATGTCAGCACTGTGGAAACTGCCGATGCCGACAGCCAATAGAATGACAGGGGACCTACTGCCGAGTCTCCTGAGACTACTTGTATTGATTAGCATCTTGCAGGAAAGTTGCACGTGTGACCACAGCTCTTTATTACCATTCATTAGAATTTCTCGGATAATTTGTTTGCAAAATGCCTGGCAGAAAAAATTCTTTGAAGAAAAGCAAAACTGCAGTGTAAAATGGAGGTGACAAGCCTACACGGCTCATACGTTCATGACACCTGTACATTTGCTGTATTATATTAAATTCTGCCTTTTCATCCTTTTTGCTTCTCACTTGTTTCTAAAGGACACTATATGCTGTATATTTTGGAGGCAGTTTATGTTGAATACAGCTGTAAAAATATTGCACAGCAAATGTATCTAGAGGTCATAAGTCTCCTCTTTGTAGAGTTTGACACCTCTAGGTCTGTAGTTTGCCACTGCTTAGCTAATGTCGTTTGTTTTGGCTCATTTCTGTTGGCAAGATATGCTATCAGCTCTCAAACCTCGCTCTGGAAGGACAAGTTCTGAAATATTCTGTGAATGTTGAATTCTGTGAATTCTGTTAATGTTGATTACTTGCATTTACATTTTCGATGATGGCCTTAACTGTTTAATTGATACTGTTGCAAGATGTATTGATCTTAATTACGGATGATATATTTATCTTTGTCCGCCTTCACCAGCAACTGCTGTAGCTTTACTTCAAGAAAGCTAAAAGCTGGTTTTAGAGAGCCATTCTCTGTGGTAAAAGTCAATATGCTTCTTGCATTAATTTAATTGAGCATTTTACTTCCCTTGTTCGTTGTTTTACGTTCCATGGCACCACATGATTCAAATGCAGATGTGAAATATCACACATGCAAGTCTTTTGAGTGTTTTGCATGTTGTATATGCCACTATATGGTTTAGTTCCATACAGGATACGCAAAGACCAACATAAATGCAAGTGTAAACAAACGGAAGGGACACTACATGAAATGAAAGACCCTAGATATTTTGCCACGAAAAATGTCACGGAAAGCCATGACACTGACACATTTTAATTGGCTTATAACACTCTGGTGGGTATTAGATAGAGTTTCATTTTTAAAAAAAAGTGTTTTTGTTGATAACTTGTGCACATTTCAAGACTTTGAAATAATTTTGTTTTTGTAAAATAAGTTCACTCAGTTTCAAATCAAGTACCATTTGTTCACTCCACTCCTGAAGGATAAGGTTGATGTAATTAGCTGCATTCAGTACTGAACAGTAATGCAGGCCAGCAGGGGCAAATGATGTTTCCTCTGCTTCAAGTGTCAATCTGGAGATTAAGTTCTCAAGAAGAAACAACTGGACTTCAAGAAATTGTTCCTGATGGGATACTTCTGGCAAATTTCTGTATCGATCTGGTAAAAGAAATAAGAAAAAAAGAAAAGAAAAGGAAATATGTAGTAAACTTTATACTACACTGTGGTACATTCTAAATGGTGCAGTACATGACCTGTTGGTTCAAGTGTGCAAGACCCTGGATCAAAAGGTCTGGGTTGGGCTTGTAAGTACAAGTGGGTGCTGGCAAAATGTCTATTAAAGGCAACCTAAGATGGGTAACTTGCAGTGGACAAGCATCCCATCCAGGGAGGGGTATAAATGGCAATACTCCTTGTCCTCTCCTCCTACAGAAACTGAAGGTAAACTCTAGCTCTGTCCAGACAACCTATTCATTGAATCCCTAGGACTGGAACAGACTTTCAACACCTAACATTACCTACCTCGCTCTACACAACAAAAACAAGCAGTCTTCATTTGCCCTTGTATCCAATATTTACACTGGTATAGAACACTGTCTGGTTGGTTGCAGTGCTCCAGTGGGTGCCCGGTCTTATTAAAAGCACTACAGCAATATAGTGCCCATATGAGAGTATGGAATATGGATTCCAGAGACCTCCACTAATAGTAGGCAGGCCACTAAAGTAGATAGAATACTGCTCCCTGCAAGGCTATAGCAAACATCAATAACAACACTCACTTCAGACATGTTTCACCAGTGGAAAGAAGGAATACAGGGAATGTAGCGGCATCACTAAAATTACACCATACCAAATGTTGCATCCAGGGAACATTTGAGCCCCTTGGCAAGTAGTGCTTTCTGTAGAAAAGTTGACCATCCTGACAACCTGACTCTGTGATTATCACTGACTTGTCAAACAAATTTAATTTATATTTTTACTTGATCTGAGGTTAACTTCTATAATTTGCTGTACCTGTTATGACAGAGATAAGGGTCACAAAACCTTCTGCACACTCAGGTGTCCGTGTGTCATCCACATCTCCCACATCTTTATACTTAGGTGTCCATGCTGATGAAGAGGATAGAACTGATTCCATGTTTGATACGGCATCTGTCTCACAAAAATGAAAATGAACAAGGAATGGCAATCTTATATGTCTATTCTTGAGTGGTAAACTATTTATTAAGCAATTCTAGAGTCAAGGACGTATCAGACAGGTGATAGTTGCCCGACAGAAATTTGATGTTGTTGAAACAAATATTAGCCTGAGTTTTAGGAACATCAAATTAACAAGGGGCAACTATTAGACGTAATATATCAAACACGAGAGAGCTTTTCATCACATTTCCAAACACCGAGAAGAGAGTTGAAAATACGACGCGCAGCGGAATATTTTTGACGAACTTTGAGGTGTTTGGAAATGTGATGATACACTCTCTCGAGTGTACATGTTTGATCTATCTTCTCAATCGAAACTAAAACTACGGAGAAAACGGAGAAATAAAATCATAAAAATCTATGCTAATTAAGATCAGATTTCCCAACTGCCTTCACGGTTCTGATTTCCTTTGTTTTAATTAGATAAATTATTAATGAGTTTGAGAACAGTAGTTCAGACACAAAAACATTTTCTTAATTTCACCACTAAATTTCCTTCTGTGTGCCCCTTCAAAAACAAGCATCTTGAATTATTTTTAACTTTTTACGATGAAAGAGTTGAGAGCCAAAAACGTAACAAATGAAACAAAACCAGACAAGAAGCCCACTAAAGGCCAATTAATCAAATATTTATTCAGGCATAGTTTTTTGTCTGTACGTCTACTTATTCCCAAAAAAAATACGGATCAGTACTATCCATCTGGGTATATTTCTCAGACGGACACTACTGGCTGGCAGTGTCTCTCCATCACATCACATGATCAATTTAAACCAATCAGAATCAGAGAAAATTTAGTGGTGAACTTTAAGGTATGATAAAACACCTTTCTTTGGAGCATGGCAACTGAATGTCAGAAGGCTTTTGACTTTAGAAAACTTTGGTCAGTAACCATCATTTGGCTGTTGTGCACTTGGGAACAGAATAGTTTTTCCATTCTATAATTATAATGGTGGTTATTTTCATAGTGCCTCTGTCTACTCAGGTATAGAAGTGATTACCAAATGGACAACCTGACAAATGTAGGGGGGGGGGGGGGGGCAGTTAACTGCGATAAACTAGTATACTACCCAAGGGTGGAATAATTTAATACTAGCCGCTTCATGCTCGCTTCATGCTACAAAAACTGAAGATACAGTGAGCGACAACCTGATAATAAACTAGGCTACCATGGGATTAACTGTTGACAGTGTGGGCCATGACTTTTTGTATCCAAACTAGAAATCAGGGAAGACACTGGAAGTTACTACCTGTATGAGAGCTCTGGCTTCTGGTAAATTTTGCCAGCTGAAGAAGAGCTTACTACTGGCTGAAATTTGCCTGAAAACAAAGACTCCACTCAAATCCACAGGTAAGTTTGAAGGTGCACAGACCAGAAAAGCCAATCTTTTATTCTCAGCTTGGATAGAACACTTTTCCAAATGCAATACTCACAGTTTCTTTCCAACTCCACCCATCTCTGTAGGCATACACCAGTGGTTAAAACATGTAAACAGCCATGTTCAACAGAGCGGTAATTGTGAACCATGTAAAGTTCTTTGTCAAATAACAGTAATTCATCAATAAAGTGAGAAAAAGCGTTGTCATCATCGATTATTTGAGGGATGCTGTGCTCCAACTTTTCCACTACAACTTTTAACAGGCCGCAAATAAACTCAGTCTGAAAAGAAAGCAAAATAAACAAATAAACAGTTATAAAGTCATGTCAAAAAAATAAAAAATACCATAATTAGAATTTTAGGTTTGCAGCTTACAGCATGCTGGTTGTAGTGCTTTGGTGACTTTGTAAAGGACAATAAAATTATTATAAATACCTTGGCATCTACAGAGTTGTAATCTGTTCTATGAAGTATAGGCTGTATGGTATGTTGCAAAAAGTCACTGTGATTCTTTATCCAATTTAAGACTTGTGTAAAATACCATTCAGGCTAGAAAAGATATTAAATCACATCTCATGAGCCAATCAATGCCAATCAAAGAATCTCGGTCTAATGTAAAATTTCCAACAACCAATCATAGCTTTGCCTGTTGTCAGTATCCTGCAGTACCTTTGGTTTGCAGTTGGGAGTATTTTTAATGAGTACCTTGCACTGGCTCCTCCACCTCCCCTCCCTCCCCAAAAGAAATAAAACAAACAAAAAGCAATAGCTCAAAAAGTCCCCATTTGATGTAGATACTGACAACCCATATGGAAATCAGCTATGGCCAAAATGTGGTGGCTTCCTGCTCTAGAACAATATAATTACTTAATCATCAGTTTGCATGTCAGTCAAATTGTTTTACTAGTTTATAATGTTGAAAAAATCCCAGTAGATATAACCACAGTTTATTTGTTAGCACCTTCTGTTACCTTCTCAAGGCTATTGGTTTGTTTATTGCCATAAAAATGGAAGCGAAATCTCTTTCGAAAAGGTTTTAAAAGCCAATCAAGAGGTAGAAGTATTTCTCTTTTATCATCTGGTAAAGCACTCTTCCCTGAAGATGTCTTCATACTGAAAATATAAAGCTAGAGTTAAGGAAAATCTGCAGGAAAAATTAAATAATCCACAATATTATTTTCACTAAAGTGAACAGTATAAAGAAGAATATTGTTGGATTAGTTGTTCATTACATCAGACTTCCGGTTTTCTAGTTATGAGACCCCGTTGCATCTTGGGTCCATGTGCTTTTGTAATCGGCCATCTTGTTCACTCTATGTCTTGTATGCGGAATAAATCCTTGCTTTGAAGCCTAAATATTACATGGTGGCAGCGGTGGCTGGAGGCACTCAAAGCTAAACAATGCCAGGAGGCAGAGAATCCGATTCATCTGTGCCGGAGACGATTAATCAGGCCCAAACGACCACACAAATTCCTCTCCCCGGAAAGTTCGAAGAGGCAAACAGCCTACAAGCAGCAGACGCATGGCCAAAGTGGCTTCGCCGATTCGACAGGTACAGAGTAGCGTCAGGACTCAACAATAAACCACAAACGGAGCAGGTACTCTCCTTTATGCAATGGGTGACAGTGCCGACGATATTCTTCAAACGCTTCGATGAGACGAAGGAACTGTCTCCTATGAGGAGATCAAGAAATCATTAAACGACCATTTTGCCGAACGGTGAAACGTGATCGTGGAGAGAGCGCGTTTTAACAAAAGGTCTCAAATAGCGGGAGAATCGGTTGACACATTCATCCAGGATCTATACAGATTAGCAGATAATTGTGACTATGGTGTTTTAAAGGATGGTTTAATTCGAGACCGGATTGTAGTGGGAGTACTTGATGATTCACTTTCCGATCGACTTCAATCAAAAGCTTCTCTTACACTCGCACAAGCCGTTCAAATGAGTCGTCAGGCAGAATCTAGAGCACAAAACCGTGATCTTGTCCGTGGGGACAACAAACCAGCTTCAGTTGAATTTGTTTACTCAGGAAAGTCTGGAAATAAAAAACTTCCAATCAAAGAAACTCCCAAACCTGCCCAAAGTTGTGGATGGTGTGGCCGGGAAAGACACCAGCGCCAAGTTTGCCCGGCTAAAGATGCTACCTGTAACAAATGTAAAAAAAGGGGACACTTTCAGAATGTTTGTCACAGCCCTGCCTTCCCAACAAAGAAAGTATACGAGCTCGAAGATGATGAAGAACAGGAAGAGGGAGAAGAGGTTCTATTTCTTGGAGAAGTTCAAACCACAGGGAGAGGTTGGACTGCCCAACTCAAGATTAATGGCCACAGTACTCGCTTCAAGCTGGATACCGGTGCCGCAGTCACAGTCATTGGTGCACATACCTCGTGGCAGAAAGGTCAGAAATTTGTCAAACCAAAACAAACCTTACGAGGCCCTAGAAATATTCAAATCCCAGTCATTGGCATGTTTCAAGCTAACCTCTCATACCGCCAGAGAAAAGTTACTGAACCAGTGTATGTCATACCAGACCAGACATGTCCACTGCTAAGCAGAAAAGCCTGTGTTGCATTGGGACTAATCACTCGTATGGATGATGAGATTGGTGAAGTCACTCCACAAAATGCTGATTTCAAAACCGAATTCCCCTCGCTGTTCAGTGGCCTGGGAAAGGTGAAGACTGAAGTTCACATAACGCTGCAACCTGACGCAAAGCCACATTGCGTTTACACGCCAAGAAAAATCCCATATCCGCTATTGCCAAAGGTCAAACAAGAATTAGACTCTATGCTTCAACAGGGAGTCATCTCACCAGTAACAGTACCAACTACTTGGTGCTCTGGTCTCGTCCCAGTCCCCAAACCTAATGGCAATGTCCGACTCTGTGTAGATCTAACCCAGTTAAACAAAGCGGTCCAGCGAGAAATCCATCCAATGCCATCAGTCGATGAGAGTCTTGCCAAGCTGGGAAAAAGTCGCTTCTTCACCAAACTCGATGCAAATAGTGGGTTTTGGCAGCTTCCCCTTGATGAAGAGTCAAAACTACTTACTACATTTGTAACACCATTTGGCCGCTACTGCTTCAACCGCCTTCCGTTCGGCATAAGCTCTGCGCCAGAGATTTTCCAGCGTACAATGTCTGAAATCCTTAAAGATGTAGATGGCGTAATTTGCCAAATGGATGACATTCTCATCCATGGAGCTGATCAAGAAGAACACGACAGACGTGTTAGAACTACACTGTATTGTCTACAAGAGGCTGGCATAACCCTCAACATTGAGAAATGCCAGTTTTTCAAGACCTCTGTGAAATTCCTAGGCTCCATTATTGACGAACAGGGAATACATGCAGACCCAATGAAGACGAAAGCCATATCAGAATTTCAACCTCCCCAAAATGTGAAGGACCTGCAACGCTTTATGGGGATGGTGAACCATTTGGGGAAATTCATTCCCCGACTAGCCGAGATGAGTGAACCCCTGCATCAGTTGTTATGCAAAGACACCGCATGGCTGTGGACAGGCCCCCAGCAGATAGCCTTCGAACAGATTAAAACAGCCCTCACATCAGCTGAAGTTTTAGCGTGTTATGACCAAAGTCGACCAACCATCATCGCAGCTGATGCCTCCTTAAACGGCATTGGTGCAGTCCTCCTCCAGGTACAAGATGACAGGAATCGTAGACCCATCAGCTATGCATCACGATCACTCAATGATGCTGAGAAACGCTATGCTGTCATAGAGAAAGAAGCACTAGCAGGAGTTTGGGCATGTGAGAAGTTTAGTGAATATGTTGTGGGCATGAATTTTGTCCTAGAAACTGACCACAAGCCCCTGCAAACCCTCTTCAACACCGCTGAGCTTTCCAAGACACCACCACGTATCCAGCGGTTTCGCCTTAGATTGATGAGATTCAGCGTCACTGTCCAATATGTGCCTGGAAAACACCAGCTAACAGCTGACGCACTCTCCCGTGCACCTACAGAAAGTCCCAGAGAAAAGGACGAGCAGTTTGTAGACGAGTTAGAGAGCTTTGCAGCCCAGACAGTGTTCACACTCCCAGCGACTACACAGCGCCTGTCACAGATACGAGAGGCACAAATCACTGACGAAGAATGCGCTCAAATCGGGAACTACTGCAGTCAAGGATGGCCAGCATATATGCCTCACCAACCCTTACTACGTCCCTACTGGGAAAACAGGGCCCATTTCAGCATTGTTGATGACTTGCTCCTCTGCGACGAGCGCATAGTGATTCCCAGGTCCATGAGACTGGAGATACTTGGCTGCATTCATGCTGGTCACCTTGGAATAACCAAGTGCCGCGCTAGAGCCCGAACCTCTGTATGGTGGCCAGGGCTCTCTACGCAGATCGAAAACATGGTGGCAAATTGTGGCACCTGTGCCAAAGACCGCCCTGAGCTCAAAGAACCACTCATGTCAACCTCCTTCCCTTCACGTCCATGGGAAAGGTTAGCTGCCGACCTCTTTGAACTCAAAGGAAAGGTGTACTTGATTGTCGTTGATTACTATTCAAGATGGTTTGAGATCAAGAAACTGAATGACCAATCATCTGCCAGAGTCATTTTAATCCTGAAAGAACTTTTTTCCATACATGGCATACCTGACATCATCGTATCAGATAATGGCCCACAATTCAGCTCTGATGCCTTTCAGCTGTTTGCCACTGAGTATGATTTTGTTCATGTGACAAGCTCTCCTAAATACCCAAGAGCCAATGGGGAAGTTGAAAGGTCAGTCCGTACGGTCAAGGCACTGCTCCGCAAGAATGAAGACCCGTATCAAGCCCTCCTTGCTTACCGATCTACACCTTTGCAAAATGGTTTTTCACCCAGCGAGTTACTAATGGGGCGCCGTCTGCGAACCAAGGTTCCTGCAATGCCCAGTGTCTTCAAACCAAATGTGCAAGATACCGACCAGCAAAGAGTGCAACTGAGAGAGGACGAATACAGGTCAAAGCAACAGGTTTATCATGACAAACGACACCAAGCCCATGCGCTCCCTCCACTCAAAACAGGCGAGCAAGTTTGGGTGCGAGACCAGAACCGGGAAGGTCAGATCATTGGAGCCACCCAACTACCAAGATCCTACTTGGTGAAGACCGACATGAGCACTCTGCGACGTAATCGCTCTGCTCTAGTTCCAACCAGTTCGAAGCCAGCCTTTCCCTCTGATGGCCTAACTTTGACACCTCGCAATCAAGCACTGCCCGTGGACCAAACACCTCCAAAGGTTTCTACCCATGTGCAAGAAAATCTACCGGCTGAACCTTCAACACCTGCTGGATCCACAACAGCTGTGTCAACCCAAGAAGGCCCTCCGAACACTGGGAACTGTCTTATGGAGCGTGTTACACGCTCAGGACGAGTAGTAAAACCGCCACAAGGGCTAGATCTGTGAACATTTCACAAAGCAAACTTGCCTTCAACATTGTTACATTATTGTTGAGTTTACCGAACTGTGTGCACAGAGTTGGCACTCAAATTTTGGGGGGAGATGTTGGATTAGTTCTTCATTACATCAGACTTCCGGTTTTCTAGTTATGGGACCCCGTTGCATCTTGGGTCCATGTGCTTTTGTAATCGGCCATCTTGTTCACTCTATGTCTTGTATGCGGAATAAATCCTTGCTTTGAAGCCTAAATATTACAAATATGAAGAAGAATGATAGATTAAAGCTCATCAATTGTTTTCATTTGAATTGAACAGAGAGCATTACCAGTCACTTTTGGACAAACTGTTCACTATTGTTCACATGAAGCATCTTTGTGTGCTTACATTCTGCTTGTAATTTGAACTTAAACATGTAACTCTGGACCAGTTAGTTAGTTATAGTTATTGTACTGCTGATTTGTTAGAGCGCAGGCTCAAGTAAGGTTCTCACTTCATATCAGGTTTTATTATATGTCCGTGTCTCACAAGGACTGAGAACTACCAAATTCGTGACCCAGTCTAGATTTTCCCATCTAGACCGGCATCTAGACCAGTTGCACTTACGTTGAGAAGTTTACAAACAAAAATGCAAAAACATTGACTTGTTTCTGCTAAAAAAATGGAAGAACCAAAAGCTCGATGTGAAAGAAGTTAACAAGAATGGGCATGAGCAAACTTTGGCAAATTTTCATTCAGTTTACAGGCGCGAAATCAAAACACCAGCTAGAAACGAATTTGCAAGGTAATCAGTCAGGAGTTAAAAGCACTAAGCATGATTAAAAGCGTCTAAAATACCTGTAAGAATATTATATCAATTGATTAAAGAGGCTAGAGAAGTTGAAAACATACCTGCCGATGATAGTGACCTTCTCTTGTTCTAATTTTTCCATGATCGCCGTTCACTATGTCAGTGAGTACGGTGATCAGAACCAAAGCAGATTTTTAAGCTGAAAAGTTTTCTAGTTTGGCCATATAATAAACATCTTATTAACCGAGCTTAGTCAGTCTGTATGAGAGAATCTTGACCTTGGTCATGAGTACAGTCCTCATTGCGTTCAGTCTGTACTCACGACCTCGGTCAAGATTCTCCCATACAGACCTCCCGCTCGGTTACTAAGAGCTAAGTATTGTACTATGGCGAGACGTTTTTTGCATATTTTATCGCACAGTGTAGTTCACATGGCAGTAATTAAAGGATTCTGTTGAGTTTTATCCTTGTCTTGTGGTCCCACAAAGTCATCAGGATTATCACAATCATATTTTGGAACCCATGTTTGTCTCAGATAAGCTTTTTGGCACTATAATGTCTGTCTGACTTAAGAATCCTTCAAGCAGTTATGCAAAAATAATGTGCAATGGTATTTTTTCTAAAGCAAGTGTTCCCCTAAATAAATTACCATTTAGCAAATTTACAAAACACACTGTCTCTAAAATCACTTTGCAATTTACACAAAATCAGCAAATTGCTTAGCAACTGCTCTAGATAGCTCATTAAAAAGGATACAATTTTTGTAATTTAAGTAGGAGCATAAACACATTTTCCAGTCTGCTGTAATCATCAGATGTCATCGATAATGGAGGTGCAGTTGAGAGTGACGTGAAAGGCCACTTTAAAGCTTTCATGATCTCATCAAATTCACTGCAACAACAAAGTATGCCATCAACTATCTTTTAAGACAAAATTATCAGTGAGGATTGATATATAAACAATAGCCTCCATTTGGCGCGAAAATATGCACAGATATTTGTCCGCGGACATAATCTGTTCTGAGAAGCGAACAGTTTTCCGAGAGCGCAGCTCGAGGAAAACTGTGAGCTTCGAGGAACAGATCATGTCCAAGGACAAATATCCGTGCTTATTTTGAAGCCAAATGAAGGCTTTTGTGTTTATTATCCTTCAAATATTTTTACACAAAGGCCGTATTTTGGGAGGCCCTTTCTCAGAGCTTTTTAGACGTCAAAGTAATTCTGTTGGTGCTCAAAATATTTTTAGTCTATTTAAAATGTTAAGTTCTGTTTATTTTAACGATTTTGTCGGGATAAAAACTAAACGTGCGAACGTAAATCGCAAAGTTCGAAAACTGGGGAATATCACTTGGGGAATATCACCTGATATTCCCCAGTGTTGGGTGCATCACGTGATGTGTTTCGACCAATTGCGCGTGCAAAAAAATATTTGATGGATTACAATATATGTTAAATCTCTTGGACCATCAAAAGATAAGCAAAGGGATTGGAGTATGCAGTTAAAGGTATTCTAAATTAATGTATAAGGTCATATAGTTATACATTATAGGTATCCAGTATATGTTCCTCTGGTTTAAATTTATCTTTCCCTGACGTTGGTTTAACATTTTTCAAACCAGTTTGATTTTTATTTCCCTTTGATTCAGACTATGATAATTGATCATGGTAATGAAAACTAAAAATCAAACTCATTTAATAAATTTAAAGGTAGCTCAAATATCTTTGGCATAGTATTACAGCTAGGCCGATGATGCGGATGAAAAACATTTAGTGTCATCTTCAGTTGTAAAGCATTTATCATTAAACAGAGTCAGATGAAAATGACAACAAAATACAAAAAAGCTACATTATATGCAGTTAAATGCAATTAAACAGAGTTAACAACAAAGAGCGCCAGCATTCCCTTGGTAGTCAGCAGTGTTTTGATATGTGCATGTGTTAGGATTCCATGTGTGCTCAGACTGAGAAGTGTTGGCAGCCATTACAGGGATAGTGTTTACAGTGAGTGTTTTGTGTGGGCGTGCATCTTCAATGATGTTGCCCCCCTTCCCTCCCTCTCTTTCCACTGTTTATCCAGTGTGATGGGTGCCTGTCTTCCCTTCTGCATGGGAGCTCATGGCTGGGTTACCAGGATTTGGCAGCCATGGGAGCGGTCTGCATCTAGGAGCTGGCTGCCAATAGTGGAAGCTCCTGGATGTCTCAGGCACCCAACCTCCATTTGCGATGCAGTTGTTAATCTCCCTTAGAACAAAGCCACAAGGGAATAACCATTTTCGCCTTTTAGATAACCCCCCAGTATATAGATACAATAATTTGTTATTAATTATTTCTACTTTAAAGTGCCTATGAATTAAAAAACAATTGCTACTTATATTTAAGGCTTTTCAAAATAAAGAAGAATGGCATTTTCCTTTTTGAAATATCTTCTTTCGTTTTTTAGATATTTAGGGTCTTGTATTATGCAAAATAATGAGGAAAATGATGACGTCATTAATCGTTCCACAAAAAGATACATCACTGAAACAAGCTAAGCATATCTCTTGGAGTATTAAAGCAACCTCATAAAATGTGCTGGGTATAAAGATGGGAATGTCTAAACCATTGCAAATCACCTTAACCTAAAGATAAATTTGAACCACAACATATATACATGTTGTGTTGATGCACATGTACAGTCACATGATTGTTCTGCCCCTCAGCCTTAAAGTGTTACTGAAACGAGAATTTCGTATTGTTTTTTATTTGCTCAATTTATGGTTTTGAACCTGCTTAAAATTTCTTGAACTGGTTTGAAAAAATTTTGTACCGAAGTTAAAATTGAACTACAACATGTACATGTACATGTTGGGAGCGCGGTGGATTCTCTCTCGTTTTCATTAGAGTTAATGTGTGTATTTTCCTGATCCTCAAACTTTCAACCTCCTAATTTTTGTCCAGGCACAAACGGAAAATGCACAGTGTAGACGTCTGAGAGAGCATTAATTTTCTTTTCTCCTTTAAATGAGTGCAACAGATAAGAATTGATGGTCCACATTCTCGGGTACAGCGCATCATTGAGCCGCACAATCGCAGATTTTTCTACGACCATTCACAGTCTGTAAGGCTTGAGTTGAATACTCGAAAGGCGTATCAATGGTTAGGAAAGTGGACTTTTTGCTGGGTTAGCCCAAGAGGACTACAAAACTTGTGATGTCCTTGATCGAGGGTCGTCTTTATGTTAGCGCAGGAGTCGAGTGTTGCGGAAACCAGCGGCAATCACGCACTACTCTTTCATTATAAAGTTATCGATATACTTGCGCATGATTTACAGTCGATGGCAAGCTTTAAGTGGTTTTAATATCTATTGCGTTTAAAAATCGTCCTAAATAGATTTGAAAACGTTTTATATCAGTTATAAAATAAGCAATGCATGAGAACATACAAAGATAAGATTGCGCAGCAGGAAATAAACAAAGGAATTTGAATTAATTTGCATATCAGTAAATGTCAAACCTCACCCTGAACAATGTCACGCTTTCTCTCTTGGAAATAATGGACAAAAATCTTCGTTTTGTTTGACAGAAGACTTGTTTCCTTCGTAAAATGGTTTATGATAATTACCGCCGGTCTGATAGACCGCAAACTTGAGCTTAGATTCAGACAAAAGCGCTATTTGTGTAGTTAGAGCAGCGTTCCGTCGCATGTCCAGATTGGAAAATGAGCTTCTCAAACTCATTAATAATTCATTAAGTTAACTTCCAATCACGAGATGTATACCACATCACGTGCATGCATTTGGATACCCAATGAAAAACAGTATACCAATCTCTAGTGAGAGTGGTATATACCACTACATTATGCACATCGACAACTTGCACAAAAACAATGAATATTTATTAGTCCGTAGTAACCTTGAAATTTTTTAACAATACAACTCACGATCATGAAATCCGAAATAGTGCTAAAAACAATTCTTTAAATACAGATAGCGTCGCATACTAAATACTATTACATAAATTGTTTTTGGCGGATACATCTCTTCGTTCTTTTTGTTCTACTTCAATGAGAAATTTGCTTTGGCAACAATTCAGAGAGTCGAATGCTTCGAAACCTAATGCAAATTGTAATCTCTAAACGGGCCTCCTGAAAGAATGGAAATTTTTCTCCACCCGAGTTCTTCGCCATTGTTTAAAAACGTTAACGCGTATTTGTTTTTATACCTTGTTGACGGGGAATACGGCTTTCTTGACCATTAATTCTCTTCTTCAGAAACCATTTTCGGTTCCTAAACTACGCCGCTCCTTTCTCTCTCATGGCTGGGACGCTAATGAATCATGCATGCAATCGCGTTCTTACAGAAACGGGCAAAAATTTGACACTGCATAATTTCTTATTGTTTCATTTGACAAAACATGTCACTGATTCATAATTTCCTATTGTTGCATTTGAGAAGTTATTTCCAAAACGAGAGCGAGTGTTTCATCGTGGTATCCAAACACCTCGCAACAATAAAAGCACTCGGCCTATGGCCTCGTGCTTTCATTTGTTTCTCGGTGTTTGGATACCCCGATGAAACACTCGCTCTCGTTTTGGAAATAGTACATCCGAAAAGTAATATCTTTGAAATACAAAATAGGGTCATTCCCTGGAAAGCTAAACCAAAATGAACAAGTGAAGTCAGAATTTGACTGGATCATGTAATGCTTAGAAGGATACGAAATGACCTCAAATATACACTGAGTGTATAGAAGCAAAAGTTAAACTTCCGATGCAAATCTTGTCAAGAATCGCATCATATCCAGAGATCTTGTCCGAGTAAGCTATGCTTTCGAAAAGTCACTTCTCGAAGTTTTTTGCTTATTGTATTCAATGCCTTTAGTTGTTGCAATAGATGCCATTTCAATTCGTGTAATTGTCAAGCAGTTTCAACAACTCGCGAGGTCCGCGAAGGCGGTTGTGTGTTTTGAACGGGAACCATTCCCTACTTCTTTGGCTAAACCTTCGCTCTACTTCCAAGGTAATTCTCTGCTAAAATACCTCCTTATGACTGAAAACTCGAAAAAGAATAAGAGGGGAGCGCGAGGCTCTATAGAAGATGAAGTGAACGAAGCAAAGCGTCCTTTTACGAACTCCGACAACATGGCCGACCAGGAGAATTCAATAGCTGAGCCAACTTTGTCAGATTTACGGAGTATGTTGGCAGATTTACAGAGTTCCGTAATTACTATCCTGAAGGACAATCAAAATCTTAAAGAAGAAATCATGGCGCTGAAGACAACATTGGATAACCAAGGTCGCGAATTTCAAAAGATGAAGGACTCAGTCCATCGAATAACAAAAGAGAATGAATCCCTCAAGAGCGAACTCCTACGAACTAAAGAAGACCTCAAGGAACAGAAGGAAGAAACGCAAAACCTCTGGTCATCTCTTGATGACATAGAGCAATATACAAGGAAGAACTCGCTTGAGATATCTGGACTTCCAGAAAGCTGCTACACATCGACGGAGGAAGTAGTTCTTAAAGTTGCTCAAGCACTTGATGTTGAGGATCTAGCAACATAATCATTGCTAAGTTTGTTAGCCACAAAACAAAAAGCAAACTATATAAGGAACGCACTAAGTTAAAAGACATTAGGCTGACGGATTTATTTCCAAGTTTTGCAACAGCTACTCATGCAGGCCGTATCTTTATTAATGAGAATCTAACGAACTTTAGACGTTATCTGCTGGCAAAAGCAATCGACATGAAAAGAGACGATCTTCTTATAAGCGCATGGACGATCGACGGGAAAGTGCTCGTAAAAACGTCTCCTGAAGGACGTCCTATAAAGATTTACTGCGAAGCTGATTTAGACGAACTTTAACTTTGTTATGTAGAATTAGTTATCAGAAAATATGGACACTTTACTGAATGATAGATACTCTGTAATAATTTAGTTAAGTCTTCATAGTGCCTATTGATGGTAGGCCTTAGAAGTGACTGGGAGTGGTTTAAGCGGGAAAGAAGGAGGTAAGTCTCTTTATATTGAATAATTATCGTAAAGCCTTTTTTTTTTTGCTCGTTGTTGCTAAACTTAAATTTGCTGTTGCTTATTTATTTAGGTTTTTTCTTGTTCTTTTAGCACTAGCCCTGTTTTCTTTTTACATTTTATTGTTTAGTGTCATCGTTATCACCTTTGAAACAATGTCGAAGAAAAATTTATGCAAAATCCTTTCCCTAAATGTCCGAGGAATAAGAGATTGTGATAAAAGAAGAAGTATTTTTTCTTTTCTTCAGGATCAAAAAGCTACTTTTTATTTCTTACAAGAAACCTACTCAGATCCTAACGATGAATCATTTTGGAAAAGCGAATGGGGTGGCAATATAATATTTTCTCATGGTTCGCACCACAGTAGAGGGGTCTGCATACTAATAGATCGATCAGTACAAAACTCAAAAATACTTTATTCCCTTAGCGACGACTCTGGAAGAATAGTCTTAATTAACCTGATTTTTCAAGGCTTGGAGTTGTCATGCACTTTGCAATATTTACGCACCGAATAATCACTCCGATCAACTTGAATTCATCGCGAAACTTAATAACTGTCTAATTGACAAATCAGAAATAGCATCCCTTATTATAGGAGGCGATTGGAATTGCACTTTGACAAAAAAAGACAAAAAAGGCGGCCTACTGTGGAAGCCCACGGGTTTTCGAAACTCCATACTAATCACAATGGACATGTTTGATCTCATTGATATTCAAAAAGTCAAACACCCAAATGTTAATAAATTTTCCTACCAATCCAAAGCGCTGAAAATGAAATCTAGGATTGACTTTTTTCTTGTCGCAAACCATCTAAGGAAGTTTGTCCATAAAGCCGATATTCAAAGTTCTATCGCACCGGACCATAACCTGGTTTGCGTGTTATTGCAGTGGGAAAATGAAATCACAAGAGGACCAGGATTTTGGAAGTTTAATAATAGTTTGCTTAAAGATGAAAATTTCGTCCAACAAATACGCAATTTGTATCCTGTATTTCAAAGGAAATACAAAGATGTTAATGACAAGCAAATCTTTTGGGAGCTTTTAAAAATGGAGATACGAATGTGGACTATTTCTTATGCCAAAGGAAAAGCAAAACTCAGAAAGAGCCGTGAAGTCTTAGTTAAAGATGAGTTAGATGAGTTAGATAACAAAATCTGTTCAAGTCAGGATTTGCAAAATATGGAGGAGGAATTAAAGAAATATGATGTTCTTAAGAAGGAACTGCAAGAACTATATGAAGCCAAAGGAGAGGCGGCTAAGTTCAGAGAAGGGTGAGCGACCAACAAAATACTTTTTTAATCTTGAAAAACGAAATTACAATAAAAAGGTTATCTTTGAACTTGAGGATGAAGCAAATAATATTATAACAAGTGACAAAGAAATCCTGCTGCAAATTGAAAACTATTATAGCAATCTTTACTCATCAAACATTTGTGTGACGGAAGAGAAATTAAGCCAATTCTCTGAAAACTTGAACCTTCCTCGACTCTCCAATGAAGATAGTGATAATTTAGAAGGCCTCTTAACTTATGAGGAATGCAAGGTAGCTCTTGCTTCCTTTAAGAACGATAAATCTCCTGGGGAAGACAGTTTTAGTGCCGAATTCTACTCAACCTTTTTTGATCTCATTGGCGAGGATTTAGTGAACTGCCTCAACGCTGGATATGAAAAAGGGAAACTTACGATTTCACAACGCCGAGGAATCATTACCTTAATTCCCAAACCGGATTCTGATCTTAATCACCTCCACAATTGGCGACCAATAACATTGTTAAATATAGACTACAAAATTGCATCAAAAGCTATTGCTAGACGCATGGACTCGATACTGCAGGGGTTAATCCATCCTGATCAAACGGGGTTTGTAAAAGGTAGGTATATAGGGGAAAATATCAGACTTATTAGTGACATAATGGAACAAACTCGTCGAGAGGATACCCCGGGTATCTTCTTGTCGCTAGACTTTCATAAAGCATTTGAT
The DNA here is from genome assembly GCA_963693305.1 of Meandrina meandrites. NCBI lineage: Eukaryota > Metazoa > Cnidaria > Anthozoa > Scleractinia > Meandrinidae > Meandrina > Meandrina meandrites. Next base: position 16,890,453 of record OY855912.1, on the reverse strand, counting down.
TCTCTGGATTGGTCCTGTATTCAACATAGTCTAAAATTATACAATTTTGGAGACAGTCTAAGAAGATGGGTTTCCGTTTTCTATAGTGAGATCGAAAGTGCAGTGGTAAATAACGGATTTGCAACTAATTGGATTAAACCTTCCACTGGGGTAAGGCAAGGCTGCCTGCTATCCCCGTACTTATTTATTCTTACAGCAGAACTAATGTCAAATAAAATTCGTCAAAGCAGTGAAGTTAAAGGGGTATCTCTTTTTAATTCTGAAATTAAACTTAGTCAGTTCGCAGATGATACTAATCTCTTCTGTACGGACTTGGCATCGGTGGAAAGAGGATTAGATATCATAGCGTCTTTCGGAGATATCTCAGGACTAAAACTGAATATCAAAAAGACTAAGGCAATGTGGCTCGGCAAATTAGTTAATCGTAGCGATAAACCGCTAGGACTAAAATGGATTAAGGACCCAGTAAAAATTTTAGGAATCTTCTTTTCATATGACAGTTCCGGTAACGATCTTCATAATTTCGATCTGAAGATGCAGAAGCTTCAGACCAACTTAGACATTTGGTGCTCACGAGATTTAACTATATTTGGAAGAGTTTTGATTATCAAGGCAATGGGTGTATCGTCCCTTATTCACTCAGCTTCCAACATCGACGTACCAAAAGAGATTATTGGTAAAGTTCAAAGTCGCCTTTTTAAGTTTTTGTGGAAAAACAAAAGAGATAAGATAAAAAGAACAAGTTTGTACCAGGATTATAAAGATGGGGGACTGCGTATGATCGACATAGAAACTATGGTTAAGGCTTTAAGATTAGCATGGATTCCTAGACTTCTCAAAATTGGTAGAGTAAATTGGAAAACAGTGTCAGATTACTATTTTAAGAAATACGGAGGGCTTGGTTTTCTAGTAAAATGTAACTATCAGGTCGAAGACTTCAAGGATACACCACATTTTTACAGAGATATTTTATTACTTTTTAACGAACTTAAATCCCTCTACGACAGTCGAAATGATCGTGAAACAATTCTGTTTAACAATAAAGAAATACTTATAGGAGGACAACCCTTCTTATTTCAAGAATGGCTAAATAGAGAAATCAAGACTATTATGGATCTTTTAGACAGTGAGGGAAATGTTCTTTCATTTGCAGAATTTAAGTCTAAATTTCAACTAAAAAAGACAACCTTTCTTCACTTTTTTCAAGTAATAAGTGCAATTCCAAGCCATTTACTTCAAAGAGCACGGGAGCTAAAAGTATCTTCAGACGATAGTAAATTTTATGACGATTCAGCGTCTTTTCAGATCAATGAAAACAGTTACTTGGATTTGATGAAAGCAAAAGCCAAGGATTTCTATTGGCTGTTAGTAAATAAAACGCATACAAACAGTCATGCAGGGCCGAAGCGCTGGAAAAAATCGATTACTTCCGAAAACATCTGCTGGAATCAAATATTTCAATCAATTCGTGAAACCTCTAAAGAAAATAAATTGCGAGAATTTCATTTCAAGGTAATTCATAGGATTTTTGTAACTAAAAAGGAGCTTTTCAGATTCAAGATCAAGGAAGACGGAGACTGCATCTACTGTGGAGAGATGGATTCTATAGATCATTCGTTAATTAATTGTCACTTCACAATATCTTTTACTGATAAGGTGTTACAATGGTTCAATTTAAATAACAATTCTTCTTTCGCTCTCACGACGAAAGAGGTTTTATTTGGCTTGATGAACACATCACATAGCTTAAAGAGGAAACTTAATTACACCCTTCTATTTATGAATTACTATATTTACAAAAGAAAACTTCAAAATGAATCACTACTGATCTCAGACTTTATAAAGAAAATGGTTTATAAATACAAAATAGAACAGATTAAATAAATAGAAACTGAATAGATATCTAATAGTTTCTCCTCTTATCCAAGGTGTTTTTAATTGTTGTAAAGGCGTTTAGCGAAATAGGTACTTTGTTAGAAATTCCCTTCCATTTGAGTTTGATTGCCAACGAGTCAGGCCTTCTGGAAGACCAGAAGGCCTGACGAGGCGGCAGATTATAGAGCCGTGAGAAGATTTGTATGTGCGGAAAAAATCTCACAAACGCTCCAAAATGTAGAAATGTAAGTAATGTAATGTAAGGTAGATCGTGACGACACAATGTCTGATGTTTTTAGCCAATCTGTTGAGGAGAAACTGTTCAGCACGTGCACAATTTGTCATAGTTGTGGCCAATCAGCGCGCTACTTATTTGTTCAGCACGTGCACGATGCATGATTCATGGCGTCGATACGTGATCCGCAAACTCACATGTGTGAGAAGCTAAACAACGGCCGGTACGCGATATGCTTTTAGCCATGCATGGCGGGTGCCAAGAATCGCCAGCGTAAGGCCTAGACTGTAACGAGAGGCTCTTCCGAAAAGATTTATTCAAGAAAATCTGCCCAGAATCAATGGAGAAACAAAGAAGATGACCTCGGATACAGGCAAAGTGAAAACTGCCCACATTTGTTGCAGTATTGAGCTGAGTGACACTGAATCGCTGCAGAATTATTTCCCTTCGCATTGCCAGTAGATTCTTCCAGTACCAAGTAAGCTTTATTGAGATTATTTGAAATTTTTATTTCGATGAAAAGTGCGTTCTTTGCTTCATTTTTCCCCTACTCGCTAGTAATGGCAATCTTTCGGACTGAAAAAAGATCGAACTGAAAGCATTTAGAATCTGTACGTGACCGCTTTATCGAAACAATCTCCGCAGGAATTCCAAACCGCGGTATGGAAATCGCCACGAAATGTTCATTGCTCTAGTTCTACATCTTGTATTTTAAGAGCACTAAGTACTGTATATATATACTCTGTATATGTGCTTCTAAGAGCAAATAAAAAGGAAATTTATTTTATGGAGTTGTTTCAAATGACGACCAATGACGCGTATGGCGACAGGAGCTTGTAATTGTAATTGTAGCTTGCGCCCCCACGACGCGAGGTCATAATTTCAAAATAAAGTACAGCGGATTCAGGTTGAGTGTTTAACAGTCTCAGTTGTCGCGTTCGTTGTAACGGTTGAATTGATTTGCGTTGCGAGGCAAAATAACAGACGTTGCTAGGCAGGAATGCCAACGTTCTGCCTGGGAAAACCACAACGTGCTTTTTCCCAGACAGAACGTCGTCATTCCTGCCTAGCAACGTCTGTCATTTTGCCTCACAACGCAGTCAGTTCAACCGTTACAACGAACGCGACAACCTAGGCCGTTAAACACTCAACCTGAATCCGCTGTATTTCTTAGCTGGATGACCTCGAAAGTAAACACTTTATACCTGTTTCTACCGGTGTATTTTATTTTAGGCCGCGAATGCCCTAAATCTTTTTGATTTTCGAACGATTTTCTTCAGCGCCAGAATCAAAATAATAACAAACACTCGCAGTCGACAGAGAGTCTTTAATATTAAATTTAGTAATCAATTAGTCTTGTGAAGCGGGTAGGGGGTTGGGTAAAATGCAGCCTTTATTTGTGTTACTATATATGAAGTAAACAAAGGCTATATATTTTCCGAGTTTCAGTGGCTCACAGCCACTCTGATTTAAGGTCTATTGGACTTAAAAAACAGCTGACACCTTTCCAAAATAGCGGCATAGAACTGCAATGGCTTGCAACCCTCAAATTACATGGATTTCACAAGGTTTCTCACTACTTTAGTATCATTTTAGAACTCCTTCATTAGGCCTTCACCAAATCGCATCAGTTTATTCCACAAACATTCCGCAACGAATACATGCAATGTACATTGATCACACCCACATCATAAAGTGTACTTTTAGTCAAACATTTACAATAAATTTATTATCCTCACAACCCTTCTCTCTTGTTGTACTCGTTGGCACTTCTACCGATAGGTACCACTAGTTTAAGATTTAGAATTGTATTATAGGAAATATAATGTAATGTAATGTAATGTTATACTGTATAATGTTTCACTGTATATTGATTGTTAAATAAAGTGCTATAGTAGTGAAAAAAAACAAACAACAACAACAACTCGGTACACCGCACTCGATTGCTTGCGTAGAACTGAATATCGTGAAAATATCCAAACCGAACAGAAAAGGCCACAGAATCCAACCAATTCGTAAATTGTATGTCAGGCTAACTGTTCTTGACTTCCTTGCAGCTCTGAGGTTTCCACAACATAAGATTCTAGGGCTTAAACCGCTGGCCACATCTCTTCTTTTCACTCTTGATTTTTGGCCCGGCACAAAATCAACACAACCAGTGATGTCACAAGGCTGTTTTCGCCACACCAAAATGGCCACCAATTTTCTGCCCAACCAGCCAACTTTGAGCGGCTAAAAAAGCAGGTTTCGCAAACCGTTGAAAAAAAAAGTTGATAGCGCTTGTTAGCAAGGTTGAAACTTTATGATTTTGTAGAAATCTCAGATATGAAAATTTCGTTTCAGTAGCACTTTAACAGAGGCTTTACACTGAACATTTCTGATTTAGGATACATGATGACTCACCTTGCTAGTTTATTGAGGAGAATCTTTTGCCAGTGAAGCTGCATTTCCTTTACAAACTTGGTCAAATTACAGCATGCTGACTCACCTAGCAGGTGAGCTAGTTCAGACAGCACTGACAACTGTTCTACTGCCCAGTTCAACTGACCACCTTCTACAAACTGATGAATCTGACAACTGTAAACAAAGAAAATTAATATTAATTAACTTATTAATATCAGTTAACTTCACAAAATTATCATTATCAAAACCAGTTGGAGTAACTATCACGGATGATCATTGGGCTATACTGATCTTCCACCATGTTCAGCAGCTTTATAAACTACAAGTACCAATTAAATAATGCCGCCAATCCTAACAAGGAGCAAAGAATGCATGACATGTACAGGCAAGTACATGGTGTTCTTGTCCAAACAAGTCTTACTAACAAGAACCAAGTCAAGTCAATTTCAAAATAGATTTCTGAACTTCAGGACAGAATTTTTTTATTACAATTCAGTGATTCATTCTTCATTTATGAGGTCTAAGATTTCACCAATTTGAAATTGATCAGTCATGCATTATACTATCTCAAGCATCTGTTTTATAACAGCCTGGCTTTTTAATGATGAGTTAACCTGGAGGGTACTCCCATTTAGTCTAGATAGACTAGGAATTGAAACTTAGAATTGAAAGAACCTTGCATTTAAATTAAAATTGTGAAAATGATTGTGATAGACTTTCTGCTGAATGGCAAGTTTGTGATAGGGTAGGGATTTAAGGCCATTGCAAAATACAGGTAAGGGTGACAAAGTCCCAGTAGCAAACCCTCATCTAAAAAGTCCCCCTCCCCTCCCCTGGGTGAGTCTTAATTCAGCAACAATAAGGAATATTTTGGCCATTCATTTCCAAGGAACTCATAATAAGAGGTCAGATCCACATGATCAGTGAGATGAGTTATAGTGAAGAAAATACTGAGAAGTTGCTCTTCTCTTGGTTTGCCCTCAATTAACTTTTGGATACACCCAGAAGTGAAGGTTTGCCTTCTTTATTCAAATGTACCCTGACAGCTTGATTGTAACAAATGTGCAGTGTTTGCCCATTTGTTAATATGTAGGCCCCAGCAGATGGCCACAAGAAATGGGAATTGCTGGAATTTACTAAAGCAACCCTCAGCTTCATTATTTTAAGACACAAATCTATGAGTTCATAACAAGTCTTTCATTGTTTATCTAATTGAGAGAGACAGTTAGTGCAGTAAATAACTGTTTTTACCTGACAGATTCAATCTTCTGTATCCAACTCACATATGCTCGGAATCTCTCAACCTCTGCAATCTGACTTACTAAAGAAGATAATCGCTCTGCAAGGGGGTGAAATTTTTTTAGATGGCTGTCAACTTTTGATGTTAATTCTTCATGTTGTTCCTGAAGATTCTTTATTTCCATCACAGCTGAGCAACCCTTGTCGAGTACATCTTGAATTTTGTCTGGGGTTCGACATTGGGCATCATGTAACTAAATGATAGATGATCAGTATTGTTAGTTGTTACAGTGTATACAATGCAGATCCTTGCCACATGGAAAGCAAATCAACATGGCAGAGGAAGTGTTATCAACGACCTTATTGAGCTTGAATACTTATGCAAAGATAGAGAAATTGTTTTGAAGCAAGAGCAAGAAATGGCCTTAAACTGGTTTGGTAGATTTGGTCTGCTTGTTCCTGACAAAATAAAGAATCAATTAAAGAATACGAGTAGCCAAGACAAACCTATGGAGCTGCTGCAAATAGCTTCTAGGGTATGGAAAACGTGAACAACAATCACTGATACAGCGCGATGCAGTTCGCTGTCAAGCACAGGCTCTGCAGAGCAGCAAAGCAATTGCAGTGGATCATATCGCACCAAATTGATCACTTCAGATGACAGTTTCATTGCTGTGAAGTTCAGTGACAATGATGCTTTTTAAACAGAAATCACAAGAATTTAGGTTCTCGTCAAGGACAATTCTTGTTTGGGGATTGCAAACACCATGAAGATCATGCTTTTTGCCAAACCCTGTTGGCAAAATGGCCATCGCATGCTACCCTTGGAGCCAGGCTTTTAGCCAGGATTTAAAAAGTGGGAGTTCAAAATTTTTATAAGGCCTGACTCTGTTCCCATAGCAGGGCCTGAGGAGCATGCAAGGTGTTTTTCTGCAGTTATGAGTGCAAAGGTATCTAAAGATTTCCAAATTTGCTAAAAAAAACACTCTGTATTACAGTTATTCATATTAATTTTCTAACTCAAAAACAAGCCCGGTGACCCCCATTTTTTATTACGAAATTTTGATCAGCAAGACAAGATGCAACTTTTGGCAAAGTTTTAAAAAAATCTGCACATGGGGTTCAGAGCCACCTTAAATTTTCGTAAATTTAAGGTGGCTCTGAACGCCATGTGCAGATTTTTTTAAAACTTTGCAGAAAGTTGCATCTTGTACTGTTGATTACAATTCGATAATAAAAAATGGGGGTCACCGGACTTGTTTTCGAGTTATAAGCACTTAAAGCTAGAATTAAGGCTGTTTTTAACAGGTTATACTGTTGCTATGGTAACTTGCAATGTCCAAAAAATAACCATAACTTGTTTACCGGCCATTGGGCATCTGTTTGATACCATAATTGTTGGGTCAACTGAAAAAGACTTTTGGCATTGATCCGTCACAATTGAGGTGTTGAAAAATGCAGGGAACTGTTCTGAGCCACCTTAAGATCACTAAAGAGCCCTCGAGCTGCCGAGCCAAAAAATTATAACTTCTTTATTATATAAACTGTTATGTTCACCGACTCCTCATGAGCCATCGATCGATATGAATAGTGCCACATTAAATGTTATATCATATGATTACTGAAGAACACTAAGGAGCCATAGAGCCGCCGAGACATAAAATTATATATCTATCTATTACTATATACATGTATATATACTATATGTAATTGAAATATGAGTTCTTTGGTATGACATTTATCATATGGCACTATGTATGAAATAAATTCTACTGATGAGCCAAAAACCTATTTAGTAATACTACTTGCAAAATGGCCTTGTATTCTGTAGTTGCTCAGCATTTTTAAAGGACACCTTATGTCAGCTTACATGAAGTAATACCGCTGACCATGATGAGCCGTATTAAACTTGTCCAAAGAACATTCGACAGACCGTTCGATGTAGTTATTTTTGTTTGCATTGAAGAGTTTTTCTTGTTGAACTGTTTCAATTACCATGCAGAAAAGTAAATAACGAATAGATTGAAGAAACAGGTAAGGAAGATAAACATGTTAAGTCTTGTACAGTTCAGTTAAATAATGGAAAAGTAAAATCAAACAACACAATTAAGATAAGTAAGATAGGCGATTGAAATAGTTGTAATGGAAAATTTTGTGGTCAAATTTGTTTGGCAAAGTAATTGAACTGCAAAAAACATTGTTGATGCCTAGCCAGCCTTTTGCACTGGACTGGTCGCCAAATTGGCGACCTGTGTGGAAAATTTAGTCGCCAAATTTTATTTTCACTCGCCATGGCGACCAAAATGGTCGCAGCTTGGAGTGCTGGGGTAGGTTCTTTTTTGCTTTTCTCCTCCCTAGGCCCCTCACTGCTTCGCTGTCCATTGTCACTTACTCAAGCACACAATAACCCCAACAAAACTGCTAATACCAGGTCCACCAGGCCAAGTTTGACATAAATGCTGGGGGTGTTTAATCGAGAGAATACCGTACTTTAATTTAAATTTAAAAAAAAATAGATGCATTATCCAGTTGAACCTAAAAACATGAACATAAATATATAACTAGGTATAGTTAACACTACAGCTGCCCCCGCTGTTAATTTTCTCAGCGCAATTATTTTCTCAGTCAATTATTTCGCTTGATATTTTGGCTATTCTATTTTCTTAATTGATTGAAAATCAGATTTCTGTTTTGAACAGTCTTGCGATAATTCAGAAGAAAACACTAATTTTTCTCGTGTTCTGCTCAGAAAGTATCACTTGTTTCTGGCCTTCTCTTTTTCAAGATCATGGGACGAGGACGTGCCATTAAAAACAAACTTTTAGTATGAATTGTTGAAGCCAAGTAGATAAGTAAAACAAAGCCAAACTATGAAAAAATTCTGAATGACTAATAACACGTAAATGTAATTACACGAACGCGTCCCCAACTTCCTGAGATCATTTTCCTTTTTTTGCTGTAATGAGTGATCTCAGCGAGGATAAACTTCGCTTTGGTAATATTCAAATTCAAACGTTTTAAAACTACCAGTTAGGATCAGCTGTTTTCAGATTTTTTGTTTCAATATATTAGGGCTGGGAGCTCAAGCAACAATGACAAACTTGACAGCGGAGCTCGAAACGGATGCCAAAAGATTTCTCACCTCTGTCAATAGAAGCGCCTGCCGTGAGATTTGATTATCTCAAGAACTCTTTTGAATTCTCTTTCCTTCTTGACAAGTCTCAGTTACAAATTTTACTTGAATGCCTGAAGACTGATCGACTCTTTTATATCTTATTTCTACCACTTGAGTTTTTTTATTTAATGTTATATTATGTTCCGCCTAAAAGCCGAAAACACTGGATCGACAGTGGGCTAGTTATATATGCATGTCTCAAGTGAAAACTTTCTCACTTCTCTGCGAGTTTCAATGCTCGCGGTATCTTTTAAAAACTTTCTTTCTTTAACTCTTTTTGAACTTATCGCAGCTGCTAACTTGATATCTTGGTTGTGGCCTGAGTCTTTCAAACCCCTCGTGTAAAGTGTGATTTGTGTCTGACAAATCTTGATTTCGGATTGAGTCTGTCAATCCTGCGAGCGAACGAGAGCTGCTCGCAACGCGCTAACAAGAGAAATTTCTAGACCAATACGTACTATTCTTGTTTTTGATCATATCAATTGCGTAAGTTTCGGCTTCTAGACCTTGTGAAATCAATAAAGCTCGAAGAAAACCCGAAGGAAACTGCAGCAACCCAACTGCAATCAACGTTTGCAAGCGTCGTTTGTTGACTATTGTTGTGATTTGTGCACGTGGTTTGTCATCATCACCCAATCATGGTTCATCTTACGTCATCATTGACCAATCACATTATAGGAAATTTTATCACACCTACCGATACTACTTGCGGGCATTTTATCACACCTACCGATACTACTTGCGGTCCCCCTTTGGCCAAGTCGAGATTTTGTCTGGTATATACTATATATATATATATATATATATATATATATATATATATATATATATATATATATATATATATATATATATATATATATATATATATATATATATATATATATATATATATATATATATATATATATATATATATATATATATATATATATGTATATAAGCGCGGACTACAATGATGCCTCCTCGGGTTTTGGCCTCTGGGCCAAAACCCTGCGGGGGCAAATACAGTTTAATTGTTTAATTGCATTACTTACAATATAGACTGTGCTAAAGTTATTAATATCAGTTTTTTTTCTTAAAAGACAAAAATTAAATTTGTGGCAGTTATAATGTAAAGAATGCACTCCAGTTGATGAATAATTGAATAAAATTTAAAAGGGTGGTTTTACAAGCGCACAGATGCAATTTCCTGAATTATATTATGCTTAACGTCGTCCACTAGGACAAGCCTCATATTTTTAACAAACCCAAAAAAACATACAAACAAGCACGCGAACAAAAACCGCAATTGACCTCTGATTAACCTTTCACTATGAAAAATATGATTAATATGTAATTTTCTGTAATTACTACACATATATGTACTATGAAAAAATTAAGAAGTTTATTCTTAAAAGGAAAAAATATTCAAAAGACATACGATCTACATCTTTTCATTCATTTCCTTCTTTGCTTGAATCAAGTTTAACTTAAGTTTAAATTCTTTCCACGTGAAATATTCAGAAACGATCGTCGGATATAAACTGGCCCGCCACAAATTCCTTCTCTGAAAGTCGCTTACCTCCGTTTCCAAACTTTTCTTTTTCTTTAAGACATCTTGAAGAACAGAGTAAACCGTAGCAGCTGATGATTTCTCGGTTCCAACTTTCTTGTCAAGAAAACGAGTCACTTCTTTGCTAAAACCCTCACCATCTTCCAGCGCTTCGTTGGCCATCTTGTTCTCTTTCTTGTATTGAGAGGGACTGGATCCTGGTGATATTCGCTTCACAACCAATCTCGTTCCCAGAGTCCACAGGCTCCACGGTCAGCGGTTTAGTCGCCGGGTGAAAACTCTGGGGAAATGGCATTTTTTTCCCACGAATTCATGGGTTCCGGTTGTTGTGCGCATGCTTAGCTAGTAAAACGGAAGTGAAAAAATCGGGAAAAACCGAAGGCTCAGGGGTCAGTGTAAAAATCTGAGAACTCCACTCCCTCGATCGCGATCGCGACATACGACTCGATATACAACTCGTAAAGTCAAGTGGATCAACGCTTTTATGGGTGATTTAAAGGCTCCTTTGAAGAAAAAACAGCTCAACGGGAAAACTGCGATAGATCGATGGTGCTGTTTGAAAGCAAAACATTACAGATTGTGTAAGCTCCTGGAGGACAAACGTAAACAAAGGGAGTCGTAATGCCAAGTTGTATACGAATGTATTTTTTCTCTGGAAGAAATCTTTCGAGGAAGGCCAGTGGTCGAATCTACATTTACACACAGCATTGTAAACGACGGCCATGAGAGCACGGAGCAACTGCACGCCGATCGAAAGCTCATTTCGAAAATCAAATTTTCATTGAATTCAATCGGATCGAATAGGCAGGTAAGCAATTATGTGCCGTATTTTCCACTACAGTGGGAGACTACAGTTGCAAGATTGGTTTCACCAAAAAAGCTGGAACTTTGGCGGTCCGTAGCAATAACAGATATGTAGCGGTTTGGTTGTCATCCCATGGAACTTCTTGCTCGTTTGTCATCGGTTTTACGAATGATGCAGGTTTCGCTCTCAACCGGCGATTTCGCACCCACCGAGTTTGCCCCCACCGATTTCTAACGTAGTCACGCTTTTCTCATGCTTAAAGAACGAGAAATATTCTAGATAGATTTACTCAAATTTACTCATTTTCCCTCTGTTGTTGACGAAGTTCCTCGGTACATTTTCGTCATGACTTAAAATCGAAAATTTCATCTGGCATTTGTAACTCATTACATACATACATACTTTATTTGAAATAGGTTCAATTAAGGGCAGCCAAAGGCTGATGTGGACCTATGTTAAAGCTACATTGTACAAGTAATATTATATAAAAATTATGCTAAACAAGTGATGAACTAAATACAATTATCGATTTAAATGTGGTGAAAATTACTAAATTAAAAATATGTGAAATCTTGATCCTTGTGTGACACCATGCATGCTTCTTTTACAAAGCTAATGTTTTTGATGAAAAGTTTATGACGACTCTGTTTCAAAAGCTTCTTAAAGTTCTTTAAAGAGGTGGACTGTTTAAGTCCGGTTCTAACTCATTAGACAAATGATGAATTTGTTTTACCTTTAACCGAACTATTTGTAGATAAAAGTGACTGTTTAAAGCATTTATAAAATGCTGTCACTTATCAGAAAGATATGGCCTTGCATTTATGAATACAGGGTAATTGTACTTTATTTTTGCTGAAATTAAAGTTCGCCAAGGGTGATTCTTTGAACTGATTTAGCTAATTGTAACATTCACTGAGTGCTACCATATGAATATTGGTTGAATATGGTATTGGTTTTCTGTACATAGCCTACCCCCAACTGCATGCAGCCAGCACAGCCCAAGAAATACTGCTTGTGTGTCATAGATTGCTTGAATGGCTTGTTGTGTTACCCCATTTCTGTAGCATTAAGTGACTAGGCATATCTCTTCTTCCCCTGTCCCCCCAGATGGAATATTAGTCCATTGCAGGAATACTGCCAAAAGTATATTTGTTGGAACCCATTTATATTTGAGAGTTAAGTGTCTTTTCCAGAACACAACACAATGACCCTGGCTGGGGCTTGAAACCTGGACCATTCAATCCGAAGTTTACTGGTGGGGCCTTACATTAGCCCACTGTGCCCCCCCCCCCCCCCCCCACCCCCCATCTTGTTGTTGTACTACAGGTTATTTTGGCAAGTTATGTACATTTGATTTGATTCGGCAGATTCACCAAACAAGTATTTGTGAAATAAACATATCTTGCAAAGACCCCTGAAACTCCACAAGACTGTCAAGAGGTGTGGGCTGGAATAAACACCACCCAGTAACTTGTACAAAACACAAAATGATAAGCAGTCAGAATGAGTGGCAAAAATGTCAACTTTATTCTCATGTTACAGTTGGTGGACATAGGTGTCTATTGGTTGTAATTTAGCCAACTGCAGGACCTGCAAAAATAAATTAAAACATTGATTGTGTAACAATTGCAATAGGGGATGATAGGACAGCACAACTCTTGGTTAAGTCTTCATTTGAGCCTAGTGGCCTATAAGTCCATCCAGGTTTCCACAGTCTTAAGCAGTTGGTGGTTTGGCTGGGGTGGATTTTAGAATAAATTATTGTAGGAACCAAGAGAGAGAGAGAGAGTTTTATCTTTTCCATCTGAGACCAATAGGTAAACATTGTAAAAGTATATCAACAAGCAAAGTGCAGTTTTCTAAGTAAGGACTGGTGTTTGAACTTTATATCATGCCCTTTCAAGGTTCAATGTGGTTCACAATTCTTTCACATACCATTACCAACTGTCTAAAGAAATTCTCATAAACAGTTGCATGCCCTGTGGCAAATATGGAAGTTTTCAATTTCCTTTATTACAAAAAATACTCTACATAATCAATGTCCGATAATTTTCAATATAAACAATATTCCTGCATAACAGCTGATAACAGCCGGCGTTGCACACAGATGCAGTCGCTGGGATGTATTTACGCTTAGAAAAGCACCAGAATTTACCAAAAAATCGGAGTTGTATAAAAAACACATCAGACAATTTCCAGCTCCTCGATCGAAGAAAATACTATTAAAAGCGGGTGAAAAATGGGTGAATACCAAAATCTAAAGCTAGTTTTTACCTACCTTGAAAACGAAACGGGAAATGGCATCATAAATCGCGGTTTAAGGCCAAGATACTGCAAAACACAAACGAACAAACTCCAAAAATCTCGGCAAAATGGCCGCTAAAGCTTCATAAGAAACTTCCGGAAGTACGTCTGAGTTCGAAGGCTATTGTATTGAAACAGCCAATCAAAAAAATTCGAATTAATTCGAATAATTCCATTTCCCCAGAGTTTCACCCGGCGACTAAACCGCTGACCGTGGAGCCTGTGGACTCTGGGAACGAGATTGCTTCACAACTTCCTGTGGAGGTCGCGTTCCCGCCAATCAGAAACGGACACTTCCGGTCGATGTACCAGTCTAAAATATGAGGTATCCCTTTAAACAGGGCTACAAGGAAACCGCAAGAAAAGTAGAAAACACTCAGCGCGAACAAATAACGCTTCATACTGAAACTGAAAATGTTATTTTTTTTTGTCCAATTTTTTTTGTCCCTTTTAGGGACGGACCATTAGAAAAGTGACGGGGGAGAGATGGGAAAAAAAATTCATGGAGGGGAAAATGCCCGAAAAAAAATTCATGCAAGGGAAAATGCCGAAAAAAAACTCATGCAAGGGAAAATGCCCGAAAAAAAAATTCATGCAAGGAAAAACCCAAAGAAAAAAATTCATGCATAAGATAGCCGCATTTCGATATTAAAGCAGAATCATAATTCTTCTCGAAAAACGTTCCTAAATGCACCACCCCACAACGGAAGTGGGTCTCTTGCTCATTTTAATATGGCAGGGGTAATTTGCTGAAGGCCGAACAAAGAATGTCGAACGCAAAACAAAATCTCCAAAAACAAGCAAAACCCAGCTGGAGTGCTATATTCAGGCTAAGCCAGGAGTGTACCTTGCACTCAGGTTGGCCTAAAAAGCACTCCGGTTAGCCTGAACGTCGCTCAGGTTAGCCTTAAAAAAGGCCCAGGTGAGCCTGTTTGCGGTTAGCTCTCAATAATGGTAATAGATTTTGCTTGTTTCGGAGATTTTGTTTCTCGTTCGGTGTTCTGCATTCGGCGTTCGGCAAATTACCTCTGCCAATTTTAATGCATCGTAGGCGGTGCTAACTTTTGGGTCCCCTCACCTCAAGATTCATTCCCACGGGCCTGACAGGTATATTAATTACACAATTTTTTTTCACTATGCACCTGTAAACTGCTATTTACTTGGAAAGTAACGTTTAAGTACAAGCTATGTATTTAAAAAATCAAAATAGCACTGTTTTTAATTAATTCAATAGCAAATTGTGCACGAAGCAGACTTTATATAAAAAAAAATCGTGCATAGGTCTGCAGTCAAAAAAAATTCTTGCAGAGGCAATGGGCCAAAACAATTCTTGCAAGCCAAAAATCCCTCTCCCCTTCTCCCCACCCATCACTTTTCTAATGGTCCGTCCCTTTGCGCCTTGGTCATATAGACGAGTGCGCCCGGAATAAAAACGGAGCAACATTATATACGGTCACGTAATTTCGTTTCAGCAAGAGCTAATGTCAGTTATATTACCTCACGATCAGTCTTCCTTTGCAGAGCAACATTCTCGAGGCGTGTTAATTCTAGCCCTGATTATTTGGCCGTTAACGTACAATATTTGACACGGCATCATCATCACCATCACGATCATTCTTCACGTCAGTAGGTAAATTACAGGGTTCATACTCTTTTTCAGCTTTTGAAATTCCATGACTTTCCATGACCTTTTCCATGACTTCTCCTAGTTTTCCATGACTTCTCCTAGTTTTCCATGACCGAGGCCCCATTAGGGAGGGATCCGAGTATCCCGTATCTCATTAGTTTTTGGCGTAAATATCCTGTATCCTGGTAGTTTCGGTGATTTGTATCCCCAACTTTAATGTTCGATATCCCGGAATCTCATTTAAATATCCCGTTTCCCTATAATTTTTCACCTTAATATCCCGTATCCCGAAAACCTCTAATAGGGCCTCATGACCTAAATTTCACCATTTTCTTGGAAATTATCTTTTATTTTGTGTAGGTTTTTACTATTTTCTTCGCAAAATTTCTTTTGTACTTTTTAATAAACATAATTTTCCATGACTTTCCATGACCCACGTTTAAAATCCATGACTTAAAAATTCCATGACTTTCCAGGTATTCCATGACCCGTACGAACCCTGACATTGGCCGTTTTTAGAACGCATGGTGAGTACTTAAATTTCGTGATGGGAAATCTTAGTCAATAAACTGTGATATTCGAATAGTCATTAAGTTTCAGTGTTAACATCCAATTTTGTGAACATATATCAACTTCAAGAGTAACAAAGCAAAAACAAGAAAACACGAAAACTTACCAAACACCTCGCCGCTAAGTCGCTGAAAGAGTTTGGCAAAGACAAAGCATTCAAATTCGCTATCTTACAAGCTCGATACAGGTTCAGGCAGGTTCCCGCGATGGCGTAAATAATGAATCTTTTTCTAAGATTTACGCCTTCAACAAAAACTTCTTGAATGTTTCATATTTAAAAAAATATTTACGACAAATTTGCAAAGGTCTACCCTGAAGTAAAATTTGAATTTGAGACAAAACAGCGAGAAAATATTCACAGATTTTTGAAGGTCGAGAGCTTACAGTTTCTCCAAAACTGACAATTTTTTAACGATTGCTTATGGCTAGCAAATAATATCGTAACATGCAGTAGCCGAATAAAACAAAGTAAAAGAAAGAAAAAAATAGTTAATTGTTTATTACTCAAATTAATCAAAACAGACAGGTACTAGGCTAAAAGCTTTAAAAAGTGTAGATAGTTTGATTTTAGCGACTCTGTTTGTTTTAGTTTGATTGTGATTTTTACCACTGAATGACTCGTGCAAGTCATTTTGAGCTGACTTCGTAGCTTTTAAGACCAATCAAGTCTGCTTTCGGGCCTACTGGCCCATCATACCAAAGCATATCCCAGTCTCCCCTGCATTAACCCGCAGGATTACCAAAAGCATTAAATTCGCCGGTACCCATCTATACAGCTGGAGAGAGGCACCATGAGAGCAAAGTCAGCGAAGCTAACCATTAGGGGTCATTTGCTCCGACGAATAGCTAACGTTGGAAACGTCACATAAAATCATTGTGGAAGGGTGCAGGGGATGGGTTCGGACAGTCATATCAAAATCCTCCGACACAACCAAGACGATAAATAATGAGCAGTCCAGTCCAAAATATATAACAATTATGTTCCATTTGCAATGCGGTACACTCCAATTATAAGGCCTTCTCCCCTACCCCCTGCTCCCATGTATAATCAAAAAATATTTCTCAGACATAGATAGGCCTGTAGATACAGGGAATGAACGAGTTTGCTAGTAGTATTTAGGTTAATCACAGTGGCTTTTCCTCTTTTTAGCTTGTACTTGTTAACCGTGTTAGTAGAAAATATGTAGCTGTCATCCAGGTTCTCGAGGACACTGCGTAAATGAACAGATACCGTAAAATACCGGTGTTTTACATGGTTGCCGAGTGGGATCCAAAATATCATATTCTAAATTAAAATTGCGCATGAGAGCAAGCATTTCGCATTTCTTGGGCCAGATCTTTCAAAACAGGGCTCCACTTTTGCTAAAACTGTGTTAAGTAGTTGGTTTGTGGCTTTACCATCAAGGTTTGTTAAATAGAGGATAATACATGGTTGTGCGGAGATATGAAATTTATCTTCGAGTGTTCAACTCGGTATCTCACGAGTGAGCGCAGAGAACGAGTGAGATATCGATTTGAACACGAGAAGATAAATTTCATATCTCCAAGCAACCATGTATCGTTCTGTTTATTTTATAAACCTACTAATAACGAGGTTTTTGACGATTTTCCCAAGATTTCCGACCATTTTCCGATTTCCGAAGATTTTGAAAATGTTTTCCGGTAGTCATACGAATGTTTCCGAAAATTTCCCGAGGAAGATCCGAAGATGTTTCGACTTAATATCGATAAACCTTGGCCCATTGAGCATTGCAACATGGCAAACTCTGTGAGCTGATTGGTAAAAAATGATATCACACGTGTGGATACCATTTCTATCCACGTGTGATACCATTTTTCTCAATTTGCTACCACTCGCTATACCACTGCAGTTTATATAATAAATCGTATTCTCCGTGCTTGAGAGTTTGCACAACGGTATGTGTTTATTTAGCAATGAGTTAAAATTGGTACAATTCTGTGTTGTGAAATGCCAGAATTTAGGTTCTGTCAAAATGCACATAAAATTACCAGAATGCAAAGAAGGATGTATTCTCAAAGGCCTTTGTCTGAAAAGAAAAGTTTTCCCAAAGGAAACAATCCCGGAACCCCAAAAAGTGACCCTTGCGGACTTGCTGGGCAGGTCAACAGCTCTTAAAAAATGGCTTCTCCCCTGGCAGCTGGTAATAAATTGTTATCTTATTTATGATGGCTTAATTGAAAAAAAAAAATGGCCCCTGGCGTGCCTATATATACTGAACAGAATACAATATGGCCTTATTTGTGTACTATATCTTCAATTTGATTCCGACAGAAACAACTAGCACTTTGTTTTAGTCTGATTTTGACATTAAAGAGAAAGGGAGAGAAAACGTTAAACGTCGTACATGTACAAAAATGGCAACACCAAAACATCCCACAGAAATGCAAGAATCTACAAACTCATTCACTGAATCTAGAACTATTTATTTAGTTTACAAATTCTCGTACATTAAATATATATTTATCATGCCCAGCGAGCGATAGACTGTGAGTATTTCCCAATTAAAAACATATTTTTTAAAACAAACACCCAGCCCTTTGTTAGTCTTGTGATTGCCATAATTAATGTACATTTCCTCAGACTCCCCTGGTATTCCGCCATTTGGTGACATCACCGGTTAAAGTAGCGTCCAGGCTCCTTGCTAAACCAGTCCGGTGAAAACAGTAGAAATTACTCTGTTTTCTAGTCCAACCAGTCTCGTTCGCAGCCGTTTTTGGGGATGTCACACAACGCTGCGAAGGAGACTAGTTCAACAATTGCTACTTCTAAACTCAACATCCCAAATGGCCTTCTATTTAATCCTTTACTGCAATTGTAGCCACCGATAATGAGTTTTGATAAGCTAGCAAGATGATTATCTTACCGACCTTTTTTTTTTTCTCGCTTTTTTTCTTAACATCATATGATAGTTAAACCACTGAGGGTAATATGGCATATTATAAACAAACCACAAACCCTACTGCAATATAACCTGAAGCATGCTCCATTTTAAGACAAGATACTGTGGTAGGCAAGGTAAATCTGTGATACGAGCACTGTTGCCAAATAAAAAGCTCGCAAACATAAATTTTCAAGTTTTCCAAATATTTTACGAGAGAATAAAAGTGCCCCAATAGTGTCTCTGATAAGAACAGTAACCGTGTTATTCTCTAATAAACCAAAAGTAGTTGCTAAATGCAATATATACTTGTTGTTATTATTGATTCACTGGCAAGATGAATACAGAACAGAGTCAATATAGAGTCACACTAATGCACTCTATGCAAAGCAAGTCAGATGTTGCACACAGGAGGAAGAGAGGGGAGGGGCGGGGAGTGGAGTGTAGTGGAGCGGAACTCTCTCCCCCCCCCCAAAAAAAAAAAAAAAATTCGACAACTGAATGCCGCCATCTTGGAGCTAGTAATGTATGCGTGACGTCAAAGAGCTCAGCCTGAAGTTTAGCGGGAAAATTTAAATACTTCAAACTCCTTGTTTCTTTGTAGTGGCTTTTGTTTATCAAAATGCCTGTTTGTGCAGCTCCATGTTTCTCAAACAGAGCTCCAAGAGATACAGAAAAGCCTTTCACCTTTTCTTTCCTTTCAGACAGGCATTTTGACAAACAAAAGCCACTTCAAAGAAACAAGGAGTTTGAAGTATTTAAATTTTCCCGCCAAACTTCAGGCTGAGCTCTTTGACGTCACGCATACATTACTAGCTCCAAGATGGCGGCGTTCAGTTGTCGAATTTTGGGCAACTTTAGAGAAAGATTTTGTAGGGATTTAGCGCTCGTTGGAAGCTGAAATTTTGGTGAATAACATATTTTTGTATAAACTTTTTATTGGCATAAAGAAAATAAATGGCCATTCTGGAGTGAACTTCTCCTTTAAGGGTAGATTATGTAGCATCCCTGTGCCTTTAAGGTTATTAAGCTCTGTAGAAAAAAAAAGAGGGACTTGAAACGTATCAGAGGAGAGGGAATTTAAAACGATCGTTTTAACCGTTAGATCTTTAAAATATCATTTTACGCTTCGTTTCTGACGTAGTATCTTTTAAAGGAGCTGTGTCACAGATTTTCGCCAAATTTAGGCATGGGAAATAATGG
The DNA here is from genome assembly GCA_963693305.1 of Meandrina meandrites. Taxonomy (NCBI): domain Eukaryota; kingdom Metazoa; phylum Cnidaria; class Anthozoa; order Scleractinia; family Meandrinidae; genus Meandrina; species Meandrina meandrites. The sequence goes on along the minus strand of OY855912.1, from coordinate 16,870,562 downwards.
CCATAAAATTTGGTGAACAGTTTTCAAAGTTAATCACATTTGCTTGAAACTTAAAATTATAACGCCTGGGGAGACACATTTGGTTGCAATGAAGCTATGGTTTTGTCATTTAGATCCATAGAAGTAATTTCTTTGCAAACACAAATTTTCATAGCGAGTATTTGTAAACCTTAATAATAGATAAACTTAACTCAACCGTTACACAGTCCCTTTAAGGGTGAAAATAAATTCAAAACAAGGCTATCCTGCGATCAGGCGTTCTTTTTCTCGCGACGGGAGTGTTTTTTTTTCTCTTCTCCAAGAAGAGCGCCTGATCCCATGTCAAATCAAGCCCATCTGCCACCTTAACAACAATTCTGTTTATATTGCTCGACGACCACCCCCATCAATTTTATGTACTAGGCTCTCCTACTCGGGGAGAGACGTCACTTGCTAACTTAAACTACACACTACTGTACTGCTGGATGCCAACACACTGATCAGAGAGATTCAAGGTCTGTTATCACAGCACATTTCCTGTTTCAATCAAGTGTCATCTTGAAGCTCCAAGCAGTTCTTGGATCTGTAAAACACGAAACAAAACTGTTACTTTTGTAGCTTGTTCAAGTAATGAGCAATTTGCTTCAAGTGGTGCAAACATATCGGAGCTCATTCGGCATTTATTTGGGTTACCAAGGTGGGCTGGAGCCCACTCTCCCCAAAGTTTCTTGAGTGGCGAATAATTCAGATATTTCCAGAATTGAACGTTTATGAGATGCACGCTCTTTATGATAGGCATCACAAAGTGTCCTCATTGATAAAAGTTTACCAAAACACACATGATACTGTCAAATATGAAGTAATATGAAAGTGTCAAATAACCCAGTCAAACATGAAGTACTTCTAAAACAATACTTGCATTCAGTCCTGGACATAAGTGGCTGACTGCTGTCTTTAAACAAACGCTTACCTGTGATTTGTACATTGATTTTACATCTTCCAAGTCCATTCTCAGCTCCTCGGCTTGTTCGGCTTTTTCGCCATACATCTGAAGTACAGCGTTGTGTCGTTGTTCCAGCTCCTGAGAAAAGAAGAAACAATAATATATTATTAAGGGCGCACCCCTTGTTACCAACACATTAATCCTTACGAATATCAGAAATCCTTATTTGTTTGCATTGTTGATGGCGGGCAGGGAAGGGGGGCGACGGAGAATGATCCGACGCGCAGTCAAAAAAAAATTAATTTATTTATTTATTTTATTTCTCATTTTAGTGTGTATAGGTCGTTTATCTTTATCTATCTATGACAGTGATGTAATGCAATGTAGTGTAACGTATGTAACGTAGTCAGTAATGTCAGTCGATGTGTTTATGTAAAGATGTTAAAATGACAATCAAGATGATTAAAAAAAATAGTTGGTCTGGTTGTTGAAAAACTTTCAAACCAGTAACCCTTACATCTGTCAACGGTGTCCATAACTTATACATAAATATTACACAAAATTCCACACCAGCGGACGGTTTGTTATTGTGTAACCCTTCACGCCATGTCAGAACAGAACCTGCGGTGCACATAATCTGTTTGCCTCCATTCTGTTCAAGAAGTTCCCTTTGCTTTACATCTAGCTCGTGAAAGAGTTTCACTCTAATCGTCCAATCAAAATACGGCATGATCACTCTGCAGTATTTATGCAACTGTTATCAAATTTAGCTTTTTTCAACTCAATCCGGCTACTGTAGATGTCTGTCAACCCAACCTACCTTATGTCGAGTTTGCAGATCAGTCAGAAGCTGACTGTCTTCCTCCAGACTCTCCAGTTTCGATGTGAGGACGGTTAGCTCTTCTGTGAGTGCGTCTCGTGTCTTTTGAAGTGAAGAAATCTCATCCTGTGATAACAGAAGCTCCTAATTAATAGCTCACTGTAAAACAAGACTGACCGACCTTTCATCATATGCGTACTTTGCGTTTGAATTTGATGAGCTCAATAACCACTTCAAACAAATATGTAGCTCGCTGTAACCAATCAGAAACAAGACCAAAACCGATCATGACTTGGCTTACGCACGTTTTCCTGCGCTTGGCGCCGGTTGCATATTTTTATTTTATTTTATTTTTAGCGGTACCATACCTGTAAAACTACTATTTCGCCATCTTTTTGTTTGACCTGAGCCTGCAGTCTTTCAATCATAGCGGTACCAGCTCCCATGATTCCCCGTGAGATGCCATCAATAACACTATTACCGCTACTCTGTCGCCCAAGTGTCCTGTGAGAGGAGGCCTCGGGCACCTCGTCCTACAAGATCCAAGAGCAGAATAATTGAGATTAAACTTCTGCTCCATTAAAGAAATGGGTTTAGTTACCTTATTATCACTTAATTTCACGAAATATAGGACAGGCGAAAATTAAAATCACGAAATTTAATATCAATAAAATAAGGAAATTCAAGCTGTTGCTTTATTACTGTTATTTCAATAAGTCTCAGCTTCATGTTTAGGTTTGATTTTACCCATCAGTCATCTTCCACTACATCACTCTCGCTCTCACAACTGTCCTATGCTGATAACTTCTATTTAGGCTGTGGAATACCTTTTGCTTTGTTATGTTTAGCTCGTTTTGTTTCCTATTGTTAATGATGGCGATCATATCAATTATGTTGTTACAGTTCTGAAATTGAAGGGTAGAAAAAAAATCGCGAAATTTATTACACTCCAATTTTACCTTCCTGTCAAAATCGCGAAATTTTATACTCACGAAATACGGCTCTTGATTTTTAGTTCGCGAAATTTAATACTTGCGACATTTAGTTAGAATAAGGTAATATGTGACTATCCTCAAACCTGTGTAAATTCCTCTTTAGCAGAAGGCGAGGAAGGTGCTCCAGAAAGGCTTGACTGTCGGAGTAAAATTCTCTCCTGTTAAAAACAAGGGTGTTTTCTATAAGTTGTAATGCTTCATTGTTGAGTTTTTGTCTAGAGCAGAGTTAAACACACATCGAACGGTGAATTTCTTACCTTTTCGTCCATGGCATGTTGGAACTTTTTCTTCTCTGTTTCCATTTTTCCTCTTTCTACAGCCAGTTGTTGTTCAAGCAAGGCCTGGCGAAAAAATATGATTACCATAATCATTCGTGGTGAAAAAATAAGTGGAGTCGCAAATACTGTCAACAGTAGTATTTCTTTTTCTTTCTATGATTGCTCTAATAAGAGAAAGAAAACCTTTCGGAAAATAAGAACTGGAGTGGTATGAAATATTAACAAGCACCAGACATGAACAGGTCGTTGGAACACCCTACTGCATTCATTTTCTCTGTGTCGTACAGCAAAAATAAGCGCGAGTTCCCATACCGAACGTTTCTGAAACACTGGGAAGGAAATCACCCATCGTGTTTAATCTACGAGCCAAACATATGCTGCCAGCAGTTATAAGCTATACATTTGATGGCAAGAAGTCTTTTTTTTTTTCTAAAAAAGAAAACATTTGTCAAGTTCACAAACAGATTCTTTTAGATACAGACTAGTCATCTCTCAATGTAATCGATTCGAAAAGAACAAAACCATTTCAACAATCCATTGCCATAGTGACCGATCTCACCTTTTCCACGTTGTTATCCTCCATCATTTTTCTGTATTTGATCTCTAAAGTCTCGTATCTAGCGACTTCCCTGAAACAAATTAACACGGCATCATTAAAAGTAAAGCCCGGAAATTGCAAAATGTTTGATGAAATGCAATGGCATGCAAAGTCATGCATTATGTGGCTACACAATACATAGCTGAAGTCGATAACGCCACTTATGAACTTTTATTAACAAGGACACTTTATGATGCATATCATAGCACATATCTGGATAACGCACAAATTATTTTGTAGATTTGTTTTCCCGGCGGATGAACGCAAGTATCATTTAATAAGTACTTCATGTTCGACTGGGTTATTTGACACTTTCATATTACTTCATATTTGACAGCATCGTGTGTGTTTTGGTAAACTTTTATCAATGAGGACACTTTGTGATGCCTATCATAAAGAGCTTGCATCTCATTAACGTTCAATCCACGGTAAAGTATCGTTTACCGTGGTTTACCGCTGGCTGAGAAACGAATGAAGTGGAAAACGTTTTTCTCACAAACATCTGGGAACCTGGGTGCTAGTGTGCAGGTGGTCATAGGTCCCATGGTTTGTCGTAGTTCGCAGTTGTCTTGTTGCCCATCACCATTGTTGCGTGGTTCGGCGCGGCATGGCTCAGAGATGTGTGTGAGAAATCAAGATTTTATTCTTTCCTTTGTGTAGGAAGATGGCGACTGGTATCAGGTTAAATTACCTGCTTTTCGCCTCCTCAGCAGTGTCTATTCTGGTCCGTTCCACCTCCAGTGTGGCCTCCAATCGTGACTTATCCTGTCGGTATGTCGCTAGCTGCGTCTCCACGGCTGTAAGGCGAGAGTTAAGCTCCAGCGCATGCTCTGTGGCTACACGCTCCTTCTCTTGAGCCTCCACCAGTTGAATCTGAGCCTCGTCTGACGAGACAAAGCTATCATCAATGACGACGGAATATACAGTATGGAATATTACACGTCAAAGTCAAAGATTAATTCGACAGTAAGTGCAAGACATAAAAGTGAGGAGATTGGTATTGGAACAATTACTGAACCTTTATTAGGAGTAATCAAAGGCTACTGAAGTTTAAGTTTTAATCACCAGACATAACAGATGGAACTGACAGAGGATATATATAACTCCACATATTCATTTTTTGCTGGTTCTTAATAATTTGTAAAATAGTCTAATTGAAAACACTGTCATTGAAGTTATTATGCAACTACTCAAGAAAGATTCCATAGCGTGAATAAATCGTCAACTCCAATCGCAGAAATCCTGTTTACCCGAGAGAGAAAAAATATAGGACTTGAGCCCGCGTTCCAGTGGAAAACCATGATCTGGTCAGCCTTCAATTTAAAAAAAGCACGTGACCTCGATGAGTTCTACACTTGAGCCCGCGATATGATCATCTGATACCAGTCAGCGGATACCTTGGATTGACAGTTGTCAATTGACCATAATTTGGTTGTCGAATGTTAAAGATGTAGCCAAGGCGGCATGCCTAGGCCGACGCATGTACGAATGTACGGCGCACGCGCCCGCGAACCATGCTGCAAGCCATGACGACCATGAAAACTCAAATGCATGGTTCTCCTATTTCTATGCATGAATGATTCCCCTATTTTGTCACTCACGGGGAATCGCTACTCAGCCAATGTTACTTTTAGAAGTCGCTTTCTATTTCGGAGGGAGGGGGGGGGGGCATTTCTTATGGATCTTTACAGTAGGCCTGCCGCCTATGACCTGCTATTTTGCATTGACATACGTGCATTATCATATTGGGCCTCCATGTACAAATAAAAAAAGAATAAATTACAGAATCACGTCTTGATTTTTCTAACAAAGCAGTTAGCTGTTATATTGGGGGCCTTTGTTATCAGAAATAGAGTTTCACTTACTGAGCCTCTCTGTCAAGTTCCTCTCTACTCTTTCCCAAGTCTGAGTGTGGTTTCCATAGCTACTCTGTAGGTTTTCAATCTGCCTCAACAAGGGTCTTGTAGCTGTTGATTAATCAAGTCAAAAAAAAGTTTCAATTTTCGTTACTTTTCCCGTCACGTCGGCTCGTTCACGTCACACGTGTGATTGTAAAACTGAAGGCCTGCTCGCATAGTAAGTGGAGGGCACCTCCACTAACTGTGCTGCTCACAACTAAAACAAATTACTACCTCAAAATGCAATCATCGCGGTGATAACTAAATACTGGAGATGAGACATGGCAGAAGGTAGAATACGAACGGTCCCTTTTTTCTTAGTCCATCAAACGTGAAACTAAAACAGAACGCGAGTGGGAAAATGGCCGTGGGCGCGGAGCGAAACTTACTTCTCGCCCCAGATTTCCCACGGCCATTTTTTCCACTCACGTTCTGTTTTAGCTTCACGCTAGATGGACTAAGAAAAAAGGGACCTTCTGCCATGAAAACATGTCTGTACATACCATATGTAACACTCTCTGTAAGCTCCTGGTTACGAGCTTCTGCTTCTTGCAATCTCTGTTAAAACAAATAAATGTTCCTGTCAGTGAAACTTGAATTAGCAACACGCAACACAGCAAGACATTGAAACCTCTCAGTCAGTTTATAAACATCTAATCCTGGAATAGTGCTTATATAGATTTAACTTTAATTTCAATTGCATTGTGGTTTCTCGCCATTCTCAGAATGAAGCACTACAATTGGAGACTAAATGATCATGGAAAAGAAACGAAAGAGATCACTAAGCAAACTGTTAGGAAAACAACACTTGATTGGCCTGTGGTCTCTTTTTTAAATCATTTTTCTTAGCCAATCTAACCTGCTGCAGATCACTTATTTCCTGACGAAGGTTATCTTCTCTTCGACTGGCCTGCTGTTCACTGCGCCGCAAACCAGTCTGAAGGTCGCTGATCTAAAACAACCCAAAAAATCAGCAATTAAGTACACTTTATTTATTTAATAGAATGTAAAGCAGACAATAAATGCAACCATTAGCTATTATAGGGCATGTCGCCGTTAAGTTCTATCTAACGGTTAGAACTACGAAGGAATAAAGGGTTTTGGCAAACTAAATATGTATTGGATAATTATAAGGACTGTTAATTAAGTGATGCTACAATAAAAGGCATAGCATATGAACTACATTTTGTGAGATATAAAAAGTTAAAAATTCTCTACCTGGAATTCAAGTGCCTCAATTTCATTTTTAAATTGTCTCTCTTTCTTTTCCATTGCAATTCGCAGTCCTTCCTTAGCAGTCATCTCAGCACTGAGAGCGGCCTCCTGAGAAACAACGAAAAACATTTTCTAACTAGTCAATTCCAATTCAAGCCACAAGATTTAGGGAGTGCGGCGGTCATTTGAATTAGCTGTTTCAAGATCTGGAACTGAAAAGATAGATAGATTATGGACAACTGGCGAATTTATCAAAACTCCGGATTGCATGCCGAGAATGAAGCACACAATAAAGAGTTTTCAAATTAAAGCTTCTCGGTTCAGTTCATGTATCAGCTGACCACGTTCAACATACAAAGATGCACATAGATTCCTTTACAATTCTGTGACTTACCTGCACGGCACTATCTTTAGAGGCATTTTCTTTATGCAAGTCCGCCAGTTGTCTGCAGGACAAAATAATCTTAATCATAAATTCTTAAGAAGAAATTTTGCTTCTGAGCCTTAAAGCGCGAACTACAGCAAAAACTACTACAGAGATTTCAGAAGGCTTCACGAAAACTTTCCAAAATCACCGCGCACTGAAATGGAAAGAATGGATCGAGCTCTGATTTTTGTGACGTCATAATTTTTTTTTACGGCTTTGCGATCGAAGAGACGATCGTCAATCCAAGAGCGAATAATGTAAAGTTTGAGAGTTTGATTCAGTCTGAGTAATTCAAGTACTCCTTTTTGGCTAGATTGCAGAATACAAAAGTGCTAATTGTGTTATGCCTCGTTCTTAAAGCGTTCCGACACATGTAAATTAGTGGGCCGGGTATACTGCAATGAAAAACAACTGAATTCCAGCTTGCGCTTGGGCCAAGTAGCTCGCAGCTTGCCTGGTGTAGTTGCATGCTTGTCGTAGTGCCTGTGTATCGGTCAAAGTTTCTTGCCTAGCAGGAAGCAAAGAGAATTTACATTTTGGGTCTATCCCTAATGTTAACCAGGTTTGATGATAATAAGTAAACATCGCTTACTTGTATGCATTGTCCAGTGCAGCTTGCATGCTTCTAATCTTCTCTGCTGAATCATCTAATTCCGCCTAAAATCAGATGAACAAAGGGAATATCGGATATCTACTGGCTGTGATTATTAAGGGAAATAAAACGTTCACTGTAAGCCGATTTTGAAATTTACTCAGACCTTTTATAAGCTACAAAAGTGTCCACTTTGTCTTATGATCCAGGGCTGGGTTGTTCAAAGCACGATTGAGCTAGTCCAGGATAAGCGCAAATTCTGACTTCAGATTTTCAACTTTTTGGTGAGGTTTTCTGTTTATATTTTTTGTCCTTCAGTTTTGGCATCAAGTAATCTCAAACTCCAAAAAACATAAGCAATAAAATCACGTTTACGACAAGAGAAATTGAACCCTCAATCAACTTCTAATCCTGGCCATGTAAAGCTTAAAATGCTGTGTTTGAATGAAGCTGGGGTCAGCTGTGACCAGAAGGTGTCAGCCAGCTTGGGGAGGTGTCTGTTTGACTGTATCTAAAGTCCTTACCTTCAGTTTACTTATTTCTGCTTCTTGTTTCTCGACATAAGCATTCAGTTGTGTAATAGCATCTAAAACACAGAATTGACTTAGTTAGACACTAGGGTAGACTTTAAATACATCATCAACACATCCTTTAAACTCAAGTAAAAAAAGTAAAATTTCAGAAGAAATAAAAGGCCGTGATGATAAACTTCAAATCCACAAGTATGCACCTGCTTGCTTCCTCTCTGTCTCTTCTCTCACTTGCACGATTTCAGTCAACTTTTTATTTTCAGATGTCGCATCCTCCAACAATTTGCTGTAAAAACAACATTAAAAAACAAGACAGTGTATTTCATTTATTCATTACAGTTTTATGGCTAGTTAGATAGATACAAAAACAAAAAGCCATATGGATAATCTGCAAAAGAGTCATGGACCCCATATAAACACAGATCACAATGCTAAATATTAAAACAAGAAAACAGGATTAGAATATGCCGAATGCTAAAAAATATACAATATAACACAGTTAACATGTATAATACAATCTATAATTCAATTTACATCTATAATACAATTATCTATAAATTAAAAATGTCTTGACTTTTGTTATTTAAGTGCCCATAAACCCAAAAATTATTTTTCATGCAAAAGAATATTTACGTTTTTCTGAGCAGAATGCCGAAAAAAGTTTTGATTTCGGTTCAAACCTCGATGTTCTGTGAATTGTCAAAGTCGGGAAAAATCGCAATAATTGGAAACATGACCGAGTCAAAGATCTGGCCAAAAGGGTCTGGGTCCGATACTTCGTGACGTCAAACCAGGATATCAGTCGAACGTGATATCGCTCGTGCAATAATCTGAGTTGTAGGTCGTGACTTTGGTCAAACGGGGAGACCATAAAGTTCTCGGCAATGTAATCGAAGCACATCAGAGTTAAAGATTTTTTGGTCACCCTTCTGGTCCGATCGGCGAGTGCTATCAGCAAAGATTAAAATTAGACTTTTGATCTTCGCAGATGGGCTTCAATTTGCTTTGTATGGACTCCAGAGTTTTCGTAGAATTCAAGATAATTATCTTCTAGCTTGCCGAACCAAAATATTACCACTGTTTACTTGAAGCATTAAGCGATTCTAGTGAGCGCTTCTGGTTTGATTCAGACTTATATGCTCCTCTGCATGTAGACACAATGCAAAATCAGTAAACAGTCAACTCATATTCCGCGGCACTTTGTTTACATTACTAGTAGTGAAGGGAAACAGATTCTTCATTCATTCTTACCGCAAAGATGCGGCGTCTTCGGGCTTTGCGTTAGTTAATACAAGTGTTAACCTAATGGGTTTAAAAGCAGGGTAAGAAATTTCCAGTCGAATCCTAACTTTGAACAGAACATTTAAGAAGATCATCGATCGCATGAACGCGATGAATAGCATATAAAAGTTAGCGTACCGGCCGGTCCCGTGAACGAATAGTTGACTGCAAATTATTCATACGCGAGGACAGACTTTTATCGTAGACTTTCAATACTGATTATTTAAGTCAATAATTTTTATATCTTTTAAAAACTCTGAGGCGATTCTACTTATTTAAACTGTGCATGCTGTGCCAAGGTCAAGAATTCGTGTTGGTCTCTCTTTGAGTTTAAAATGCTCAAGCAAATTTCGTGATAATCTTTTCCCAGGTATGTACATACAGACATATACAAACATGCAGTACTTGAATTCTCCTATAATAAGTTATTTCATTGATATTCTACGAAAATTATTTACTCGCCGTCCAGATCTACGACCTACTCCATTCCACTTCAGAACGATTACCAATATCCTGGTTTTACGTCACTAGTCCCAGTTTCCACTTCACTCGATCGCGAGTAGAAAAATCTCAACTTTAAAAATGTGCAAAAAATAGCGGTTTTAACCAAATCCAAAAATTCTTGCGGCATTTTACTCAGTACAATGCAAAGATTTAATCCGGCCAAAAAAAGTTTTTGGGGTTATAGTAGCACTGCAATGCAAAGTCATGTATCACTATTGGTAACCATAAACAGTGGTGGTAGCGTTAGCGGTGGTAGTGGTAGTGGAAGTGGTAGTGGTAGTGGCAGTGGTAATGGTAGAAGTAGTAGTAGTAGTATCACCACAGGTTTACCATCCTATGTTAGTGAGTTCACAGCATGCCCCATATAAATATTCAAATTTTCTAACTAATCGCTATTGTTAATATTTAAGTTTTTTATATGACTAGCTCCGTGAGCGGCCAAGATGAAGCGAATCTCGTGCTCTGATTGGCTACCCGAGCAGTCAAGATGGAGCCATCTTGACGAGTTTTGTGAATTGACGAGTTTCGTGAATTTTATTTGCCGCAAAAACCGGCTGATACAAAAATAAAAACGCAAAGCGACTTGAAGACATGATATCAGCTTTGTTTGGCGGAAAAGGGAGAGACTGAAGTCAGTGACATACCTGAAGAATAAAGTGCTCTGCAAACTTACAAGTCGTTTTTGTGTAACATCTTCAAAAATGGAAGAATGCGGACGGCACGGTGAACCTTATATCTTTTCACCGAAGCCTCTCACGCTCACGTCGAGCAAGGGTGAGTCGAGCATTTAAATTAATGATGTAGAAAAGTTCAAGCTTTTCCTTTGAAGTGGTATTAAAATCCCAAACGCTTTCAACAATCACAATGTCAATATTCAGCTCGTGTATGACACCGCAGGTTTGCACCACTAAAGCGCCAGAAACGACCAAATACTCTGCAAAACGTCCAATAATCAAAAGCTGGTGGCCAGATGGAATGGACATTCTTCTTTTGAGGCTTCAAACTCAACGTTGTTTCGCAAATTTAAGCCATTTCAACATCCTTTTGAGGGTTAAAATGAGGTGAATTTCGCTGTTGTCGCATCGTTTTACTTCGTCTCGATCCATTCAAGAATTTGACAGTCACTCATTAAACTTTTAAACCAATGAAATGATTCAGCGTGCGCCATTGATTGTGCATGCAACTGGCTTCCTTTTCAGTGCTCGAAAAAAGTCATATAATAAATCCTTTATTGACCAAGCTTGTTCGGTCAAGATGGCAGGATATTGGCCTCGCTCTTTTTTTGCGTGTTTATGGACCTCGACTTCGTCTCGGTCCATAAACACGCAAAAAAAGAACTCGGCCAATATCCCGCCATCTTGACCGAACAAGCTTGGTCAATAACCCATATTTCTTAAAATCAGCTTTCACTGCTGTGCATTTGCAATTAAATGAATTAGATATCTTTGCGCGATGTTTAAGTTTATTTTTATGCAGTTTTTGGGCGATTTGAAGCGTGCGAGAGCGGTTCTATACTAATATTTACAGAAGGCATGCAACTTCCACATCCATGAATTGGGTACCGCCTCTAATGTAGCCGAAAAAATATATTTCCCCTACTTGCTTAATTAGTAAGAGCTCCCAGTCCTTGAAAGAACAGTCTTTGATCTATAATCTGGCCTTAGTTTACTCCGATCAGTTCGCAGATAAAATTTGTTGGAATATCAAATTTGGTCGTAAATTTGCCAATTTACTATGATATGAACCAGTAGCTGGGACAATTTATGCAATTTTCACTGAAATTGGTCAAAATTACTGCCTATGCCCGCCCTAGAAACCAGAATGTGTTCCATAACAAAACCTCCTCTGAACAATGCACCCCAAAGAAATACTTCGGAAATCTCGACGGTAAAGCCGAAGACAACGTGAACTGGAAAATTAATTCATACGCCCGATTCCGTGTCTATACAAACATAATCGCACGTATAAATTTATTTCCTAGTTCACATTGTCCTCAGCTTTACCATCAAGATTTCCGAAGTATTTCTTTGGGGTGCCATTTCTACAGACAATAGGATTATACATGCACAAATGACATCATCTCTACAGATAATACGCGTACAGCACAGACAACAGCATCATGCAAATGCCGCTTTCTCCCGCCTTGCTAGTTTGTCTTGCTAGTCAGTGAGAGAGATCAAAGCAATGGCAGAACGATTCGCCACAGTAACGGAAAGCGATTTAGAAAAACTCCTTAATGATAAAGATGCCAAAAACACAAATGAGTAACGAAGACAGCCCTGAGAGTTCTCAAGGACTACCTGAGAGAGAAGATAAGCAAACCTCAAGAAAAGGAGGCAATTGCCGCGGTCCTAAGACTACTTTTCCCCGAAGCTTGGAAAGCAGATGGAACTTCCTATTCCAAGAGCACACTGAACACCATCACTTAGACACTTAAAGTCTACTTAATTTGAGGCTTTGATATTGTAAACAACCCGGAATTTACCGAGGGTAACAAAGTGTTTAGCGTGAAGTGTGTTGAGTTCAAACAACAAGGACTCACCAAAGTTGAACAAATGCCTCCAATGTGGTGAGAACATCTACAAAAGCTGTATGAAATCTGCGTATTTGATGCATAAAATTGTCCAGCAAGACTGTAAAACAAACTTTTTTTCAAGGTGACGCTGTACTTCTGGTTTTTAAGTTTATTGCCACTTTCATGAATTTTTACCGGTAAACATTTTCAAGCCAGTGTGTGGTTGTCATTTTCGTGTCACCATCAAACGAAATTTTTAGTGTCCCTTTGTGCTGGGCAATAACAATTTCTAATAAAACAATTATCGGATTCTGTTTTTGCATGATAGCGAAATTATCTAGGCCTCAGTTTGTATTATCTTCGGTGGGTAACACAAACCTCGGCCTTGATAATTCTTGCTATCATGAACCTCATCTAATAATAATAATTATTGTTAATTGTTGTTTTTACCTGTTTTTCTTTATAAGTGCATCATTTTCTTTTTCTTTATTTCTCAGTTTCTTTATAATATTGTTGCTTTGAAGTTGTTGTTTAGACAACTTTTCACCTGGAAAAATCCATAAAAAATCATGATTATGACATCAGGTTTAAATATATTTTGGTTTAACATTTTTCAAACCAATTTGATTTTTATTTCCCTTTGTTTTAGATTACAAGAGTAAATATGACAAAATGCAAATTAAAAATTTAACTGGTATGAAAATTTTTTAAACCAAAGATAAGTTTTAACTACAGCAATTATTTACCGTAATCCTCAGTTCTAATAAGCAAAAAACAAATTCAGTGTACGAGTAGTGAAGAAGTACCAGTGTATACATGTTCACAGTTTTTGTATATGCAACTGGCACAAAGATAATAAAACCAAACTGTCTTTACTACATGTACATGTTACTATTTCTGAATAATATATGTATGCAAAATTACTATTACCCATTTGTAGGTCATTACATGTACTGTACGTACTGAGTGGGCAGAACATACATTTACCATACCTACTCGATTAAGCACCGTGGTACTCTTTAAATTTTTAGTGTTTGGGTTGTGGCACTTATTCAGGGGTGGTGCTTATTTGAGGGTGGCACTCTTTAAAAATCATAAATTATATTAATAAACGATAATAAGAGAGAAAGAGCAATGATATACAGCAACTTCAAACTGAAAAATGTATTCCAGGAGAATAACTTTCCGAGACTGGTTTAGATTGATTGTTAGTACCGTATTTGTTTTCTTTAGTTTAATTGACTCGATCATCAAACAATTCAGTCTGATGGTGCTTTGATTCAGTACAGCACTGCTGTCAGTGAATGTGGCACTTATTCAAGGGCGCCACTCTTAAATACACAGTATTTGCTCTCATATGCGGCACTTAATTGGGGGTGGTGCTTGAACAAGGGCAGTGCTCAATCAAGTAAATACGGTATTGTATATTATAAAATAATTACCTTCCTCTAATAACTGAGCAATTTGATCATCTTTTTCCTTGAGCAATGTTGTAAACTCCTCGGACTGTCGATCATTTCTAACAAAAGGATAAGAAACTTATTATATCAAATGTGATTATTAATGTACAAAATGGAAAAGAATTAATTTTTTAATAACGCACTCAAAAATATTTCTATTTATGTGCATGGCATGCATGTAAATGTTCACTTTTATCTGAAGTTGCACTGTGCCTCTAAAATGGGCCAATTCAGTCTGTGTTTTAATAAAACCTCTATTAAGCAGTCGCCCCTTGAGAAATGAGCAACTGTCTGGCAAGTATGGGAAGTGATTTCCAGGAATTTGATTTAAGTGACCATTTAAAGAATAAAGTCTATACTGTTTAACAGAGAGCTGCTTTATAGGGGTTTGACTGCAAATTGTTAGTTTTTCCTGCTTCAAAACAAGGTCTACAATTCATGTTACATGCAAACCCTTTATATGACTCAAAGTACAATCTGATATGCATGAAATATGAATTTGGGAGTACACCCTGCAGTTTCAGGAAAGGCAGCTGGTTTGACTGTTTGAAAGAATCTCCCTTTAGTTACTTCAATTTAGGGGAAAAAAGTAGCTGACTGGCTTAGTAAAGTGAAGTAGCCAATGCTTGTCACTGGCCGTCGGTGCTTATTGAAAGAACTGTAAACCTAATTATCATATCATTCAAAGGTTTACATACCAAGTTAAGCCTCATACAGGGCTCATACTCTTTTGAGCTTTTCAAACTCTACGACTTTTTCATGACCTAAAACCTTTTGCATGACTTCTCCAAGTTTTTCATGACCTAAATTTGACCATTTCCTTGAAAAGTGTCTTAATTTTAAGTATGTTTTTACCATTTTCTTCTGATTTTGTACTTTTAATCAACATCATTTTGCCAAGATTTTCCATGGTCCAAACTTAAATTCCATAACTTTCCAGGCATGGAACATGATATTCTAACATTTCATGACTTTCCAGGTTTTCCAGGACCCATACGAGCCCTTCTTATTTCAAACAGAAAGGTAAAGCTCAGAAATTGATCTTTTTTTGTTTGATAATATAAATACATGTACATGTAGTATACACTTACTAATAGTTGATCATCTGCAGGCAGGCCAACCTTAATGTATTTTGTGAAATTGTACACATGTACTAACCTGGAACTTAGAGAATGCTCTGTTTCTTCCAGAAGCACCTTCAACTGATCTCTCTCCTGAAAGGAAGTTGTATCATATCATACTAAAATAAACGGCACGCGATGCATGCAGAAGCGATGACGTTTCACAAGGGGTCTTTGATAATTTTCAGGACATTTGTCAAAACATTAGGGTAAATAAAAGTAACTGACAACTTCTGTGCTGAATGATTGTTCAACAAAAATTGCGTTATCTTGGCGTGACATACGATATACGATATACGATATACGATGCAAGGTCAAACGCTGTTTAAAATTGTTTACACCTTTTGTTTTAAAGAATGGAGAGATTTCTGTTTACTAAATCTTATAGAACGCATCAAATATAATTTGTTTCTTTCGTTTATGCTTTATATTAGTCCTTTCTAACGGCCCAGGAGTATTTTGCTTTGAGTTCTATGCGACGATTTCTTGTTGAGTTGACTTGATTTCTTTTCCCAGTATTCGGTTCTACAGATCGGTTAATCACAACAGGCAACAGACAACAACAGATCCTGTCCACTCGCATGGCGAGATTAATCGATCACGTCATCGTCATCGCTTAAAAAAAAGGTTTACGATGGCTCACCTTTTCAACAGATGTTTCAAAACTGCTAATAATCGGTTGCTTCGTCTGCAGTCACGACAGACATCACTTCTTAACTTTATGCCAAATTTATTCGATAACTGATAAAGTGCAACACTCACTCCAGACTCGAAATCTCAATTTAACAGCTACAAATGAAATAAGGTTTGCCGATCGGTGATGATACAAGCTGCAAAAACATATCTTCCTTTGCCAAAAAACAAGATGGCGGATCTCAAAAAGAATACAAACAATGCACCTAGTTCCCATTACTCTTCGGTTCAATTCAGGGAGTAATTATCACACCAAAAATTCCATAAATTCCATCGCTTTTTCGCTTTACAGCATTAACCGATGACGTCATAAAATGACGTCATCGCTTAATGATATATTACTGGATGGGAAATACTACTGGAAATTGCAATAAACCAAAAATGAATTAAGCCTGTAGATGATGGTCAAAGACATATAAATTACAAAAGTCAGTTACTGACTAATCAGTTACAGGTACAGTAATTCTTTCCTTTGGAATTTATTCACTTCTCACTGAGTCTGGTTTGTCTTACCACCGTTTGCATTGATACGCCATAATCAAAATCAAAATGCCTGCGGAAACGTTTCCAAGATTTCCGTTGATCAAAATTTGAAGGGATTTCCGACAACGTTTCAGGCGAGTGATCACACGAAAGTGAACTGGCGATAAATTAATTTTATTCCGCAGCCAAAAATCCTTAACAGGGCACTAAACCATTGGAATTAACATTGGAATTTACACATTATGTTTGGCGAGCTGTGGAATATAATTATAGCGACGTCCAGTCCAGCAATGTCGGCTTTGTATAAAATTAAACTTAAGTTAAGATATATGAAACCGTTTAGTTTCATTCGGTTTCCAAACGCAAAAGCCTTAAAATTGAAGTCTCGAGAAATTCTTAAATTAAATGTCTTTGTTGTGTAATAAAGTTAAATTTGACCGAGTCTCTGTAGTCTTCTGTCGGCATATAGTACTGTATATTTATCATCGGTTAAAGTTCATGATTGCTCATGCGAAACATCATTTCAAACTTTAATTGACGGAAATCTTGGAACCGTTTCCGTGGGTGTTTTGATTTCGATCATCACGTATCAATGCAAACTGCGGTAAGAGCAGGTTTAGGGAAATCTTTTGATGAACATCATTACTGTTGCTTTCATCTAAGTGTGAAAATGTGCCGCTGAAACGTGATCTAATTGGGTATCGGGTAACTGTGGCATGATTGGTCATCAAACATTTGAAGTTTGGTGTACTGTAACAGCAACTTTTGCACCAAAAGTTCAATGCATGGGGTTTTCAAAATGGCTAAAAGACTGGATATAGAAGACTTGTTCAGAGAAATTGATTCTGATCTTTGTTGATATGCCTACCCCTTTTGAGAAAGTGGGTTCACTTGAATCACTTCTAGTGTTAAGTTTCGCCTGGACTTGTTTATGTGGAACATTTTGAGTGCAAAAGTTCACATTACAGTCTGCTTAACTTCAAATGTTTGACGACCAATCATGACACATTATTTTAATACCCAATTAGATCATGTTTTGGCAGCACATGTTCACGTTTAGATGCAAGCAACGGTAATTATTTTTATGAGAGTTAAAACCTTACTGAATTTGTGAACTGTAAGGGTGTGAATATTATCAACACTATCAAACCTTTGCTGCAGCTTGAAATTTCTTTTCTGTAGCTGCAACTCGAACAGTAAATTCTTGTCTGACTTGCTCTACTTCTTCATCCTCTGCTTTCAATGCAGCCTCTGCCTGCTTTAGTTGACTGAGAAAAGGTCAGATATAAACAACATCAACTACCACAGACCAACCCATGATACAAGGAAAAGGTAATCAAGAACCTACAACAAACTTGATCTCCAATACTCTTTTGAGTCCGGATGGTCTCCATTCCTTCCTGAGAACTGAGTTGTTGTTTTTAGGGGGAAGGTGGAGGATATACTGCACGGATGTAGATAATGCTCCAGGAGCTGGGAAAAATACCTGGCTGTTGACTTACTAATTAAAAACAAACAAAATTCACTGCTCACCAGCAGAAAAGGAAAGTTACTTAATACTCACACATAAATATCTGTAACTTACCTTCTCAGGATAGCACTTGTTTCCTGTAAATCCACATTTTCTTTACTTACTTCAACTAACTTATTCTCACGAACTTCAATGACATGTTTGAGGTTAGCAACTTCCTGCAGTACAACAACAATTGAAGATGAGAAGAATTTGTGAGAAATTAGTGGCAGTTTAAATGTGGCTAAATGTAATTTAGGCTAAGTTAACCTCGAAGCAATGCCCTCCAGCAACCGTTGGATACAGGAAGCTCGCTTGCAACCTTGGCAGTTCGCTGGGGTACTTTGTGACGCCCATACACAGTACGCCGCTACCGCTGGCCGCTTAAAGCTCGGGGTGGCCCCAGGACCCGTGCAGGGGCGTTTCATGACCTTTACATGCAGTGTACTGCTCGCTATCATTCGCAAGCTCATTTCGCTAGCACATTCGCTCGCATGCTTTGTAACTAGAGTCTTACAACTAGACTTCACTATCGACTTAATTGAGTTGTACGTATTTACTTTTTTCAACAGACAAATTTACCTCACTATTTGTAAATCATAAAATGTATGATGTACATGTACTTGTGTATGTTGTAGCTTAAAATGAATTGCTGCTCAAGGTGATTTCAAACTAGTTTGATTTGTATTTTTCTTTGTTCTAGATTTATTATGATGATAATGCTTAAACAAAGGAAAATACAAATAAAACTAGCTTGAAATCATTTTGACTTGAAATTCCTTTCACACTACAACATGTATGTGATGGAGCTCACTTACATTTTGAAGTTCCTCCATCTTTTTCTTTAAGTCATCTGGACTTTCAGTAGAATTAGCATCATTTCCAATCAAATTAGTTTCCTTTTTTTCGGTAGCTTCTTCTGGAATAACAATTTATAAGTTAAAAAAGAGCAAAATCTGGTAACATTTAGGAAACATGTAACAGGTAGGTATCTTGTGCTTGATTCAACCGACCACCTCTAGAATCAAAGTCCTCTTTGAGGCTACAACTATTTTGCATGATGAAGTACGTACATGCATCAGTATAAGCTGAAAGATGAAAATATTTTAGTTTTGTTCCAAACGTAAATTCCTTTCTTCTTTCCTTTCTTTAAACCTCTTAAAATCACACTCAAATCACTGCCCTGACTCCGTAATACAATCATGCATAATGCTTTGCTGACTTAAGTTAGCTCATCACTCATTGCTTCACTACATTTCACATTTGTGAACATTTTTAAAATTTCATTGTCAAGTTAATTTATGCATTGGTCAGCGGAATTATTACAAACAAAAAGACTACGACCCAAGGAAGGAAGGAAGGAAGGAATGACCAAGCAAGTGAATTCGCTCGCTCACTTAACTCATAAATTAAACGGACGCCATTTACAAAGTGAAACTGACATTGTGAAGCATAACTGAAACATATGCAACACAGTGTATTGTATAGCCCAGAGCAAGTAAAGAACATCTCTCCTTGCACACTAATTCGTCCCCCTCCCCAAAATCACCAAACCACCCCAGCACAGTAAAGAGATGGCACCCTGAGATTGGCACTTAGCTAACTTTTAAGACTCACCAAATACGTTTGTACTTGTTTGCTGTAATGGCAATCTGTTAACAGCATTTGTAACATCAGAATCTGACTCATTAATTTCCTGTTTTGGAATGCTTTTTGGAGATTCTTTGTCTTCTACAATAGATGCTGCTTCCATGAACATTTCTGCCACATTCTCTGATATGGTGTTGTTTTCTTTGATACCTGTAGTCACGATTTCTGATCCATGAACAGCATAAACTAACAAGTCTCCATTCTGATTTAAGTCTTCCTTGTTTTCATCAGTGGGCTGTGCAGGTGTTAATTTAGTTTTCACTGCAGCTTTATCCAGTGATATGGACTGTTCCTTTACACAGCGATTTGGGGTTGAACTGGCCAGAGGTTCAACATCAAGGAATTTATTTTGTCCGGCTGATTCTTGTTGAATTTCATATCCAGATTTGTCAGTGATGACAGCATTGTTTGTTGGATCTACAAGTGATGGCCCATCAAGGTCTGAGCTCATTGACTCATTAGCTATAATAGAAAATCTATCCCCAATGTCTTGTGAGCTGAGCTTGTGTAAATGACTAGAGTCTAGAGTGTTATTAGCTGTTTTGTGTAATTCTTCAAATTGCTCAGACTTTTTAGCAGAATATGAACTATCTGTGTCAGGACTTTGACTTTCCAATAAAGATCCTGGTTCTTTGTAATCAGCATTTGCTTTTTTCTCCTTGGACACATCACTGTTTTTGACAGCAGAAACATCTTGCATGGAAGCATCATTTCCGACCTTGAATACATCATCCCCTGGCAGCTTTCTTTTTTCTTTCAGATTGCCTTTGTGGGACTCACCAGAGGACGAAAGTTTTAATCTTTCTGATTTTGCTCTATTTTCCCTTTCAGTTTCAACGGGTACTACAGACAACTCTTGGGTGTTGTATTCTGCCTTTTCAGGACAAGCATTCTCTTGAGAATTTACAGAATCAGTTGCATTTTGATTAGCCACGTCTTTACTACCATTTGTTGTGCTGTCCAGCTGTGATATTAAGAAATTACTTTCTGATTTTGCACTATCTGTCAGATTGATGTCATGCTTTTTGTGTTGTTTTAATGATCTTGCTGATGAGGTATTTTCATTTCCTTTTGAAGTATTAACACTGTCAGGCTCATTTTTGTCATCACTGCCACCAACATTTCCTCCACTTATCCTGGAGCCAAGTTTTCTTCCACTAGTTCTATGACTTGATGTTTTGGATTCAGACTTTGATGTATTTGAAGAAACTGAGTCGCCTAAGAATGATGTCCAGAATGAATTTCCTTCACTATCATTGTCTTTTAAATTTTTCAAATCTGAAGATGTTTTTGTGCTTGATTTTGAGGTTGTGGCAGCAGATAAAGAGGAGGATTTTCTTGTAGATTCCTTTCCAGAGCTACCTGACTGAGATGATGAGGTAGATTTCTGTTTACTTGAAGCTGCAGCAAAAGAAAGATGTTGTTTAACGCAGCAGTGCAAACATACTCAAAAAGTATTTATGAACTCTACCAACAGGTGTTCACAAATGTGAGCTTTCATATGCTGGTCAGATGACCTGTCACATACATGAGCTAAAGGGCACTTGTAGAAGCTGGGTTAGTTATTGACATGAAAAACATCTATTAATTACATATATTGGATAAAGGCAGAAACCCATAACTTGATAAGGGTTGAAACATGCAACTCCTTATGATTTATATATTTGTACAAAATACGCATTTGCACATTCGTTTCTGTTAAGTACCATATGTGGAAAATCACGAGAAAAATGTTATCAATCAAAATTGCAATATTTGGATTAAATTCACAGTGCGCACTAGCTCGCACTGATGTAGTGTATATGAAATGATTCATATATGAACTGCAGATATATATGAAGGTGATGGCATAATCTTGCACTAGATGGCATAATCTTGTTTTTGAACAAGCTTGGTTGAATAAAGTTAAATAATTGGTTAAATTCTTCTGTTTCATTGTCATTCAGTACTTTGGGGAGCTTCGCTTGGATACACTTAATGAATGTCTTTAGTTTCTGTAAGACATTTACAGCATCCAGGTCGGAATTCACGTAACTTAGCACAAAACCAAAAAATGTTTACATTGTATGTGTTTTACACGTATAATAAAGCATTCGCATACAAACTTTTTGTTTCCAAATTGGTACTTGGCAAAACTGAATATTCAAACGACATGATTGCGCATTATGCATTTCAACCCCTTATAAGTTTCTGATAAAGGCTAACATGTACAGGTAATCAATATTTTGCACTGTGGGAGTAACACAGAGATGCCAACCTAAAAATTTGAAAACTGGGAGACCACAATTTTGCGTCAAAATACCTCTTCTCAATCCTCAAAATGGAGTTAAAAATAGAGCTCTGCAGATTCATCCACAAAAATGTATCAAATATTTCAAAATTTCCTCCCAATAGTGTTCAATTTGATCACGCGAATTGTGGTCAATTACAGATATTCGCTTCAATCTTGAGATCTTCATTTTTTCCGCAGTGATCTTCGCATCTTCGATTTC
The DNA here is from genome assembly GCA_963693305.1 of Meandrina meandrites. Lineage (NCBI taxonomy): Eukaryota > Metazoa > Cnidaria > Anthozoa > Scleractinia > Meandrinidae > Meandrina > Meandrina meandrites. Next base: position 16,848,578 of record OY855912.1, on the reverse strand, counting down.
TTCGGAAATACCCATAGAGAGGCTCACTTGTATTTTAAGCACTTCTTATCCAGGAGATTTGGTGACCCATTTGGGAGACCGGGAGATTTCTTCTGTATCCAGGAGACTCCTGGAAAATCTGGGAGAGTTGGCATATATGGTAAAGTGTTTTGCCAAAGAAAACAAAATAATGACCCCTGCCAGAATTTGAACCTGGATTACTCAATGCAGGGTCCCGCATGCTAACCATAAGTCGACCATCTCTCCCACACTTTGTTTAGTTCTAAAGAGCAGAAATGAATTTCCTTCACTGCCACTGTCATCACACTATATAGTAAAAACAACTGTCTAAATGCATGCTAGCCTGCAAATACAGCCGTCTCTCATTCGCTCCCGCTACTACGTGCGAAACGCGAAGAGAGACATCTGCGATTCACGGCCAAAAATTCCATACTGATGACGTTAACCGCTAATTAGATTTCCGGAATATAACAACAACACACGCAGTTGGTCTCGCATAATTAATGTCTTCATTTTCAGTTGCCAATTATTGATTGAACACAAACACTTTCAAGGCAGTCAAGGACGCATAAACAGCCGACAACTTGGTCACGAAAATCCCTATACGAGTTGCACATTAGCTAAGATTTGAAAAACGAAGCTGTGAAATCACTAAATGTGTCACCAATAAAACCCACGGGTGTCAAGATTTATCTAAATGTTTTGAAACTGGCTGCAGTGGCGCATCCTTCCTGAACGTCTTTGAGATCGTTCAAGAAACACTCTTGCCTTAGTCTTCCAATAAGGTATGAAGTGAGAAATCAGAGAAACGTAAGTTTTAAGTTATTGCTCCGGTGTCCCCTGTATCTTCATAATCCTGCCGCCCGCCACCCGGTGTACTTTTGGTCCACAATAACACCCGGCGTTGACCCGGCATTATATTTCACATACATTATGCAAATTACCTAGTTGACCAATCAGCGCTCCTGTCCGGATTCCGGACAGATTTACGTCATCAGTATGGAATTTTTGGCCGTGAATCGCAGACGTCTCTCTTCGCGTTTTGCACGTAGTAGCGGGAGCGAATGAGAGACGGCTGTATTCGCAGGCTAAATGCATGCACAAACTATGGCATTCTATAATTCCTCCTTTTTAGAAAACTATATATAATGCAATGTTTGTACATGTTGGTTTATATGTATCGTAGTAAGCTTATTATATTATAATATTATATAAGCACTGTTCATGTGTATAATATTCATACACGATGAACGTAAACTAATGATCATGATCAGGAGTATGAATTAGACCCTCAACTGTAAATAATTGCCGCTTAATTTGCTAGACAAAAATAGCACAGTTTCAGACTAAGACATCAGCTAAGACATACAAAAAGATAAGCAAGAATATGTTAACGGAAGGCGAGGATGTATTTACCTGAAGACTTAGAAGCGGTATCACTAGTTTCTTCTTGGATATCCAATACCTTATCAATGGACTTCTGCAGATTTTGTGCTTGATTTAATGCTGTTTTAGCGAAAGATGAGAAGCTCGACGTGTCAAACCAACTCATAGCTGAAATCTGTAGTCGTTAGAGCGCATTCATTTCGTCTTACTCATGATCTTAAGATATTTCCAGGGAAACTGAAAAAGACTACCAAAAACGCTATCCACGTATAAAATTTGCGACCGCCATCTTGTTTACGACTGACATCATCATTATACACTCACTAAAGACTGGAGCCGAATGTGATGCATTGTGGGAAGAAGACTTAACATGGCGGACAGAAGAGACTAAGTAGCGGCCGCTTGCCGATATTTACCGCGACATGGCTGCTAATGGCTGCCGTAACTTCTTAAAATTTGCCAGCGTTCAGGTACGTCTAAATGTACTTAATCTCATATTATTTTTTAGAAACAAATGTGACAAACTGTGTCACGTTACAAATTTACCACTCCAGGTTGACCAAAAATTTATATGATGTTTAATAGCTTACAGAAATTCCATAAGTTAACATCATAATAAAACTTCCAAACTTAGTTTATTTAACTTATATTAGACCATATTCTTTTTTTACGTTCATCTTGACCTTGGTTGTAAATAAACAAAAGATAATCCTTGTCACAAGGTCTGAAGAATTTGTAAGCGAAGCTTTTGACCGTGTCGCACAGTCTTCATACTTTAATTGCTGATAAAAACTGTGCTTATGTTGCATAACACATGCATCAGGCAAAAATTTTGAAAAGTTATAGGGGTGGTCAAACATGTCACAAGTAGGGGGGAGGTACAATTTTATTTGTTCAAAAAATATGCACATCTCTTGGAGACAAGCTGGGTACCAAAAAATTCAACTAAATTGGGCAAATATTGACCAAGTTATGACATTATGTGCCATATGGCACTCTAAGGGGATAAAGGATGATGGTTTGTGATCGTTGCCATTTCTTTCACTTCAGTTGAGATTGACAAAAAAATTTTGTTAATCCCTGATGGAAATTTCACAGGCAGTCACATGACCAGCCTCATTCATGGTCTCTTTGACGACAAGGGAGGAAAAGGAGAATGAGAATGAGGTTGCTTATGCACATACATGTATGTAGTTTATTTTTTAGAGGTACACCCACCAAAAAATTAAAATCCATATACTGAACTCTATTATTCTGCAATAGAGAGGTTCATGTTGTTCTGTTATGATTAACTGTTTTTCATAACTTTCCACAGAGCTTTGGTCATGTTAGTCAAAGAGGCATTCAAGAAGGTTGTCGGACTGTGGCATGTTTCCCTGCTGTAGGTGTGGTACCATCCATGACTGGTATCCTTGGTGTCAGGCATGCATATCAACCCAAACAGAAGCAGCAACAGAAGCGCACCAAGGTACCAAGCTACAGGATAGGAGTTACCAATAGCCAAGACTCACTTCACACAGGTTAAATGAGATTATAATATACTATTGCAGTGCTCGAAATTAAAAAAAAATCCAGGTTGTCCCTATTTCAAAAGCCGGGCAACCAAACCCGTGATTTTGGTTGCCCTGGTGAATCCTTGGTTGCCCGTTAGAAAAACCTAGTACACAGTTGTTTGCCTGCTAGACTTTATCACTGCCATCACAAAATGCAAAATGTATTAAATGAAAGCAGTCTCAAAAATTGAAATCAAGACATCAGTTGACTTCACACAGACTGCGCATTGAATTGCATGTTGTGTGCGTGTGAGCGAACTTGAGAAAGCTCTTGAATCGAAACTTGTGGCGTCGCTTGAATTTATTTACTGCATCACAAATGCAAAACGTGAATGAAAGAAATCCCAAAAACCTCAGACTAAGACACCAGTAAAAGCACTTGCGAAAGACTGAAATTTCTTCCCGGAAAATTTTTCCTCAACACCTACACAGAGCGCATTGAATTTGTATGTTGTGTGTGAGCGAACGGCCTTCAAATTACAATGTAATACTTTTGAAACGAAACTTGCCTTGATTGATTCATTACTGCAATTGCAAATGAAAACCTTGAATCAAAGTACACTGTAATGTTAAAAATTGAAAATCAAGACGTCTGAGAAAGGGCTTGATTAAACTGCACACTTTTCAGTGAGTATTTTTTTGACAACTGATCGCATGAGCAGAACGACATGAGAATTCTCTGATTACATGACGACAAAATGTGACTAGTCACATGTCGTCACATGCACGCATAAATCAACGACATTTATAAAATAGAAAAGTATTTGAATACTTTTATCTTCAGTAAAAAGAAACGGAGCGGTTTACTCTTTCGTGTTAGATTTTTAAGTTTGATAAGAAAAATGCCATGACATCATGCCGACACTACTGTGAAATCGACACCACGACGCTAGCGGCGTGTGGCCCAGAGTCCCAGGTTGGTTTCAATGCTTTGAACACATTCGAACGGAAATGAAGTCAACTTTGATACTGGATAAAAAGGATTCAACAATTAGCAAAAACACAGGAAAACGCTTAGCGGAGGCAAGTTAATTATTATTTACTTCACACTATCGGACATTGACAATACAAAACCGTCACGTAAGTCGGGTGCTGTTTATTATTAATTTATTTTCTATTTTTGGCTGGGTTGTCCGATGTCTTTTCCCCGGGCAACCAGCCTCTTAATTTTACCAAAAATTGGTTGCCCGGTAAACTTTTTGGTCATCTCAGACAACCGGACGACCGCTAATTTCGAGCACTGCTATTGCTACCTGCCTCTTTTATTAACCTAGAGTTCAGCCATTGTACATCCACCAGTGAGTACAGTATGCCCACCTCCTATTAGTAGGACCAGGTTTTGGCAGACAGTTGTCAGGGTTCTGCACATTTTTGTATTGTTTGTAACCTTATTATTTTCAACTTTCTTCTCGGTACTTGGAAATGTGATGAAATACAAAATGCAAATAATATGCATGCATGGCGTGCATGGTACATGTTAATCAAAGAAAGGAGAAATCATGGTTGATCCTGAGAGGAGCAAGACAATAGTGTTTTAAATGTGCCTCATCTCCTCGTGTTGTCGGACATCTCTATTTTGCAAGCCAGATTTGGCCACTGCAACATGCATATCTTCAATCCATTGACCGGGGCCATTAAAATGTTGCACCACAGGCAAATCTCCCTTGTAATGAAGCACATCAGTGTGATGAAATACCCCTGGTCCTATGATGTACGGCATCTTTACCTTGTCAGCTAATTATTATAACTGCAGTGAAATATTGACCATGCCTCAATTTCTGCTGTTTTCAATAATTTCAAGAAAATATTTGAATTCATTTGATAACTGTTTTTCTTATAGGAAGTTTAAAGGGAAGCCTCTGGGCATCAGAGAGATTGCTGGATGATATCATGATACGCAAGTTTGTGGAAGGAGTCATGCATGACTTTTTAGAATCTGAAGTTGTTATCAAGCGCAGAGCGAACTGTATCGTCCTTGTTGTTCTTGTTTCAATAGATGCGGATATTAGAAAGTTTTATTTCCTTGTTGGATTCACAGAGAAACTACTTACTGAACTATTGGGGTGTATTGTGAAAGTGGAGGCACAGTCTTCGATTGGAAAGAGACTTTGGTAGCATGAAAAAACAGGTGTCAAAATGGCTTTTTTTGCAGGTCAATCAGTGGAACAAGTGATATTTTTGGGAAGTTTGTGTGGAAACTTTCATAAGAACATTACTGAGGTATTAAAGATAAACAATCAAACAAACAAGCTGAAGAAAATTTGATAGTCATTGTAAATTGTTCTGGTTGAACTGGCTACAAATGAGGCTTACTGAAACTTTCAATTATAAACTCATCTTCCAACATTTGAGTGAAAAATCAATTTAACCATGGCAGTTGCTGTTTTAGGGTGCATTTAGGAAGTAATATAACAAACACAAGGGAGAGTGTTTCATCAGATTTCCAAACACCGGGAAGAGAGTTGAAAATAATATGATGCGTAGCAGAGTATTTTTGATGAATTTTGAGGTGTTTGGAAATCTGATGAAACACTCTCACAAATGTTTGATATATCTTCTCAATCGAAACTAAAACTATGGATAAAACAGAGAAATAGAATCTTAAAAATCTATGCTAATTAAGATCAGATTTCAAACCACTGTTACGGTTCTGATCTCCTTTGTGTTAACCAGATGAATTATTAATGAGTTTGAGAAGGGGGTGGATAAGATGGCCAGCCACCCCTTTTCAACATGCAAATTAATCCACCTCAAGTAGATCAACTTAAGATCCATCCCCCAAGATGCTAGCCTCCTGCACAGGGGTCTTCGGGGAGGAATGTGTGATGAGTCCAAAGACGTCTGCACAGGAGGCTACCAAGATGCAGGTTACTCTAGATCTTTCTTAACTTCTACGATTATCAGTAAGAATGCCCTTTGAGGTTATTTGAGCCCCAGTCTCTTTGCGTGATCACTTGTTAGATGGGGGGGAGGGGGTATGAAAAATCAAATGCATGAGAGTGGTGACAAATTCAACTGCAACATTCTTTGCACTTGACTGTAGAACTGCAGAAAAGACCTATGCTAAATTGCAAAATTGTGAATTTCCTTCAGTTTCTTCATATCATTCAATTTAGAATAGGAAATAATATAATACATGAGTCATTGAGTAAACGATAGGCATGCAATCAGCTCGTTTATGTCATGAGATTCTTTCACTGTTTTTGAGGTCATTTTGTGGATATTACATACAGAAAGTACATTAATTTTAGAGTACAAAAATCATTAGACTGCAAAACAGTCGCTTTTTCTTAACATGCAGTCGTGTATCGAAGGCGCGAAGCGCTGATCGTCACCCGAGAAAAATCAAATATTTTTAAATAGCGTCTTTCCCCAGTCTCACTCTCCGTTTGGACACTGGCTCCAGACCAAATGTTCAACACCCCTCAAGCGCGTTCGTAAAAAATATGGCTGTTTTGCAGTTTAAACAATTATGAGTAAGTTTTCGCCAATGTACATGTTCCGATAACCTCACGTTATTAGCTAAGATGTCTATTTGGTTTTGGATTTACTGAATCCGTGAATCCCTCAGACCCTTGATTTCTTATCTTATCCTTGAATTCATCGAAATCTTATACCCGAAACCTTGAATTTTCTGTTCATTCTTTACGGTGGGTTTTTTTCTTTTACGTTGTTCCTTTTTTCGACTATTTTGCTTGGTTACCAAGGAAAATGGTATAAAGAATTGGGATGATCGGGGCACTCTCTGACACACATTTTTGTATACTCTCAAGGGACTGTTTTAATTTGTCAAGGGAATACTTTTCGCTGTGGGCGATAACAACGTCACTGGATAGGAATGCGTCAGCACTTCTCGATCGCGAAGTTATTTTCACGCGTCGCTCGTCATTTTTAACCTGTCTAGCCTTTTTGAAACTACAGGTAGGTATTTTTCAAAAATCTGTGCTGTTCATCGATTGAGTCGCTTAGTTTTGCATGCTTAAAAGCTGCTGCGAATCTTCATTGTCAGAGGATATTGGCCAATGCTATTTTCTATTGTTACAAGTCTATTGTTTGTCGGCTTCATTGCAAGAAGTATTTTTAGCTTGTCACGCAATCTTTTGTTTTGACCACAATTCACGGACTTGATCACGACTTAAAGTGTATATGACATAAAAAATATTTTCTGCTTATTTGAAAGGCCTTTCGAAATACAGAAGAATGGCGTTTTTCTTTTCAAAATATCTTTTTTCGTTCCAGAGATATTGACACTTTTGTATTATGCAAATTAGATAAGTGATGACGTCATAAGATTTGTAACTAAAAAATGGTAAAATACTGAATAAAAAATATCTCTGGAAATATTGAAGCAGTGTTCTTGAAACTGGGCACCACAAATGTGCATCACAAATGAAACAAAATCACACCCTTAGTATTGTTGCCATAGTAACTCTTTCAGCTCCAGTCTCTCTCTGTCAAAAAAACAAATATCCCCACTTGTAACTTCTAAAGTGAGAGAAAGGGTCCTGCTTGGAACAGACATAGTTCCCATATTGTCTTATTTTCCATCATCGGATTGACAACGCTAGATGGTTGTTGGTTTAAGACAAAAACTGGGAATTTCAGTTTTTATTGATACAGCACCAACGGCAAAACTGTTGTCATGACAACATCCCAAAGGGTGTCATTTTGTTTCTTTTGTGATGCACATTTGTGGTGCCAAGTTTCAAGACCACTGCATTAATAGTTTTATAGATATTGTTTATTCAGTATTTTACCAGTTTTTAGTTGCAAATCTTATGACGTCATCACTGACCTAATTTGCATAATAGAAAAATGTCAATATCTCTGGAACAAAAAAAGATATTTCAAAAAGAAAAACGCCATTCTACTGAATTTTGAAAGGTCTTTCAAATAAGTAGGAAATATTTTTCATGTCATATACACTTTAATGCAGCTTCTCAAGACTTCAGACAGGAAAATGGTAATGTACAATATTGCTTCGAGCTTAAATGGAACTTAACTGGAATTTTTAGAAGGATCGGTAAAGCCACTTAGTGAAAAATTGACTGCAAAAAGCCGTTGGGCTAAAATTAAACTTACGCTTTAGCGTGAATAATGAAGGATCTCACGGCTTCAAAAATATGCAGAATTTTGAAGCTTTGATACATTAGTAGCTACATCTTGAAATGAGAATTACTCTAAAACAAAACTTCCTTCAAGTTTCTTTCATTTGCCCAGTTAAAGTGTGGAATTTTAGGCTTCTGAAGCGTATTGATTTGTCACATGGTGACATCTGATATGCAGCGTGCGGCCGACTTACCATCGCGTTGTTGTTTATTTAATAATTGTGTTCAGTTTAGGACCTTTTACATGCAAAGATTTACTACAGTACTTCGGAAAATGCAAACAAGTATTTTTTTTGTTATTAGTTATAGTGATGGATAGCATAAAAAGCAATGTGAGTGTTTATTTTGTGGAAGGAATTCAGTAGTTGTCCGCTATCTCACGGCACCATGATTCGCAAATTATTATCCCCAGTTACCGCTTTTCTGTACCAAGATAATACCAGTAATACCGCTGGTGGTTAAATAAATGTCAGTGACAGTTGTACAGAATGAAAGCCTACCTTTCACCTGAGTGCTTCGAACGAGCGTTATATTTTGTAGAAAGAGTTCGTGTTTTTGCGAGTTGTTAAAATGACGCGCGGAGGAGAAGAAATTTTTTTCACCGGCGTCTTCAAGTTTGGTTTGGGATCAATTTATCAAGGTTGATAATTAACATTTCAAATCATGAATTGGTCTTTCAGCGTGTCTAGTTGTAATAAAAGTTTACTTCAGAAAGGAATTATTTGTCTGAATTTAGTACGCATATGGTATATTTTTTCCACTCGCACGTTCTGAGGTCTACTCTTGTCGAAAAAAATTTTTTGGACTAAAATAAAAGTTTACTTTAGATCTAACATTTCCGCAAAAATTAGAGTAAAATCTTAAAACGCAGCGAGTTATTTCGAAAAAAGGGTTTTTTAATAAAAGTTAATAAAATAGCTAGGTGTCATAATCGTCATAGCGCGTTGATTCCCCGGCGATGATTTTGCGCGAAACGGCCTTATTAGCGAGCTCTTATTACAAGGACATCATTAGCATTGTTTTGTTTACATGTGATTTTGCTTCTCGTTTATTCTCAATCTTCGTTTTATCGCTCTTCGATTCTCTATTTGGCCTTATTGAGGTCGTGAAGCAAGTTAGAAAATAGAGAAAAGTCCTTGTACAGCGACAAAAAAAAAAACGAAACAAGACCTATGAAGAAGACAACAGCGGAATTTGCCGAAAGCAAGAAGGAAAACTTGGCCGACAGCGACAAGGAATCCTTCGAACAAATCGAACTACCCGTTGCTACTACATTTTCTGTACTCTTCCCTCGCATATTTTTCTTAGTTTTTCTATTTCTCTCGTACGCCCAAGTTTCGACAAAGAGAACATACGTGACTGTCACACTATGCCTTTGAATTCCCGCGAACATCGTTTCGCTCGCTGTGAACGGTAGGGGTGCCGTCATCTCATTGGCTGGCGGCATATCCGTTGACAGAAGGGCGTAACGTGTTTACAAATCTTCAAATGGCGAAAACTGGCAATCGTTTCGCACGAGAATACCATCTCTTTGAATGAATTAACAGGGTATGTAGAGTTGACGGATTCTAACGAAATTTGGCCAGAACATTCGTTAAGCATCGAGGAACAAAAGGGTGTCGGGGATTAGCGTTAATTTGGATATTTCTCATTTTACGGCCGCGAACGCAACGGAGTCGGCAAATTATTTGCTACTAAAACTTTACGGGTCTATAAAAAGATAACCAATAAGAATAACGAAAAAGCCTGACACCCTTTGAGAGATTGATACTTGCTGATTAACATTGTGCAATACTTTTGCAATAGTGGTTGTGTTTGATACCCGATTAATTCGACGGAATGACACTCGGTCGTTTTCGGTTTATCGGCTTCTTTCTTCTCAAGAATGGCTCTGACAAACAGCGGATATTTTTTTTCGAATTCTACAGTTCTTTACCTTTCTATTGATATATAGTTGGTGGTAGTTTACTTTAAAACAACGCGCGTACGAATTTTTTCCCGAAGGACACCCTCGAAGGTATTGTGTAACTTTACCCATGCCGTTAAAGAGCCAGGAATGTTTGAGGGGGTGGGTGCGCGCTAATAAAAGCCTTCTAGACTGGGAGTCAATGGGTTAATGCATCGCAAATCGCTTTCAATAGTAACATTTCCCCAACGCATACTATATGCAAAATAGGCGAATCTCGAAGAGATCTTTGATTTTTCGACTATTTTGCTTGGTTACCAAGGAAAATGGTAAGAATTGGGATCATTGGTGGCACTCTCTGACACATTTTTGTATACTCTCAAGGGACTGTTTTAATTTGTCAAGGGAATACTTTTCGCTGTGGGCGATAAAAACGTCACTGGATAGGAATGCGTCCGCAGTTTTCGATCCCGAAATGTTATTTTCACGCGTCGCTCGTCATTTAGCCTGTCTAGCCTTTTGCAAACTACAGGTAGGTATTTTTTAAAGATCTGTGCTATTCATCGATTGAATTGCTTAGTTTTACATGCTTAAAAGCTGCTGCGAATCTTCATTGTCAGAGGATATTGGCCAATGCTATTTTCTATTGTTACAAGTCTATTGTTTGTCGTCTTCATTGAAAGAAGTATTTTTAGCTCATCACGCAATCTTTTGTTTTGACCACAATTCACGGACTTGATCACGACAGCAGCTTCTCAAGACTTCAGACAGGAAAATGGTAATGTACAATATTGCTTCGAACTTAAATGGAATTTTTAGAAGGATCGGTAAAGCCACTTGGTGAAAAATTGACTGCAAAAAGCCGTCGGGCTAAAATTAAACTTACGCTTTAGCGTGAATAATGAAGGATCTCACGGCTTCAGAAATATGCAGAATTTTGAAGCTTTGATACATTAGTAGCTACATCTTGAAATGATAATTAATCTAAAACAAAACTTCCTTCAAGTTTATTTCATTTGCCCAGTTAAAGTGTGGGATTTTAGGCTTCTGAAGCGTATTGATTTGAAAAGCGCATGGTGACATCTGATATGCAGCGTGCGGCCTACTTACTGTACCATCGCATTGTTGTTCAGTTTACGACCTTTTACATGCAAAGATTTACTACAGTACTTCGGAAAATGCAAACAAGTATTTTTTGTTATTAGTTATAGTGATGGATAGCATAAAAAGCAATCTGAGTGTTAATTTTGTGGAAGGAATTCAGTAGTTTTCACTTTTCCGCTATCTCACGGCAATCTCACGGCTTATCTCCAATTACCGCTTTTCTGTACCAAGATAATACCACTGGTGGTTAAATAAATGTCAGTGACAGTTATACAGAATGAAAACCTACCTTTCATAAAAAGCAATGTGAGTGTTAATTTTGTGGAAGGAATTCAGTAGTTGTCCGCTATCTCACGGCACCATGATTCGCAAATTATTATCCCCAGTTACCGCTGGTGGTGGTTAAATAAATGTCAGTGACAGTTGTACAGAATGAAAGCCTACCTTTCACCAGAGTGTTTCGAACTAGTGTTATATTTTGTAGAAAGAGTTCGTGTTTTTGCGAGTTGTTAAAATGACGCGCGGAGGTGAAGAAATTTTTTTCACCGTCTTCAAGTTTGGTTTGGGATCAATTTATCAAGGTTGATAACTAGGAGTAATCATGGATTATGCAGTGCGTTCGCCATGCTTGCCATTGAAGAACACGCCACCACAAGATTAGGATGCGTATTGCTACCGTTGAGCGCAAGAATTGCTGTCTTTGCGGCTGATGTCATTGTTGACGTTGATGTAACGCAATTAATTGCCTTCTAATGTCTTCTCGCATGAGACATACCGACATACCGACATACATACCGACATAGAACGACTTTCGCTTGCGCGTTCACAGGACAACCCCGGGACCACAGGTCACCACAAGATTAGGATGCGATTAGGATCCTATCGTCGAACGCAATTAACATTTCAAACCATGAATTGGTCTTTCAGCGTGTCTAGTTGTAATAAACGTTTACTTCAGAAAAGAATTGTTTGTCTGAATTTAGTACGCATATGGTATATTTTTTCCCACTCGCACGTTTGTGTTAAAAGCCGTAAAAGAGCCAGGATATTTTTTTTTTGGGGGGGGGGGGGGGGAAGGGGCGGGTGGGTGAGCGCTAATAAAAGCCTTCTGGACTGTGAGTCAATGGGTTACCGTTAGTGCATCACAAATCGCTTTCAATATTAACATTTCCCCAACGCATACTCCATGCGAAATAGTCGAATCTCGAAGAGATCTTTGATTTCTTTTACGGTGTTTTTTTTTCTATTAATGGCTGGAATGTAAATGTGAGGGTCGATGCATGATTTACGTGCTGCGGAACTATATGTACAAGTCTTGCACCACACACCTGTGCCACAGTATTAAATGTAGAAACGCATCAGTCTGTTTGACCAAAGCATACCATCACATCATGCTTCTTCCTCTTGGAATCATAAGACATGCATGCACATGCCGTCACGGACAAAACAGAAAAAAAAAAAGATGGTAAGGTAAGGTAAAATGCGTTCGAGCCAAGTGGCCCATCTGGCCGGAGCTTGGTTTCAGCAGCACGAAGCGACTAGTATTATGATTATTTCTACTCCCCCCAGGATGGGATTCTAGTTCATCTCCAGTACCCCCCAAATTCGCCGGTACCCATTTATACACCTGATTGAAGAGAGCCACTGTGAGAGAATAAAGTGTCTTGCCCAAGAACAAAACACAAGGTTAACATCCATTACTGCATCTCGTAACAATTCAGTAGTCTAAGGGCCTGTTTACATGGAGGTGGGGGACCCCGGGTAGGTGAGGTAACCCGCCCAGCCGTGGTCGAAAACTAGCTCGCGTTTACATGCAATCTTATCACCCCGGGGTCCCGGGGTTAACTTCCTTGAGAAAATAGCGTGGCGTAGATTTCTTGTTTTTTTTGTTTGTTTTTTTTCACAGCATGATTTTCGTTGGCAGAGACAACGTTTTTCGTTGCTTTGTGTTATCGACTGATCTCTAAGTAGAGAAGAAGCGCATGCTTCGATTGGGCCTTCACTTAAAGCATCACTTGAAATTTGAATACCTTCAGATTCTTCCTGATTGCCATCTTGATTGCGGCCTTCGACACTAAGCAGATGAACCCGGCGAAAAAGCTCCCCACGCTGATATCCTCGAGACTGAAACATGTTGTTGCGGTTCCAATATGGCGGGCGTTTGGTTGTTGGTTCGGATTTGGCGCGTTTTGGTGACATGAACCGACCCCGGGGAGGCGGGTTACCCCACCTTGAAACGTTTACATGGCAAAAAGCGACCCCGGCTGGGAGGGTTACCCTACCCAGCAGACCGGGCAACCCGCCTAGGCGGGTTACCCCACCTATCATGTAAACGCGATCGAGAAAAAATGAGAGTTTATATGGAGAGGCGGGTTACCCCACCTAGGCGGGTTACCTCACCTGCCCGGGGTCCCCCACCTCCATGTAAACAGGCCCTAATTGTTAAATAGAGGTACGGCTCTTACTTAGCGTTACAGGGTGTTTTTCGAAAATAACAGAAAACGTTTCTATCCGCTGAGACAAAAAGTATGCATCCCGCTGACTGACTCCTGACTGCACCAGCCAAATAAAGGCTAAAACCCGGGGGCTAGAAGTCAGTTCTGGAATAAAAACTACAGTTGAATCCTGATAACTCGAACCTTCAAGTGAAACCGAGAAAGGTTCAATTCGAGTTAGCGGGAGGTTCGAGGGTAAAATTAGTAAGAAAATGGCCTGGAGGGCGGTCACGCCAAAACGCAGACTGCATGCAGACCGTGCAGACTGAGATCTTTGTTTTCTTTGTACACTAAGTTCTCATACACTTACTTATACTGCCGTTATCAATCACACGCGAACGTCCAAACATAAATGTCAGGAAAAAAAGTTGTGTTTAATGAATGTCAATCATCTCCAGTCAAAAATTTCGAGCCTGTTCCAGATGGGAATGCGTTCAATTTCAAAGATCTAAAGTTAACCCCGAATATTTGAACCATCCAGCCATAGCTTCATTGGAAACTATCAAATGAAGCCTACACGTATGAAACCATCTGAGAAAAAGAACATGAAACCGGGCTTGTTCCTTGGGAATATCAGGGATATTGCTCGGGGCACTGAGTACCCTGTGAGCCCTTGGCAACGGTTCAACTTGTGTCGTGAAAAATTTTGCAAGACAAGTGACACGCGTCTTTTTAAAATACCAAGTGTAATGTTACCACAAGGTCTTGCAGAAATTTGATCTCACAAAAAATAGGTGAATCGATTTGAAGTACTGAGTACTTTGTGAGCATTGCCGTTTGAAGAATCTGTGTTTGTGAGAACTGGGATGGAAAGGTACATATGAGCAACGCTGCTGCATGTTTTTTTTATTCATTGCCACGCAAAGATTATAGCATTCGGTAGTCAACATGATGATCTTGTTATTTTGGCATCGATAAAACCAGAAATCAAAATTCAGATCATCCTAAGACTTTCCTATCAACGACGGATCAAATTAAGCCAGCTGAGGCTTTATTCTTACATAAGTGTCTAGACCTATCTACGAGCAGTCCCTCTTTTTTCTGCTGTTCCTGATAGGAGCGCGAAATTTTTTGCGTTTAACAAAATATATAGAAGTGCGGGGAATTCGTAAAATTTTCAGTGCGTAGCCGGACAGCTTGCACCGTGCCATACGACATGGATATATTTGCGGAATCAAAGATTTCCGGTATTCAACCGCAGAATGTAGGGTTGCCTCAAAACTGCGAAAGGAAATTAACTAAACCGGTTGCTGCTAGCTAACCAGAAGATTTGCTACACTCTTTTAATTTTACTAGGAATAGTTGACACTTCAGCTGCCCCCGCTGTTAATCAGTTTTTTTAAGCGCACCGTTAATTAAGTCAATTCTTTCGCTTGATATTTTGGCTCTTCTATTTGCTAAATTGATTGAAAATCATTTTCACTCGAGTAATGTTGGGTGTGCAAATGAGGGCTCACTCCAGTGTAACCGGAAGAGCGAAATTAGCCAATCACCAGGCGAATAGTTACTCACTAGTACTCACCTCACTCACTCGAATGATCAAAATAGTGCTGCGAGGTCTGCGATGGCGTCATTTAAGAATGTCATCGTGTGAGTGGATTGGATATGCCGGCCCATATGTAGCAATATTTAATCCTTGTTTATTTATATTAAATTTAAACTTACTTTCCTTTAAATTTAAACTTCATGTCTAAAATTTATTTAAATTTAAACCAAATTCCTGTTTAAACTTGATATATTTGATTAAATCTTGTAGGGAAATCTATTCAATCCTAATTTGAATTATTGTTTAAACATTTTACATTTTAATTTAATCTTTTTCTTTTTCATTTAAATTTAAACTATTAAATATTTCTTTAAACTCCTAAAAGTTTGATTTAATCCTTTTTTTCATTTCAATTTAAACTTTTGAAATTTTATGTAAACTTACGAATGATTCTATTTAATCTTTCCGGGGCGAGCTCGCCAGGCCAACTTTACCGTAGTTTTACTTTTTGTTCAATAACATGCAAACGATCTATGTGAAGTTCTGCAGATGGTGGTGTCGTTTCCCTTTTGTTCTATTTATTCAGAGCGACAATAGAAGTTACTAACCAGACAATTTCATTAATTAAATAACAATCACTGAATATTTTGGCAGGATAATGCATCAAGTGGCAGAAATATCCCTTGTATTGGTATTCCTAATGGCCGGAATCCAGTCTCGCCCTTTGGATGAATTTAGCAGTACCAGACAGCCGTCCACTCCAGGATGCCCCCCTCCGCGCTGCCTTCATGAGTCAAAATGCTATGCAGATGGGGAAGAGATAAGCCAAGGATCAGATGGGAGAGGTTGGTGTTATGGCCTCCTGTGCAGTCATGGTCAAAGTGTTACATGGGATAACTTTAATTGTGATCCAATCATAACTTTGCCTCCAACAACTATACCCAGCGGTTGTTATGATGAGGGTGTCTGGTACCCCAGGGGAAGTGAGATAAGTCGAGGATCAGATGGGAAAGGTTGGTGCTACGGAAAGATTTGCGGTGATGATGGGGAGGTGCAATCATGGGACAACTTTAATTGTGATCAAACTACAACTACACAACCAATCCCCCGTCCAACTACTGCCATCCCCAAAACCTATTCACCCACCTACCACACACCCACTTGCTCCGGTTGCAACTACAATGGTGCTTGTTACCCACCTAACAGTGAGATCAGTAAAGGTCAAGATGGTAACAGATGGTGCTATGGATTGTACTGTTCGCATGATGGTTCGGTCATCGCATGGGATGACTGGAATTGTGGCCCAAGTACAACCACAGAAACCACTACCAACATTCCTACCCCTACTCCTACCCCATTAGGTTGTCTGCAAAATGGCATTTGGTATCCAGCAGGTAGTGAAATCAGCAGAGGATCAGATGGGGAAGGCTGGTGTTATGGAGAGTATTGTACTCGTGATGGAAAACTCCAGTTATGGGATGACTTTAATTGTGCAACCTCCCAGCCTACAACCCTCCCAACAACCCTGCCCAAAGGGTGTTACTATGAAGGCAAATGGCGCCCCCCTGGCATCTTTGAAGATACAGATGTCCGTGGGTGTAGGTATGGAGCACAGTGTAGTTTGGATGGCATCGTGACACGTTGGGAAGAATTCAACTGTCAACTGTAATTGTCAACTGCAGCTTTGTCACCTCAAATTGTTCCTGGCCAGATAAATACATTGTACATGAACATACTGTCAATGATTAGTGAATTCTGTCAAAGAGAAAGTAGACCAGTTAAAACAAAAAATACCTTTGTGCTAAGATTAATAAAAGGCCAAAGTGGGAGCAAACTTGTATACACCAAGCTGATTTCCACAAAGTTGTCAAAGTAGATGTTATCAACACATAATCAACAGAAATTACTTAAATACTGCAAGCAAAATGATGCTGCAATACAATCAACTAAAAGTAAGAGAATTATTGAATTCTAATACAAATTTTTGCAGAGAAGAATATCGACAAACGACTTCCTAACAAAAATTTGGGTGAAAGACAATCCAATCGCGAACCGGAGAAACTGCTTCATCTCTTTTGGTCATGTCCTAAAGTGGCCTCTTTCTACAGTTTCTAGCGTAGTTTAACCGTAAAGCTGACTTTGCTTCACATTACTCCCGAACATTTCACGTTGGATATACTTTTCAGGCCCGCGTAGGCTAGTTTTTGCCCGGGTAGGTTCGTTTTATCTTCAAACGGACCACACCGTTGTCGGTCGAATATTTTTCTCTTCATTCATGTAACCACTGGCATACAAAATGCTATCAGGTGTTACCTTACTGTAGGGGATTTGCTTCCCCGGGAAATTTTTCAGGTAAAGACCCTCGAAAATGTCTTCTCCTTCACGTTTTGATTTTTTTATTTCTACAGCACCAGTAACTTTTTAACATTACACAATAGAGAATTACGCTTATTTTTACTTATTCCTAAATGAACGAACTTGTCTTAAACGTCACATACCGTTTGCGTTTGCTAGTCGCTTGGCTTGTATAGAAGGCTCCCGAGTTTTCACTTGCTACAGATGAGCCTTGATCTCGTTGTGAAAGGGCAGTTGCGAAATTTAAAATGCTAAGATAAATTCATCTTGGAAGTGCTTCAGCCTGAATTGTTCAATGGCATATTTTGATACGGGTCAAAAATATGATACTCAAAAAATTGTAGGCCCAGGGCCACCGACCAATAGGTTAGCTTTCTTGCTACGCCGCAACGGCCATAGTCTACAGTTATCAGTCTGCTACTGTGTCAAGGTACACAGAGGAATCATAATGAATGTGAAGATGCGCAAGGTTGGACAAGCGGCCTTCCGTATCTCTGCTAATGGCCTTAAAAATGAGAATTTGTTTTAGGCTTCTGTTCATAACTTGAATTGTTGTTGTTCTACCCAGGTCTGCCTCTATTGTATTCGTGTCCGCCTCTTCGTTCCTTATATCCTCAAAATCTTTTAATTCGTCTTCGGAATACAAAGCTTTCAGAATATCTGGGGTAGCATCGACGTACTTTCCATCTACTCAACCTCGTCCCCAATGCCTTCTACTGGCTCATGGTAATTTTTGGCTATTAAGTGTTTTATATTTACTCAGCGCTTGCTGGTTTTAAGAGGAATTTTCCATCTGCAATTCAACAAAAAAAATGAAAATGATAATGATGAATCTTGTAAACCTTGAGATTCCCCGTGGTAGGTGTCCAACTACGACTGGTGTAAGCCGACTTTCCTATTGAGTTGTAACAAGCTTTTCATTTAGTCTAGGATTCCATAGCTCTTTATAAACGTGGAAACCGCGGAGTCCACAAGGAAATGCAAAATTTAAGACGGAATCCACCAGGAAGTCGAGTAATATTTATTTAAGTTGGACAAAAATCGAGTACCAGAATAATTTAAATCCTATTGCGTTATTTTCTACCCTAAATAAAAGGTAAAGATGTAAGTAATTACCACTGATAACACCAACAACAATTTCTTATCAGAGTCTTAGAAAATGAATTTCAAAGTTCACAAGCTATAGGGAAATTCTCACGTGCAGCCATTTTGTAAAATCGTCTTTAAGCGATTCAGTGGAATTCAGTGAAATTTCAAATTTGTTTTCGGTGTTTGGTGTTGTTAGAAAAGATTTCTTTTGATAAGATATTTGAAGCAGTAACACAAAAGTTTGCAATAAGGTGTAAATAATTTTGGTACAACAATTTCTTATCAGAGCCTGAGAAAATGAAATTTAATGTTCACAAGCTATAGGCAAAAGCTTGCGTCTTTTAAGCGATTTAGTGGAATTCAGCGGAACTTCGAGATTGGTTTTCGATGTTTGGTGTTGTTAGAAAAGATTTCTTTTGATAAGATATTTGAAGCAGTAACACAAAAGCTTGCAATAAGGTGTAAATAATTTTGGTACATAATTTTGTCCAACAACTGCTCGAAGTCCTGGCGGATTCCGTCTTAATACTATCGAAGAATCCATTTCAGTTGTCAAGCTAATGTGCACAAGGCATCCGATACAGGTCACAATCGACCGTCAAATAGCATATGTGTGCGAAACTGACCAGATGAATTAAGTGACGATTTAAATTTTGGTGCATTTTAATTTAGCGACTTTTTTTCTGAAAATATGTATTAAGGTATCAAAATTATATTCCTCATACCTCTAGTTTGTCTGTAAATACAACTGTAAAATCCTGGTACGTGAGCACCCAGTGAAATGAAATCTGTTAAGCAGCACTACTGTTGAAGTCTTTCTCTAGTCGCACGAGCGTGTGACCAGAGGAAGACGTCTGAAATTCAGGCTACTGTTGACTGTGCTGGACAAGGCAAAATCAATTAAAAACCCTTGCTTGTGGCCTTTTCAAATTAAGGCTGTTCAAGCTAAGCAGTTATTTCAGGTGGTATTGTTGATTATGCTGTTGTGAAGGTGGTTCAAACATTTATGTGGAATATAGACTGCAAAACAGTCATATCTTTTTGCAAACACGAGCTGTCTGAGAGGTCTGGAGCGAATGTCTAAGACAAGAGTAAGAGTGGGAAAGGCACTAAGCAATTTAACTTTTTTAAAGAAAAAACGACAAGTAAATTTAGGTAAGACGCGGTAAAGCTCAATTTTTACTTTTAAGATGATTTGTTGCGTCTTAAAATAGGCAATTTTAGTTTCGCTGTATGTTAATGAGAATTTCAATTATTATCGCATATCATTATAGTTTGACAAAAAACAAAGCACAAACAGCGGCAACAAACATAACACATGGACTACGCATGGTTTCAAAAAAAGAATCTAAAATTAACTTGACGTTTCGCATGCTACAGCACGCATCTTCAGAAGTGACGGTTAAAAAAAGCGAAAGATTTTAAACTTAAAAATGCAAAGAGGGGTACTGGAAACTAACTAAACAAAAATGACTAGAAATAACCAACGGTTAGGAAGTGCGGGCTACCTTATTATAGGAAATTAACGTTTCATGAAATTAACGCGAATTTGGAAAATTCGCGTTAATTTAAGTCGCGTTAATTTTTGTGAGCGTTAATTTCCGCGCCCTTAATTTAATGGAGCGTTAATTTCCGCGCCATTAATTAAGTGATGCGTTAATTTGGATTTTTTTTTAGCATTGTTTTATCAGGGTGGAGATCCACCGGTATCGTTGGTGCTGCAAAGAACGGTCTAAGTAGCGAAGATTCGTTTGGGTTTTGGATTTTGTTAACTTGCTAACAGTGTGTTACAATAAATTCGTTCCTGCTGTCTCTGCAAGTTCCGTTTCGCTGTGTGGTCGCGTTAATTTCCTTCATGTTGACATTTTAGCACTTCTTTCGCGTTAATTTCTTTTATTGGAAAGTAACTTTTCCTTCACTTCGCGTTAATTTAAGTCGTGTTAATTTCCAATACCTTAATTAACACGAACGTCAATTTCCTATAATAAGGTAGCTTTTTGTAATGTGTGTAGGGCAGCAGCAGTATAAGCAGAAAACATGGAAATATTTTGGTGGTGTTCCAAAACCTCTTAAAATTACACTCAAATCGCTGCCCCGACGTCTCAATACAATGGGACAATAAAATGACTTTTTTCGGGAATATTGTTTATTTGCGCCCGCGTAGTGTCATTTGCGGCCCGAGCGCGAAGCGCAAGGGCCGCAAATGACACTACAAGGGAGCAAATAAACAATATTTCCGAAAAAAGTCATTTTATTATCATTATTATCAATATACAAGGCCAAATAACATCCAGATATAAACTAACACATTTATTGAGCTTTACATGTTCAATAATGTAAGTACTTCGCGTTGAAAAATCCCCGCAATGCTTCTGTTAATTTAGCTCGACTCGAGAAACACAAAATAAAGTGAACCGATGTTTTGCCGTGCTTCGTTTCTTGTAAGACAACAAGAAGTTTCTCTCTTTGTATCATCGCCTTGTGCTTTGCTTCTAAATTCGATTTTTTTTAGCTGCATTTTATCCCATTCATAACAAACAGACTTTGAATTTTCTTTTCGAACACTATTTGCTCAGCGAGAAACTGTTCGAGACTTTTTTTTACTTCAAAACTTGCTGTACGCTAGCTGTTCGCACCTAAATGGTTTTCCCGCGTCATTAAACGTGATCTGATTCGTTTCTATTCATCGGATGATGGACCGAGAACCAATCAGCTGCAGGGCCGTTAATGCATTAACGGCCCGCTTGGAGTCATTTGCGGCCCGCAAAGCGCGTGTTTTCAAGAGGGCGGTTTCCAATTTGGCCGCGTATATTGATAATAATGCATAACGCTCCAGGCACATGTACGCGTTGCGGACCTATGTGTTAGGTTAGCTCAATGTGTATTAGAAAGAGAGTTCAACACACGGGCACACGAGCTCACACGGGCGGGCACACACACGATCTTTTTTCCTTTTCTGATCCTTTTTTCTCCTCCGACGTCTTCTTTTCGTAACAACAACACCATATGCTTTCTTGATGATGTTTAGTAACAATTGAAATAAGAAGTCCGGTATCTACCATATTTGTCGAGTATTCACGTGAAAAGAACATGATAGATGTTATCTTCTTCGGTTCCGCTGTTGGTTCGCATCGAATCTCAAAATTCGTCGAAACAAGTTTCCATCGCTTGCTGCTCTTCTTTTCACATCATAGCGAGACCTGAGTATTCTTTAAAACTGTTTCTTTTCATTTTTTCGACTATTTTGCTTGGAACAAGGAAAATGATAAGAATTGGGATCATTGGGTTGGCACTCTCTGACCTACATTTTTGTATACTCTCAAGGGACTGTTTTAATTTGTCAAGGGAATACTTTTCGCTGTGGGCGATAAAAACGTCACTGGATAGGAATGCGTCAGCACTTCTCGATCCCGAAGTTATTTTCACGCGTCGCTCGTCATAAAACCTGTCTAGCATTTGGAAACTACAGGTAGGTATTTTTCAAAAATCTGTGCTGTTCATCGATTGAGTCGCTTAGTTTTGCATGCTTAAAAGCTGCTGCGAATCTTCATTGTCAGAGGATATTGGCCAATGCTATTTTCTATTGTTACAAGTCTATTGTTTGTCGTCTTCATTGAAAGAAGTATTTTTAGCTCGTCACGCAATCTTTTGTTTTGAACACAATTCACTAGTCTCCTTCGCAGCCGTTGTTTGGGAGCCTTGCCTGACGAGTCCAAACAACGGCTGCGAAGGAGACTAACAATTCACGGACTTGATCACGACTTAATGCAGCTTCTCAAGTCTCTCAAGACTTCAGACACGAAAATGGTAATGTACAATATTGCTTCAAACTTAAATGGAATTTTTAGAAGGATCGGTAAAGCCACTTAGTGAAAAATTGACTGCAAAAAGCCGTTGGGCTAAAATTAAACTTACGCTTTAGCGTGAATAATGAAGGATCTCACGGCTTCAAAAATATGCAGAATTTTGAAGCTTTGATACATTAGTAGCTACATCTTGAAATGAGAATTAATCTAAAACAAAACTTCCTTCAAGTTTCTTTCATTTGCCCAGTTAACGTTTGGAATTTTAGGCTTCTGAAGCGTATTGATTTGAAAAGCACATGGTGACATCTGATATGCAGCGTGCGGCCGACTTACCATCGCGTTGTTGTTTATTTAATAATTGTGTTCAGTTTAGGACCTTTTACATGTAAAGATTTACTACAGTACTTCGGAAAATGCAAACAAGTATTTTTTTGTTATTAGTTATAGTGATGTGAGTGTTTATTTTGTGGAAGGAATTCAGTAATTGTCCGCTATCTCACGGCACCATGATTCGCAAATTATTATCCCCAATTACCGCTTTTCTGTACCAAGATAATAGCACTGGTGGTTAAAT
The DNA here is from genome assembly GCA_963693305.1 of Meandrina meandrites. Classification (NCBI taxonomy): domain Eukaryota; kingdom Metazoa; phylum Cnidaria; class Anthozoa; order Scleractinia; family Meandrinidae; genus Meandrina; species Meandrina meandrites. Next base: position 16,825,716 of record OY855912.1, on the reverse strand, counting down.
AAATGTCAGTGACAGTTGCACAGAATGAAAGGCTACCTTTCACCAGAGTGTTTCGAACTAGCGTTATATTTTGTAGAAAGAGTTCGTGTTTTTGCGAGTTGTTAAAATGACGCGCGGAGGTGAATTTTTTCACCGTCTTCAAGTTTGGTTTGGGATCAATTTATCAAGGTTGATAATTAACATTTCAAATCATGAATTGGTCTTTCAGCGTGTCTAGTTGTAATAAAAGTTTACTTCAGAAAGGAATTATTTGTCTGAATTTAGTACGCATATGGTATATTTTTTTCCACTCGCACGTTTATGTTAAATGCCGTTAAAGAGCCAGGAATGTTTGAGGGGGTGGGTGCGCGCTAATAAAAGCCTTCTAGACTGGGAGTCAATGGGTTAATGCATCGCAAATCGCTTTCAATAGTAACATTTCCCCAACGCATACTCTTTGCAAAATAGGCGAATCTCGAAGAGATCTTTGATCAATCTTTTAAATGTACGTTAACACTCAGTGATGCGAAACTTGGCTTTGAAAATCGAGTACACTAGCCAGCGCGGCGGCCATCTTTTAAAATATTTTTGTTTGAGTGGAAATGGATTCTGATTGGTTTATATGGAATTATCGATCGATTTTGGCAGAACAAAATAGGTTGTGGGCCCTTTTTGATACCGCAATAAAAATAGGTGAGAGCTAATAAAGCCACAGCTTTCACTGCCAACACACGGTGGGTTTTAAGTCCCGTATTCACAAAGCAGACAAAGTATCTTTTATTTTACAATGTAAGTCACATCGTCCACTAAAGACCTGGAAATGCTCCCATTTCATGTTGTGGCCAGTGGGGAGATTGCGTGATCAGCAACAGCGGAGGTGGAACACACTTTTCTGTCATGCAGTCGTCGCTTTGATCTTTGCAAGACAATCAAAGGGCTCTATGTGCCTACCGTACGACTGTTTGAAGTGGCAAAGAGCTACTGAACTCGGAAATGAATTAATAAAACGAGGATTTACCATTCTGTAACGCGGTCTAGCAAGCGTCGCAGACAGTCTAATCCGCGCAATGGCTCCTAAAAGCTTGTTCTGGTGTCCCGCAGGTTTGTGGTTTGGACAAATTACTGCGGAAGATCTATTTTGATCGAAAATAAAAAAGCGGTTGACAGTAACGCGACTCCCGTAGTTTCGGGTGTTTTGGTGTGACATATGTCGAATTGCTATTCTCTGAAAATTAGGTCTAGTGACCGATTTTCCTTCACACTTTTATCTTAAGGGCACTATATGCATGTACTGTATATAGAGTCGTTTAAGAAGGATAAAATATTTTTCGTGTCATTAAAGCGCTTTGAGTTTATATCTGGAATCGGTAAAACTATTGTAAGATATGGCCAGATAAGACGCTTCTTATGCCACGTGCGCGGGGTGCGAGCGATTTCTAATCTGTATTCTTAAAGGTAGCCCAAGCCAGAAATGTGAGCGTCGGCACCGTTGCGTGACCTCCGAATTTTAGGTTTCATTTGGGGGAAATAACGATTGTTTCTGTAACCTATGAAAATGAAGCGATTTTAATAACAATGGACTTACCTTACTTTAGTTGAGTGTTTTCTATCTTGTGTGGTTCTTGAGCCAATTTATGGCCATTCTGTGAGTTTTAGTGGATCCGTTTTGCTGTCTCTGATAAAGGGTATACAGGATGCTACAACTACAAAAAGCTACAACTGAACAGAACCAGATTGCTTGATCTGTGAGGTACAAAGACAACTGAACTTAACTTACAGAATGGAAATAAGGCATGAAGCTTTTCTTAATTTTTTTATTTGTGAATGACATAAAGACAAATGTTTGAAATTTGCATTTTAATTTAATGCATTTTCTATGTAAAGGTGCATGTTACAGCATTTTTGACAGGATATCATTACAGTACATGCTGCCATTTTCAAACACCATACATGTAACTGAACTGCAAAATTGTCTTTATTCTGATAGTAAATATACAAGGAAGTTGGGAAAATTATGTTTATTAAGGATTAAGAAGCTACAGGTAGAACAATTCCTCAATTCCGTATCAATTATAACAAATGCTTAATTACAGAATGAGAGGTCTATGCAGAAAAGTGTTACACTAGACGAAAAAAATACGGAAGATTGTTTCACACTTATTCATACTCCACTTTCCACTTGGTCCAATCACCCCCTTCTGTATTAAACCAAGCTAAAAAAGCAAACAAAAAAAAACAAATAAGATCAGTATAAAAGTTCTCCTTACCATGTATCATAAACTTTCTATTTCCTTCTGGGAGAATTCAACAAAATCTGGTCACATTTTACTCTTTGTTTAGATAAATCTTTGAAGTAGAATTTGGTGAAAGAAATTTTGCAAAATCATAAAAGGAGCTCAATATATGCTACAAAAAGTGCATAATTGTTGACAAATAACTAAAGGTGAGGTTATTATCCAATAATCCCAGTTGGGCATCAAGCGGCTTGTTGACATTTTCGCCCACAAAACTTCATCTGGAACGTCAATTATATTGCATAATTTTGTTAAAGCAAGATTTGCCTTGCAGAGATTTAGTTGCATAGGAAAAAAGGTCCCCATTCCTCCTCTCCATGAAAGGCATAAAAGAGAAAGATTGGGTGAAAGAAAGTGAAGGAGAAAAACTCGCCATTCAATAAAGCTAAATAATATACATGTACAGACAGTAGTCCTTGCCTATAACAACAAAACTGACAAGAGCTCTAACTTGCAGATGTCATATTGGAATCATAGTCATTGACCTCTAAAGAAATCAGTGAAAGTTAAAAATATTTGCAAGTAGAGGAAAGATGTGAGGGAAAAGCTTACTCCTGTCCATTTACAACCAAAACATTTCCACATGGTCAAAGCGTTTTGTTTAAGCCAATTCTGCTCTCACTCTCACTAACTTTTTGAGTTCTGCTGGCTTAATGCCAGTCAGAACTCTTTGTTGGCAAATGCGATTGAATGTGCGTAACAATAGAATGGAATCTCCAGAATGTGATGGGTAACAATAGGGAAATCGGAACAAATCAACACAAGCTTGTTGTTCGATCCGAACTGATCAATGCAGCTTATTGCAAAATCTAAGGGCTGATCTACTCAACTTTGCATCAAAGTATTTCACATTATGAATTGAAAAAAGTATTTCAAAGGTATTTCATTCCAATCAGTTGAGGGCTTCTGCATTTCTTATGCAAAAAGCTTTTTCTGTAGTTTTTATGCAAATTAGCACAATAAACAGGCTATCGCATCATCTGAGTGCTGATCGACTCCATTTGGCATTTGAAAATCGTAGGCACACCGGAATTTGATTGCATTTAAAAGCTAAATCTCGCTAGCGGGAAAACTTCCATTTGCCATAAAATCCTACACAGTACAAGACTTACGCAAAATGTCAACAGTTTCTCTTCAATTCATAAACACTTACTGATCAGTAACTTGCAAATGTTACCGTTTACCAGCAGAAGTCATGGACCCATCAGGGCCCTATTTTTCTATCTAGTATCCACCTCACTTCTCCTTCTTTTCTGTGGATTAGCTTAGCCAATGATTTTTATCACTATGTAGCTTCGTTTTTCCCATGATGATCATAAAAAAAACTTTTCCCTGTGATGTGGCAGAATCGCAAAATGACCTTTTCCAGGGATTTCAATAGACTTCTTTGGCACAAGACTCACCGCGAGATTTTATTCGGTGTTTCATTAGTCGGCAGCATCACATAATTGAAACTAGCTTATCTGCTGCCTTTGACACTGTAGAACACTCCATCTTATTATCAAGGCCATCTACTTGCTTTGGAATGAAGGGAACGGTAATCACTTAATATCATGCACACCGTTTGTTAATATCAATAACGGCAGATCCTCTCCACATTTCTTAGAACGTGGTGTCCCACAGGGATCAGTTCTTGGCCAACTTTATAATTGCTGTATACCTCTCCTCTTGCCAACATTAAGCTTCACAACTTAGAGTATCATTTCTTTGCTGACGACAATCAGCTCTATATGGCATTCAAACCTGGCTACCTTGATACAATGGTTGCAGCTCACTGCTATATGGTCTTCCACAGCATTTACTTTAAAGATTACAATCTTTTCAAAATACAGCAGCTTGAATTGGTACACGTACTAGGAAATTTGATCATATAACCCCTATGCTAAAGAAGTTCCACTGGCTACCTGTCCACTACCATATAATTAATAAGATTCTCTTACTGATGTATAAAGCTGTCAATGGAGCAGCGCCATGCTACATCAAAGACCTACTTAATTATCACACCTCTTAACGAACATTAAGATCCTCTTCCCAGCACCTTCTGGCAACTCCTAAAGCTCAATTTTTGCTGTGGCAGTGCCAAGACTATGGAACATCATCCCACTCGAACTAAGATCTAGTGTTTCCATTGACATTTTTAAAAGACATTTAAAAACGTACATTTTTAAACTGGCTTTTTAACCCTTTTGATTTTTAAATACATTTTAACTTCTCTTTTAATAATGTTATTTTTCATTTTTTGAGTTTTTAACTATTTTTCCTTCATCTCTCTAATATTTTATTGTAAAGCGTCATGGGCAATTAGTGGATTTGTTACCTCTGTTCAAAAGATTTTAAGGTACCGGAAAAAGATTTGTAGGATTTTAATGAAACTTGGCCGAAATGTTCAGTGAAGTTTTTACAAAAATGGAAATAATTTTTCTTGTGACACCCTGGCATGTAACAACCACCAAATATATTTTATCTTGTCTGGCTTGAAATTGATTTTCTTAGGAACCAATATGAATATCAAAAAAAAGGCTCACACAGTTTGTTAGCCCATTATCTCCTGTTTGAATGTCAGCGACTGGTAATTCAGTTAAGCACTGTCAGTTTGGCATTCAGTGTTTTAGTTAAGTTTTTGAAGCAAGGGGTCACAAAATGTATCAGAGGGGTCAGCCAAAGGTGGCCAACCTGGTGTAGGCAGTGGCCATGTTAGGAAGGAGGTATGGGAAAGAAAGCCAGTGCCTCCTTTGTGGGGAGGGGTCTGGGGGCATACCCCCAGGAAATTTGTAAAAGTTCAATGCTTCAGAGTGTTCTCTTGTAGCATTTGGATTAAAAAAAAAAGTTGATTAATTAATTACAATGATCTACTTAAGGTGGCTCTATATAGTAATCTGCAAGTCGTTGCAATTTCATTTGCATGAGCTTACTTCTGCCTTTGCAAATATTTTTTCGCATAACACTTGATATATTTACAATCAAGTATCTGTAGCTTTAATCTATCTGAGGAAGACTATTTCATTACCTCAATCTCGTTGCTATGGCAACTGGCGACAGAGTTACTTTGGCTTGTTTTTTGACGTATACTTACTTCAACATGGATTTTCCAGGTTTCTACATGGTGAATTTTCCCTGTTTTTGGCGTAACGAAGTAAACATCTAAAGAGTTTCAGCTGACAAAGCCATCAGAAAATTTGAACGTTTTTTTTACGCTCAGTGTATTATTGTATGTATAAATATTGTTGATTTTTTCATATGGGTGAAAAACAGAAAAATCCTACCCATGTGCCAATTTTCAAAAAATTCACTGTTTGGAACGCACGCAATACGCGTTTTTAGATCGCTCCAAAACACTTGGTTTTCGTGACGTCAGCAGAATAGAAATTCTTCAAGTTACAGTGTTGCGCATGCTCATGGTTTGCTAACTTTGCTTCGCACTTGTTTACAGGGCGTTGAAAGCAATTCCATAGAGAAAATTGACAAACTCATAATCTTTGGAAGTTAAAACAGTATTATCTACTCCTAAAAATCTGTTATGGGTAAAGTTTCCCTTTGAAAAGTTTAACGTAATTCCATGATTGATCATTTTTGCCTGAGCTTGCGTCAGCTCGCGCACGCTAGCTTGTACTTGCAGCGTGCGTGGTAAACTACATGGACCCACCTTAAATGATTTATTAATTTATTTGTAATACTGCACCTATCACAGAGGTCTCAAGGTGAAATTTCCACCAGTAGTATCAATGGAAAACAGTTTGACTGCTTAGTTTCTATGGAAGTTTGGGGGCATACTTCCCAAGAAAATTTTCAAAAAATTGAAGCATCTTAAACATGTTTCCTTCATTCTGGGCACAAAAACGACCCTGTTTTGAATACTTGGTACTTTGGTAGCAACTTTCTAACTCTGTCTCAGCAGTCCACAAAGAATGGCAAAATTTCCATGTTTTTTTCTTAGTTAAACTGCTTGATATAAATAGAAAACTGCTGTCTTTTTACCCTCTATTCATGTGAGAACTGTACTATCTAGACAGACTTCTTTTATTAGAGACTTTTTGTGTACAATACACAAGGCACAAGAACTGAGATGACATTTTGTTGACACTCCATGAAGTAACAGAAAACTGCTGCCTGCCTGCAGGCACATGTTGAATCATACGTGTAGGACATGATGAGGAACACAAGAATGTTTTGACTTCAAAGAAACACAAGAAAGAAAGGGGAGAAAGAAAATGTGGCTGTTTTTGCAGGCCTAAGTTGAAACTGAAAAAGGAGGTTACCCAGCCAGGTGTTCCGATATGTTTATCTTGTCACCTGAAGACAGCTGAAAGCAAAGTAAAGTTACAAGGTGCTGCTTAAAAGCACACACAGCTTTAGCCAAGTCATATTGCCTACAGAACTATTAACTTTTGTGATTTCTCTATTGTCCTGAATTTGATTTCCTTCCAATATCTTTGTTTCAAAAACTTTAAATTTTCCATTTTCATTTGTCGGGTCAGGTAGCTCTCTCTATTGAGTTTCTGACCCGAGACCCGTCTCTTATCTGGAACACTGGCATCTACTGTCAAAACAGCTCAAGTGTTCCTATCAACAGGGTCTGGAAGGGGGGGGGGGGGGGGTGGATCTCAAGTCACGGGTTAAATTTCTGTACATTCATGAATCATGGAAATTTTTTTTAGATATCACGATTCCTGTGGTTAGGTAACAAATTGATCAAGTCTATAAATGATTATACAGTTTCTTTGTGGTTGTTGGACAACTATAGGCAAGAGATTTTGGTCTTAAATGGCCCTGTGATGGGAAGGAAACAAAAAGTATGGTGCTCAAACTGATGATTCTTTGCTTTTTGTTTGACGATGATCAAGTATAAAAGCAATGAAGTTCATTGCTATTAAATTGATTGTTTTTCGATAAGAAGTTCTCAGGAGCGACTGGCGTCCCACAGTGTTTAACTCCACTGTCTTCCTCTTGGTCCTCTGCTAGTTGGTGGTCCTCCTCTTCAGAAGTGGAGTCACATTCCAATTGTTGATCACGCAAGACTGTTGGTTTGATTTAATTGGTGCAGTTTTCAAGGACTGCGCAGTCTGTGGGAATCCGTTCGCCTAAAGGTAACTCTTTCTGGTACATATTTAATGGCAAAGTTCCTGCTGCATATTTTGCGTTGGTCTGTCTGATTGTCAGCTGCCGCACAGTCTTTTGATGCTCCTGGGCCCATTCCCGCATAATACATTGTTCACTTTTAGACATTGTTTTCACAGGTAACTGTTTCATTTTGACAATGGCCGGTTACCATAATAACAATGACAGAAGACCTATTTTGAACCATCTTGACAGAAAATTTACATGTATTTGTGTCGGGTTATTTGATGTTTACAACATTATATCAATAGAAATCTCAATTCATGGACTACAACTTTGGATGATCTCATGTCACAGTTGAAAACATAATTCACAAATCACGACTGTATTCCACGAGTTTTCCTGATTTATGCTCTGTTTTTCGGTCAATTCATAGATCATGCGAAACCCCTTTCAGAAGGGGAAATTTGATTTCATTGTTTGCTTCGTTTTTCCATTCTTGAAGTGAATATTTTTACTGTAACATGACTAAAATTAATGCAGATGTTTGATCCACGATAATTACAAGGGGCATTGATTTCCTGTACCGTTCCATTTCATATCCATCCCCACCCCCCCCCCCCCCCCCCATATAAAATGGACTGGCCCTACCTTACATGAACCTCTACTGCAGTCCCCTGCAGTAATCAATACAAATTACAATCAAGTTTTATACCTTTCTTCTTGTAAGCTTCAAAAGCTCTTTTGTAGTCATTAACAGCCTTTCTGCAGTACTGTTTGGCATTCACTTCTTCTCTTCTGTAACATTCCTGGACTCTTTCACGATATATGTTCACAGTTTCCAACTCAATAAGCCTTTCCAAAGCCCAACGTTCTCTTGCTTCCCAAAAGGCCACAGGATCTTTGCGATCAATTTCCTCAAACGTTGGGGATTTCATTCGTTCATCAAACCTCCTCATGAACTTTTCAGACATCTTGAAATTTTACAAAAAAAGAAACTGTTTGGTGCGATGTTACACACATATAATTAATACATTATAGTTCATAATTATATAAGCCTATCTTGTACCAGGACTCAGATCAATAACATTTATCTTACAGGACCTCAACGAATGGAAAAGTGTTAAACTAACTTTAAACTATAACATCACTAATACCTTTTTACCGTTGAGTTCCCTTGAAGCTATATATTGGTACCGAAGGAAAACGCAACTCTATCGAAAAGTATTCAAAATGGCTGGCACAACGGGGAACAAGCGATTACTTGTTTGTATAAGACTTACTGTGGTGTCCCGAATAAATCCACAAGTGACTTTCAAAAATTCAAATTGTTCAAAACGACTGTCGTTCAAAACAATATGAGCACCTTACTTTAACTGTATTTTACATGCTCTAGAAGAGATTGGAAAAATATGTGCAGTGGCTTACAATGTAATAATCCAATTGAACTGAGCGTATTTGATGCATATATTGAAAGTGTATACCTCCGCAAATCACATGTAACGAGGACTCGACACGGAGATACCAAGAATTTAGGATCCCCCAGGATCCCCCCTCTAAGCAATTGCAAGAACAAAACTCGTATGTCACGTGTCGTCGTCCTCTTTCCTGTGCTCGTAGTAAAATGGTGGGTGCTGTTGGAAATTCTAAATGTAATCTGTGGACTCTAGCCATCATTTCCTTCCCATCTGGTTGAAAGCAATATGTAGCCTGTCTAAATAGTATTTGTTGTTCGTCAGGGCTGAGTTATTTTAATATTTCAACCGAAACTGTTCATTTAAGAAAAGAGTTTTCAGTCGCATGTGTTTTTTTTACGTAAGGTTGAAAACGGGAATGTTGTAGCGTAATATGAAGCTTAATCCCTTTATACCTTGTTCTCTCGTCTTAGAAAAATAAGTGCTAGAACGTCTGTTCATTTTGTCCGAGTATAAACTCAGTCCAAATTGATCAACTTCGTGTGTCATTTTTCACAAAAATAATATGAATCTTCTATAGAGGGTATATATTTTATTGAGAAAAAAAATGCGTTGTACATATACTGCAAGGGATTTTTCTTTTGTTGCCGACTGCCAATCCCCAGCCCCCAGTCCAACCACTTGCCACCTCCAAATACCATTACAAATCTTCATTGCATGCAGCCCGACGTACACATTTTATCTGAAGGATTCCAATGGCACTATACTGGAATATTAAAAATTTTAAAAAAACTGTTTCTTCCATAAGCTGACAAAACTGCCTATTGTTTTAGTCTCATAGAAAGTTCAGAGCACCACGACACGGCTCCTTGGGTTTCTTGCCTCGTAAGAGGTGCAAGCATCATAATGGCAGGATAAAGTCCTTTCCCAAGGATGACCCAACACTTCCTCCGCATTTAACAGCTTTTGTGGGTTTTAAGGCTGGCATGACCCACATTGTACGAGAAGTGGAGAAACCAGGATCAAGTATGCTGCTGCTTCAGTTTCTTTCAAAATTTTGAATTTAATTACTTAAAAAATACTTGTATAAGCTGTACCTTTTTGCTTAAATTTTGGGCTCAAAATTCTGGGGGAGGCTTGTCTGGAAGGCCATTTTCAACAACTGTGGACATCAAAGGTGGAAACCAGATCATTTCCTTTAGAAAGTTGTAATGAGAAACATAAAGTTATTAAGTGATACAAAGTTTATGCCGACTTGTCCAGTCTTTTAACAAAATTAATTTTTTTATTTGCTAACCAGAAATTCACAAGAAGGAGGTAGTAGAAGCAGTAACCATCATTGAAACACCACCTATGATGGTTGTTGGTGTTGTTGGCTACATTGAAACACCTCGAGGACTGCGTGTTCTTAAGACGATCTGGGCTGAGCATCTTAGTGAGGAATGTAAACGCCGCTTTTACAAAAACTGGTATGTGTTTAATATGATTCAAATAATAGACAAGGTTCTCAATCGTGGACTGGGTAAAAATTATCTTGCTCTGCTACACTTTCTGTCTATTACATGCCAGTATTTTATTGTACTTACAACTGATACCTGCACTTGAGTCAAAAATATACATCAAAGCAGTCTATGACCATCATTTCAAATCAATCTGTTGGGAACAAGACCAATGTGTTTTGTGAATGGTTAAAATGCTTATGTTTTGTTTTCATCCTTATGCACGCATTTTATCTTGTTTGTCCATCATTCAACGGATTTAACTAAATTTTAGATTGTAAACTTTTTTTGTAACATTAAAGAGTTAAGTGGTGCACTTCTAACCAGTGTTGCCCACAAAGTGCCTTTTCTCCGCTCGGCATGTCATCGCCGATGAGATTTGGTTCCCCCATTCTCTCTTCTGTTTCATCAACCATGCCCATGCTGGTTTGTACATAAAGGTGTAAGTCCAAGAAGAAGGCATTCTCTAAGGCTTCCAAGCGTTGGGCAGATGAGGATGGCAAGAGTGCTATTGAGAATGACTTCAATACCATGAAGAAGTACTGCAAAGTTATCCGTGTTATATGCCACACACAGGTAAATTTTCACATTTTGAGACATGTAGCTATACACCCCCACTGTTTTTCAAGAGGAACCAAAGTCTGGGCTCAGAGGTGTTGAGATCAAATTTGGGTTGTTAAATATAAAATTAAATAAGTGATCAGAATCACATACAAATATTATACAGGGTTTGTACTGGTCGCGTAAAATCTGGAAAGCCGTGAAATTTTAGAATTTCATTATCTAAGCCTTGAAAGTTATGGAATTAGTGTGGGCCATGGAAGGTCATGAAAAATGATTTTAATTAAAAAGTAGAAAGTGACCTGGGTTTTCCTTTGCAAAGAAATGGTAAAAACATGAAAAACTTGGAGAACTCCTGAAAAAGGTCATGGAAAGTCATAGAAGCTGAAAAGAGTATGAACCGTGAGATTTATACTGTGTAAATTTGGAATTTGTAATGAATCTCAAACATATTACAACATGTATACTTATTTTGTTATGAAGCAGCAACCAACTGGCACATCAAAATATTGTTAGCACTCTAAACCCATTGACGCCTGAAGGTTTTGAGTGTGCACCAATCCTTAAATACCTGGCTCTTTTACGGCTTTTAATGTAAATGCACAAGTGGAAATTAAATAAACCATACAGTACCGCCCGAAACTACTTACCCATTTGCCGCGGTCCTACCTCGGTGAAACTGCAGATCGATACTGTGTTCTCACCTTGGCATAGACGCGGCGTGCCGAGAAAAATCTCTGGTTTTACCGGGGTTTTTGCGGCAAGCAATACCGCGGTAATCGGTGAGACGCGGTAGAGTTGAATAGGCTAACTTACCTTTTGTTTGGAGTTCATTAAGAACAACGGGCAAGATTTCACGCTTCGATGATATATCACTCACCTCATAAATTCAATGAATCGCCTCTTCAAAAGAAGCTTGATACCGATTTGGAAACCGGCGAGGAAAAATTATCCCGGCTGTGAATACTCGCAGGTTGTCTTTTTGTCATGTGGCTAAATGTAATTTAGGCAAAGTTAACCTCGAAGCAATGCCCTCCAGCAACCGTTGGATGCAGGAAGCTCGCTTGCAACCTTGGCAGTTCGCTGGGGTACTTTGTGACGCCTATACGCAGTACGCCGCTACCGCTGGCCGCATAAAGCTCGGGGTGGCCCCAGGACCCGTGCAGGGGCGTTTCATGACCTTTACACGCAGTGTGCTGCTCGCTATCATTCACAAGCTCATTTTGCTAGCACATTTGCTCGCAGGCTTTGCAATTTTCGCCTGGCGCACCCTCCCTTGGGTGAGTCGATGAGCCTTGTGGTAGGTTGGTAAGTATTCCACTGAGTCCTTCAGTGTGACGGTGCCCAGGTGGGTGGTGGCCGCTTCAGGGTTACCATGGATACCTCCTCCCCTGCTGTGCATCGCCCGGCTCCACCAACCTTGAGGCACCAACGCCCAAGCTCATCTATTGTTGATGAGTTTAATAGGAAAAGAAAATCATCTGCTAGACTAATAAAATGACACACCAAAAAGAATCGTCGTCAACAAAACCAACAGATTTCTCCGACAACTATCAAGTTTTGATTCAGAAAGAAATGGTTCGTGGAAACGGTCACGAATTATATTCCTGCCATATACTCGGAAGTTTGTAAACAACGCAACACTTGCATTCATTCAGTGCGTTGTCTTAAAAACATCTTTTCAAATGGGTTAAACTTGCTTGTCTGGCTTTAAAGAACGTAGTTCTATAATGCATATTGTTCGGTATTTCGAGATAAACAGACATCTTAAGATTTTACAGCGATGAATTCATAAGTTGCGATACGGCTATCAACAACAAGCGTGACAGCATGTCCTGCGACAATAACATTTGCGGTAAAGTTGAAATGTGCAGTTATGAGTACAAGCACAACTTACAAAAGATTGTTTCTTAACTTTGCGAATGCTTACTACGATCGAATATATGTTTTCCAGAAGAACAAGGAATCAATAACATTTGCAGGAAATGTGTTATCTTTCGGGACACATTCATAGTTGATTATGCAAATTTCGGCTAGTTCCAACGAGTTGTTTATTTGTCGTGTGGCTAGATGTTTTGTTTCTTTTGCTGATAAGAATTATGTTATTCCGACTAAAAGTAAGGTTTTTCGGTCAGTTGAAAATTTGACACTCAGATTACTCGGTCGGCGATTAGTGTTATGATATTTACGTCTTGATGAAAAGTTTAGAAATGAAGCACGTTCATTATGTCCCATGGCCGCCGTCCCCGACATGCGGTGTGCTGGGAAACAACTCAACGATCTAAACTTGATTTCGCTTCTTATTTATCCGATCTGTGTGGCAAAGTTGAAAGAAACAATAAATATCCAGACTTTTGCTGAGTAATAATACCTCCAAATATACATATACGCAAAATTTTAAACAAGGTCCTCAGTCGCTGAGACGCTGAGACAGCACATTCCGACAAATGCATGACCTTCGCGCGTGGAGTTGTTTCAAACATTAACCTGTCACAATTGTAATTTTACTTTCATCTGTGCCTCTGCTGTTTTAAAGTTGTGATTTTTTGCTGCAAGAAACTTTTGTTTGTTATACAAAGTATCCAGGAGAGCCGCACTAAGAATTCGTAAAACATGAATCGATCGCGACCATTGTTTACACACAGGCGCCTTTGTTGATTCACCGTCAGACACAGTAAAGAGAACCTTGCTGGCAGAAAGATTTTACTTCCTCTGGATCGACTTCCACTGTTCGAAAATTTTCTTTAGCTGTTCATCTGTTTGACCACATCCGTTTAATAATTTTCTATAGCCGTTCATCTCTTTTACGTTCGTTTGCAAAGTAAAGCTCTTCGGCACGCGCTGGCAAGTCGTTTGATATAAATGTTCACTGTCGCTTGCAAGATCACGGCAAGAAATGAAGTGGTTCTGTTTGGGTAAATTTAAATCGACGATTCAAAGGAACAGTGAAATCTTCTCGTTACAGTGAAAACCCGATGACAAGTTGAACAGGCTATCTTTTGCAAACTGATGTGTATCGAGAGTAAATTGAAATTTGGTAAGGGAAATGACGGAAGTTCTATTCGGCGCGGCACGATTTTTACTCAGTCTTCCTTGTAATTTTAAATGCAGCAATTTCAGGCCATTGAAAGGATAACAACAGGGTCCTCTATGAAAAACAACATACTTCTATAAAAGAACACTATCATTCACTTCATGGGATCTTTGTTTTCCGTTTGCTGTTTTGATTTATAGCTCGCATCTATCGATTTTAAAAGTTTTAACCACAAAAAGTTCGGTCGAGCGATTGTTAACCATGAACTTACATGAATTACTTTTCACAGCTTGAGGGAAACAATGGGAGTAATTAGTAAGTATTGTTTCTTCACCGCGGTATACTGCCTCTTCCTTACCGCGGCGTTCGGTCACGTTCGTCCAAGACGAGGTTGAGCTTACCGCGGCACCACGGTGAGTTCGCGGCAAAACCGCGCGGCAAGGACGAGGTTTCACCGCGTGCTAATGGGTAAATACTTTCGGGCAGTACTGTATGTGCAGTAAATCCAGACAAATAATTAATTCCTGAGGTACACATGCATTCCAACTAGACATATTGAAAGACCAATTGTAACTTGAAGAGCTCATCAGCAAACCAAACCAAACCAAACTTGAAAACAGGCATAATTCATTTTTTGCTATGGGTCATTTGACATTGGGGGTGTCCTGATGATTGAGTAAAAGCAAAGTTACATCAAGTTATAGCCAACTGAATTTTCCCCAGCAACGGCCCAAAAAGATACTGTAATGGGCCCTTGGGTAATTATGCTTGGTGTCTGTAAAACTTTGTTGCCTATAATGGCAAAGAACATATAACTTGGTTTAAAAAAGCAAATAGATTTACAACAATCGCTTTATTCTCACTGTAGCAAAAGCTTGTGAAACTTGGTCAGAAGAAGGCCATCATTAAGGAGATTCAAGTCAACGGTGGCAAGGATGTTGGAGAAAAAATTGATTGGGCTCGTGAACGCCTAGAAAATCCTGCACCAGTGCGTAAGGTCTTCTCAAAGGATGAGATGATCGATGTCATTGGTGTATCTAAAGGTCATGGATTTAAGGGTGTGACATACCGTTGGGGAACCAAGAAATTACCACGGAAGACACACAAGGGTCTGCGCAAAGTGGCCTGTATCGGAGCCTGGCATCCAGCCCGTGTGTCTTATTCTGTTGCCCGTGCTGGTCAGTTTGGTTATCATCACCGCACTGAAATCAACAAGAAGATCTACCGCATTGGTCGTGGCATTCACACCAAAGACGGAAAGGTGGTCAAAAACAATGCCAGTACTGAGTATGATCTCACAGACAAGGCAATCACACCTATGGTAAGTTTCTGTATTAATCTTTTCTGTTAAAATGCAATAAACAATATTCAGGGTTGTCACTTAAAAGTAGCTGGAGAGCAACATTGCAGTGGTGATATTCACACAAGTACAGTATATGTGGTTGAAAGGTTAGATTTAATTAATGTCACACAGTACCCTTGCAGTCGTTATGTATGTATTCATTTAAAGAGTATGCACAAACTGCGACCACTGAAGCCAATGGCAAACAAAATTTTATGTGAATACATATCTAAACCTTCTTTGTATAAGTTATTACACCTTCATGTCCTCAGCTTTGTTTCCCATGTGCTGGAACATAGCAAATTATCATAATAAGATTCACAGCTTTGAATATAGCCCACATTGTTGTAAACATTGACTCGGAAGGTCTTGGGAAGTGGCAAATTTTGTGTCCAAGTTTTCTCTGCCATTATAGAATTTCAAGAGTTGATTTGCATGGAACATAAACTTGGTGTACTCTATTGCCAATAACTCCTAGCAATTTTTGAATTTGACAATTTCGTTTCGGACCAGGGCGCAGTCAGTAAATTGTCGCTTCATTTTACTACAATTGTCCACAGGATCTTTATGTTTTCTTTTAAAAAATGTCCTTTTGCCCTGGAATTTCAAATGCTGAGGGGACAAAAGAGGTGACCAGTTTTAAAATTCTGGTCACCAACACTCAATTTTTGGTCGCATTGGCGACCAGTGAGTCACAATTTTGGGCCCTGCATCATAAAATTTCACCATCCCCTAATATCCTTGGTAAGTGTTAAAGGAATCGATGTTCAAAATTCAGAGAATAAAATTTTGACAATCCCCATCAAAAAAATTGGCTAATGAATTTATTGATGAGCAAGGGTCCTGTTCAACTTTGGCAGTTACATTTTGTAGTCAGAGTTAAGAATTTGACATTAATACTACAGCACTACATTAAACTGTATCCTGTACTTGAGGAAGTATTTCCTGAAATACAAGATGGGATCCTAAGGAAATTCTTGAAAACGTTTTTTTAATACACATGTGCTGCCTTGATTGACACCACAAGGTTTGTGACCAATAGACTGATTCGTAATACATGTTCTTAGGACTAGTTTGACCAAATATACAGCTATATAAAGTTTCCCAGTGGTCTGTCCATCTTTTCTTCATTTATTTTCCTCTTTTCTGCAGAAACAAAGCAGCAACAAGATGAAAACAGCTTTTGTCCGAGCCGCTTTGTGTACCTCCTCTCAAGGACATTGAATATAATTTCTCAATGATTTTCACTTAAAACACAAAATATGTCCCCTGTAAATCCTCCACAAATAACCAGATAGTTCTTTAATGCCATTATTATAACTTAAACAAGCCTCACAAGGTTGATGGAAACAGATTTTCCTCAGAGAAATCAACTTTGAAACGTGTTCCGTTGGGTCATAAATCAAATTGCGGCACCTGCACAGATGATCTTTATACCCCCAAGAAGCATGAAAAGTAATAGTTTCAGCTCTGCTTATTTTTGCTGATCACTTTTATGAGAAAAGGGAATTTCCCTGTATTTTATGTTTATATACTTATCAATATGAAAGTTTTCTCATGTCATACATGTATGATTTACCTCCTTAGGGTTCTTTCCCTCACTATGGTGAAGTGAACGAAGACTATGTCATGGTCAAGGGCTGTGTTGTGGGCAAAGTGAAGCGTGTACTCACTTTACGCAAGGTAAGACTACTCATACATGATCCAGAGTTCAGGCTTCCAATACGATTTGAAGTAGATGGCTACTTGTCAGAGAGCATTATGCCCATTTATATGGAGAGAATACACAATGTACACGCCAGAACTCCAGCGGGTGCCTGGTCTTATTGAAAACTCGGAGAGTCAATCGATATTTTTTACATGGCACAATTTTTGTACAAACCGCTAATTGTTTGAGAAGAACTGAAGCTTCTTTCAACTCCTATTCAATTGATTTAACAAAATTTCGTTTTCCCACAGTCATTACTTGTCCAGACTAGCCGTGCTGCCTTGGAGAAGATTGAACTCAAATTCATTGACACCTCATCCAAGTTTGGCCATGGACGCTTCCAGCATCCTGCTGAGAAGAGGGCTTTCATGGGTCTGCTTAAAAAGGAACGCGAGAGGGAGTTAACTGCTGGTGCAGAGTAAACTTGTTTATGAGGTCAATAAAATCATATGGAATTCAGAAAAATTGTTCATGCTTACATTGTTGGTTGTTAGATAGCACTCGCACCTCGAAGGGAAACATGCGGCCTCCACGTCAGTTCCCTGAATGATATGGGCCACTGTGGGTGAAATGGCAAATAAACCCTTTTACTGTACAGCCAAATTCTTTATCAGTCTTCTTTTAGCACTTGGGGGTTGTAAATTCGACTTGGAATGGTAATTAATCGGATTGTCGCAACTTTTGGGATTTTCTAACCAAGAAATTTTATCGCTACCAGTCGAAGGGTCGCTACTTTATACCGAAGGGGGAGTTGGGGGAGATCGCTACTTTCGGAACTTAACGGTTCGTATGTTTAATTTGTTAAACAAACTTGTCACATAATAGGGCGGGAAGACCAAAACATAATGCGAGAGCAGATTTAAAGGTCAAGTGAACCAAAGTTTCGTGTTTGCTTTGATTTTGCCCAATTTGATATAAGCTAAATAAACATATTCTCAAGTTTCAAAGTAATTGGACTTTGCATCGCAGATATTGCAAGTTGAAAAATGCTTCATAGTCGGGAAGTTGTCGGAAACATAGCCTGCGTAGCTGGCGGGATTTCGCGAACGAGTGCTTTTTACCCGGGTTTTTTAGCGGCCGCATGCTCTGGTCTTGGCCGCCAAGCAGCGAGGGGCTTGGTGAGGAGTCGAGTTGAGATCCCGCCTGCCGGAATTCGTGGGTTTTTTTGAATTATGCGTTCGCCAGTGCACGCGAATTTCGGATTGGCTAAGAGCTGTGAAACGTCAATCAAATGTTAATCGATACCTCTTAACCATCCCATGGGAAAACGTCTGTGTTTTACGTGCAGATGGCAAAATGGAAGGAAGGCAAAGAGAAAGCTATATACTCACTAAATGTCCCGGCAGCGAAAGCAGAAAAATATTCTAAAGGAAAAACAGACTGTGATTTAGTTGCTTTCACGAAATGATGTTTTGGCAGTATGCAAGAGAGGTAAAACCCAAACGTCGAGCCAAAGAGACAAACCGCCCGATCAAATTAAATATTAATACAAGCCGAGTATAACCTTTACAACACGAAAATGTCTCTCTAAAACCAACTTTGAGCTTTCGAGAATCACCAACAGTCTCTCTTATAGCTTACGAAGTACGATAAACATGTCATCTGTGATCGTGATGAGATCAATACATCGGTGCATCTTGCAACAGTGTTAAATAAACCGGGCCGGGCCCGGCATCACAAACATTAAATGCAAGTAATCAACAATTTCACGGAATATATCGGATCTTGTCCTTCCAGAGCTAAAGTATACCTTGCAAATAACAATGAGCCAATGCAAAACAAACTGCAATAGCAAAACATGTGGTAAATTACACAGCCGGAGGTGTCAAACTTTGCAAACAGGAAACCGTGCTAGGAAGGCTCTATTCAACTTATACTGCCGCCGAGTAATACAACACATCTGGTAGTCTCCTTCAGATTAGTAGAGCACAATCTACATATGTCACTGACAACTCCTTCTTTGGGTTTAGGGCCCCGTTTTAGAGGCATTTTTGGCGTAACATCCTTTGCGTTATTATCCATGCGCCATCAAGAGTTTGTTTACGAGTGTCAATGCCCTTTCACGCGATTCGTATTACACCTCACTCTCTGATTGGCTTATGTTTAATTTGAAATCAAAGGCGATAAAAGTGGGCGGATAGCAAAACCCCTAAGAAATCCGGCAGGCGGGAATTTCACTCGCGGCTCCTCCCTCGCAGCCGTTTTTAGTGTCCTCACGCAACGCTCCTCCCCACTGTGGGGAGGAGCATTGCGTGACGACACTAAAAACGGCTGCGAAGGAGACTACTCCGCCGCTCGCTGACGCGGGCTTCGGCCGCGCGAGAAAAATTCACTCGTGACCGCTAATCCCGCCAGCTACGCAGGCTATCGGAAACACCAATTCAGACGTTCGAACCAAAAGAAGCACTCGCGCATTTTTGCTGCTGAAAACAGCATTAAAATCTGTCAGTAAGGAGGTTTCTGGGTTCTGCCTTCAAGTCTCAGACGTGACCCTAAAGAGGATGCAGTCCCAACGACTTTTTAATCAGAAAATTAAATACGGCGAAGAATGCCCGCCGAAGAACAGAAACGAGTCTGGCGCGCGGGGTGTCGGGGGAAGTGTCAGGAAAAATAGCGACACCCCGCGGGCAAGTAAGCAATCTTCTTTCGCCCTCAAAATAAAATAGCGACTGGGTAAATAGGAGGTCATTCTCGTCCCCATAGCCCTTTTCGTTTCTCTTGGCCGGCAGGGGGACAAGAGTGGTACGTATGAGGTGGAAACAAATAGCGAAGTGCGCAAAGTATAAAAATAGAATGGAAATGATAATACGCCTAATTACAACTACAACAAAATTCTCGAATCTGATTGGTTCTTAGCACGCCCTATTTTTTACCAAATTGGAGCGCGCGCGGCTAAAGTGTCCAATTACAAGATGTCCAATAACAAAGTTCGCGTGCTGCGCATGTGCGCGCTCTTTATTTGGTTCTTTGTTGTGACTAAATACTCCTTGATATTCCTAAAACCTTCAGCTCAAAGAATGGCTTTTTTGCCTTAGTGATGATAAGTCCTTAGTAGGCTTCGCTTTATCTATTTTTTTTCTCGAATTTTGTTATACTTATGATTAATTGATAATAGGACTGAGTGTCGTCCAATTCTGTCTGTAATCATACTCATGATTAAACAAATCGGACTCCCGCTACGCGGTCGTCCGATTTTGTTAATCACTCGTATGATTACAGACCGAATTGGACTCCACTCAGTCCTATTACCATTACTTATGGGAGTTAGCCCGCGAACGCAGACGTATTTCCGGCTGTCGCTTTTCTCGGCGGAGACAAGCGATAGCCGGAAATACGTCTGCGCTCGCAGGCTATATGGGAGTCGGACAACTTAACATCGGCGTGTTTTAAGGGAAGAAGTGGGAATTTAGGCGGAGTTTCCGTTTAAAAAAAAAAGTGTTTCAGAAAAATCGTCCGCCATTCCGGTTTGTTTGTCTGAGTCATGACGTCACTCGCGTGCTTCGCGATTGAAGCGCGAGCAAAAATAGCGTGCCCTTCTCCTTTGGGTTTAATTTGACTGGTGTCCAGTCTATATTTCATAATCGGGTAGTTGATATGAGCGACGAGATACGAGCAAATAGTTTTCAGAAAAGGCATTCGTGTGTCATTTCATTAGCATGAGAATCAGAATGACAGGCAATACTATTTTTTGTGGGTGAAATTCGATCTTATTCTAACATGCGTCGAAGCGACCAGGGCGCTGAAAACGAAGGGCGGCGAAACGGGCCAAGAGCTCTTGAGCGATACGTGATGCGAAGTAGGATTGGGTCGAGAGCGCTTCACTACATCAAAGGTAACATGGTGGCAAGTTAGCTTCGATGGTTGGTGGATATCTTCGCAGAAATAGTAAGAGATTTCCACGGAAATCTTTTGGGAATGAAGTTACCAAAAAACTAGGAGAGGTTAAAAAGCTTTGATTCGGTGAACGAAGTGTTAAATAAACTTTCAAAACCTCAAGCTCAAGGTACTAGCTGCCTCCAAAATAGACAGCGCAATTTTAGCTACCTCTCAATGCTATCACCTATTAGTAGAATTCTACTAGTACACTAATGCAAATGCTGCAATGTGATTGGCTGAGCTATTGAACACTATCAGCCATTAGTGTGCAGTTGCCGAAGGTCGTCCACAAAATGCGACGTTTTTATCGTTTTTCCGAAGTTTTGGAAGGAAGTTTAAATGTAAATGGCTAATAAAATTCCCGAGAAGACTAAAAGAAGGACATTAGCGGTTTTTTGACTTTAAAAGCTTGAAATTATTGAAAAACGGGTGCACGCGCGTAAACAACTGCAAATTTACCAAGGACAATTCAATGCGTGCGATTTCGTTAAACCGTTAAGTTCGATAATGCGTAGGAAAATAATTAGAAACCATTATTTGCGTTTATTTCAGTCAGAATTTTACTAAAACAATTAGATTATTCGCTCTCAATTTCTATGAGGTGATAGTTGATTCGGCCTGCGGCCTCATCAACTATCACCTCATAGAAATCTCGAGCTCATAATCTAATTGTTAATTAGCAAAAGCAGCTTTGCTGTATTGTTTACAAAGTATTATAAAATGCTCAAGTTATTGTGTGCGCTACGATTGGTCAGTTTGAGTTTATTATATACTTATGGGTTAGAGACTGTTGTGACACCCTGCGAGCAGAGCCCTTTCTTTTTCGCTAATAAACTAAACTTATCAGCCGCAGGGAAGTTAAAAGAGGCTCTGCTCGCAGGGTGCTGTTGTGAGTGTTTTGTTTACAAATACACGCACGCGCTGGCTGCACAATGAACGAGAAATTTTCAATACTGCACGAGGCGTAGCCGAGTGCAGTATTGAAAATTTCGAGTTCATTGTGCTGCCAGCAAGTGCGTGTATTTGTAAACAAAACACGAACTAACAGCCTCTAACCCTTTTAATATACAATCTGAGTACACTACACGCAATACACAATTTCGCGAACTTTGAACAAGAAGTTTTAATAAATAGAATAAGAATTCAGTTCTAGCTAAGTAGTCGGGGAGCATATGTTTGAGAAATAGCTCCCGTGGGCATTTTGAGAAGAAAGCAAGCCAGTGGCCTAGAGGTGTTACGTAGACCACAAGGAACTCAAAAAATGTTGTTGACAATTTTGTAAAGCGCCGAGAGGGTATTAATAGGATGTTTAGAAATGACCTGTGTGATCCAGCATGGAAACGAGGCTGAAAAGTTTTAAATGGCCATAACTTCTTTCTAGTTGGAGAAATATCAACCAAACTAACCAGATATGCTAAGTAAACAACACTCTAGCTAGTAGAACAGTTATTTCTCTCAGTTATTTATATATACGAGGGTCACGTGATAGATCTAGCTTGAAATCGACGCTGGAAAGCTACCAATTGAAAAGGTGAATATGGATGGTGGAGTGAAGGCCTAACTCAGGGGATATACTTGCTAGACAGCCCTGAACCCAGCAAATTGCTAATGTTTGTTAATGAGAGTCACGTGATTGATCTAGCGTGGAAACGAGGCTGTCAAGTCTTGCTTGATGAAATGAAAAAAATGTATTTAATCATGGCCATAATTCCTACGTTTTATGAAATTTACATCTTTTTTTTGTAGCTGTTTACTGGACTCTTTATGAGAAGACAGATACCGTTCCCTTTTTTCTAATATCGCTTTTCTTTCCAGATAGTATAAGGAGTATTCCTATTCTGTGCGTTAGATCTGCCATCGATATAGGGGATATGTAGAAAGTTACAAGGTGACCTTTTGACACCTCATGAAGCCCAGTCTGATTTTCAAGTGAAGAGTGAATAAATCTCTTTGGAGTGAGTAGACACAGTGCCTCTCTTGTTTCTAAACCATAGGCATTTTCCTTTGTTCGACAAGCCTAATTGCCACGTCCTATTACAAGCTTACCATCCTATGTTTGCGAGGTCACAGCATGCCCCATATAAATATGCAAATTTTCTTGCTAATCGCTATTTTAAATATTTAAGCTTCCTAAAATTGGCTTCTACTGCCGTCCATTTGCAATAAAATGAATTAGAAATATTTTCGCAATTTTTAATTTGGTTTTTGTGCAGTTTTTTTTTTACGATTTGAATGATGCTTGTGGAATGTAAATTGCATAAATTGTCCCAGCTACTGGTAGATATCATGGTAAATCGGCAAATATACGACCTAATTTGATATTCCAGCAAGGTTTAAAAGAACTATTCGCGAACTGATCGGACTCAAATTAGGCCAGATTATAGTTCAAAGACTGTTCTTTCAAGGACCGGGAGGTCTTACTAAAGCGAGTAGGGGAAAGATATTTTTTCAGCTACATTCTAGAGGCGGTATCCAATTCTTGGATGTGGAAGTTTAAACTTTAGCAAGGGCCAACGGACAAAACAAAGGAACCGGATCCTGTTGGATCTGATCAGCTAAATTTAGGGATACAAGTAACTGAAAAACAGAAAAGCTGACCGTACGGTTGGACTAAACTATTGTATTTCCAATATTTCGTTAGGCAGGGGCTGACTTCTTCACGGAATGAGCAACTGAAGAAAAAACGTTACAATTTAAGCAACAAAGACAACAAATAATAAGATAACAATTCAAAAAATAACCATTGAAACAAAACCAACGAATAAACAAACGAGTCCTAATAAACAAGATAAGGTGCACCTACAAACGGTAATAGATAAAGCACATTGTATAGCATATTACATTTCTTCCCACTTGTTTATACCCTTGGCTTCAAGGGTTTCACCCCTTTTATACGCTTCCCTAGCTTTACGTATACCGTCACGAGATGAAATGCATGATTTCTAGTGGGATAAGTTCTATGTCGCTAGGTGTATGATCGTCGGAAAGAAAATGGTCTGAAATTGCAGTAGGCCTGGAGGTGGGGATGGGTCTGTCTACTGGTCGTCGGTGTTCATTAAAACGGTCTTTGAGTCGTCTTTTAGTCTCGCCTATGTATTGTTTGTTGCAACGTTGACAGCGTACTATGTAGATGAGGTTTTTGGAGTTACAGTCTATCTGATCAGGAATAAGTATAGTTTCCCCAGTGGCAGAAAAAGTGTAGTAAGTGCGGCCGTCGGTGTTGTAGTGGCAAGTAATGCAGTCGCTGCCGCATCTAAAGGATCCCTTGGAGAGGTTAGTTTGTGTGACAGTCCGTAATTTCAATTTAACTCAAATGTCACTAAGGCTGTCAGTCCGTCGAAAAGCAACAAGAGGTACAAATGTAAATACGTTGGTGCAACGTGGTGAAGAAGATAGAATACTAAAGTGTTTTTGCATGATAGAAGATACGGGAAGGGTTGTATGTGACAACAAGAGGAACGCGACTGGGTTGGTTGGATGTGGCCTGACTGGGTTTGAGTTTTTCTTTGCGTGTGATAGCAAGAACGCGCTGGATCTCGTGTTTGAGGAATGAGCAATTGTAGTAGCCATAAAGGTATTGGATAAGTTCATTAGTTCGTAATGTAAAAGTCTCGTCAGAAAAGCATATTTGTCGTAGTCTAAGGGCGAGGCTGAATGGAATGGCTCGTTTGATGCGTAAGGGGTGACATGGAGGTACTGATGTTTGTCAGTAGGTTTAGTATAGAGATCTGTCTCAACTATACCAAACCTGTTGAAAGAGACCTGTACGTCAAGAAAAGAGATAGATGTAGATGAATTTGACAAAGTGAATTTGATTGTGGGATGAAGGTTGTTGAGGTAAGAGATGAAGTTAAGTAGGTCGTTTTCTGTGTTGGTCCATATCACGAAAATATCTTCAATGAAACGCCACCACGTATGTGGCTGGTGTGGCGCATGCGGGAGTGCGTCTGTCTCGAATTTAGCGAGGAATAGATTCGCGCACGATGGAGCCATGCGTGTCCCCATGGCTGTGCCGTGCTTTTGGATGTAATAGTTGTTTTTGACATCGAAAATTTTCATGTTGAGAATCATTCTGAGGAGGTTGCAAAGGGCCAATGTGCGTATGGTGGACGTAGAGCGGTCGCGGGTGTCGAGGAAGTGCCGACAAGCGTCAACATCGAGTGTGAAAAGTATGGTGTTACTAGGTAACTGTCCAAGCGGGTCAAGATTAATGAGGAAATGTGTCGTGTCTTTGATAAAGGATATCGATGTCGTTCTGTGAACGAGATGTGGAAGTTGCACACCTTGTGCAAATATTAATATTCTATAACCGAGTCAAAACTTAAACTCATAGAACTGCTCTCGCACGCTTCAAAAAACTGTAAAAAAAAAACAAACTTAAACATTGCTAAAATACTTCTAATTACTTTTATTCCAAATGGACAGCCGTAAAAAGCCGATTTTAGGAAGTTTAAATTTTTACAATAGCGATTAGCGAGAAAGTTGGAATATTTATATGGGGCATGCTATGACCTCACAAACATAGGATGGTAAGCCTGTGGTCCTATTATGATTTATGGTTCACCAATAATTTGATGGCGCGACTATCAATTGAATCAATCTGTACTGTTTTTGTGGCTCCAGATAATGTGGCTTTTTTTGAACGGGATGACATACATACATTTTTAACGAGATGACACACATGTTCTTTTCATTTTCATCAAGCAAAACTTGCCAGCCTCGTTTTAATGCTAGATCAATCACGTGACTCTCATTAATAAAAATAAGCAATTTGCTGCGTTTAGGGCTGTCTAGCAAGTATATCTCCTGAGTTAGGCCTTGACTCCACCATACATATCGAGCCTTTTTCAATGGGTAGCTTTCCAGCCTCGATTTCATGCTAGATCTATCACGTGACCCATGTATATTGAAATAACTGTTCTACTAGCTAGAGTATTGTTTACTTAGCATATCTGGTTAGTTTGGTTGATATTTCTCCAATTAGAAAGAAGTTATGGCCATTTAAAACACACAGGTCATTTCTAAACATCTTATTAATACCGTCTCGGCGCTTTACAAAATTGTCAACAACATTTTTTGAGTTCCTTGTGGTCTACTAAACACTTCTAGGCCACTGGCTTGCTTTCTTCTCAAAAAGCCCACGGAAATACATTAGCTCCCGGACTAAAGTAGCACAAAATTATATTAGCGTAGTTTAAGAATATAGAAATTACAAAGCTAAATTAAATATAAGTGAGGCTTAAAATCATTCACAAAATCGTTCAAAGTTCATATTTGTTCTTCCACTATTTCTGCAAATATGTCAGCTGAAGCCATTGTCAATAATGCACGATTTTTATGCGTTATTATTGTCAATAACGCACTGTCGGAGTTTGCTGACGACAGGTAAAGTAAAATCACGTTTTCGATTTTAACCAATTGCGCGCGTGGATTTTGGACAGTGAACGAAGATTGTATATTAACTGACGTCAGCAAACTCCAACAGTGCTTTATTGACAATAACGCATAAAAATCTTGCATTATTGACAATGGCTTCAGCTGACAGATTTGCAGAAATAGTGGAAGAACAAATATGAACTTATGAACGATTTTGTGAATGATTTAAACCTCACTTATATTTGATTAATCTATGGCTTTTTGTGATTTCTATATTCTTATATTTGTAAACAAAACACTCACAACAGTCTCTAACCCATAAGTAAAGTAAAATCACGTGCTCGATTTAAACCAATTGCGCGCGTGGATTTTGGACAGTGAACGAAGATTGTAATTTCAGCTCCACTACGCAGTAGACAACATGTACAAAACCATTAGGTTTATTTTGGAGGTTTCGGCCGAGCACCGGGACTATAACAATACGTTATAATACAACAATTACATCCATATTATATAACAAAGACCAAAGGACAAACCTTCTACCTTGCGGTCCAGAGGTGTGGTCTACAAAGTCGCATGTGTTGATTGCAACTTCGTGTATTATGGACAGACGGACAGAGCCTTGGAAACAAGGTTAAAGGAACATAGAAGAGCGGTTCGGGTTGGAGACAACAATTCCAAAATTGCACAACATGCGAACCAGTTTGTCCATAGTATAGACTTCGATCACGCGACTATTGTAGACAAGGCTCGTAATTTTCACGAGAGACTTTTTCTCGAGGCCTGGTATTCACAGAGAGATAGCAACGCGGGAAACGAACATATTGACATCCCAGATATTTACAAATCCCTCGCGTAGTCGTGCGCAGTGGTCGTTCGTTATGTCTTTGCTTGCGTAGCACGCGCAGAATTGTGAACCGTTAGAAAAAAAGCCGTCACTCAGTTGGCTTTAAAAACAAACCGATGAAGGCCTAAGTTTTTTGGTCGAAACGTCTTAAAAAGTTTTATTAACGTTGTTTCGAACGTTACAACAAGTCAGAGTCGAGCACAGTAATTTACATTATAACATGTAACAGAGCTGAGCGACAGTATATAAAAGCTACTGTCAGACGGAGGCCAGAAAAACCCCGGAGGGGAAATTAAAAACACGGCAGGAAATCTGGGTAGGAACCATGGCTCAAGCTCAAATAGCCCATCAAAATTAAAAAATAACGAACTGGGCTAACGAGGTGTCGGCCTAGAATGATTTCCCACATGATAATCATCTCTTATATAGCCCTCCCTCATGCACATGCTCACTTCGACTGGGCTAGCGCCGGTCCCCACCGCTCTAGTGCCGCAGAAATATTCAATTTCCGGCTAATTCGTGTTCACTCAAACGCCAGAAATTGCATATTTCAGCTCCAATACGCAGTAGACAACATGTACAAAACCATTAGGTTTATTTTGGAAGTTTCGGCCGAGCACCAGGACTATAACAATACGTTATACTACAACCTAGAAGAAAAAGTATAGGGCTTGACAAAACGGGAAAAGAACTTAAGTTCTAAAGACTTTGAAACTTGAAGACGTGAAGAAATGTCATCCTTGACAAACCATCCTTAGCTGCAACGCTTTTCCATCGGCCGTGCCTCTTGAAAACTCTGTCACTAACTCCACTATTAGCAGCCCTAGAGGCTCCTCCCGAACGAAATGAGTGAGTCCCATAAACAGAGGGATCTGGAACAACATTCTGTAGACTTTTGGCTAACTGATCCCTGAACGTTGTATAAGAAATAGGCTTATCCTTTTGGACCAACTTGTAAGACGACTTAGTTTTAACTAAAGGTCGGAAAATAAACTCACTAGAGAGGGGGTCGATATCTAATTTACTTAAGTAGGTTTTAAGCAAGGAAACGGGGCAGACCCTCCCCCCTGATTCGGCAATCACAACCTCATCACCTTGTCTGAGCTGGTCGGTCTTGCTCTTTTCCACTTTGATAAGCATATACCCCTCGTGGAAATAAATATGATTCATTCCAATATTAAGAACCTCCTCCGATCTGAAAAACCCTGCATAAGATAATGCATATAAGCACACATTTCTAAGCTGCAGAATGTTAGACAGATCAGCCCGACCCACCATATCATTAAGGACTTCTATTGTTATAGGTTCCTTCCTATTGGGTCTCGCGGCGCCTAAAATTCTCTTGGCAGCTTCCCGAACTCTAGAGACTAACTGATTATCCGTAGGAGAGACCATACCGCCAAAAGCAGTATCAACGGAACTACACGACCTAGTGGATTCCAATACATGTTGTAAATAAAGCGCTACATGAATAGGACTTATGAGGAGAAAAGAAGTCTTCTTCAAATTGCTGAAAGC
This sequence comes from Meandrina meandrites, assembly GCA_963693305.1. Lineage (NCBI taxonomy): Eukaryota > Metazoa > Cnidaria > Anthozoa > Scleractinia > Meandrinidae > Meandrina > Meandrina meandrites. Next base: position 16,797,212 of record OY855912.1, on the reverse strand, counting down.
AAAGTCCTTCCATTTCTTGAACGCCCGGTAGTACATGGTAGTAGTGGCTGGCGCCCTCGCCTGCAAAACGGACCTCTGAAGCCTTGAGGCAAGACCCTGTAAACCTTGGTCCTCAAGAGCTGCTGCCTCTTTCCAGATACCTTCATTAAAAATATCTGAAAACAAAGGAAGAACAATCAGAGGCAAAAATTAAAACAAAACAATAACAGCGCGCAAAGTCATTTTATTAAACATCTCGCCTAGTCTTAAATAAATACAGAAAAACTAGAAAACACTAGAAAAACAAAGGCCATAATCTGGCTCACAAATGTCTTCATATAGACAACAAATAGAAGTATCAAAAAGAAACTTCCCAAATATGGGTTCCAAAGACCCTAACAGTTGTAGCATTGTGCACAACTGCCACCATCCACGGTGCAAAAGCCCGAAAAAGACTGCGTTCTAGGTCGTTTAAAATTAAGACGCAAAGCTACTACACTGAAAGACAAATCCCTTGAACCGAAAACGTGGTTCTTGGCTTTACCTCTTGTAAAAAGATGCTTAAACCTAGCAAGTGTCAACCAATCATGTACAAACGCATTCCAGTGTTTGCCATCGTCACACAACAAAACCCAAAAATATGATGACTTCCACATTGGAATGACAAGTGTTCCTACAGCTTTACAAGCTCTAGCATGAGAAATAACTCTACTTATTTGCGAAACCGGAGGAAGAATCCAATTATTTTCGCAATCCCAGTTTTGGGTGAAGGCGTCTACTGCTTCGGCGCCCGGCTGGTAAAATCTAGAATTGTAACGCGAAAGCTTCGCGTTATAACTACAGGCAAACCTATCCACTGTGTGGGGCCCCCATTTACAATCAAGCATGTGAAATATGTCGTCGTTTACGGTATAATCATCAAAATCGATGGTTCTACTCAAAAGATCAGCCTGGCAATTCAAAGACCTAGGAATCCACTTCATTTCAATAGAAATGCCAGTACGGGCGCAAACATTAAAAATAGAAAGCGCTAGGGACTGAAGTTCTGTAACTTTACTGCCATTGTAAACAATACTGACCACGCTGGTGTTGTCAGTAAACCAAGCAACTTTTTTGCCCTGAAGATTGGGGGCAAAAGCTGACAGCGCTAGATCTACGGTCCTAAGTTCCCTCCACGTGGAACTCTTAGAACTTTCTTCGGGACTCCAATTTTGATGAAAAATCTTGTGCTCATTGTCAATGAAAGAACTACATGCGTGATCAGACGCGTCAGAATAAACAAACTTAACAGGCGGTTGCAAAGGTGTTTCCACCAAAAGCCGGTTTCTCTCCGCTTCTGTCAGTTCTGCAAACCGTTTTTTCTTTGGAACAGGTGCCTCAGTTTGAGACTCCTTAACGCTGCTACTTTTTTCGGCGTTCAGGAATTCGAACCCGAGTTGAAACTGTGGAAATTCTTCAGCCATAATGGCGGACGGACTAGCTGATTCTCAAATTTTGTCCAGGGCAAAATTTTCGTGACGTAGCTTGCGTGCATATGTTCAGTAATAATGCACGCGCGTGACGTAAGCAGAGTGCTTTATGGAACTTTATAAAATGTTCGAGTAATTGCGCGCGCTGTGATTGGTCAGTTCGAGTTCATTATTAAAGAAATAAAAAACGCGCCCGAGTGCATTGTTGAGTTATATAAGCACGCGGGAATTTTTAAGAACACGAGAGAAGTGCGTAGAGAAGCACGAGGCGTAGCCGAGTGCTTCTCGCACTTCTCGAGTGTTCTTAAAAATTCCCAAGTGCTTATATAACTCAACAATGCACGAGGACAAGTTCTTTATTTCTTTTATAAAATGTTAAAGAAATTGCGCGCGCTAAAACTTGTGACGTAAGCAGCGTGCATTATAACTCCATAAAGCACGCGCGTGACGTAAGCAGCGTGCTTTATGGAGCTATAATGAACTCGAACTGACCAATCACAGCGCGCGCAATTACTCGAAAATTTTATAAAGCTCCATAAAGCACGCTGCTTACGTCACGCGCGTGCTTTGTCGACTTATAATGCACGCTGCTTACGTAATGAGTTTGATCGCGCGCTATTTCCTTAACATTTTATAAAAGAAATAAAAAACTTCATCCTCGTGCATTTTTGAGTTATATAAGCACTTGGGGATTTTTAAGAACACTCGAGAAGTGCGAGAAGCACTCGGCTGCGCCTCGTGCTTCTCTATGCACTTCTCTCGTGTTCTTAAAAATCCCCGCGTGCTTATATAACTCAACAATGCACTCGGATGCGTTTTTTATTTCTTTATTAATAATGGAATTTCTGGCGTTTGAGTGAACACGAATTAGCCGGAAATTGAATATTTCTGCGGCACTAGAGCGGTGGGGACTGGCGCTAGCCCAGTCGAAGTGCATGAGCATGTGCATGAGGAAGGGCTATATAAGAGATGATTATCACGTGGGAAATCATTCTAGGCCGACACCTCGTTAGCCCAGTTCGTTATTTTTGAGTCTATTCTTTTCACAAATTTGTCCGTTGGTCATGCAGGAGGCCGATGTTATTAGAATTGTCGAGTCGACAATTGCCGACAAAACCTTGGTTTATTAGCTTCGATGAAGTCGTTGCTAGATACTTCTTTGACGGATCTCAAGCGTTCTCACGCGGACACGGCCGATTTTCAGCTCAAAGAAATAAAAAAGCTCAAGTTTGACGTGCCACATCGTTTCAAGAAGAAAGGGAACGAGGATCAGTACAAGTTCAATCTCAAAGTTACCGACGCCATTGTTGAAGCTAAAGAAGCCTGTTCGTCCCAACAGCTCGACAAAGTCCACGCTTCTCTCGAGAAAGGCGAGAAGCTTTTGTCAGAGAGACAGAAACATATTCTGTTGGCCGATAAGTCCGACTTTGGATGGTCGTCAATGAGGAGTACAAGCGAAATGATCTTGCGGACGACTCTGACGATGAGAAAAAGATAATTCGAGCAGAAGCCAGAGCGCGTACCCAAGCAAAACAGAACTTGGCTCGAAACAAGATAAAGTTAGCGAGCAGCAGAAAGGAGCCTTCCGCTTTCACGCCAGTCGCAGCAACCACTTCCAGCCATTTTTACAGCAACAGTGCAAGACCCATACCAACAGTCCAGACAAGGCTGCAAACCAAACCGGGTTCCTGTTTTGCCTGTAATAAGCCACGACATTGGAGGGCTCAGTGTCCTCTCAATTCTACCAAGTTCCAGTCTGGTCAATGACTAGCCGACCATCAAGGACAGGTCCAAGGTGTTGTCAATTCTATTTTTGTTTCTAATCTTAGTGACACTTGCGATGATGAAATTTCAGATTTAAGTCATTTAGATACCGCAGTTGAAATAAAGTCACTGTTAAATTATGAGTTTACTTCAGGTCAATCAAATATTCCTTCGGTTCGCGGTCGTTTGGCTCTTTGTTATGATAAATGGCTTAATTTAGGTGCTTCGGGGTTTATTTTAAGCGTGGTGCACGATGGTTATAAAATCCCATTTGTGGCTCTCCCGCCTCCCAAAGTTAGTTCTAACAATACCTCTGCGCTTAAGGATAGTCTTTTTGTTTCAGAGGCTATTTCCGATTTGTTAAGAACCAAGTGTGTTGAGATTCTTGATCATCAGCCTGACATAGTTAATCCACTTTCTGTTTCTATACAGCCTTCAGGCAAGAAAAGATTGATTCTTGATTTTAGGTATGTCAATTTGTACGTCTTTAAGCGTAAATTTAGATGTGAAGACATTTCCGTAGCTCTTCAAATTTTCGCTAAGGGTCCTAAGGGGTTTTATCTTTTCAAGTTTGATCTAAAGTCTGGGAACCATCACGTAGAATTTTTTCCGGAGCACCGGAAATATTTAGCTTTCTCCTGGGATTTTGGTGACAGTGTGGTTAAATATTTTCAGTTCACAGTTTTGCCCTTTGGCTTGTCATCCGCACCTTATCTATTCACCAAATTATTAAAGCCCATTTTGACTTCATGGAGGTGTAAGGGAATTCCCATGGCAATTTTTCTTGACGATGGTTTGGGTGGTGGTGTCAATACTATCAAGGCTAAAATTAACAGCTTGACAGTTCGCGCTGGTATGGCTTTCTTATTAACGAAGAGAAGTCCCTTTGGGAACCTGTTCAAGTTATTACCTGGCTTGGCACTGTTTTTGATACTTTTCAAGGTGTTATTTCTGTTACTGAACGCAGGATTTCTAAGTAAAAGAGTAGCATTAGTTTTATTCGTAAGGTTGAGTGTCAAAGTTAGAGATCTTGCTTCTGTGGTAGGCCAAGTCATTTCGCTCACTTCTTGTGTAGGAAGTGTGGCTAGGATTATGACACGTTCTATGTATGCTGCTGTTAATCAGAAACTGTCCTGGAATTCTGAGGTTGAATTAACTAAGGAAGCTTGCGCTGAATTAGCATTTTGGGGTCCGCTAGCCGTCACCGACCCCAAACAAAAGTAAGAGAAAGAGACAAGGCAGGCAACTTCGATGGCCCGCCGAGACCGACAGCCTCCAGAATTTGTTCATTTTCTCCCACTTCCACGCGTCGCTAGCCATCCAACCTCGGGTAAATAAAAGGTGGATAATTTTCAAAGGTCTGTGCCAAAAATCGTTCCAATCGCTCGGTTTTAACGTGCTTAAAAGCCGCCGCGAATTTTCAAGTTCACTGCGAAATCGCCATCGTCAAAGGATATGGGCCAAAACGGTCGATCATAAACGCCGATATCAAATTCGAGATTAATCAAAACCAACGGTCAGATTACGCAAGCTAGCGACAAAATCAACCTTTGCCACATCCCCCAGGGCACAGCGCGTTCGTTCAATAATAATTCATCTTGTATGGCACGAAAGTACAATGTTTTCAAAGATTCTGTAACAACCCTGGCCAAAATCATTCCCAGTTACTATATGGAAGAGGGGTTTTCGTCGGACACGGGTTACTGATAAACATTTCTCGATGATCACCAATTCTACTGGGAAGAAGCACGCCATCGCCTCAGTCTTCAGTTGCAAGTGATGTCGAAGTACTTGCTACGGCAAACACAAAACGAAAAAACCTCGTTTTAAGTCTGCTGACAGGACTGAGAAAGAAACACACGAACTTCTTGAAGCGTGGGCCCCCAAATTCAGTAAGCTGTGGGGAGTTTCACAAAGAAAAAAAATCAAAATCTGGAACGATATCTATTCTTCGTATAAAGAAAGGTGTCCAGAAAGCCAGAAAATGCTAAGGCAGGTGAAGAAATGGCAGCAGAATCTAGAGTACGAGTTCAAGCAGTTCAAGCAGCGATCTCGCTCGACTGGAGAAGATGGAATTCAGAAAATTAAAGAAGGCTTCCCCTATTTCGGCATCCTGAGTAAAGAAAGGCGAGAAAGTACGACACCAGACCGGCATGCAGAGTTTTTTTATTGAAATGTGTGAAAAGAGTATGGAACAGGACAACGCAAGATATGAACGATCGGCTGAAATGTTCCGTGACGCCCAGAGCAGGCAAATGGACTGAACAAACAAACGCCATAGTTGACATTTTTAAAGATTTAGCATAAAAATAATTGTCTTTATCTAATCGTTTATCTTCTGTTATTGAAACGATAATACAATTGTTGTGCAAAACTCACGTAGCAATCATAGTCTTTTTTAGGATGCTCGTTTTTTGTCCAACCTTTTTCAACGCAATTCTCCAACGAACTTTCAACATGCCAAATTCTCGTTCCACTACAGATCGTACAATCGTAGCGCACCGAACTTTAGGTTTTAAACTTTCTCTGCTAGCCAGTTCGTTAGTGAATAGGCACTGTCACCAGCTAAAAGGGGCCTTATTTCAGTTCCATTTATATTGCCTGTTGGACCACTAAGAATTTGCGTTCGCTGCAAGTTCATAAAAAACGTCATCTCTTCTGCGTGCACAATCTCGTTCCCAGACGGTGATCACACAATCACATATTATGTGACTGTTTCACTATACAGAACGACAACAAATACGCCAAGTTCTCAATATGTAAAATATTTCACCTTATATAGAGCTATCTCAGTACTCGCCGATGATCCTCGGCGAGGTAATTGTTTCCATCTACCTCGCCGATGATCATCGGCGAGTTTTGAATTTCCTTATTATATAGACAGGATTACCTCGCCGTTGATCATCGGTGAGTTTTCAATTTCCTCGATATATAGACAGGACTACCTCGCCGATGATCATCGGCGAGTGTTCAGTTCTGTATATTAGTGATATGTAGTAATCACAGATTACTACATTCACATAAACTAAAATGTCTCTATAGATATAAACATTCACATAATATGTGACTGTATATATTCACGCCCCTCCTCAGTGGATGAATGAATCTCTAAAATCTCTTTGGAGTGTCCTGTCTTGTAGTCTCTTGACGTATAGATTTAATAAGTGCATTTATAGGATGTATCAGAATAACAGCGGTATTTTGCCTATTTAAAGAATAGCGTGCTTTGATATCTACCATGTTATCTTCAGTGGAACTATTGAATGTGATGAATTTTGGGAAATTAGTTGAAAATGAATTATCATTTCTGTTTACAACGCGTACAATAATGGTGCAGGTTTTAACAGGATATTTACTGTTCAGCTCTATTTATAGTGATTACAGTGGTGGGATATAGCAGATATAGTTTTCACTATCTTCGTAAAAATCAAACAATGTTCTGGTGTCACGAAAATCTGGAAAAAAGAGTAACACGAGACGGCTTTAAGTGCCTTTGATTGACAGATGTTAACGATGCAGCAGTTTCGTGGTTGATGCCAGTGTGATGTTTTCGTTCGCTGTGCTCTTTGCCCGTTTGAGTTGCGTTGAGCTGAAAAGAGTCTAATAATCTACAGCAGTATATTTACTAATTCAAGAACTGTTCCGGACAACAAACGTGAAGGTAAGTGGATAAGTGTTTATTTTCTTTCACAGAAAATAGCGTCACTAATGCATTTTGGCTTTTGATCTTCTGCGGCAAATAACGACCAATAACGTTTTTGACCATTTTCACCCAGTTGTGTTGGGGACGCATCTTTTTTGTCCGCCACTGTGATAACTTAGGTTATGTTGTAAATTTCTGATTTGTTGTTTGTTTATGAAATATATAGCGTAGAAAGTTCATTTTGTTGATAAGAGAAATTATATCGCGTTTTCATTTCCGGTCGAATAAAAAGTGTTTAGCAGTCAAAAGCGTTCGCTTCATTTTTGTTAAAGGTTTTGTTTTGGTTTGGAAGAAAGTGACTGTCTAAGCGGGTACAACTCGCCACAAGGGCTAATTCGACATTGTTGAAAGGCAGAATCGTTCAATGTAGCTTTCCATATCTTCCAAATAATCAACAATGGTCTGCACACTACATGTAAATGTAAAAATAGAAAAATGGAGCGTGTAAAACTCAAGGCAAAATACTCCAAGGCAGTTAGAAAGGGCTGATACAAGGTATAAACGAAAGACAAAATTATATTTTGCAAATTCTATTACATTTAGTAAACAGAAATCTTTAAAGAGCCGGTGTGAACAATTTGAGACAGCGTTTGATTTGACCTTGTAATCGTATAGCCTGCGAACGCTGACGTATTTCCGGCTGTGAAATACGACTGCGTTCGCGGGTTATCAACACAGAAGTTGTCAGCTACTTTACTTACGTTAATTTTTTGACCAATTTCCTAAAAAATTATCTAAGACCCCTTGTGAGACGCCATCCCTTTCGCAGGCATTATTTTTGTAACAGCATATTATACTACAGCAATTTTTAAGTAAACCATCAGAATTGCTTGTTCCTTTTTGCTCTCTTGATGATTTTTAAATGTTACACGTTCATGTGTATAACGTTCATGTCACGTTCATGTGTATAAGGTATCCACTTTCGAGGTATTTAGAAAATTGTGTTGAGTCGCCGATTACGTAATTTCAGTGCAATTAACAAGGTGAAGGTCTACTTTTCTTTTGTTTGCAGGCGTACATAGTGTGAAAGAAACCACAAGTCGTCCTAACAGGGGAAAAAAACGGCAGTTGCGAAATTTAATGAAAATTCATGGAATATTTATGATTATTAATGATATTACTGACAAAATGAATGAAATAAACAATATTATTAAAGTTTTTTTTATTGTTACTATTAGTTGAGTTCTAAATGAACGGCGATAGTTAACAATACTAATAATTAATAAAAAACAGATGAGTCTGCGGAAAAAAATTACATGGGACAATTTTGATGTCTTAGCAACTGGTCGGTCAGCTATACATTGTAAAATTAAGGAAACATTGTTAATTTGTGATTTAAAGCCAGCCTTTAATGAAAACGTTGGCAGTGAGAGACTTTTTCGTTACTAGCATTTTTTTTTTTTTTTTCCCGCAGACTCATCTGTTTGTCATTAATTATTAGTATTGTTACATTTTATTGGATACCAATCTTTTTCTTTTTCTTTTTCTTCGCATTTAAATTTCAATTGTAATCTAATTAATGGTCCCTTCTGAAGATGTATGTTGTAGCATACGAAACGTTTTTAAAATCAAAGTTTTTTTCCGACATGCGTTGTCTTGTTATGTTTGTCACCGCAGTGTGTTTATTATTTCTTCTAATTTGTTCATTTTTATTTGTCGAGGCGTTCGGTTTTACAAGTAGGTTCTTGTTGCATAATTCATTTTCCGAGTTTCAGTGATTTAGCAAAAGAAAAGAGTTCATGTTTAACTACCCGGTTATAAGCTGCTAAGCTTCTTGTTAACAGATAACGTCAACGCTTAAAGTGCCCCTGTGATCAAATTTTCGATTTGTATTTTTTTACATGTTCGTGTACAACTAGACGTCCTTATTCATCTCCCATTCATCTTGCCAAATTTCAATCCATTACGAACATCAGAAGTCATTTTATTTTAACATTTAATTCCGAAAATTTACGGCCGCCATTACAAAACCCTGTTCCAAGGTTTGGTTGCAAATGAGAGAAAGTGACGTCAAAGGCTCAAACATACCTCACGGGTTGAAATTTTAATAACAATCAGCATAGAAAATTGCACGAAGAACACGTCCAAAGTTTTTGTTCCTTTTCGCGTGATTTTGAACACTTATTGTTATTCTCATTTCAACCCGTGAGGTATTTTTGAGCCTTTGACGTCACTTTCTCTCATTTGCAACCAAGGCTTGGAACAAGGTTGATTAATGGCGGCCGTAAATTCTCTGAATTAAATGTTAAAACAAAATGACTTCTGATGTTCATAATGGATTGAAATTTGGCAAGGTGAGTAAGAAAGTCTAATAGGACACGAAAATGTAAAAAAATGAAACTCAAAAATTTGATCACAGGGGCACTTTAATATCATCGTGGGAATGCCTCGAGTCTCTTGCGCTTGATAGACCGATCAGAAGAGCAGTATAGGACTGTGAACTACCTACAGCAATAAACGTAAAAGAAAAGAAATAAATTTTAAGAACAGTAAAGCGTGCCTGTATTTTATATAATAAGCCCTTTACAGTAAATACTCCTAACCTACAGTCTGATTAACCAGCGCGTTAGCTGCGACCTCTTTGTTAAAGAAACATTATCTGTTGTTTGATATGAAATTCCGGCGGCCTCACAAAGCAAATGTTGACATGGCGGGAAAAATGTTGACATGGCGGGAAAATTCCGCGGCCTCACAAAGCAAACACGCATGGAATGCACCTTGGAATGCACCTTCTCCCCATAGCATATTCTCGTGTCGTCATGACAACGTCATAACGACACGAGACAAAAATGGCGGTCTTTATATAAGAATTTGTATGGGTTTTTAAACGGGGAACTTTTGAACAATAAATAAAGGAGAAATTGCTAAATAAAGTCGATGGAACATAACATGGTGTTGTTTGCTAACGTCGCAGTATGTTTGCAAGTAATTTGGAGCTATTTTACGTCTATTTACTTTTATGAACTAACCTCAGATACTACGCGCACTCTGATTGGTCAAGATGGTCAAAAACTTATGTTATATTGTACCGGTAAACTCCTGCTCCCCAACATGGCAGCACTACGCTCGACCCGTGGGGACGAATAATTAACGTTTGGTCTATCTGATGATTAAAACAGAGGATATGATTCTCAGAAATGAATATTTACGAAGGGTGGTTCACTACAATGAATTTTGCTGCCCACCACAGTTGGAGCAAAAGAACTATAGCTAGAGGAAAATAAAACAAAACAAATCGCAGATACAATCATATGAGAAGGAACACAATAAAGATTTACGCTTTCATCGGGCTGGAATAAAAGTAATGGCATGGATATCTTTTTATGTAGATGCCTACGAAAACCTTTAATTGTTAGCCGCCAGTTCTTTACCGAAAGACAACCCAGATTAAAAGTGAGATAACCAAGATGGAATAATTTGGCCACGAGAGTGGGGGCAATTTATTAACTAAAATAACTTAAGTGACAGCTTAATTACCAAAAACACGACGGATCATTAGTGCAGGTGGGCGTGAAAACAGGCCACACCGTGAGCAAGAGCAAAGGCCATTGACTGGTGAAGGTGGACTGACTGGGGATGGAGACGGGAAAATTCTCTGATGTGTACTCCTCGAAGGTTACGAAGAATGAGGACGAACGCATGTCTTTCACTCTCCTTGTATGATGGGAATAAACCGCGGAATTCAAGATATTCAATTTGATTATAGATGAACGGATATTATATGCCGAATTCCAGCCTTCAGAACAGCCACATGGCAGTTACGATAAGATAATACTAAAAATGTTTACTATACTAAAATGTTTACTAAACTAATGTCGGCCTCGGCATAGTATAAAACCTGGACTGGACCCTGGACACTGGACTCTAGACTCTAGACTCTGGACTCTGGACTCTGGACTCTGGACTCTGGACTCTAGATTTAAAAAAAAAACCTGGACTGACAAATTTAAAATTTATTTCGTTTTTAGCCAGAAAGGTCTATTCTAAAAAGAGCTTAGTAAAAGGATCTTTACCTCCGTGCTATGATATTATTAGGCTGATTAGTGTTCAATCAAATACTCTATTAATGCTAGCACTAGTTTCACTAGTTTTTGTCTGTCCAGGTTTTTTTTTAATCTAGAGTCCAGAGTCCAGAGTCCAGGGTCCAGTCTGGTTTTATACTATGCCAGTTCTTCCTTGATCTTGTCTTTAAGGGACACCGGTACATTTCTGGGTACTCATCCAGGATGTTTTGTACCTTAACTGTAAGGCACTCTGGGATCCGCTGTTGTTTTTAAGCTGAGTTCCATTTTCCTGTAGTTAGTGTATGGTGGCCAGTGGTCCCATTCCTTTGCAGGTTTGAGCAGCTTTAAGTACTGCGGGTGCGTCAATATCGACCACGACATGGAACTTCAGAGTTTACACATTTACTTTGTGCTGACAGGGTAATGTGACTACTCCTCTAGTAGAACCATGATGACTTGAGTATGACTTAACTTAGACTTGGGTTTTGTCAAAGTGGCACTACAAGATCTTGAATTAATTTATAGGGAAGGACATTACATTTTGCACCAGTGCCTGCCTAAAACTCGACAACTTTACTTTCAATTGCTGAGTCTTCATGAACTCATCCAAATCTACTGTGTTTACTGACGTAACACATCTAATAGCTCTTGATCTCCTCTTCCAAGTAATATACTCCTGTTTATCATCTGGCTGAAATTTGCAAATCCTGGCGAAATCGTTCAACTTTTGGCACTTAGTACATCGCTTTCCCTTTGCGAAACATTTGGTGTTGTCATGTTTTTATCCATATTTGGACACTTGTTGCTGGTTTAAAGTATTTATGGTTGCGTTCTCGCTTGCCATGGTATCAAATTATGTTTTTGATACTTCATCAGAAAAAACAGGAAGAAAAACGTAGACTCTTCATCCTAAATACATTGTTCCTCTGCGTTATATTGTAGCGTAACATTCGTAACTAGATAAACTCAGAACTTCGGTCAATCTTCAGGGATTTGCTGTTTAACAACGTTCATATTTCTTCCCGTTCATCATGCCCTCCAGAGCTTACAATCACAACCAAGCTCTCCAAACGAGACAAACGTAACACGAGAAGTGCGAGAGAAGTGCGAGAAACACTCGGCTGCGCCTCGTGCTTCTCTATGCACTTCTCTCGTGTCCTTAAAAATACCCGCGTGCTTATATAACTCAACAATGCACTCGGGCGCGTTTTTTATTTCTTTAAAATTTCATAAAACTCGTGCTTCGTGGCAGCAACTTGTTAAAGTACCGTAGCTTTTTTTCATCAAGTTGAGTTTTTGGATACACCTTTCGTGGAGATGAGTTGTCTATGAATTATTGGCTTACAAAATTTGTCCAAAACGTCACAAAGCCCTCAAAAGAACATTACTCTCCGAGAACCTTGTACGGTATTGTTGCTGGCATTCGTCGCTTTCTCGCAGAGAAGAAACCAGGCGAAGATATAAATCCACTGAGTACATGTGACAAGAGGTATGACTTAACTGATGATTTCAACCTAGATATGCAGGTGGTGGTCAAATCACATGCACAGTTAAAATTCTTGTTAATGAACTTTGTTTCTATTTCCTAGGTTTATTATTTTACACTCAAGGGCAGTCAGAATCGCAGTATTACTTATCGTTGTAGTAATGGCGAGAAAAATATTCCAGATCACAAGAAACCACAATGCATGCGGGGTTCCTTTTAAAGGTGCAAAACAAAGAAATCGAACGCTTTCCTCACCAGCATGAACCATGTTCAGTGATTTTCAGTATGAATTTTTATGCTGGTAAATAGTTATCCCAAGCCGTTTACAATTTCAAGAGTGTTGACGACCAGGATAAGAAAGTGTTTGTAGGATACGGCTTCAAGTATTCTGCAAGCTACAAACACGCAAGCACCGATTATCATCATCGGAGGATGACGAGAAGGATAAAGTTGTTTGTGCACAGTTCATGTTAATTCATTATTCCGTGTGCCTATGACCTTATTTATTTAGTCATCACACCTGTTCTCAACTCAATATTAATTCTAAAGCCTTGCTTCCTTTGTTATGCAATTTTTTATTTTTCATGTTTTTAAAGGATGGTAAATGCTGTCATTGTTTTTGTGCTAAAGAAAATATAACCACCGCACGAAGGGAACCAACTGAAAGTGAACTGATTTTATCATGATTGATTGTTGTCATCTTCTGAAAATTAAAGATGTTGATAAGTTTTCAGGCCATAAGTACATAAATGAAGGCTGAGTGTATTTTATTTGCTTGATTAGAGCAAAGGAGCTTTTATTATATACAACACTAACAAAGCAAACCTTTTTTTTATCACTTTCGTTCTTTAGTCAAAAGACTTTTCATATTCTAATTAAAGGTTACCCCTTTTTCTAATATAGATAAAGTTGACAAGTCAAAACAAGAAACGTTATAATGTATTTCAGAAAAAGTCGTGTTAATGGAAACCTTTTAGTAACGAAGTAGTGAAGTGTTTTTATCTCCATTTGTCGGCATTCGGTTTGTATCTAGAATGAGAATCAGATTGGAATCTGTGCGCGCACCTATCGGCTGAAATGAAATAAGTTGTGTTTTACCAGAGCTTTCAAAGCCGCGCCATGCTTAATAGTAAATATAAGTAAACCAAAGCCATGTATTACTAAACGAATGTTCATTAAAAAAAGTTCGATCGGCACTACTCTTAGAAAAATTGTCGATTTGTTCCCATTTTCTGACAATTAATAAAATTTTATGGACATATTTATAACGAATGCTCGTAAATAAACCCTTGCCTACGGCAAATTTCACTCGTGCGCGTGACTGCTCCAGCCACAGTACGGACAGACATACATAAAAAAAATAATTTAAGTTTCACTGTTTTTATTTGTTAAGCACAACGCAGTGCCACGCAGGACCTTGTAAAGATCATAAAATAAATAAAAATATAAATATAATAAAACATAAGTATTATTAATGGTATCAGATCAAAGCGAGAGGTGTTGCCTCATTCCTTTTGAAGTATTTGAATGATATAAAAACAACAAAGAGACCTTTCTCTGATCACAAGCGATAAGCGATATTGCCTGGGATAAGTGCTTGGAGTTAATTGTCTCTTCAAAAAACTCTTTTCCCGTGGCAAGCTGTTGTTTCATAGCCAAGTGTTGCTGTGAGGCTTCCACTTCTTTCTCTCTCTTAACTTTCTCTCTCTTAAGACCTTCAAACCGACAAACGTTTGGTTTCGATAGAAGGTAATTCCTAATTTTGAATAGATGGCAGGGTTAAAATAATTGAAAAAACTACGAATTTTTTATATATTCTTCTCAAAGGACTTGTTCTATCCTGTCTTGTTCGCACTTAATTAAAAAGACTGTGAGGACCCCTACTATTAAGTGCCTTCGTTTCTACACTTGCCATCATGAATATACAGGCAAAGATTTTATTCAGTTTCCTAATAAATCAATTTTATTGCTATTTTTGTCTTGATACAAACTTATACCTGCACAGTTCAAGCTGGTAATTCAACTGGACTTGGAAACAAACAAAGAACCCAACAAAAGTAACATTGGCAGATTTTTCAGAAGTCACTTTCGTTATGAAAATCCTTTAAAATAAAGCCATTTGAATTAAATCTCATATTGTAGTATTAATAATAGATCTCTTTTGATGAAGAAAGTAAATTACACTCACCCTGCGTTAACAATGATGAGTTTTCAAACTTAGGAAACTGGCAGGCCTAGTGACAACAATAACAATAGAAATTGAAATTGCGGCATATTGAAAGCCAGTTGTTCAATTTTCATAAAGAA